>ML677342.1:10915498-11040805 GCA_007922305.1 Dermatemys mawii
ATAGATAGATAGATAGATAGATAGATAGATAGATAGATAGATAGATAACTGGAATTCTGCAAATATATTGCCTGCACAGAGGGACACACTTGGAGTTATGTGCCATGCTATACAGGCCCTGGAACTATTAAGAACACCCAGCAAGTGAAGCGGATGGCTCAGGAGATAAGGATGTAATGGGACAAAGATGTAAAGTCTGTAGATGAGATGGCTTTTTTAGCTGATGCCTTTGAACAGAATCTAGCATCTACTGAGGGCCGGCCACAGAAAGAGGGGTTTAAAACTGGTGGGAAGGGACGATCCCATTTTGCCCCTGGCAAGAGAGAAGGGGGTGAGGAGCCTAAACATTCTCTTTTCCAAAAATATTCCTCTAACTCTCATCCCAAATCTCCTGTAAAAGCAGAAGAGCCCAAAAGGTGCTATCAGTGTAATTCCACTGATCACCTGAGGAATAAATACCCTGTGCTAGGAGGAACCAATATCTCATGTTAGTTCTGCTGTCCGCGACACAGAAACCCCACAAGCAATTGAAACCTATCATATTTTTCTTGTGAGGTTAACCTCTGCAGAACCAGATATTGAGCATGTTAAGTCTGTTCAAATTGATGGTAGGGAGTGCTTCGGGCAGAGGGATACAGGCGCCTAGATCTCACTGGGTAAGCAGAGTGTGGTCCCAAAGGTCAGTATGTTGCCTGGCCAAATGGCAGAAATTGCGAGAGGTGGGCGAAAGCAGATTCCTCAGACTACTCGCTAAAATCCATGTGGTGTGAGAAGGTTTGGAAAGTGTTTTGACTCTGGGGGTAGTAGAACATCTCCTAGTTGACTTGCTTTTTGGTAATGATTTTTTATTTTTTCCATGTCCTAGCTCAGGTTAAAGTATTTGTCTGCAGCAGGAGGGAGTTTTATGCTGGGACTCCTGAGAGAAACGGTACAGCCTCAGGAACTGCTGAGAGATTGGGAGAGAGTCTCCTTGATTCTTCTGCAGCAGGGAGAAACCATATGCTTCCAGGTGCGAGGGTGATTGAGACCAGCTCCTACACTGCAGCTGGAGGCACTACCACATCAGGAAGGGATGGGTGTAATGACTGCCAGGGAGAGAACTTTCCAAATTGTTAACTGCCAGCGGGTTGCAGCTGAACCACAAGCAAATCTGACTCTAGGGAGCACAGAGTAGTGTGTCCCAAAGGAGAGCCCAGAGAAGGGCAGGAGATCTCAGAAACCACTGAGGTGGGTGAGGATTCCTGTGACTCTGGACATGGTCACACTTGTGAAATAAAGCAGAATTAAAGCAGCCCCGTGCACTCTACTTCACGACCCATCAACACTGGCAAGGAACATAGAACACTCTGATTCCATGGCTAGAGCACTCCTGGTAATTCGCCTCAGTGAATGGAATAACATTTGATCCACCCACGCTGGCGCGCAATGACACCAATGTGGACGCCGTGGTCTGTTAACGTGCTCTGATCAGCCTCCAGAAGTGTCACACAATGCCTCTTCTAGTCACTCTGGTTATCACTTTGAACTCTACTGCCCTGCCCTCAGGTGACCAACCATCAGACCTGTCCTTTAAATTATCTGGGAATTTTGAAAATCCCCTTCCTGTTTGCTCAGCCCGGCATGCAGTTCTCTCAGCACATCTTTCCAGGTGACCATGCCTCCATGCGCTAGGCGATTCCCAGTATGGAGCAATGGTGAGGTGCTGGACGTCATCAGTGTTTGGGGGGAGGAAGCTGTCCAGTGTCAGCTACACTCCAGCCATAGGAATTATGATACCTTCGAGCAGATGTTAAGGGACATGATAGAAAAGGGTCATAACCTGGATGAACAACAGTGCAGGGTTAAAGTGAAGGAGCTGCGGAATGCCTACTGCAAAGTCCACAAGGCAAACCACTGCTCCGGTCCTGCTCCCTCAACCTGCCATTTCTACAGAGAGCTGGATGCAATACTCGGGGGCAACCCCACCTCCACTCTGAGGATCACCGTGGACACTTCAAAGCCCAGTTCAACAAGGCAGGAGGAGGAGGAGGAAAGTGGGAGCAAGGGTGCTGAGGAGGAGCAATACACCCCGGAATCCCTAGATGCATGCAGCCAGGAGCTGTTCTCAAGCCAGGAGGAAGGTAGCCAGTTGCGGCAAATGTGGACATGCCAATGCGCTTGCAGCTGTCAGTGTAGATGGACACACTGCAGCGCTCCCCCTATTGTGCTCCTCAAAGGTTGGTTTAACATCTGCAAGTGTAGCCATGCCCTCTGTAACACAGGGAAGCAGCGTGCTTCCAAGTGTGGGAGGGGCTGAACTAGCTCCTTTCCAGAAGAAGGCAACATTCCCTCCAGCGCAGGGGCAAGAGAGGCATTGTCTGTAATTAAGGAAACTGTCCCAGTTTTTAGCTGGCAGAGTTCTGTAGATGAACAAGAGACAAAACTTTTCCAAGGGAGCACAGAGAAAGGTGTCTAAGGAGGGGACCCAGAGGAGGAAGCTGGGGAAGGAATAGTGGGGATTCATGTCTCCTCACTAGTCCCTTGGGGCAGGATACCCAGGACACTAGTCAGCATCTGTGCACCAAGGCACTCAGCCCATGCCCCAGGATTTGAGAAGGACCTGTAACTGATCTCCTGCAGGGGAGCAGCTACACAGCTGACTTCTCAGGTACAGAGAAAGGGATGGCAGAGGGCACTGTCTGGTCACCTGTGCTGCTGAGCTTGCCATGCTGACCAAACAGGAAATGAAATTCAAACTTTCCCAGGGCTTTTCCTGTGTACCTGGCTAGCGCGTCTGAGTTAAAAGAGCTGTCCAAAGCGGTCACATTGGAGCACTCTCGGATAGCTCCCAGAGGCCAGTACAGTTGAATTTCATCTGCACTACCACAAATTCAACCAAGAAAGGTCGATTTTAGTGCTACTCCCCTTGCCGGGGAGGCATGCTGCAGTCAATTTTAAGAGCCCTTTAGGACGATGGAACAGGGTTGATTGTGTAGACGCATTGAGTATAAAATCAACCTAATGTGGTTAAATTCGACCTAACCTCATATTGTAGACCAGGGCACAGAAAGCAATTATGGGAGAGCTTCTGAGAAAAGGTGCATCTGATCGAAGGGCAAACACACCTTGCCCAGAGAGCACAGATCACAGCCCTCTAGGGGGCAGGGAAGGACTCAGTGCTGGGAGGGGGAAACACAGGGTAACTCCAAAAGGGGAGCAGGATTTTCTGCATATGTACAGTCCTGGGATTGGGAGACTGTTCCCCAAAGGGTCAGCCAATATTCATGATCCTCATGAACACCTACCTTGCCAGACCCTGAGGCACCAAAATTCCAGAAACATAGCTAAATTAAGAGCCCATACAAGGGAGAACAATGGAGCGAAGGAAAAGCCAGTGATTGATTACATGGGAGAGAGTCAAAGGATACCATGAGTAATGAACAAACTAACCTCAAACTACACTATCTGAAAAGAAGGCATAGAATCATAAAGATACTTGTAAATGCACATCTGTGATACAAATTTTGGTATTAATATTATGTTTTGGGGATAAGAATTTTGGCATGGATGTTAAACCTTATAATGCTACTTTCAATTAATAACTGTAAACAGGTTTAAAGGTTATCACAGCAAAGAAACCATAAAAAATCTGATTGGCTTTGTGTGAATGGGGAAACTGAGGCACGCTGCTTCATGGCCTTAAAGGCTAGCTGCCAAGAGAACTATAACACAAACTGCCTTTGATCTAGTCAGTGATTAACCCTCTTGCACTAAATAAAGAGGGATGGTGTGACGCTCTGTACCTCTGGGGAACATCCTACATCCCCATGTTTATCTTTATAAAATGATTGTGTGGTATCCAATACAAAGTTTGTAATGTTGGGTGTGTTTGGAAGGCTCATGATGCATTGAGCATGGCTATTATAGTGATGTTATCATAATTGTTACAGTAATGTTATAGGTTATAATTTCATGTATATTGCTATGAGGCTGAAAATGTATCCTCATGGCTTGAAGCAAGCCCAGGCAAAAACTCTCCAAGAACAGAGAGGCAGCTGACACCTCATCAAGGCATGTATGGGATGAACCCAGCCCAGCCTCAGAGGAACAAAGGACGATGGCCTAGGCAACAACAAAAGGATCTGTTAAACTCTGAGTGAGTCGCCCCTCTTCCTTTGGTCAGTTTGGGACTGCAGTGAGGTACTGCTCACCTGACTCTGAAGGGGAAGGCTAAGCCAAGAGGAAAAAAGGGACATGATAAAAGGGAGAGAAGTTTGCCATGTTCTTCCTCTCTCTTCCACCTACATCTAGAGACACCACACCAAGCAACTGAAGCGCTGATCAAAGGGGAGAGCCAGGCTGAAGAGCAACCAGCCAGCCTGTGGTGAGAAGTATTGAAGTTTGTAAGGGCACTGAAAGTGTTACAATCAGCTTGGAATGTGTTTTGCTTTTATTTCATTTGACCAAATCTGATTTGTTATGCTTTGACTTATAATCACTTAAAATCTACCTTTATAGTTAATAAATTTGTTTCTTTAGTCTACCTGAAGCAGTGCGTTTGGTTTGAAATGTGTCAGAGGCTCCCCTTGGGATAACAAGCCTGATACATATCAATTTATTTATTAAATTGACAAACTCATAAGCCTGCAGCGTCCAGTGGGCATAACTGGGCACTGCAAGATGGAGGTTCCTAGGGCTGTGTCTGGGACCGGAGATACTGGCTACTGTCATTCAGTTGCACAATCTGAGGAGCAGCTGACATGCCAGAGGCTGTGAGTGAAAAGCCCAGAAGTGGGGGTTCTCACAGCAGAGCAAGGAAAGGCTGGCTCTCAGAGTCAAGGATTGGAGTGTCCTAGCAGATCACAAGTCCAGATAACACCCAGGGGAAAGTCACACTTCCTTGCTGCAATTTAAGACTACTGCTTCTTGTCCTATCCTCAGAGGTTAAGAAGAACAATTCTTCTCCCTCTTCCTTGTGACAACCTTTTACGTACTTGAAACGGTTATCATGTCCCCTCTCAGTCTTCTCTTTTCCAGACTAAACAAACCCAATATTTTCAGTCTTCCCTCATAGGGATTCTAGACCTTTAATAATTTTTGTTGCTCTTCTCTAGACTTTCTCCAATTTGTCCACATCTTTCTTGAAATGTGGCACCCAGAACTGGACATAATACTCCAGTTGAGGCGTAATCAGCACAGAGCAGAGCGGAAGAATTACTCCTCGTGACTTGCTTACAACACTGTTGACAACATTATTACACTGTTGACTCATCTTTAGCTTGTGGTCCACTATGACCAAAGATCCCTTTCTGCAGGATTCCTTCACAGGCAGTCATTTCCCATTTTGTATGTGTGCAACTGATTGTTCCTTCCTAAATGGAGTACTTTTCCCCTCCATAAATTCTTCCCACACACATCACTTCCCACACACACACCACGCAAACTCTCACATATAAATATATATATAAAATAATCCTTTCAGCTAGTAAAGCTAGTTATTCTACAAACTGTGAAGAGATATTATTTCTATTTTTAAATATCTGTAAGATGCTTAGATACTATAATGATAGGGAATGCACAAGCAGATAACAATGCATAGCACAGAATAGTATAAAGCAAGAAGACAAAGCTTACTAAAAAGTTCAATAATTGATGTGAAAAAGTAGAAAAGGATTAGTAGATTTTAAATTAAAAAAGACTATAACAAAAATGCCAATTCCACGCTCAATAATTTTATATCAAGACTAATATCTTAGAAAAAAGTAACTCTTCAGTAAAATATTGTAAGATACACAAAACATTTCAAATAGGTATTAAAACATGCACATACTTGTTCATCTAAAGTACTCTGAAATGTAGCCTGTGGTAATTCTTTTATTCCTTCCAACTGCTTCACAGAATATTGAGGTTCAAAATTGTTATCTGTTATTTGAGTGCAGTCATCTATCTGGAAAATACTGGGTTCTGATCTCAAAAGATGTTCTTCGGCATTAAGCTCTCTTTCCCTTACTACTAATTGACATACAGGCTGTACTACAGATTCTGAAAAGGAGTTCAGTGCTGTCAGAAGCTCTAGTGGCAGGACATTGCTGTTCTCATCTACTGATATATCTACAGATAGAGCACCATCTTGACACTGTAATGTGTCATGCAAGGGGTTTATAATTTCTGGACTCTCTGAATCACTGAGTGGTTTCAGCAAATCTCTAATTTCAAATTCATCAGCCATTATACTTTGTACAGTTAATGTTTCCCTAGAAATCTTCTCTGATTTTGATGATAAAATAAAGTCAGGTATAAACTTCTCAAGAGAATTATCTTTTACCCTAGTATCTATCTTAATAATGGCCATAGTGGGACTTTCACAATCTTTTAAAATGCCTGGAAATACTTTCGGTGATGTCCATTCCTTTGGAGCTATTAATGTCTCTTTTACAACTGCATTTGACAGTAGACTTCTTTCTGGAGAGTCATCTTCATAATTTAATCGATGTGAAATCTAAATGAAATTTTTTTCACAAAAATGGAGAAATGTTTCTAAAAGCATGTAATCAACATTTACTTTATGGTTCACTAATACTCATAATATTAGGTTTACAATTTTTTGATAAAGCAAACTACAAGCACCTAAGAATTTCCACAATGTAAAAATTCCCATTGACCTTAATAGAAGTTAGACTGTGTCCTTAGTTATAAAGGCAGAATGAATTAATTTGCTGACTCCCCTATTACTGAACATCCAGGATAAGATGCAGAATAAATCTACCACTATTTTGAGATCAAAGGTCTCATCCTGCTCTCTTGTGTCCCATATTAATGCTCAGGATGATTTCTCTTCCTTTTTTAGCACAACAATAAATCGTTATGTAGTCAAAGAAAATAAAAGAAGTATAGACTACTGCAGATACAGTACTATATGCATGTTTTGTTTTAAATCACATGCAACTACTGACAGGATGCAGAAAGTTCGTCCAACACTAAATATTATGCAAAAAGTAGGGTAGATATAGTTATTTAGACTCATATACTTTAACGCAATAAGGGACTGTCATGATCATCTAGTTTGACCTCCTGCAAATTGCAGGCCACAGAACCTCACCCATCCAATCCTGTAATAGACCAATAACCTCTGGCTGAGTTACTGGAGTCCTCAAATCATGATTTAAGATTTCAAGTTACAGAGAATCCACCATTTACCCTAATTTCACCTTCAATTGACCAGTGCCCCATGCTACAGAGGAAGGCAAAAATAAAACAAATAAATAAATAAAAATAAAAAAAATAAAAATATAAATATAAATATAAAAATAAAAAATCAACCCAGGGTCTCTGCCAATCTGACCTGGGGGAAAATTCCTTCCTGACCCCAAATATGGAAGTCAGTTGAACCCTGAGCATTTTGGCAAGATCCACCAGCCAGACACCTAGGAAAAAATTCTCTGTAGTAATTCAGAGCCCTTCCCATACACGGTCCCATCACTGCCTGTTAAGAATATTTGCTACTAGCAGCCACAGATTGGCTACATGTTATTGTAGGCAGTTTCAACAGTTTTATAGTCATTTTTGTCATGACACTAATAGACGTGCCTGTGACAGACTGACAATATCCTGTAATATCCTGCACAAACCTTATGGAACTAAGATAAACTTTATTGAATTGAGCTAATCCTTACTGAATTGGGTGTAATACTTTTGGTTTCCATTGTATTATAAATGTAATTGTATGTGTGCTATTGTGAAATTGTATGTTTCTTCTCTAGTAAGAGGGGAATGCTACTATACTTCTTCCATTATTGTCCTGTGATGCCATCCTCCTTGGAGAGGTATGCATATACTACCTCAAACTGGATTCTCCACGGACCAATAGACAAAGAAAGGATTTTTAGATAAACAGCTTGGTTTTAAACTGGCTCAGGGACTTCTTTCTGATCCAGCAAATGGACAGGACCTCCAGTCCACAGAAGGCCCCAATTCTTACAGAAGGGTTAGAAGGACTGGGCCTACTGAGGCCCATAAGACTGTGTGCTTTTCCTGAGCTGAAGCTGTGTTGAACTTGCAACCACAAAAGAAACCTCTCGGGTGGATTTTGAAGGACTGCTTCAGAACCCATGTTGGAGTAAGGGTAATCTCTGGTAAGCTTATAAGCCTGTGTGTAGATTCTTTTATTGTTTTTAATATAGTTTTTCCATCGTGCTTGTACCTTAAGAATAAAGTAGGCTTACACAGAAAGAATTGTTTATAAGAAATGTATAACTTGACAATAACTCTTATCGGTCTCTGAACAGAAAACAAGCAGGTGTGTTTGTGCAGCCTGCCAGTGCCTCTACAGTGAACAACACAGTGAAGGCAAGGAACTGCGCAGCCTGGAAATTCTACTACCAGAAGGGGGAGAGACATGGGACTTCACCTAAGAAAGGCAGTGACTGGGGTGCTGGAAACCTGTGTTGGACCACTGAGGGAAAATACAGGTGGAGTTGTCCTGAACTGTGACAGTGCCTGTTCTTCAATCAGTGAAAATATAGATTTTTTTCTCCTTCCTGTGAAGGATTGTCTGAAATTTCTGAGCCAGGTACCTCAGTTAGTACCTCAAAGGACTGACATGCTTACAGTTTTTACCAACATCGTATTTTTTGCTGCTTATATTGTTGCCCCAACATTGTATTTTAGGGTAAATTTCCTTCAAGAGACTTTTTAAAATCTTTTGTTGCCAACATGTAACAAAACTGTATAGTGCAACAGCATTTTAATATCAGCAATATAAATCTGATCAACCACACTGACAATTAAAACTGCAATCAATCAACAAGAAGACAAGATCACTGAGGAGAATAACCTTCTTCCTACTGATTTATGGATTTTAAGAACAAACTTGGAACATGCAGTCCTTTATAAAGACTTAATTTTTGAAACATTATGATATAATCCAGTAACCAATGATGCAAATTAAAAGGTCAGTTGGCAAGTTAGGAGGGAGAAGGAGAAACAAATTTGTTAAGTAATGGGAAAAGAAACTAAGAATATACTTAAAATGTTACAGTTATACAACAGTTTAAGGGACTGAGACAAGGAGGGATACTGAAATGACAACTTGATACAGTTGAAAGAGATGTATTTTATAATATGGATGGAGAATTCAGTTTACTGCAAAAAAGGGCCTGATCCTGCACACATACAGTGTATGTGCAGGAGAGTTAACTGAAGAAGAATTATGGCTTACAAAACACCAACAATGGCCAACTTTTGTGAGATTAGAATAAAGATTATTGCCAGATACTAGGGCATAAGGAAACTCAGAAGACAGAGGAACAGTAGAATAAATAGTCAGGAATACTACTTTGTCAAAATCAATAAAACCCAAATATGACTCATTTTAGGATGTCAATCTTCTATTAAATTACAAAATCTTGACAGAAAATTTGTCTTGAAGTTTCACAGTTCTAGCTGCAAAACTGGCAAGCTTGAGATAGTTAAGGTGTCTATTCTGGGAAGACTGTAATGACTATCAGTTTCTCTTGCTACAGTCCTTTCTGGAGCATTTTGGTCTGTTCATCAAATATTGCTAGAGATCAGAGAATATGAAAAAATATAATTTACTGTAGCAACTGTGAGTCTCAGGTTCAAGAAAAAGCAAACTCACAGGAGCTAAAGTAATATAAAGGAGCCTTTTGCTCTACTAGTTTTTCAGGAATCATCTCTGGGAATTCTCCCTAGACACTGGAATTTCTAGTTCTCCTAATATCTTCAGGTTTTACAACCTCCTTTGAGATTATTAATCATTGATATTCTCTTTCAGGAACTTTCATATTGGATTTTATTCCATTGAACCAACTCTGTAATATAGAGAAGTTTTACTTGATGAAATATGTATCAATATTAATATGTACTGTAAAGAAAAGAATCTCCTGGCTTTGTTTATGATATGATTACTTACTCAGATAGTATAATAAAATATATATCTTGTAACAGATTAAACTGTCTTTAGTATTTTCTTTTGGGAACTTTAGAAGATTCTGTTATTTTCCAGATGTTAATCTCATTCAGAATCTATGAAGAAAGTAAATTCTATTTATATGAAACTTTAACAGATTTCTTTTGGATGCAAATTTTGCTTCACCCACCTTATATAATTTAAACAAGATGGCAACACTTGTATGAAAAAAATGTGTCTTTATTTCCCCCAAATAAACAGAATAACCTGTGGCTAAAAATATATATATATATCAATGGTAACTGATTTATCTGTGTATGTGGCACTGTTGGTCTTTTGTTACTTAACACTAGAGGATAACTCTAGTATGGAAAATGGCTTGCACAAATAACAGGTTCATATCTGAAATACATATATGTTAGTGAACTGATCAGAAGCAAGTATTCACATAGCATGCATGATAACACAGGAATCTTTGGATTCAACACCACAGACAAAAGAAATACAAAATGCATCTCCCTGAACCAGCAAGGGCCAAGGTTCTAGACAATAATTTACTCCTCAAGCAAAATAGGCTGTTTTATCACCAGCAACCTCCATGACTGGTTTGTCAATCAGAAGAAGCTCTAAGTTTAGCACTGGTAACTTTTTGGATTACTACACACACCCGTGGAAGGGAAAATTGGAACAACTTTAAGTAACTACAAGTCTGCCAGCAGAGGAGGTTTCTTAGGGCCTCAGCATCTAGGTCACACTGATTTTGGTCCATTAAAGGAAGCCACATTGTTTACAAGTTCATGTCTATTTCAGCTGCAGACACAGCTCTTGCAGTAAGATATTGTCCCTCCCCAAATGGCTTTCAAGCTAAATTATGCATCTATGTTAAGAACATGTGCTTCCTAGGGGGTTTGGACAAGACTGACATTTTGCTTTAAATATTCTAAACATATGAAGCCTCATTTTTTCCCCAGAAAATATTCTGTAAGTGTTAATTAAATCAAATCAAACTGTTGTCATGCATTCTGTTGTAAGAATATACTCACCTTTCTCTCTGTTTTCAGAAATCCAGATATGTCAGTATCTAAACCTGTAATGATGGTGAATAAAATAATATTTTTTAAATGTACTGTCACTGAATTGCACTTTTTGAGCTTCTCAGCCTTTTCTGATTAAGGGGTCCCTGAGTGTTATAAGATGCTGAAGTTTCAAATTCCCTTCACACTCCTTTTTGAGGTGGTCCCTGGCTGAAGACAACTGAGTTTGGTGAAGGAAGCTCTATTTAATAACAACATATTTTCTAACTTAATTACATTTTGTTATTACTTTTACTTCCTGTTTTCTTATATCTGAGACCCATGGTTATGTGCCTTCAAAGGTTACCAATCAACTATCAACATCTGTTTCAGGGAATGCAGCATATTTCTCACATCCTCTACACTCAGCTCTGTAGTTCACTTCTCCCCTTTCAGGGGTATCTTGAGACCTAGGAGTGCTAAGAAGAGCACAGAGGCCCACAGGGATTGTGATTCTCACACCCTTCCTTCCCTTTGCACATCCCTGGAACATCCAGGCACACCAGTCTGACCCATAATTTTATTAGGCAGTGCTACCACAGTAAATTCAGCTTTAATCTAGAACTATATCAGTATCTTAGGAAAACCAAGATTAATTATTTAATAACAAACTTGCAAAAGTTATACAATCTCAACATTACATGAAAAATAATGTAAACTGTACTCCAGGACATCTTTGGAAAAAGGAACCAAGGGTCAGATTTTTAAAGGAACTTAGGCACAGGGGCATCATTTAGGGAGGTCGGGGGGGCTTTAGGTCCCCCACAGAGTTTTGTACCAGAAATCTACTCACGCTAGACCCAGACAGCATAGGTGCCAACTCCATGGGTGCTCCAGGGCTGGAGCACCCACAGGGAAAAATTAGGAGCGGGAATGTGGCACGCTCGGGGAGGAGACGGGGCCTGGGTGGGGATTTGGGGAAGTAGTAGGAATGGGGGCAGGGAAGGGGTGAAGTTGGGGCAAGGACTTTGGGGAAGGGGTTGGAATAGGGGCGGGAGAGGGCAGGCAGGGGTGGAGTTGGGGGGAGCCATGGTCAGAGGAGGGTTGAGGCACCGGCGCCAGAACAAGTAGGCGTCTATTACAGACAGAGTTTTTCACTGCAACATAGCTAATATATGATTAGTTTGGAAGCTGGGAACAGCACAGCCTTTGGGGCAGGGAGTTTGTTTATAAACAGAGGCAGGGTGATTAAGATAACAAAAGGCATCTCATTAAAGTAAATTAAGGCTCATTAGATGATCCTGAAATATTTGCCACGCACTCCAGTTAAAAGATAAGAAACAAAGGATAGGAATAAATGGTGAGTTAGGAGAGAGGTAAATAGTGGTGTCACCCAGGGATGTGTACTGGGACCAGTCCTATTCAACATATTTATAAATTATGTGTAAAAAGGGGTATGCATTAGGGTGACCAGACAGTAAGGGTGAAAAATCGGGATGGGGTGAGGGATAATAGGTTTCTATATAAGAAAAAGCCTCAAATATCAAGACTGTCCCTATAAAATCGGGACATTTGTTCACCTTAGTATGCACTGAGGTGGCAAATTTGCAGATGATACAAAACTAGTCAAGATAGTTAAGTCCAAAGCAGACTGCAAAGAGCTTCAAAGGGATCTCACAAAACTGGGTGACTGAGCAACAAAATGGCAGATGAAATTCAGTGCTCATAAATGCAAAGTAATGCACTGGCAAAATATAATCCCAACAATACATACAAAATGATGCGGTTTAAACTAGCTGATCTCATCTTGAATACTGCAGGCAGATCTGGTTGCCCCATCTCAAAAAAGATATATTGGAATGGAAAAGATACCAAGAAGAGCAACAGAAATGATTAGGGCTATGGAACACTTTATGTATGAGGAGAGATTAAAAAGACTGGGACTTTACAGCTTGGAAAAGAGATGACTAAGGGGGGAACAGAAGTCTATGAAATCATGAATGGTGTGGAAAAATTGAATAAGGAAATGTTATTTATTTCTTCACATAACACAAGAACCAGGGTCACCCAATGATATTAATAGGCAGCAGATTTAAAACAAACAAAATGAAGTCTTTCTTCACAGACAATCTGCGGAACTCTTTCGTAGGGGAGATGTGAAGGCCAAAACTATAACAGGGTTCCAAAAAAAACAAGATAAGTTTATGGAAGATTAGGTCCAGCAATGGCTATTAGCCAGCGTGTGCAGGGATCCAATACCATGTTCTGCATGTCCTTCGCCTCTGTTTGCTAGAATCTGGGAATGGGCAACAGGGGACAGATCACTTCATGATTGACTCTTTGGTTCGTTCCCTCTGAAGCACTTAGTGTTGGCCACTGTTGGAAGATAGAATACTAGGCTAGATGGACCATTGATCTTACCCAGTATGGCCATTCTGTTCTTATATAGAATCCAGATGTATCTGCCCCCGCTGTAACCCACTAGACCCCATTCTCCACCCAGAGCTGAGACAGAACCCAGGAGTCCTGATGGGGTCTCTCTCCCCGCAGAGTTAGTAACAATGTAAGAATATACATTAAAATTTTAAATCTAACCGGTGTCCCTTAAGTGACTTGCCACAAGATGTCAGAACATGTGAGTATTAGAGCTGAGTGGGTCTAATATTTATTGCACTTTCTTTCTTTAATATAGGAATTAAATGAAGGGCTCCTGTCAGCTAAGCTAGCTAACTATTTGCTAAGTTATCTGCCAAAAAACTAGAGTTTTCCAGTGTCTATGTAGCCCCTGGAATAACGGTTAAAGTTGCCCCCCCCACCATAATCTGAAATGGCGCTCCTGCTTAGGCTCTGCCCCACTCAGCGCCGCATGGCTGAACTCCCTAATTGGTTTACCACCTAGCAGAATTTTGAGAGCCAGGACAGGTGCCAGTTAGACACTTTTCTCTCTATTCACTTAGATGGGGACCATCTAAGCAGCTAAATATGGGACTTTAAAAAGCTGAAATGTCCAGTTAAGCAGGGCAGCACTCATCTTCTTACTCAAGCAAGGCAAGCTTGAAACTTTGCAAAGCGATGAGAGGCTGAGCAACCATTAGACATGTCTGACTGATTGACTGCTCCACAGTCCATAGGCCATTTCCACTACTGAGTACAGCACAGAAAAGAGAAAAGATGTTTTATTTCCCTCTCTCTGGAGTCCCCCTGAGCACTCCTAGGAGTCCTAGCCACTTGATAAGACACACTCCACTTCCCTGTTCCCAGCCAGAACTAAACCACAGGCACAAGACAGAAAAAATGGTGAGCTGAGCTTCCGACCATGCTTTCAGGACAGCATGCTGGAGAGTGGACGAGGAGCACGTGGAGAGAAAGGGAGGGAGGCACTCCATGCCAAGCCAGCACACACTAATCCAAGTCTCTTTTTCCATAGCCTCAGAGAGTTCCCAACAACTCCTGGAGGAATTTCAACAATATGCCTGAGTACATAAAAAATAGCTTTCATCATCTAGCTGGGTTGAAGGCACCCTGAATTTATGCTCTGGATATACTCAAGCGCTTAGTGGATCCCAAAGTGCTATAGGAATTCAAGAGGACAATCTCCTATGAGGGTGGAAGGAATAGGAGAGAGTCCTGTCTCTTCGTTTAGTCCTAGCCTTAGAGAATACGCTAATAAGAAAAATACAAGAAAATCCCTCAAATCCCGGGAAGAAAGTAAGAACTACCATCACTAAACTCCGAAAGTGACCCAAAGGGGTCCTGGTGCCATTATCCCAATCCTGCTACTGATCTGAGCCAAAACCTTTCCCACCCTCCTTTCCTATCTTCCCCACCAGGATGCTCAAGGACAGCCATCACTCACTCCTGCTCCAGACCATAGTTACTGGGTTACAAGCTATAACCATTTACTGTGGGGGAGTGGCAGCACTTAGGACACCAAGGCTTAGGTATTTCAGTGTCAATGGGCAGGAAAACAGTCACCCCGGGGGGGCGGGAGAGGGAGGGTTAGGCAACAGCTGAGCAGTGGATTTAAGAATATCCTGGGCATTTAAGTGGTGGATTTAGTCACTTAATTCTTCTTTAGGCACCTAAGTACCTTTAAAAATCTGCACTTCTGGTCTCAAAAGTCTCATATCTATATCCTAAATCTATATGTATATTCATTTACAGTTTCTCAGTTGTTTCTTCCAAATTTAGAGTGACTGTATTTTAGGGGTTTTTTTACAACATAAAACATACCTACAGAGTAATTTTGCTCTCTACCTACTGGTGCATTTAGTGGAAGACTAGGCTCAGAAATATTTGTAGTAAATACTGCACCCCTAAAAAGAAATAAATATAATTTTAAAAGTTTGCCATTCAAGGAGCAATGCACAAAAATACTTCGCCTGTTCTCATGGGTGGCAGGTATAATATGCCAGGGAAGGATAAGCCTTCCCTGGCTTAGCTTGCCGCCGACCTGCCGCCAGACACCTGGGCCATAATGGCTCTGCCCCTTCCCCAAGGCCCCCACCATCTGTTGCTGCGTGCCTGCTGCTGCTCGCCACATCTCTCCTCCTTCGGGGCTGGGAGTGAGGAGGGAATGGGATGAGCCAGTGATTGGCAGGAAGGTCTGGTGGGGAGTGAGGCGGCTCGCTTGGCCATGCGCTGGGACTGGCTGGCTGTGGGAGGGGAAGGTTGGCCAGCCATGGCGGGCAGAGGGGCGGGCTGAGGCCAGTGGCTCAGCCCGGTGTGGTTGGGGCTGACCGGGTGCTCAGGGTGGCTGGAGGCTTGGCCTCGTGCTCAGCCTGGCAGCTCGGGGTGGTGGCTCAACCTGGTGTGGCAGGGGACTGGTGGGGGAGGGAGGAGAGCAGCAGCCCAGTGCAGCCATGGGGCTCCTCCTGTTGTGAGGAGGTTTGGGGCTCTGGCACGCAGGGGGGTGCAGCCAGGAGGCTAGTCTCCCCAAACCGGGGGGTTCACCCACCGCTCATGCCTATTCCGGTACTTTGAACAAAATTTTCAGCCTTGTCTTAACAAGGCCTCTGCAGTGGGTAAGACAATGAATGAGAGAGAGAAAGAATCTGGGGTGCTTTTGACCCTTGCTTTTTAGTCCCAGACACCCTTTCAAATGCATTTTCCTGAGGGTTACCCCTAGATTAAGTTCCTTCCCCACTGGTAGGACAGAGACATGGAATTTCAAGATGAAAGAGGTTCCACGCTGTTGCTAAAATGCAAATTGATCTGTTCCTGTCTCCCTCTCATTGCCAAAGAATGGCCACTTGACATGTGATTGCCAGTAAACTTTCAGGACATCTGAGGAGAGGCATTAACTTGTCCTTTATCTTTGAGGAACAGGTTTACCTCCATCCCAGACTTGTCTGGTAAACACATTTCAGTCATAATTTCAGCTTATGTTCATAACTTTACATATAATGTTGCTACACACATTTCACTACAATATTACTGACCAGTGAGTTATTAGTTTTCAAACAAAACACAAAGCATATTTTATACAAAAATTATTATAGTAGTGTGTAGGGCAGAGATCCCCAAACTGTAGGGTGCATCCCCCTAGGATAGCACAAAGGAACATTCAGGGCTGAGCGGCCAGCTGGACCAGTCCCCATGGGAGGAAGGGAAGGAGCACCACCCAGCCCCCAGTTGCGGCCCCAGCTCCCAGCCCCACACCTGACTCCCATCCCCAGCCTCAATGTGGTTCTGCTCCTGGCCCCGCCCCCAGCCTCAGCTCCAGCACCAGTACCAGCCCCATCCCCAAGCTGTGGCCTTAGCCTCATCCCCCCTACCCCTATCTGTATCCCCCCATCACAGAGCTGCGGCCCCGTTCCTGGCCCTGAGGGGGGGGAGGCAAAGGGGTGTGGACAGGGGAAGGGGGGTGCAACCCTCAAAAGTCTGGGAACCACTGCTGTAGGGTATGAATACAGGGGTGCATTCAGTCATAATGTGCAATACCAATGTGACCAAATCATTGAGTCCTCTTCATCAAGCAGACAGGCAGGTAGTAGCCCAACCAGATGCAGGATTTTTGTGACCAGGAGCTTCACCAGTGGAAAACTTCCAGAGCTGGGAAAACATATGATCAGCTTATGCTATGCTGACCTAGTTTATTTTAAGCCTGATTGTTCCATGAGGTATCCTGCATAGGTGCCCATACTAGTTTTGCCACATCACAGAAAACAAATAACGTTGCAAGAGAAATTTGTTTTTCTGTGAAGTGGTAGCCACCAACATGGATTACTAACTCTGACCTGCAGACTGTATCCAAAGAAGAGAAGAGTAACTACAGAGATGTTAAAATAGGCATGGCTAAAATGACAGTAGGGAAGAAACTGGGAGAGCAAGGAAGGAAGAGAGCCTGCTGGAGTAGGGAGAACTTCCAGAGAATTTGCTGACCAAATTCAGCATCAGCATCCACTGAGGCCACCCCACATTCAGCGAAAGGCATGGCCGAGGCCAACAACATAGCCACCACTCAAGTACAGTGAGCTCAAAGTCTGTCTGCGCAAAGGAGATCTGCAAGGAAGGAGAAGTGCAGATAGAAGGCCTGAACCTGCAGGAAAGGACATACAATATCTATGCCCTTTAGTGAGGTTTATTGAACAGGAACTTGGATTTGCAGACCTATTCAGTTCAGGGAAATCAAACTAAGTTTGGCAGACATGCAGGGTATGCCACCAGACCTCAAGTCTGGCTTTTTGGTGTGGGAAGAAGTTAGGGAGAGGGATCTCCTAGCTAAGGTTGGACCTTCTATAGTAGAAAACTGGAGCATGTTTGGAGAACTACTTTCACTTTGTGTAAAATGAGGCATGGGGACTACAAGTCACATTTGGGTGCTCCCTTAATCACCAGGCTGTGGAGACCAACACTAGAAAGGCCACTTTCTATACCAGGAGACAAAGCTGAATATTGAGGATGGGTTCAAATGTTTCAGAACAGAAGACATTTAGCACCAGGTTTGGGCTCCAAAGAGAACAAAAACTTAACGGGAGGCCTAAAGTAAGAAACTACTCTAAGAAACTTGGTTGGGAGCTCATTAAAAACCTTCCACGGAACTCCTAAGGGTGTTGCTAAAGGACGAGGATCAACTCATAAAAGGCAAGGGCCCTTTCTCAAGCCTATCCAGATGAACTCTATTAATCTGGCATTAGCAGATTTTCTGGCTTAGGTCCCAGGAAAAGATATACAAGAGTCTGTAGTAAGAGGAGAAAGCATCCTTCAGGACATAAGCCTGTAGGAATCAGGAACAAGCTTTTTCTGCCATGTATATACCACCAACAGCTGGATAGGTGTATTACTGAGTTGGTGAAATATCAGGTACTGGCTACTGCTGGAGACAGGATACTCGATTAAAGGGACAAATGGCCTGATACAGTATGGGATATATAACAAGATTTACTTTCTAAAGTAAAGAAAGTAAACTGTTGTTTATAAAGTAAGTTAAAAAAAACAACCATTATCTGATAATACTTACAAACTGATTTCCATAATAATGAATTTATAGTATTGAAATACCTATTAGAACAATGATACTCAAACTGAGGCTCATAAGCCACAAGTGGCTCTCTAGCATGTCTCCTGTGGCTCTCTGCAGCACATGATATTAAAACACTTTGTGATTTACTTACTAATCAATCTAAAAGTTTTTCCTATGTCATTAACCAATTTTAGTTGATAAAATAATACTTGGTCAGTCATTTTGCTGTGAGAATTATATAAATAAATATTTCCCCTGTCATACTGTTTAAATACAAGTATATAGTATTATAGTAAATTAAACAATTAATTCATACTATTGAATTGGGTAATTTTTGGGTAATGTTGATCGCTAATTTGGTTCCTGAACCACTGAGTACCACTGTATTAGATCATCTGGCCTCTTTTCTTGCCAACACATATTATTCCCTACTGGATTTTAGGATTTTGTGTTGTCTAGTGTTAAATGTTCCAAGGGATGGTGCTTCCACAAGCTATTTCATGGCATAGGCCATTCTATGGGGTTTAATAAACAAACAAGGGTTTAATAAATCTCAGTTTCAAGACGTTTTTTCTGACAACCTAATTTTCCCTTAGTTTTTTCCAGTTATGCCCAGTTATATACTCTAACTACATTATATATATATATATCTATATATATATAGATATATAGATATATAGATATATAGATATATATAATGAATGAACACAAGAATGGTTTCACCCATTACTGATATAAAGTGATCTCTGACATTAAACACAACTGCTTATTAGCAACCAGGAAAACTATTTTATAATTCAAGGTTGGAAAAAATATTCCATCCAAATGAGGCTACAAGGGAAACTTTTTGCTGGGAAATTACTGTTTTCCTAAGTGGAATCTGTCCAGTGCATATTATACTCACTGTAGCAGAGACTGAGATTGTTCAGTTTCACTCATCTTATGAGCCAGCTGGGTGGAAAAAGTGTTTGAACAACTTGGTGAATATAAACTACTCAGTGATGTAATTTTTCAGCATTACTATACACCTAACTTCTTCCTGTTATCAGTGGTTTGGGAAAACCTAAATACAGCAGTTATCAATGAGACTCCAAATTCTTCTAGACTGGATTACTATGTAAAATATTGCTAAGGCATATGGGGCTACTTACTCAATCCAAGTCATGGAAGACAAAATACAGTCAGAATGAAAATATACCTTATATAATTAAATTATAATACCCTTAAGCTTGAGCTATTTTATTTGTGAAATGACCAAAGTACAAATTAAATATATTCCTTGCATCAAATTTACCTTTTTTAGTGGAGTCCCGCAAACAAATACTCTCCTATCCCCAGTTATTTCTGACCACTCTTTCTTTCCTCTGGTAACAATAACTACATCTTCCAGTTAAAGAGGGTAGGCTACTACTCCAGAAATGGCTGAAGTAATAGCATCAATTACAACAACTATGAGTAATGCTAATTGTAACCCAGACTGTCCCCTGAACTAAGGCCTTGTCTATCCTGGAAAGTATTTTTAACTTAAATTTAAATTAATATAGTTATGCCTGTATAACACACACTCCTCTCCCCTCCAGTGTGGACTCTCTTATTCTAGAATAAGAGTTCCTTATTCTGGTTTAGTTTATGTCTTTTGGGAAGGGTTTAAGATAAACTAAAAATAAGTTACTCATATCAGAATAAGAGCGTTCACAAAGAGGATTACATTGACGTAACTATACAGGTATAATTGGAAATATTTCCCCAGCTATGTAAATCTAAAGAAACTCATCTACAGCACAGAAATCTCCATGATATCAATCTAGAGTTTCCTGTTACTCATTCTGTCAGCCTGTCATCTTGCAGGTGGAAAAAACTGGTTGCCAATTTGAATATCCGGGAATTTTACAGTCTAATTGCAGCCCTGCTCCTCAAACGGTAGCAAGGTCCACCCCCATGAAACTCCAGAGGAGACTCTTCTGTGAATTCCTGGAGTGAGTATATGTTGCAGATTTGGTGCTCCTCCTTCCATGAAATCCTTT
The DNA here is from genome assembly GCA_007922305.1 of Dermatemys mawii. Lineage (NCBI taxonomy): Eukaryota > Metazoa > Chordata > Testudines > Dermatemydidae > Dermatemys > Dermatemys mawii. Next base: position 10,935,908 of record ML677342.1, read on the forward strand.
TCAATTACATACACTCTAGCTCTTTCCCCATACAGAAGCGGGAGGGGCACAGTGACGCTAATAATTATCCATTGAAGTATGTGTGTCGCTGAGGAGCTGTAATTTCTATACATACCGGATTTATCTGGTTCTTTTGCTTCATAGTTTTTAGATTATCACTGAATTTACAGACAAGCTGAATCTCTGGGGAGAGGTTTTCTAAAACTAAAACACAAAAATAGGTCATTAAAGCCACTTTTATTGTGCTACTGTTACAAAGGCTCAAGGAATTTTTGCAAATTTCAATTGCCTGAAGAAATAATTTGACAAATCACACCTTCACACTGGTTACTTCTGTTAGACTAGATTCTAAAATTACAATATGGCAGATGCAAGAACTAAAAAGAAAACAATTTAGGGAAAAATATTAATTCTTTTGCTGACAGTATTTTGGAAATATGGGCTACACATCAGATAGTGTGATTCATTTTTGACAACAGTTTTTTCCCTAACAACTGGAATTTTAGTCAGTGTCCTCATGCACATAATAAACTTTAGTACTCATCTTTACACATTAATTATCAAACTGAGATAGGAAGACTAAAATTATTGAATACTCATAGTGAGAAAAACTCAGCTGTAGAATAATATAGAGTACAACTCTGCTGAATTTGATCCCTTATGCTGCAAAAATCACAACACTGGTATCCACATTATTTTGTTGATTATTTCATTAACTTACATTGACTATAGCGCATATTTTCTTGTCATGAAATTGGTGTGATAAAAATTAGCACAAATAATAACATGCTAAGTACAATAGGCTGAACAGAAATGGAGTCAATGCAAATATGCAATCACATGTACAAGGACGACAGAAAAGCATGGAGACAAATCCCCACTTCTACAAACTGGAAGTTTAACAATGAGCCAAAATTAGAAGTTCTGTACTCTGAAGCTCTGATTGCAGTGGATGACCAGAAGAAGCAAGTTCCATGGGTAAGGATCCTCTCTGCTGCCAAAACTGAATCACCAGACCTCAGAGAATTCAGCTCCAGTAAGTGATACCAAGAAACTCCTAGCCATTTACAAAGACTCCCATTGACTTCAATAGGGTTTGGAATCAGACTCCTACCTACTATGAGTAGATATAAGGTGAGAGGTAATCTCTCAAGGGGACAGATTTCAAACCATGCAGGGTTTTAAAAATAGGCAAAAATTCCATGAATTGGACCCAGAAACAAATAAGAAGCCAGAGTAGAGTTCTGCACACTAGTATTTTGTGTTGGAAACAGCTCAAACACTTGCAAAGTAGGCAATAGACTGGCAAAGCAGAATTAAAGTTTTTACTGACATGAGTATGGGATCACCATATTACTTAAAAGTGATTAAGTGAAGCTGAATTATGGAAGGCACCCCAGACAGGTCCCAACGATAATTCTACACCACACCATCAAATACTTGTTTACGCCCTTACTTTGAGGAACTATTGTAGAAGCCTTTAGTTAACAAAAAATAAATTAATTCCCCTACTCTTCTTAAACTAGGTACCCTTAATAACAACATACAGGCAGAATGAAGGAAAATAAGCATTAACAAATTTACTTTTTAAATGTATTTATTTAAAATATATGGAAAATTTGGCCTGAAAGATTAAGCCTCTAACTGTTATTCAGATTTTATTAGAGATGCAAAAGTATTCTGCTTAAAAATACTGTACAAAACTGTTTAGCCTAAAAATTAAGAAACAGTCAGAGAAATAAAGGTCTTAGGAAAAACAACATATATTGTCTACTGAAAAAAGGAACAATTTCTTACCTCCATTTACTCTTTTTATTTCGGCAGCAAAGATGGATTCAGTTGTTAGAGATACGTCCTTATTAACAAAAGATAACCTTTAAAAAGATTTAAAAAACCTACAAATTGTTCTATCATCCCCTTACCAGAGGTACAAACACAAACAATAAAATATTAACCAAAGCCAATATTTCTAACTCCATTCCTTCCCTATAATATCACTTATTAAATACCACAGTAATTATGTGAGAGCATTTTTAAAGTAAACACTATTTTTCAAAAGTCTAGAACCTGGTTGTAAAAATCTGCATCAAGTTGCAAATTGGCATAGAAGGACGTGAGTCATGAATACATCTTTGCTTTTATAAATTTCCAAAAATTTTTAGTCAACATTTCTTAAGAGATACACAGTAAGGGCAATGCTGTTCAGTGGGTTTAATTTTTCAGTAACTCAAATTCAAAGTATCAGTTAGAATGAGAACATCAAGAGAATTCTGAAATTAAAACATAAAAGAAACGTTCATATTTGCAGTTTATTTATTTTACAAATGCTTTTATCATTGATTTTATTTTCTTTGGGTTGGATTCTGATACCTTTATCCCACTGAGTAATACATTATTTCTCAGGTGGTTCCATAAAAATCAAAGGGACTATTTCTAGAGTAAGCTACTATTCCATATAGGGTTTCAGAATACCCTATGGCAGGGATGGGCAAATATTTGGGCCTGAGGGCCACATTGGGGTTGCAAAACTGTATGGAGGGACGGTAACGGAAGGTTGTGCCTCCACAAACAGCTTGGCCCCACCCACTATCCACCCTCTCCCACTTCCTACCTCCTGACTGCCCCCCTCAGAACTCCCAGCTCATCCAACCCCACCCCCTACTCCTTGTCCCCCACTCCTTGTCCCCTGACCTCTCCCAGGACCCCTGTCCCTAATCATCTCCCCAGGACCCCACCCCCATCCAACCCCCCCACTCCCTTTTCCCTGACTGCCCCAACCCCTATCCACACCCCCATCCCTAATCACCCCCCAAGACCCCACCCCCATCCAACCCTTCCTTTCCCCATCCCCTGACTGCCCCACCCCATCCATCTGTCCCCTGACTGCCCCCCAAAATCCCCTGGCCCATATCTAACCCCCCCACTCCCTGCCTGCTTATCATGCCACTCAGAGCAGCAGGAGCTTGCAGCCCTGCCGCCACACTCCCCAGCATTAGCGACAGGCCAGAGCGCTAGCAGCACAGTGAACTGAGGCTACGGGGGAACAGGTGGGGAGTGGGACTGGAAGTGGGGGGTAGCCACCCCATCCAGGAGTTCAAGGGCCAGGAAGGATGGTCCCGTGGGCCATAGTTTGCCCACCTCTGCCCAATGGAGATTTTTTTCCCCCTCACACTTTAACTTGTCACAGAAAGTCTTAAAAATCTAGGAAGGCTATTCTAAAATCATGTTATCCTCTAGGATTTTAGTCAGGCTTATATTAGGCAGATTCCAGTCTCGTAGGACTGTTCTTTATAGTTTTGGTTTTCAAAGGTGACAGCCCTAAATGGCACAGATGCAGCATTCAACTCATCACATATGTCCCAGAAATGTACTGACGCTCATTTTTTAAGTCACGCCTGCTCCTGTACCTATATATTTATCACCTCTTCATGTGCAGCTCCTCTTCATCTAAGTCACTCTCAATTACCGAGCCCTCCACTACTGTCTCATCAGTGTCACTGTCAGAAATGTGACCTCCCTCCTTCATGGCTCCTTCTCCAGTCCTCAGCCTCCTAGGGACAGCTTCTCCAGACAGCCACGCTCCCTCCCTTGAGCAGCTCCTCCAGGCAGACCTCCTCCCCCGCCTCGGGCAGCTCCTCCAACTCCTGAGGCACTGAATCACAAACAGGAGCAAGGAAAGGGTGGTGCAATGCCTTCTGGGAACTGTAGTCCTCAATGGAGACTTGTTGTGATCATCCAAACAATAAATTTACTCTAATTGTGAACTTCATTGTAAGGAGTGAGTGAAAGTTCATAAAAATGTCACAATAATCTATAATAAATAAACACTGATGGGAAAAGGTGCAAGAGAGAGAGAGAGAGAGAAAGAGACTGAATTAGTCCAAACAAGAAGGCCTACTAATATAACTAAAGGAATGTGTTAAGATCAGGCCTGATTAATATGAAGTGTGTGCCACAGGACATCAATGAATCAAAATTGGTGTGTCAGAAGCTAGGTCTAACTGGCAAACAATATAGTGAGTTGACAGGCTATTACGCTCATCACTCCCTTTGGAGGTCTTTGAAAGAAACTACTCTTGCGGGGAAAAAATAAAACAGCAGCTGTCACCCAACAACCCCTGACTGAAAGATAGCCAAACAGGAAAGGAATGAGCTTTACCATCATGGCTACCACTCCCATCATCTTCTTGGATCCACCATGACACCATTGAACCTTTGCTATTCTGATAAACAGAATCAGACTTTAATAACAGCTCCATCTAATCCCAACTAACTTCTCTGATACCCAAAGAGGACAGTGATCACCATCTAAGAGACTGTCAAACAAGGTTTTTTTCCTTATAGATTTTTTCCAGCTAGATGGAACGGGAACAAGAGATACTGGTAAAATCGAAGCCTTACTTAATATTCTACATTTCAAATGCTTTAAGTGTATCTTTAATAACAAGTTTAAAAGATTTTGACTGGTGTGTTCACCATGGTACTAAGCAAGCTGAGCTCATTGTATACCAAATTGCAAACTTGGTACAACACTGTTTAATGCTGGATGTGACAGGGTCATGTTAACACTTTTGATTCTTTGGGCCCATTTATTCCATCTAAATTAATACAAGAGCCTGAGGCATATGAAGCTGACAAGAACTACAAATCGCAGACTCTGAGAGACAGGGCATGAAAGCAATTGCTGAAAGTGGCAGGAAACACAAGGCTTGTCTTCATTGGCTGAGAATTCTAATTGGTGGGAAGTTCCTCGCTGAGGTCTGTCAGGCACCAAATTCCCTTTTGTGGATCTACCTCCTAAGCCCTTCCCCTTTCCTCTGCATTTCTCTCCTCCTGGCTAAATTAGGCAGCTCGCTGTCTTCTGTGAGTCTTTCTTAAAAGACTAACTCTCCCCTTACAATGCATGGCGAGCCTAGGCACTTCACTGAGGGCTGTGAATTCCACTGGGAGGCAGGGAGTTGAGCATCATATTGTAACACTGAGCACTGATACATTTTGTGACTCTAAGCATCCCTGTATTCACTCCCTACAAACTATTGCAATGAGGTTATATAATAGATGCCTTAGGAGGTATAATTTGAAAACAACTCACTAGACAATAATAGCATGGTGAAACGTATGTAGCAACATAATATGTAAAGTTATGAAATACCTTGTATGTTATTGGCACATGTTCAAAACCATTACAGCTCTGCCTAGGCAAAAGCTGTTAACAGGCCTATTCTGAACAAAAGCCTATTTAGTAGTAGTAAACAGGTTCCTCAAGACAGCACGGGAAGGAGATGGCAGAAAATAGAACAATATGTATTTCAGCAAACACACATGGGGCAAGAAAGAACACGGAGCCTCCTTCACCAACAGACTCCATGTCACCTTCTTCATTACTTCAATTACTCTGAAGGTTAACCCTCATAAGAACCCCTTTCAATGGTTCACTGGACTATAAAAGGGACGAGAACCCCAAGTTTTCTCTCTTTCACCTGAAACAGGGGTGGGCAAACTTTTTGACTTGAGAGCCACATTGGGTTTCTGAAACTGTAGAGAGGACCAGTTAGGGGAGGCTGTGCCTCCCCAAAAGGCCAGGCGTGGCACGGCCCATGCCTCCTATCCGACACCCCTCCACCCCACTTCTCGCCCCGACTGCCCCCTGGAACTCCTGCCTCATCCAAACCCCCTCTCCTTCCTGATGGCACCCCAGGACCCTTGCCCCATCCACCACCCCTGCTCTATGTCCCCTGATGGCCCCTCTTCAACTTTAGAGCACTGTTTTTCAATCCATATCTCTTGGCCACCTTCATTCCTTTCTTAATCTTTTGCCAATCGCTCTGTATTTATCAGCTCCCTCAGTGTTGTTCTTGTCTCTCTTAAATTCTCTTCTAATGTCATGCATTTGTAGTATTTCATTTGTGACCCATGGTTTTATCTTTGTGGTAAGCCCTGAAACATGGACCCTGGTATTAGAGACCCAGCATAAGGCCTAAGCTGAAGTAACGGTCAAGACTTTGCTAACATAAAGCAAAGTTAAGCTGTGAGCCAGCGGCAGGCCCTGCTCACAGAAGCTGACAAGGAAAGGGCTGATGCTGCAAAAGTACACAAACCTATGAGGTACCAGAACACTTGTACATTCCATACAGATAACAAGGAACAGGCTGACCCATCCTAAAGACGGGCAAAAGGGTAATATGATTGAGAGTTGTTTTGCTCAAACCAACATGTACAAGGTGAGTGGCAGCACTTTACTATGTAGAGGTGATGTACCTTGCTACGTAGAGATGAACCTCAATACGTCAGGAGTGATGTGTAATTTGTTTGTACCTGTGTATAAGAATATAACCCTGGGGTGGTGTCTTTGTCCAGCAAAGGAGGCAGTGGGAGGTCCCACCACTGACTGAGCTGGTCCATTGTTAGGGGGCACATTCGTAGTATGTCCTGTAGAGGCTACGGGCTATGGGAAACTATCACTGTGCTTCCTTTGACAATAAACTGGCAAGGGTGCCTTTGTACCTTACTAGAGTCTGTGGTCTTTGCGGGTTCTCTTGGGGTCTGCTGTGTCAGCTATCTGCGCAGAGCCGGCGCAGCACACAGAGGGAACACGCAGCCAACTGATATCATCATCGAACAAGAGCAGAGCACCACATCGGTAGCTACTGACAATCTTTTTATGTTTCCCATTCTGTTTCCTATGGGTCCTGGGACAGAACAGCCCCACTGCTCCTTCTGCATGTCATAAGAGGCAACTAAAAAGGGGCTGCCTAGAGAGGGAGGGACTGTGCCAGGTTAGAAATTTGCCCAAGACAAATGATGATATGATGAGCAAGTCAACTATGTCCATACCAGATTGATCACAGTTTCTCCGAATTACAAGCAAAATCAAACAAGCATTTATACCTCTTTGTGACGTACATTAATTTAAAACATTTGCATTTCGTTTATATTATTTGCTTTTTTTAAAAAAAAAAAACAACATTTTTACTTTAAGGCTAGGTCACTTTGACTGTTTTGCTGTTTTTCACTTGCTTCTGATGTGAGCCCTGCTTCTACAGGTCTCACAATATTAGGTTAAAACGTATCTCAACAGTTGCTCTTTCTCTAACAACTTAAAATGGCTAGATTCAAACCCTCTCTTTCTTTTTGTACCTCCACAGACCAGATTTACCTGGCACTCCTAAGTGCAAGAACATGAAAGGCAACACATTTAAAAATGATAAAATACTTTTTATACAACACATAGTTGACCTGTTCAATTGATTGCCACAAGATATCATAGAGGGCAAGAATTTATTACTATTCGAAAAGGACTAAGACAGTTCTATGGGTATTGGAAACATCCACCGTTACATCAGACAGGATTTTCAAAAAACATTTATTGCATACTTCAAGGCATGCCTTGAAGTATGCAATAAATTAACACCAAACTCAGTTAAGACCTTTTCCTTGGGGATATTATTCTGTTCGATAAAAGGGGACACCTGCAATAAATTCCTCCTGGCCTTGCTTAACTTCCTTATCTTGTTCAAATATTTTTGCCTTGTTCCCTTTCCTGCTCTTTCTCTGCTTGATTGAGTAACCGTAGAAAGCAGTTTGCTCAAGGTCAGCCTAGATGATACAGGAGACCTGCCTAGTGTCTTTCCTTTGTCTGTCTTAAATACTGATGTGTGTGTCTCATAAAGCTGCCACATGCCTCCCAAGCTACTAGCCTGAGGGGGGTGCATGCCCTTTGATCAAAGTTGCTTGGCCTCAGTGCGTTTCTTACATGGTCTCTGACAGTTTCGAGCTATAGCCCAACTCCGCACTACCCAGGTGTTGGAACGGTGAGTAGGACAAGCTGATTTTTACCTAACAATTCCATAACTGTAAATTATGGGGTTTCTTGCATCTTATCCCTAACCATCTGGCAGCAATGCTACCAGGGGCAGCACACTGGATGGACCACCGGGGTCATCCGGAATCGCAACACTTAAGCTCCGGCCTCAGAGGGAATATGCAAAGCTGGTCAAGTCAGAGGCAGCAGAAGATACAGACCAGCACGTTGCAACTGACAAAAGGGGGCAGCCCCGCACCCCGCGAGTAGCCCGCACTAGCTCCCCTGGGGGAGCGCAGGGCGGAGAGCGCACAGCTCAGTGGAGGAAGTGGGCAGACGCCCGTATGCCAGCCCGAGCCTGGTGCTCGAGAGGCGGCAGTCACAGCGATCTGGGACCGAGAGGCGATTGGCAGGAGCCCGCGAACCAGACCCCCATGGCCAGGTCACCTCGGGGCGGGACCGGCAGACTGACGGGCTGATGCAACGTCGTTGCGGACTCGGCAGTTTGCCCCGACAGCCCCTGTTACAGGCCGGCGTGAGGCGAAGCGGCCAGACGGCTCCGGCAGAGCCGGGCGGCTCCTAAGCCTCGCACGGGGCGGCACCAGGAGCTGCTCAGCCTGGCACGTGGCAGCGGTGCCCGGGCAAATGCGCGCGGGGGGCCGTCATTCAGGCCGGGGGAAGCGGGACCCCGGGGGGAAGGACTAGGGGAGAGGCCCCGCCCTCCGCTCTCCCCACACCAGGAGGGCGATAGCCCCGGCTTCCCGTGCCATGCTCCTGTAGGAGCCCGGGACGGCCAGTCGCTCACTGCATGGCCATATGCAAATAAACCCAGTCTGCCGACCAATAAGAAAGTACTTCAGGGGCAGCACAACGGCCCATTGGCCGTCAGCCCGTGGCGAGATGGCGCGTTTTCCCCTCCTGATCCGTCTCGCGCTGTGAGGCTTCGCTGGCCGGTTACTGAGGCAACGGGCGAGTGACGTGTAGTGTCGAGCGCCCACCATTGGTTGTGCGATCGGGCGATGGCGGCGGCCGGGGTGTCGCGCGGTGGGGTTGTCCTTGTCGCGGCGTGCGCGGCTGTCTCAGTCTGCTGTGGGCGGCGCGCCGCGCGAGAGGGCAGCAGCTGCAAGTACGAGCTCCATCAGGCACGTTCAGCCATCGCGGGGGCCTGCGGGGCGGTGAGCGGGGACCGGCGAGAAGCGTCAGAATTTCCATCAGGCGCGGTGAGGACTGAAATTTTTACGACACTGGCCCTTCCGCGCCGGGGGACCGGGACCGCCTAGGCCTGACTTAAAGGTCCTGAAAGATCGGCTGGGGTGAGTGGGCCCCCTCCCTTCCCGGAGTCCCAGGGCAGCGCCGCAGGGAGAGTCACAACCGGAGCCGCGATGGTTCTAAGTAGCCGGGCGGAGAAGGGTGTCAGGGGCTGCGGGGCAGGAGGGAGAGGCCGTAACGTGCCGCTGACACTCCGGCCCCTGCCTGCGCGGCGGGGTTTCGGGCCAGCTCCCAAACCCGGGCACCTCCACGCCGTTTGTTGTGGTTATTTGGGGCGGGGGTGTTAGACGGGGGGAAATCGTGCCGCTGACACTCGCCTGCCCCGTGTGCCCGGCTCTCTGTACAGCGAGCTCCTGTCTGAGTCCGCCGCAGCCCGGGTTCCCATAGCTTACCCCGAGGAGCGCCTCATGTCATCCAGAAATGCAGCGCACGGAGCTGAGGTGGAGCCACTGGGCGGCACTTGGTTTCCCGGGTGTAGGTTTCTGCAGTAAGATAAATAACACCTTTGTACCGCATCTGTATTAATTGCCAACACATCAAATCATGTTTCTCTGTATTGTGCCCGTTTAATGGGTATGGCTGGCTACAAGGAATTTTTGCGTAGTTAAAATTGATAGGCTACTCCTAAAACTTGGTGATATATTTGTTTACTGGCAGTGGGGACCCATGCTGAACGCATCCATACTGTGTCAACCATCTTTTTAACTAAGGATTTAGGAATTCCCGAGGATTTTCTTGGGAGCTTGTCACTGTAACTCAGTGAGTTTTACCTTGTACCACAGGTTTTCTCATAATAAAAGTAATTCCTCCCAAGTTAAATAGCAAGAGACAGAGCACTGCAGAGAGTTGCCCTGAGGCTTGTGAAATAACAGTTTAAAGCTAAGCAGATCGTATTGGTGAATGTCTGAACAGTGGGATTAATACAAAATGATATCCTTGGAATGTCACAATAAATGACTAGCACTTTTTGTGCTTTGGTTCCAGTTGCATTTTTGGAAGAGCATGAATTAGTTGGTGTTGCAACTGTGCTGCTTACATCGTTCCTGAAAGGTAGGAGGCCTTCCACTCAGAAACTGTATCAAACACAGTGTGTTCATCTTATATGCAGGCCCCAGGATGGTACTTCAAAAAAGAGGTGAATGTGGCTAACAAAGTCAGTAATAGTGACCATAATGTAATTAAATTTAACATTACTGGAGGAGAGGAGATACCAAAGAAGCCCCACTACAGTAGTGTTTAACTTTCAAAAGAGGAGCTACACAGAAATGAGAAGGCTAATTAAATGGAAAAGGAAAAGTCACAGAAGTGAAATGCCTGTGAGGTGTTTGGAGACTTTTTGAAAACACTATAATAGAGGCTCAAATTAAGTGTATACCCCAGAAAGAAAAAAAAAATAGAGGACCAAAAATGCCACCATAACTAAATAAGTAAAAGAGGCGGTTAGAGGCAAAAAGGCAACCTATAAAAATTAGAAGTAAAATCCTCCTGAGAAAAATAGAAAGGAACATAAACTCTTGGCAAGCCAAGTATAAAAGTATAGTTAAACAGGCCAAACAAATTTAAATACTTCAGAAACAGGAAGCCTGCCAAACAGGCAGGGATGACTTGAATGAGGGGCTAAAGGAGCACTCAAGAAAGAAAAGTCTTGCAGAAAAGCGAAATGAATTCTTTGCATTGGTCTTTACTCGGAGGATGTAGAGGAGATTCCCACCAAATGAACTATTCTTTTAAATCTGAAGAACTGTCCCAGATTGAAGTATCAATAGAGGAGGTTTTGGAACAAATTGATAAATAGTAATAAGTCATCAGAATCAAATGGTATTCACCCAAGAGTTCTGAAGGAACTCAGATATGAAATTGCAGAAATACTAACTGTGGTATGAAACCTATCACTTAAATCAGCCTCGGAACTGGATGACTGGAGGATACCTAATGTAACTCTGATTTTTAAAAGGTTCCAGAGGCAATCCTGGCAATTACAAGCCGGTAAACCTAACTTCAGTACTAGGTAAATTGGTTGAAACTACAGTAAAATTATGTTGGGGAAGAGTCAATATGGCTTTTGTAGAAGGAAAACTTGCCTCACCATTAATGCATCATTCTGTTTGCTTCCAGAACATTTCCTTACATTTTTACTGCTACTCTTTCTTTTGTTCTCCTTCATCTTCTCATAGTTTTCACATTTCTGTTCAAATGAGTGTCTATACTACATTGTAAAGCAGTATTCTTATGCTATGCTATAAAGTGTTTGCAGTAGTTGAATAGCTTTCCTTATAACACGCAAGATACATTTGTAATTAAAAATTCAAAATAAACGTAGGAACATCTTAATGGTAACAAATAATGAGTTTGAAATGGCCAGAATAATTTCATGCTATTATTTTTCTATTTAATAGTACATATGTTGCAGAATGTTATGATCTCAACGCTGCTATAGTGGAATCCTTTTACCACTGAAATCATTGGCAAAATTCTTAGTTACTTTAACAGTCAGGATTTCACCTCTGTTCTCCAAAGTAATCAAGGGTAGCAACATTCCTGAACCACATTCCCATCAATACATTAAAGCACTTCTGCTGTTTTGAGCAAGTAAAGTGACATTAATGAAAGGTTTTCCAAAGCAAATCTTGCTTCAGAAGCTATTTCACTTAAGAGCAAAGACTGAACAGATGTTTGCTTTATCAAATGTAGGTGATCTCACTAAAATTTGTTAAGAAAAAAATGAAATTATTTATTTGACTGGGAAAATAAATTATGTAAAATATTTAGTATTTGTTACTGGTGTACAATTAATTAATGATAATAAACACAAGGTGCCTCTTTGCCAAACCGGCATAAAAATTATTGCATCAGCCAGTGATGGGCTCCTGTTCTTGACTAAAAATATCTTGTTATGGCATTGTTAGCTAATGGAGTTCTAACATGGCTGAATGCAGCAGCTTTCATAAAAAATATGCTACTTGTTTTATCTTCATTTAAAATAATTTACATTTTAGGTGGTGTCTAGATATTGAATTACATTATTAATTTGCTTTAAGAAATTGGCGTAGTTATACTGATTTGTGGCTTAAAATTAGCAAGACATGATTTTTAAAATAAGAAGATACACTGTTTACTATAAATTTCAAGTTTGAGTTTTCTTGGTTTCTACTACATTTTTAGATGGTGTTGAAAATAGAAACTTTAGAAGTCTATCACATTCTTGTTTACATTTTTCATCCATAGCCAACTTTATTATTCTCAACACAGTCAAGGCTTCCTGACAGACAATTAAGCCAACAAATACATGGTTTTGAATCCCACCTTCTGAAAACTAGAACTGCAAACAATCCCCACAAAAATCTCAAATCTCATCAATAGTCTCTACAGAATCATTACATTTATTTGATTTAAACCATCTTCAGACCTATAGTTTTCCAGAATTAGAAATGTAGTAAATGGATTATTGCAGAAGCTTGATTTTCTTGAAACAACGGGGAACAGTTCTGATACTCATAAGTCTGTGAAGTAGTGACCAAATACTTTATTGTTTGTAAAATATTGTATCAGTTGTTATTTAAATTTATACGTTAAGGAGCACTAGATACAAAATACAAAAGAGATACTAGGTGCCTTTGCCATATATTAAAAATACAAGTCAACTAATACAAACAAAATAATCCTATAGTAGCCTCCCCAAAACCTACAAGTTAATTGGGGTTGGGAAGAAGTACTCTTCACCAGAAAATGCAATCTGAAACAGTTAGCCCGATTGCAAGCATCAAATGATGGGATACCCAATCCAGAAGGTTTCCTCATTCCTGTTGAAGCTGTTCCATTTGGATAAATATATAAACAATTGCACCAGAGAGAGAATGACTGTAGTCTGGTGGTCAAGGCACCCTCCTTAAAGGTGGGAGGCCCTGGCTCCAGTCCTTGTGCTCCAAGCACTCTTTCATTTTTTTATGCACAGTGGAACAACTTCAACAGGAGAGACTGAAGGAGCTCCACACTGGAAAGCTCACAACTCAGTGGTTAGAGTAGTCTCCTGAGATGTGGGAAGACACACGTTCATATTGTTTCTCCATCATTAGTAGAGAGGGAGAATTGAATATGGGTCTCCCACATCTCAGGCAAATGCTTTAATCACTAGCCTAAATGCTACATGCTGAAGATTTGGAGAGGGGCGAGAACAGGCACCACCACCTCCTCTGGCTTTTTTGCCTGGCATGTGTCAGGCACCTAACTAACTCATCCTTTAAAGAAATGCCTTGGGCACCTGACTCCAGCAAAGATGTGCCTGCAGGTGGATTACTAAGCAGAGATAGGCATCTCTCTACAGCCCAGACTTAGACACCTATCTGTGAGAGAGGGTCGGGGCTTAGCACCCCTTTGCTTTTGGCTAACCTAGGCGTCTCTTGGTCTTGCTTGAGGCTTTTTTGGATTGTATTCTAGGACATCTCTCTCACCCCTTTCATTATATAGGGAGTTTATATGCCTAAAGTGGCTTTTTGGATCTCAGTATTGTTCCTGTGATTTTCTAGGCACGTAAATATTAGGCGCCATGATGTTCAGCATGGGAGTGACTATATTTCTTTGTGGCTCAGTCCCTAAATGATTAGAAACACCAGGAAGTGCTCAGTTGAAGGGAAATGAAAAAGAGAAGCAACAGGAAGGGACACAGGCTCCTTGTCCATGTTTGCTGACTCCCTCAAAGATTTCTTGGCTATATAAATGTTGATATATAAATATGGGAAGAGCTCATGCATAGTTAATTCTTAACTCTCAGAAAATGCTGCAAAGTCCTCCGTCCCTGCAGGAGGATGAAGAAAAATCTTTTGGTGCTAGAACCCACCCCTGTGATTAAGGAGATGCAGTTGGACAGAAAAACACTCTGCCAGGTGCTGAGGCCCTCGTCTCATCAGCCTGCAGATAAGCATTTTTGCAGGCTCGTTTATGCCTCCCTGTTAAGTGACTGCAGCATTTCTGGTATCTGAGAAGATGTGTATTGATAAGGTGGCATATCACTTCCCTGAATGGGGGAAGAGTTGCTACTGCTATTTCTGTTAATGTGGTGTTTTTTTTAATCATTTGTGTTTTGGAAATGCTTAAAGGCCCAATCCGCAATTGGGTCCCCAGAGTCACATAATGAAAAGATGTTCCTTGGCCCAGTGATCTTAGACTCTAAGTACTGATTAACTTTAAGGTATCAAGTATTTTAAAAAAATTCATCTTAGATATTTAAAATAATTGATTTCATGTCATGGAAAAATAAGCCACAAACTTGAGTAGTACTTGTCACAGTAACTGCCCTAAGGTGCAATGAAATTCTGGTTCTAACTACGTAGCCTTAAATAGGGGGTAAACATCCCTGAAGAACTTAGAATCCGAAGTACAATAAACAGGAAGAATGTGGGGTGTGGTTTTCATAGTTGAAGGATTTACAGAATAGGTGCGCCTCTTGGTGAATGTTAATTAGGAATGTTAAAAGAATAATGATGAAAGGCAGCACTGAAAAGGAAGTTTGTGAAAGAGGCAAAGGATACCGGAAAAGCTTGGGCAGAACATTGGTTGTGGAAGGGGATTAATATTTTTAGATGAAGGGAGAAATAGTGCCTGGAATTTGATTTGGAAGCTAGTAATGGATATTGAGAGAGGTGGAGAAGACAAGAGTCAGAGTACTGGGAGAGGAAAATTACCTTCACAGCAGCAATTTGGATGGTTTGAAGTGGTGGGCGTGGTGAGAGGCGGGGGGTGGGGATTAGTGTAGCTGAGTTGAAGACAATTAAGGTTTTAACAGGAGGAATTAGAAGAAAAGGATTGATTTTTAGTGGGATTCATAGAGAAGGAAGGTGTGCTATTTGGTTAGGGCCTGGATACAGAGGAAGAAGGAAAGAAATGAAAGTCAAAATGGCTTCAGTTGGATGCTGTGAAGGATGGTACGAGTCATCAACATTGGTAGAGAAGTGAACCAGAGGAGGAGGGTGAGGAGAAAAGTTACCCTCAGATTTGAGGTGTCAATAAGATCTCCAGGTGAAGTTTGAGCTGGTGATGGTGATGCAGAATTGGAGAGAGGGTAAAAAATTAGGCTAGAGAGGTAGATTTAGTAGTGATGAGTATAAAGATAATAGTTGAAACTTTTTGGAGTGACTGAGGGCAACCAAATGGAGAGTGTAGAAGAGTAGTCAGATATGCTTGTTGAGATTTTAAGAGAAGATTCAATTCTCCCAAGAAATATTGGAAGAGTGGCAGATAAGAACTTGAGGCTTCATTTACATTGAGGTTTTTGTGAAAATCTTTCACTGCTACAGTACCACTAGCAACAGTGGAATGCCATAGAATGGCAGGTTGCATTTTGATCACAGTAGCATTTATTACACAGGGTTAGGTGGTGTAGCAAAAACAACAATGTTTTTAACACCAACTCGAACCATTGCTAGCGCAAAATCTAAAATATAGGCACCATCTGGAGAGTTCAAAGTCACTGAAGGCCATAGAGGAGAGTATGTGGAGGATGAAGCAGTTGACTGTAACAGGGGCAGAGGCCAGGTCAAGGAGAACAAGGCTAGAGTAGAACTTGTCAGAGGTAAGAGGTTGGTAAATTTGTAAATGGATTTCAGTGGATGGAAGTGTACAAAAGTGAGATTGGAAAAGAAGAAATCTGGGGGCTTTGAGTAGATCTCTGAGGGAAAAAAGGCAATGGAGTGCTTGCTGGCGAGGTGGGAAGCTGACTTTTTTTCAGGTTTGGGGGAATCTGGAGAAGCAGATAGCCTAGAAGATGTTTTCAGAACAGGAGAGGCAAATACATATTTGGAGATGGTGGTGTGATTCTTTAACGTCTTAAAACACACAGACTTGATGAGAAGTAGGAGTTTGGAGGAAATAATACAATGCTCATTCTTTTTTCACTTTTTGAGGTGTTTCACTTTATACTAAATTTTCTTTTGTTGCATGTTCTAGGTGTAGAAAAACAAACTTGAAAATGCTGTCTAGACTCTTTCGAATGCATGGCCTTTTTGTAGCCTCTCATCCATGGGAAGTCATTGTGGGGACTGTGACTCTCACCATCTGTATGATGTCCATGAAGATGTTCACTGGCAATGATAAGATCTGTGGCTGGAATTATGAATGCCCAAAACTTGAAGAAGTAAGAAATTAAATTTAGTTTTGAAATAGTTAATCTATTTAACTGTGAAACTACTCTTAAAATGTAGATTTTTCTCATAGAATAAGAGCAGAGGGAGGCAAATGGCCTAAAATTTTAGAAACGAAGTGATTCTCCTCATGCTAGCCACCATGGAAAGGAATGTCTGCATAATTTCCCCATTTTGGATGTGTATAGCTATAAGCAGATAGTAGACTGTGTGATACAGTAGGCCTTTGTTAAATTTAACTCTTAATCATAAGACACTTGGTAGACTAGGAAGGCTTGGTGTTAACACTTCATGTTTTTTGCAGTATTTAAAGATTTTAAAATGTGATATAGTACGGTTACTTATTTTTAAGTAAAACAATTACACATTTTTATTTTACAGCTTCAATAATTTAAATTTATTGTACTTTTAATAAAATTTAATTTGTTTTTAATGTAAGAGTCAACTAAAGCCATCTTTATTTCAAACAGGATGTTCTGAGCAGTGACATCATAATCTTGACAATCACGCGCTGTATAGCAATCCTTTATATATACTTCCAGTTTCAGAATCTAAGGCAGCTTGGATCAAAATATATTTTGGGTAGAGTATCTTATTTTGAATTTTTTTGTTATCTTAGTTTCTTAGTTGTAGAATAGTGTTAGTGAATGTTAGAATATAAATGGTCACATATATAGTGGAATCAATCTACTCCTCTAATAGGTAGCAAGACAAATGTTTCAGTATTGCTTAAAAGTGAAATGATTCTTTATTAAAATTTTGACTGTCTCACAAGTTTGGAAAGACAGAAATGAGGTGTGAGTATATAACTGTTGTTTTAAAAAAATATAATTATTGAAGTGTGCATTAACAAAACTTGAAATAATTACCACTTCTGTGAGATCAACCTCTTGGATTTCTCTTTTAAGTCCCTTTTTCCAGTGAGTAACCAGGAGATTTGTGGCTTTGATTCCCAGGATCTTTTTTTTTTATTTTTTTTTAAATGCAGCACTAATCACACTTTTGATTAGCCATAAACTGTGATTCTCTTTGGGGAATCTTACAATTTTTTTTAAAAAAGCTTATTCACATTTAAATCCCAGTTCAACAGAACTTTGTACGTACTTGTGATTTTCACATAGATTGACAAGAAAGAATTGAAATTTGTGAAGAAAACAGGATGGACTTCATTCATCAAAGAGCATGTTCTTTCAAATGTTCTTATTAAAGGGCCAGAAAGACTACCAAAACTAGCCAAAGTCAAATACATTTCCCTTAGACTGAACTCCATCCCCATCCATTGTCTTTTCTCTCTTCATCGTACAACTCTAAGAGTTTTAAAACTGGATTTTGTTTATATGTTTACCACCTTGTTAATTCTGTAACTCTGTAATTAGTTAATTAAAAACAAGCTATATTTAATTCAATCCAGAAATGATGGTTAATAGTTTAAATCTGTATTTTAAAGTTCTTTTGGCTTATGTGTTAATTCAGAAGGAATTTAAACTTGCAATTTCACAATTTATCTTCAAACATTATTTCAATGGTTGAGGAATAGTGGAAATCAGAAATCAGATTAAAAGTGGTCCAGGGCTAAATCCTAGGACTTGAAACATCTTTTTGAAAAGACAAGCCCATAGTATTATCAGTGAAAACTTATCCTAGGAAAATAAAATCAGAAAAGCTGAAGCAAAGCTAAACATTTTCATTAACAATTTTATTCTGTATTTTACATATGCACAATAAGCATGCAATTGTCATGCTGTCTGGGGCTTGCTCTCTAATAACAGAAAAATAGATATTTTACCATGATCATTCATAAAGGGCTGGAAATGTCCTCTCCCTTCATCACAGTCTCCCCTCATCATATTGAGTTTAAGCAGGATTTCTGGCCTTTCTAATAAAATATATAATCTGAACTAAACCCATCATTCCCAAATAGAGATTAAATTGGAGCACAGTATTGAAAAGTCCCTCTCAGCTAGTGTAGCAGTTAAATACTTGAGTTGGGGATTCTTGTTTATTGCTGCAAAAAAGAAGAATGGAGTGTAAAATCATGTGAAAAGGGGCCTTTGGAAGAAGGAGAAAGTTAGTTGGTAAAGTGTTTTAGATTTCAGTGCCTTCTTATTTTAGTCTGGAATGATCTAAAAGTGCAACTCTTACAATTTTTTTAAGGTATTGCTGGCCTCTTCACAATCTTCTCAAGTTTTGTTTTCAGTACAGTGGTGATTCACTTCCTAGATAAAGAACTGACAGGCTTGAAGTAAGTATTGCATATTTTCAGATTTTTAAAAATTTGAATAGCTTGAAATCCTTGTGCCTATGTTAAATCATGTTTTAATTCTGATATAAAGCATGGCTTATTCTGGTCTAAATTATGTAAAGCTCTATAATTGATAGATTAACATGATTAGCTACTGCCTCAAAAAAAATGATTTTTCCATTTTGTGTAATGCACAAGTTTGATTTTTAAACTTAATGTTATTGGATCATTAATGTGTTCCTTTATGTCTCTTGTTTCAGTGAAGCTTTACCATTTTTCCTGCTTCTGATTGACCTTTCTAGAGCCAGTGCATTAGCCAAATTTGCACTCAGTTCCAACTCACAGGTCAGCCTTGCTTTTTATAATGTAGCTATTGAATTTAACAACATCTGAGTATTAATGCCTCATGAGACATATATACATGAACAAAAATATACATACTAATTCTATGTCAAGTTTTCCTATATAATCCTACAAACACTCAAGTGAATAGTTTTATTGAAGTCAGTTGAGTTAGTCAGGTGAGTAAAGTTGCTCATGTGCATCAGTGTGCTTACAGGATCAGGCCCTGCGACTGTAGTGGAAACAGTATTAGCAATGCTGTTTAATGAGTCTACAGTTCCCAGACAAAAACTTCATTAGAATGAAGATTGTAAACTGTCACCAACTGAAGGAAAAATGTTGTATCGGTCTAAAGAATATAATAAAAAGTATCCAGAAAATTTGTAAGTAAGATTAAAATAGTAATAAGAATGGAAATACACAGGTACAGTCACCTGAACAAACTTAATAAACTAAAGTGTAAAACGTACATTGGTATTGCAGAACATGACATGGATTTTTGTTAGCACCCAGGCACTGCAAGGCTTCTGTTTTGGATTCCATATTTGGATTTGCACAAATATTAGATCAGTGTCCTCTCCCATCTCCTGGATTTGAACTGTGTCAAGAATCTTTGCTTTTTTCGGAGATATAAAAACGTAAGAATGGCCATCCAGCACCATAAATAGCTGAAGAGGATATAATACTAATTATAAGTACAGTAGGTGGTCCAAGTTCCACAAGGATTTCTCACTATTTGGAGTGTCCTATGTGAAGTTAGTGCAGAATAGATTTCTGGATTTTTTAGTGTAACAGTTTACACGTTTAAAAAATAAAAGATTAGTAAATCCTTAGTCAGTTCTCTTAGGCATGTTAGTGGTTTTCAGTTGCCAATTCTCTGCTCTATTTCGTCAGACTTTCATCCTATTCAATGCCAGGCCTGAGATGACTGTTGTGATGCTAATTCCATGATAGTAAATCTGTTTAGCTCTGTCAAACAGCTAATTAAATCCCTCAGCACTAGTTTTTACAACCTGCATTAGCCCTGTACATGATACAGTATTTTAATAAGGTGCAGGCTTTTGGATACTGAGATTTTATAAATCTAAGAATCTAGATTTAATGCTTCTTGTGGAGGAAGGAAGGCTCCTATTTGTCCTGAACTACAGTACACACTCACTATAATGAACCCCTGGGGGTCCATTTGTTCATTAAACCTGGGGTTCATTATAGTGAAAGAGCCCTGCTTTGCGGAGGGGGCAGCTGACACCTCTAGCCTGGCAGTGGGAGCTGACAGTTCCTTTGGCCCCATGGGGGTGGGAGTGGGGCCAAAGGAACTCTTCCGGCCTCGGGAGAGGGGGCTGACAGCTCCTCTGGCTCCTGGGGCTGTGGTGATGCACTGAACTTTGGCTGGGGTCCAGGGAGCTGTCAGCCCTTGGGGCTCCAGGTGGGACTCAGGGGCTGGGTTCACTATAGCCCAAGATTTGTTATTGTGTAGGGCATTATAGCGAGAGTATACTGTAGTTTCATTTTTTTTAAAAAATGTCCTTAGTGGAAGAATTATTTTTTTCATAGTGGGGATATATCTGCATACAAACATACCCCAGTGGAATTGTCTCTTTATTATTGAAGACATGAGTGGCTTTTTTAAAAAGTTGATTATACAAGTAGTAAGACAAAAAGGAAAGATGTTAATGACAGAGCTTTTGATCTGGAATAGTCTAGGTTTTAGTACAGAAAGCAAAACCATTAAACTATTTAAAAACTACTAAACTACTTTAAAAGGATCAGAACTCAAGTTGACTCATGCATTGACTTTAAATGTACACTGATTTTTATCTTAACAAAACTTTGTGTCCTAGTCTCTTTAGTAAATATTACAAAAAGCCCATCTCAATTAATTTAAGAAATTTAAAATAACTGCCAGCTAAAGATGGAGAGCTGTACAGTCATTAATCAGATTACATAAATGGTGAAACAATATAAATTATTATCAGAAGTTAACATCTTGGATTAATTACATGATTAAAGTAAAGAACAAAATCAGCCTTAGGAGAATTGAACCCACATATCTGTATTAAGTCAGAGATTCAAATACAATATGTATTTATATAATCATGGTGTTAAATCTTTTTAATCACCACTTTATTAATCATAATTGCAGCTCTTTTTTAGGAAGAAAAGATGGGAGCTCTCATACCTACCCTCGATCTATCGGCTTTTTTATGGTGTTGGGAGGGGTTGGGTGAGAAATGTTAAGAACAAGAAGTCTGCTTGACCTGTTGTGCCTGCCTTTTTCACATTTTATCTGAATCCCACTTTTTTGCTTGATTACCATGGTCTACGGTTCACTTCCTCTACACGAATCAAACGTTGATGTGATTCATTCCATTCTCTGTCAGAGAGCTGTCAGTTGGTATAACTTTGCAAACACATCACTGTTTGCATTTTGCCTTTATTGTAACTGAGGAAAATTCTTGTGTTTTTTTTTAGGATGAAGTAAGAGAAAATATTTCACGGGGAATGGCAATTCTAGGTCCTACATTTACACTTGATGCCCTTGTTGAGTGTCTTGTGATTGGTGTTGGTACTATGTCTGGTGAGTAATATACTCAAAAGTATAGTTATATCAAGCTAAAAAAAGAATTCACAGACGAGATGTCAATTATTTCCAGGTCCTCAGACAATAAATGTTCTTACTGGTCATATTTCAGTGTCTTGGCACAATTAAGGAGCTATCATCATTGCCTATATTTTGAATTTTACTTGCTTTTTGTTATCTTAAAACAGATGTGAATAATATTGCAGATGCTGATGACCGAAAGGAAAATGCAGATTTCCATTGAATTCTTGTAGGACACTACATGGGTGCAAGGGTGTCCTGCACAGATCGCTTTACAGGGTTGGGGTCTTATTTTGTACGCTGTTCCCTTACTATTTTGGGACAAACTGAAATCTCCCACTATAGTGGAACTATTTAAATCCATTACACTTTCGGGGTTCAGATGTATGAAATAACAATAACTTGCCTCATTCATATTATTGTAAGAACTGATGTTTCTAAAATGAATTACATTCTAGGGATTGTTAGTCTGTTTTAACTACAAACAGGCAAAGAAACTTCAACTTCCTTTTTTCTTTTCTATATTTTTTCATCTTTATTTATTGGCACTATAGTAGATTTTGTCTTAGGAAATGTAGCTACTAAGCATAAAAAGTAAGAGCTTTTAGATGTAAATAATTCAGCTGTTTTTAAAATAAACTGTGAGTCATAAATCCACAATAAGGGCTAAATGCAATTTTTTTCAGTTTTTAAAATTTAGCTGTTCTGCTGGCATTGAATGCCACTCACAGAACTTTAAAGACATCCTACCAGGGAATCTCTCTCTCTCTCTCTCTCTCTTTTTAATGAGTTTGAACACATTTGTGCTTCTTTATGATGTATAAACAAGGCCTGAAACGTTGTGTGTGTGTGTGTTTAAGGTGTTTTTTCCTTGCTTGTTTACCTTTAGAAACATCAGTGATGTTCACTTGGTCTTTCATGGTTTTACTGTGGGTTTCTGGATATTTCAGTGGATTTATGCTTTTAGCTTTAATATCTTAATCAAAGAAGTTCAGATTATGAATCTGTAACTTGGATGTCTTTTGTCCAAAATGTTAGTGGTTTATGTTAATGAAAACATTGTTTAAATAGTCAGACTAAAAATTCCTTCCCTTCAGTTTCTCAGGTCTCGTTCCTATTATTGTTGATGACATCATTTCATTGGCTCTACAGCCCTCACAGAGTCTTCTAGGCTAGATAGCATCAGGATCAAAACCAACAGTTTTGGTGGGATGGGTTGGAAAAACCTTTCTGGCTATTTTTGTATATCAGAAAGGTGCACAAGATTACTCCCCCCCTCCCCCCCCCCAAGACCAGGCGGGTGAGATAATATCTTTTATTGGACCAACTTCTGTTGCTGAGAGAGACAAGATTTTGAGCTTATACAGAGCTCTTCTTCATGTCCTGTCATCTTTAACCTTGAAACTATATTTAAACCTGCCCACCTCAACCTCCTAGTTCTAAGTTTCAGCTCAGTGTGATTTAAATATACCTTTGGAAAAACTACCTAATGAAAACTTCAGTTCTCTTCTAATTACAGAAATGCTCATAGGCAGACTAATTCTGAAAATATTCATAACATTTAATATCACTTCAAAACTTTTTTTAGTTATAAAGCAAAGTTCAGAAGGAAGATCACTAACTGCTCATATATGCAATGCTTACAAGAGAGTAGTAACAGATCAATACTTTTCCTGACTCCTTAAATACATGGCTGATTACCTCTGCCCAAATATCACAGATTAAAATTTACTTTGAAATCAACTTCTGGTAGACAGATGAATGAGGAGTCACAATCTGAAGCCTGCAAACTTAGAACCAGTCCTTCATTGAGAGCTTTAAAATACTAATGCTAATTTACACTTTAAATGAGATGACAGTATTATTCTTAATTATACACCTTAAAGTGCAGGTCTTAATCTTGCATTTGTATTTCAACATCAATACATTATAGTGACACAGGCCCTGTCTAATTGAATGTATTGATGTTGAAATACAAATGCAAGATCACTCTTGCTTAATGTGCTCACTTTTCGCAATGTAGGGATGGGACAATCAGTCCTGTTATGATGTACAACGTCAGCTTAATGTTGTTGTGCTACCATTGTGATACCTTTTCAGCATAACCAAAACACATTGTGTAAGATGTAAGCACAAAATGTAAGAATGTTTTTGCCTCTTTTTAATGTAGGAGTGCGACAGCTTGAAATCATGTGCTGCTTTGGCTGCATGTCTGTTCTTGCCAACTAC
The DNA here is from genome assembly GCA_007922305.1 of Dermatemys mawii. Classification (NCBI taxonomy): domain Eukaryota; kingdom Metazoa; phylum Chordata; order Testudines; family Dermatemydidae; genus Dermatemys; species Dermatemys mawii. The sequence continues at coordinate 10,959,526 of ML677342.1, forward strand.
TTTGTCTTCATGACTTTCTTTCCAGCATGTGTGTCCTTGGTATTAGAGGTAAGACCAATTTCAAGATGGCATCATTAGTATAGGAGCATGTTGGCCTAATGCTTGTGTCCTGTTTTTCTTTGTATAGCTATTAATTTAAAATGAGAAATAACAGTTTAATATGCTACCCAAGTTTAGCCTTCACAATTTATATCCTATTATACATTTATTTCTTTGTTCAAGAAGAGTCATAATCCAAGTTATAATTTGCATGGTTGTGGTTTATCTAGAACAAAATCATGTCACCTACAGTAGTTTTTAGATGTTGAAAATAATAATAGCATATAATCTTCCAATTATCAATATTTAAAACTTGTAGTTGTTTTTTGTGTGTGTTCAACTTTATTCTTCTGCAATAGCTTCTAAACCAATGGTTATTGAATATTCCCTGTATACATATGTATACCTCTAATGAACAGTATGCTTGGAGGAATAAATTTCTCATAAAATCAGAGAGAAATTGTGTCTTGGGTAATATCCCCTTTTACCACTAACTTTGGAGCAGAATAGAGCAAAAAATGACAGTTTCTTGTACTACAATTCCAGTAATTAACTTGAAAGGTCAACGTTCCAGTTTATATGATGCCTTTTAGCTTTCAGTATAATGTTCAGGCACAATCTTATGCTAGGAAACGCTGTGGATCATATTTGGAGGTCTGTGTCCGTGTTAATCTTGATTTCTGGATATTTGATTTACAGGCACTATGACTTAAATACTCAAAATTTGTTGCCTAATGTTACACTCCTACATTTGTATTTAAGCATCTAAATGACATGAATTTTGTTTTGTACTGGGCAGCTCTCACTCTTGCTCAGCTAGATTTCAGTGAGATTTATGGATGCTCAGTTTCTCTGAAAATTGGGCCACTTCCAGGTCCCAATTCAGGAAAGCACATGCTTAAATATTTTCCTGAATGCAGAGACTTTTGTGAACCAAGGCCTTATTTATTTTATGGATTTAAGGACTTAACTTTAGACACACAAGTTTGAACATTTTGAGTTGAGAACCTCCTGCTTGGGTCTTACATTTTCTCTTTGGTTCCTGTATTGCCACTGAGTTTTCAGTGTGGTATTAAGTGGATCAAATGTAGCTACAGGCTGTGTGCAGGAGAAAGCTCAACCAGTTTAATTAAAGATGTGATTTTTAAACGATTTAGTTAAATTAGTACAGAAGGCTGTATGGACACTCTTATTGTGGTTTAGGTTAAGTTGATTTGGAGTCATTGTAAGCTAAACCAAAACAAGCCAGTTTTAAACCAAAAAGAAAGTGCCCACATAGGTTTAGGTGGTTGACCTGGTTTTAAAACTGACTTAGATTAAACTGGTACAGCTTCCTTGTGTTGACAAGTTTCTTGGGTTCTCTAGTGACATAATAGTAAAAAGTTTGCTTGCTGCTCCGTTTCTTCAAATATATGCACTGAACAGGGTCTTTTGTTTTTTGTTGTAGCTTTCTCGGGAAAGTCGTGAGGGGCGTCCCATATGGCAACTTAGTCATTTTGCCCGTGTTTTGGAAGAAGAAGAAAACAAACCAAACCCTGTAACTCAGAGGGTTAAAATGATTATGGTATGTGGGGTTTTTCTCTTTTCTTTAGAGAAAAGCAACCATATAATTAAATGTATGCATACATATTTCTCAATTACTGTAAAGTTAAATTCCCTGCCTGTTGTCAACACCAGCCTTTAGTTTTAAACCTAGAAGGGCATGGGAAAGTAAAAAAAAAACAAAACAAATTTTTTTTTTTTTAAATTGCTGCTTGTTACTAGATTTGTTGGCTAGTTACAGCTGGAAACAGGTTTCATTCTTCTCTCTCTCTCTTTTTTTTAAGTCTCTAGGTCTGGTTCTTGTTCATGCTCACAGTCGCTGGATAGCAGAACCATCTGCTCAAAACAGTACAGCAGAAAATTCAGTGGGAATGGATGAAAATGCACCAAAGAGAATTGAACCTAATGTTTCTCTGTGGCAGTTTTATCTGTCTAGGTGGGTCCTTGGTTCTTCTCAGTATTCTGTTGCATCTTCCACTTACTGGAGCTTATTCTCTGGTGCTTTCAGGCAAAGTACTCTGCAAAGCAGCCATAAAACCCATCTACTCTGGCCACTGTAGGATTCTCTACATACGGAAATCCTTGTGTGACACGGCATTCCATGGTCATTCCTGTAAAAGCTCCACAGTCTAGCTATGGTAAAAAAAAGGAAATGGTCTGGGACTAGCAATCTCTCGTGCCATAATGCTACCTTAGGTCCATTGCTGCCGTATTTCAGAGCAGGCTTAGGTAGACTGAGGATCTGCGGCATCATTTTTAAATTTTGTGATTGTACTACAGTAGATTTCATTTCTTAAATTAGTTCCTAAATACAATGAGTCTTTTATACCAGTTACTAAGTTAAACAAATTTTTTAACACACATTGCATAGCAGAGGAAAACTGGAGCTAACTGACTGTGTGGAGAGATTGTGAATTTATTGATAATTGATGTAGTCTAGTCAGATGTTCAACCAGCTTCGCTGTTCTCTGGGAACATGTGCACAGCTTCTTCCATACGTGCACCACCCATTCCCAAGGACTCAGGGAGAAAAGGATCCTTGTCACTGCTCTCTCTCCTTGTGATTTTTTTCTAATGTTAAAGTACTATGGACCCTGATTGTCAGAGGTTCTGCCAGCTCACAACTCAGTCAGTGGAAACTGTGGATTCCTATCACCTCTGAAAATCAGCCTCTAAATCTCTTGATTCCTTACTTATTTACCTAATTTCTGCATCCACTATAATAGCTGTCATGGATGACAAGAGATGATAATTGAACCACACTACATTTCCCAGGAGATAACTGTTAAATCAGTGATTTAGCTGTTGAATGGCACATGAATGATTCTGAATGATTTGGTATTATATTTTTCTTTGCTAGGGTTTCAACATAGGAATTGCTGTTTACTGTGTATTTAGTGAGAGAAGTTTCAGGTATCACTGCTTTTCTTCAAACATGCTGATGTCATGCAGTTTCTTTTCTAAAGTAATTTACTTCAGTGATCTGTTATTAAAGGGGGTAATATGATTGAGGTTCTAATAACTGCATAAATTATGATCAACATACTGCTCTTGTTAAAGCAAATGAATTGCCCCAGTGATACATTTTATCAAATGTAGCTATATATTTAAGATTACAGTAGACTCTCGATTATCTGGGATGACAGGAAAAATTTAATCCTGGTTAATAAAATCCCAGTTAATCACACTCCATAGGAAATGGGGGGGAGGGGGGCGTGTTGGTTCACTGGCCGCCCTGCGCTAGGGGAGGAGGGATTGGTTCGCTGGCCGCCTTGTGCCGGCGGGTGGAAGGAAGGGGTTGGTCCGCTGGCTGTCCTGTGACGGGGGGGGGGGGTTGGGCCCCCCGCCCCCCCGCCCCGGGGGGGCGGGGCGGGGGTGTGGTTTGCTGGCTACTCTGTACCCTGGGTGTGTTTTTGTTTCTTGGGGGTTCACCAGCCACCCTGCACAGGGGGGTGGCGGGGTGTTGGTTCCCTGGCTGCCCTGTTTTTTCTTTCTTTTCTTTTTTTTTCCCTTGGGGCGGCAACAAAGCCAGAGTTACCCTGCGAGTTACCCTTATTTATTTTTTTTGACATCCCAGTTAATCTGCAACCCGGTTAACCTGATCCTGGATAATCCAGAGTCTACTGTATATAAACATTGCAGGTTAGCTTTTTAGCAGTTTCTTGTTAGGTATTAGCTTGTATGACTTGCTTGTTTGTTAAAGCAGTTTGTGAGCTTATACTGATATACAAATGTTTTTTATATATTCAGAACACATTTAAATTTACTTCTTGTTTGATCCTCCTTCAGAATGGCCAGTTTGGACATTGAGCAAGTAATCACTCTTGGTTTAGCTCTTCTTCTTGCTGTGAAATACATCTTCTTTGAACAGACAGAGACGGAGTCCACACTCTCACTGAAAAACCCCATAACATCTCCCTTGATAGTTCAGAAAAAGATTCCTGATAACTGCTGCAGAAAACAATCTGGACTTGTGAAAAATAATCAGAAATCCAGCACTGTAGAAGAGGCTGTAATTTCCAATGAGAGAAAAGGTAATATATATGCTTTGGGTATCTTAGGTATAGGTGCTGATCCTGATGGAGCCAATGCTGGGGCTATTTTGCAACAAAAAAAGTGTAATCTATTTGAGATTTTTGTAATCTAAATTCCAATTTTAATTTGTCTTTATGCAGTTGAAGTACTAAAACCTGTCTTAGGAGAGCCATCAGCCAAGGCTACATTTGTGGTTGGTAGCTGCATCCCTATGGAAACTTCTTCGCTCCTTAATAGACAGGAGCCTGAAATTGAGTTGCCCAAAGAGCCACGCTCCACTGAAGAATGTTTATGTATATTTGGAAATGTAGAGGTAAGAAAAGAGAACTATAAGGTTTCAAGACCAAAAAATTATAAGTAGTATTTTAAAATTTCACAGTTAAACCATTGTTTGTGAATACATTCTTTTATTGATTGCATTGTTCTTACAATTGAATGTATGTGTAAGTAGTGTGGCTTGCACTCTTAGTATACACCTATTGCAAAATGCACTTTAGAGAGAATTTCTGGTTCAGTTAATTCCTGCTTTTTAGTTTTTGTATGTGTTCTGATTGTTGGATGCATGCAGCCAAAAATTCAATTTTTGCCCATTTTTGTAAACAAAAGGTTTGTTACCATATCTTCCCCCCAAAAATTCCATATCATGATTGCTTTCCCGCTCATGAACAACTAGAGCGATAGTCTGTGTATTTATTAAAGGTGGCTGGATGAGAGCCACATAAGGTGCTCAGTTTTCGTCACCCTCAGCTCCCAAGCTCTCTGAAATCTGCAAGGTTGTATGGCTACTGATTCTGATTCCCCATGTGACAGAGTATTGTGCTCCTTCCAGACCAGTGATCCCCAAGCTTTTCATGTCGCTCCCCCCATCCCCACCTGTCTGCGTCTCTCCCCATGGGAGCAGAGTTCAGGAGCTGGGGAAGGTGGGGAAAGAGGGGAGATGCGGCTAGAGGTAAGTGGGCTGAGGTGAGGCCAGAGCCACGGCCAAGCCAGGGTCCTAGGCTGGGGGTGGGGCTGGTCCAGGAGCAGAGGCAGGGATAAAGCAGGGCTAGGTGGCACTCTTCTCCCCCAAACCCCCGCCAATTTTGGGATCACTGCTGCACACCTCCAGATTCCCCCCTTCCCCTCAATATGTACTTTATGGGAAAATTTCCATTTATAAACTTGTACATAATCTGTCTTCTTTAGCTAGTTCAATACACAGAGCCAGTTCCTCAGCTGGCATTTGATTTCAGTGGAGCTATGATAATTAATGGTACCTGAGGTCTGCCCTGTAGTGTTTAAAGAGTCTACCTTCACTCTGGAAAAGCAATGAAATTTCATAATGGACCTTTTAGTCTATACATAACTTTTTAGTTTGGCTAGGTATTGCAGGTTATTTGATGGTAAGCATGTTCTAAAATACTTAAATTACAATGAGTGAAAGCCTCTCTCTGAAGTTTAGATTGCAGCTGGGGTATCTGAGTGAGGGTTGTTAGTTTCCTTTGCTTTTGATTTATATGGATTTATGATTGACACAGACCAGAAATTCATTTAGAATTATTTTCTTTTTATGCTGCAGTTTGCTGATGTTGATAATGAAACAGATTCTTTAGGTATGATTTGCAGATGTAAAGAGTATCCTTTACCATACTGGAAACATTAAAAGTTGTACTGCAGTTTTGTTTTTTTTTACATTTTTCTAGAAAGGTGCAAAATTCCTCACTGATGCAGAAGTCATTAACCTAGTCAATGCTAAGCATATTCCTGCTTACAGACTGGAAACTTTGATGGAAACTCATGAACGTGGTGTATCTATTCGCAGACAGATGTTGTCTCAGAAGCTCCCTGAACCTGCAGCCCTACAATATCTTCCTTACAGGCATTACAATTATTCTTTGGTAAGTATAATGGAGACAAGCAACAGTGATTTGATTTTTAAATTTTAGGGTGACTTCTTTTGTATTTTCCTCAAATTCTTCTCAAAATTATTATTCATTTATACCACTTCCAGGGAATTAAGACAAAGCTGTCAATCATAGTTTCAATCTGTCTTCATACAAACATAGACTGCATGGCATTCATTCAGTTTAATTTGAAAGTTCTCACAGACATAAGTATTGGATACTTAATTTTTTGAAATGAAAACTTAAGAGTCCAGATCAGTTTTGTAGCATGATCGAAAAGAAATATTATGTATTAATGTATACAGTTCCCTAAATCTCAGTAAATTTAAGGCTTTGAGAATACCACAGCTGAGTTTACTGGGATGAATGGGAACATGAGTTGAATCATAATAAAAGGAAAGTTATTCAAAATCTAGATTGTTACTTTAATACAGTTTTCACTTTGTACAGTAACTCTCCTAATAGATACAAATACACAGTATTCACTAATTTTTTTTAAAAAAAAATCTTTCTGCAGTTTTATCTGTTACTATACATTACTTCAATGATTAAACACTTCAGTGAACTTCAGAAGATTACAGTCAAGCTTTACTAAATATTTCCAAACTGTGCACAATATAAAACATTGCGGTGTAAAAATGTTGTATTTTGTTGATAAGTCAGTTGGCTAATTTTGATTTTTTTTCTTTGATGACTATTTGTTATCAGTTTATCAATACAGCTATAGCAGTGCTGTATCCTTAATGACTGTTAAATCTAACATTTTTTTTAAAGGTAATGGGAGCATGCTGTGAAAATGTGATTGGATACATGCCCATCCCTGTAGGTGTAGCAGGGCCACTTTTCCTGGATAGCAAAGAGTTTCACGTTCCAATGGCAACAACAGAAGGCTGTCTGGTCGCAAGCACAAACAGAGGGTGCAGAGCAATATGTGTAAGTAAAATTCAATCTTGGATGATTAGCTCCTTGACTTATTTAACAGCACATCACTTAATGCAAAATGAGTTGAATTGTGAAAGATAGTTATTAAAAATTACCAGGAATTCTCAGGTTTAAGATTAGCAGCCGTGTTAGTCTGTATCCGTAAATAAAACAAGGAATACTCTTGGCACCTTAGCGACTAACCAGTTTATTTCACCATAAGCTTTTGTGGGCTATAGCCCACTTCATCGGATCCATAGAATGGAACATACAGAAGTCAGATGCATTTATATACTGTGACAAAGCTCTGTCCTTCTCTTCGTGGATCCTGCATTTCCTGGCGGATTTTTACTAGGCTCAGCGGCTCACTGTGACCCTCCACGGAGCCCTTCTCTCTCTGGAGACAAGGTCACAGCCTATTGAGGCATTTTCATCACAAACCAGTGAGGAGAAGCTATCCTTCCTGGCACAGTCTCTATTGTCTCCCAATCTCAGAGACTAATTAGGGGAGGCAGAAAGGGGGGAGCCCAGGCCCACCCTCTACTCTGGGCTCCAGCCCAGGGACCCTAATAGTATCAGCTAAGATGGCTGACCTTTTATCCACAAAACACAATACAATTCCCTGGGCTACTTCCCCACAGTAGTCCCCGCTTCTTCAAACTCCACTTCACCCTTACCTCAGGGCCTCCTTCCTTGTGTACGATATGTTGTCCACCACTCAGTCTCACCAACAGCATAACTTCCTTCTACAGCTCCTGACACCCACAGCCCACCTGACTAACTGGTTTTTATCTGGATTCAGCCAGTCCCTGATTGGCTTCAGGTGTCCCAATTAGGCTAGCTGTTTCTACTCCTTTCTAGAAGGTTCTTAATTGGCCCCAGGTGTCTTGATTGGCCTGGAGTAGCCTTTGTTTGGCTATCCAGGGAACAGGGACCTGCACACCCTGAGACTAATGTACCTGCCTTCCAGCACTCTCCTATATCCTTCTGGTCTGGCTCCGTCACAATACACAGAAAGTAAAAAAAGTTGTCCATTACCATACCAGTTCTAAGAGGCTGTTCTCCTGCTGATAAAAGGCCCATCCAGATTAAACAGCCTCTTAGAATTGGTATGGTAATATACAACTTTTTTTGCTTTCTGTTTATATAAATGCATCTTACTTCTGTATGTTACATTCTATGCATCCGATGAAGTGGGCTATAGCCCACAAAAGCTTATCCTGAAATAAACTGTTTAGTCTCTAAGGTGCCACAATAATTCTCAGTAATCTTATTCATTTTCCCCTTTGGTTTTAGCTTGGTGGAGGAGCAAATAGCCGTGTTCTAGCAGATGGAATGACTCGAGGACCAGTTGTAAGATTACCCACTGCCTGCCAGTCTGCAGAAGTGAAGGCTTGGCTTGAAACCTCTGAAGGGTTTAAAATAGTCAAAGATGCATTTGACAGCACGAGTAGGTTAGTAACATGGCTTTCTGAAAAGTACTTACTAATGTAAATCTATAATGAAATATAGAAATCTCCCAGCTTTAGATTACATGATACTAGATTCAGGGATCCAAATAACTTTGGTCTAAGTCAGGGATCAGCAGCCTTTCAGAAGTGGTATGCCAATTCTTCATTTATTCACTCTAATTTAAGGTTTCGCATGCCAGTAATACGTTAACATTTTCTATAAGTCTATAATACAACAATAGTTTAGTTATATATGTAAAGTAAATACAATTTTTAAAATGTTTAAGAAGCTTCATTTAAAATTAAATTAAAATGCAGAGCCCCCCAAACCAGTGGCCAGGACCCAGATAGCGTGAGTGCCACTAAAAATCAGCTTGTGTGCTGCCTTTGGCACCCGTGCCATAGGTTGCCTACCTGTGGTCTAAGTAACACTGCTCTACAGCCAAAATGCTTCTGAAATAAATGTAGTCAAACTTTACTAATTCTGGGTCACTGAAAACGAAAATGATGCTTAAAATTGTTGATTGGCTCTAGTTTTCAAGATATGCTATTGGGTCAGTATATACGACCCTTGACATGGGAATGGCGGAGGATAAGTGAGTTATAAAGGGAAGGGATCTCAATTTAAACCAGAAATGACTAAAATACATCTTTGACTGGATCTACGAATAAATCTATGACTGGGTTTGGACAGTACTTGCTTTTTAGGCAAAACAATGAATGATGCAATCTGAAGCTGGTATTGCGTCCTACATGATATGAATTGCATCATGTTATTCCTAGAAGTCATGGATGATGCAATCATAACGAAGCTTACATCGCTCTGCTGAAGAAAATTGCCCTATATCAGCTCTAGAAATCATACAGTGTCGTGCTCTCTTATTTGTCAGTGTTTGATTTTGCAAAGGGACACATTTCTGTTTAGCCAAAGTGAGCAGAGATGCCTCGTACTTGTGTGAACAGTCCAGATAACTTCTGCTATGTTTGTGGTGAAGTGACTTTTGCATCACAAAAGCGCAGTATAACCACTATGGTTAAGAAAGCCTATCACCTTTATTTTGGCGGCAAAATTGGAGATCAGGACAAGAGGTGGGCCCCACACATATGCTGCAACACTTGTGCAACAAATCTTCGCCAGTGGTTGAACAGGAAAAGGAAATCTATGCCTTTTGCAGTGCCATTGATTTGGAGAGAGCCAACAGATCATACCAGCAATTGTTACTTCTGCATGGTGCCTCCAGCTGGGAAAGAAGAAACAGTGGACTGTGCATTATCCAAACATTCCATCAGCTATACGCCCAATACCCCACGGAGAAGGACTGCCGGTTCCTGATGCACCAGATCATTCTCACTTGAGTCAGACGAGGAAGAGGATGAAACTTCTGGTCCTGAACCATCAATGTCACAGGACCCACATTTTCTCCCATCCTCCTCCTCTGAACCACACCTCATAACACAAGCTGAACTGAATGACCTTGTCAGGGATTTGGAACTACCCAAGAGTAAGGCAGAGCTGTTGGGCTCCAGACTACAGCAGTGGAATCTCCTGGCAGGTGATGTTAGGGTTTCCATGTTCCGTGACCGTCAAAAGGATCTTGTCCCATTCTTCTTCATGGAAAGTGATCTTGTAGCCTGCAACAACATCGATGGTGTGATGGCAGCCCTCAACATCGTTCATAATCCAGATGAGTGGAGACTCTTCATTGATTCATCGAAGACGAGTCTTAAAGCTGTTTTGCTGCATAATGGCAATGTTTTGCCATCAATTCCAGTTGGTCATGCAGTCCATATGAAGGAAACCTATGACAACATGGAACAACTTTTGAGGTGCATAAACTATGACCAACGTCAGTGGCAGCTTTGTGGCGATTTGAAGGTTGTTGCTCTCTTGCTTGGTCTGCAGACTGGATACACAAAGTACTGCTGTTTTCTCTGCAAATGGGATAGTCGTGCAAGAGATTCCCACTACATCAAGAAAGATTGGCCACTCTGACAGTCATTGGAGCCTGGGAGGAAAAGTGTTCAGCATCCACCACTTGTTGAATCAAGGAAGATTTTGATACCACCCTTACACATCAAGCTGGGTCTGATGAAGAACTTTGTCAAGGCCATTGACAAAATACAAGCAGCTTTCAAGTACCTCCGTGGAAAATTTCCAAGGTTAAGTGAAGCTAAGATAAAGGAAGGTGTCTTTGTTGGTCCTCAGATTCGTGAACTTCTTCGAGATGATGCATTTGACCATGCACTGCGTGGCAAGGAAAAGACGGCTTGGAAAGCCTTCCAGTCAGTGGCAATACATTTTCTCGGAAACAACAAGGCAGACAACTACAGGTTGTTGGTGGAAAACCTCCTCAAAGCATACAAAAGCCTTGGTCGCAACATGTCACTAAAGATACATTTTTTGCGCACTCATCTAGATTTTTTTTTTCCACCGAACTGCGGAGTAGTGAGCTATGAGCACGGCGAGCGATTTCACCAGGACATTGCAACAATGGAGAAACGCTATCAGGGCAAATGGAGCCCATCAGTGCTTGCAGACTGTTGCTGGACAAGAGATGCTCCATTTAATGAATACAAGAGACAAGCCAAGAAGCGCTGATTAGACGCTGAATAGGACTAAACTATGTACATAATTAGTTTTTTGCCTTTTGTTTCATAATACATTTTATTTATATAACCCTTTTGCTGATTTTTAAAGCATTACATAAACAGGACAGGTGAAATATTATCATGTAAAGCAACCATAAACACATGAAAAGACCTAGGTTTACAATTTATGATTAAAACTCTACTATCTACACAATATACATAGACATAAAATGTAAAATCTTAAATATCTTAGAAACAGTAGCCAATCAGTTGTTTTAATTGTCATATTTGAATTCAGCACATCAAAATACATAATAAATATCACATTTTATCTCTGAAGCAGATGACTTCTAAAAAGTTGTAGACCAGTGTAATCAACATCTTTCATGCCCAGTATCTGGTCAACCATTAGGCTACAAACAAATATTATATTCCTTAGGAAAATAAATAATTCAATCTCAGCAAGAAAAAAGAAGTTAAAATGGTAATATTCTGATTACCATTCATACTTGTTACCACCTCCAGAACCAAAAAATCAGTTCTTACTTGGTTTTAGTGGCCGTTGTCCTGCACTTGTAGAATTAGAATCAATGTTGTATGCCACCATCTAATCTTTCAAATGATATAACAGGTTCTTCTCTAATTCTAGGGGCTAAAGAGAATATTGACCCTATAATGTCAGAACTGACAGGGTGGGAAGAAGCATAACAGTATTAAAAATAACATGATTTAGAGCATGAGTGTCATAATTTCTCTTATCCCCATCCTCCCCAATATTTGTTGTTGTATATTAACTCTGGAAAATCAAAGACTGATTTTTCACTATTGGTTAGCAGAGTCATGTTCCACAAAAGCTCATGGAGGTCAATAGTACGCATGAGCATATTCCAGCAAGGCTTGATACCATGGTATAGAACCAGCCTTGCTGCTGTTGAATAATATGCAATATCTTCAAGTTTGTTTGTTCGTGCTTACTGCATAGCAACAGAATTGGGTTATGGGACATGCCTTCACTATCACTGCTCTAGATATCATTTCTCTATTTAACTGACTTAAGAGTTGCCAAATCTCCCTCTCTTAGTAGTTTGTATTCAGCAACACAGAATTTTTTTTGTTGGGGATGGAGGGAGGGAATTGTTGTTTGAAATTAGGTAACTACAATACTAGGATCCTGTATATCCACATTTTTCTTGGATCAGCTGTCAAAGGACTTTGTGCCTGGTAGTTGGTGCTGATTTCGTTTTGAGCATAGAGCAAAAGGAGGAGCACACAGTATGCATGGTGCTTAGTAGGGTTATCCAGAATTAATGACTAACTGTCATTTGTAGCTGAAAAGCAGCCTGTAGTCTTTAGCGAGATAAGGAAGAGAGAAGGAATTATAAGAGGTCAGTTGATTATCCTTTATTTACAGGTTTGCTCGTCTGCAAAAGCTTCACATCAGTCTGGCTGGTCGTAACCTTTATATCCGTTTTCAGTCTGAAACAGGGGATGCGATGGGAATGAACATGATCTCAAAAGTAAGATCCAGTCACTAAATTAACTCTGAGTTAGGTTGTCCTGTCTTACATGACCGTATAGGGAGTGGAAGCAAGGACACAGGAATGTCTCCCCAAGTCCCTCCCTTCACCCTCTCTTTTTTGGGTCTTGTATAAGAGCCATCCAGAATCAAAGTCCTGTGTTAAGGTTCATAGTGCTTTTGGGAGTAAAATTTACTCTCTGTCCCTGAAGTGTTTACATCTAAAATAGGCAAAACAGGTTTACATGAATGAGAAATTAAAAGTGATTATTAATCCTGCTTCAACTTCATTCTTATTGACCATCTTCCTATATGAACTTGAATTTTTTACCTTTGCTTGTTTTATTTACCGAGGGCAGGCTATCTCTCTCTCTCTCTCTAGTGATATAAAATGATAAAATGTAATGGTTTAGCTTTGTGTCTTTGACCATAATCAGGAGTAGTACCTAAGCAATGAAGAAGGGAGGATTAAAAAAAAATCTGCACATGCAACTCTGGCTCTCCTTCTTCCCCCAATCCAGAATAAAGGGAAGAATTGATCCCAGAATATTAAGATCCATGTTGTGTGCATACCTTGCTAAGTGCCAGTGTTCTCTGGTCCTGTGTAGACACTTTGGAGAGTTAGAGGGGGCAGAGCCTCCACCTACCTGTGCAGCCCCAGGATGAGACACCATGCATTGTGGGGAGGAGCAAGGCTTGTGAATTCATTATTTCCTCTACGAGCAAATGGGTGAGATGGGGTCAGAGCAATGATTATATTATCCCTACCCACCAGCATAATCTTACCTAAAAGGGGAGTCCAGGTTCCTCTATGAGGAACAATTCTTTCCCATTGCGTCTCCTAGGGTAGCACAGCGATCTGCTTTCCCTTGCACAGAGGCTGAGCCCAAAGGGTCAGTCTAGCCCTGATGTCTTACTGGCTCTGTGATGGTTAGTCAAGTATTAGTTAAGTTCTTCAGTGGTTTAAAATGCAAGCTTCATGGAAAGTTATGCTTCATTTATATCTGCTTCTGTCAGGGTACTGAAAAGGCACTTGCAAGACTGCAAGAAGAGTTTCCTGATCTCCATGTTGTAGCCATTAGTGGTAACTATTGTACAGACAAAAAGCCTGCTGCCATAAATTGGATAGAAGGCAGGGGGAAGTCTGTTGTCTGCGAAGCAGTCATTCCAGCCAAGGTGGTCAGAGAAGTAAGTACTGCTTTGATTCATTGAAAAAAAGCATTTTTTCTAACCAAACTAATCTTTTCATAAAAATTGAACTTAAAATTGAGATTTATAAATTGTACATAATGATCACTCTTCACTTTGAGCATTATTGTAGCTATGGAAGGTATAGATAAAAATGACTTACTAGTAGAGGATTTTTCATTCAATATACTTTTGTGCTGTCTAGTTTAAAATGTCTGAAGTGGTGGGTCTTCCGTCCCTTCTTTTGAAAGACTGTTCCACAGTCTAATAGATCTGACACTTAAGTAGTTTACCTGATATTCAGTTCAGTTTTAATAACATTTGTAACTGGTCCCTTGGGTACTTTTAATTAATCTGCAGCAGTTAGCCTGTGATCTGCTACATGTCACAGTGCAAAAGACCAGAAATTCTTTATGACCTTCATGTAAAGAGGTTTTGATTGCATTATTTATTTTCATATTTAATTCAGTCAGTAGTATTTCTTCTGACTTAATTTGATATTTAATTTTGTAGTGCCCCAGAACTTCTAACTTTCAGTTGTACTGCAGAATTTTGTATTAAAAATATATAATTACATTGTAGAAGTCATTGGGGGAAGCTGGGATGGGGACAATTGGGTTGGGTTTTTTTTTGCTGTTTGGAGTTACCTGAGAGGCAGGTAAGTATTATCATAGCTCATTAACAGGCTCTCTCTTCCCAACTATTTTATATTGTCATCATTAAGTTTCAAATTTAATGTCAATATTCACTGAAATAAATGGGGTGGTTCACCACATCTCTTAGAAGTATTATTTCAGTCTGTCGTTAGACTTAGGCAAATATCTCTGATTGGTTTGCATCCTGTTCATATTTGGAAAGTTTTAGCAACTGTAAGAGCTTAAATAATTTTATTTAAATGAAAATCTACATTTTAGACAACTATTCTGAGGCAAGTTCCTCAGCCATGGAATCACAGTCTGAGTGCTATTACTGTACAACGTGGGATTACTACTGCTGTCTAATGAGTAGTATAATAAAAACATATGGCTTTATCTAGGTATTGAAGACTACTACAGAAGCTATGGTTGAGGTTAATATAAACAAAAATTTGGTGGGCTCTGCGATGGCTGGCAGCATAGGTGGCTATAACGCCCACGCAGCAAACATTGTCACAGCTATCTACATTGCATGTGGACAAGTAAGTTCAGCCAATTCACAGCACTATTAGGTTTGTTTTTTAAAACATATTCTTAAGGAAGTTGAACTAAATGTTTTTATTCTGACTTTAAGGATGCAGCACAGAATGTGGGCAGCTCTAACTGCATTACTCTTATGGAGTCAACAGGTCCCACAAATGAAGATCTGTATATCAGCTGCACAATGCCCTCTATAGAAATTGGAACAGTTGGTGGAGGGACCAACTTGCTACCACAGCAAGCCTGTTTGCAGGTACAAAGCATCAAAAAATAAAATAACATACTTTTAAACCAAAACTCATCCTGGTTCTATTGTATACTATGTGTCTAAGTAATACTGTAAGATTTTTTAAAACTTTAGTAGGCTTTAATATATAACTAACTAACCAGTCTTCATGTTGCTGATTTTTGAAGCTATATACTACTTTTTAATGTCTGAGGGACTTGTTTCACATAATTTAGTAAGGTCTATTAAATAACTCTAACTGAACACAAATTTACCTTTAGCAGCACTTGATTTTAAAGTGTAATGTTGTATATTTTTGTCTACAGATGTTAGGGGTCCAGGGCGCAAGTCAAGACAATCCTGGTGAAAATGCACGTCAGCTTGCTAAAATTGTATGTGCTACAGTAATGGCAGGGGAATTATCATTAATGGCAGCACTGGCAGCTGGACATCTAGTCAGAAGCCACATGATTCACAATAGGTAAGAAATGCAAAGCTTAGTACTATTCTCTGCATTTTCCCCTGTCCCAAATACCGCACAATATGTAATAATGGTACATGAAAGAGTTAAAGCTACAGAGAGAGTGCTGACTCCAAATAACTTATCTTACTATTTTTGTTAGGTCAAAAATAAATCTACAAGATCTTCAAGGAAACTGCACCGAAAAAGCAGTTTGAATGTCAGAGGAGCATTGAAGTGAACCATTGCCATAGCAACTGACCAGGAGTAAAGAATAATATATATTTATGAATTTTAGAAGGCAGTCTTCATTACAAGGATTTTTGTGGAAGATAATTGAGAAGATCAGCAGACTTGTGATCAGTGAAACTCCTCCTTATGACTTTACTTTCTTCAGAAGTTAAAAATTACTTCCTTTATGGAGATCCCAAATGTCTTGAACATGGTTTAACGTTTTTGATATTTTCCTTACTCTGCGCATGCTGTCCTGAAGGGTCAGCTTTATGTCATTAAAGATTGAGAGTATTTTGACATTTTGAACTTCCGTTATGACTGAGATGGAAAACAAGTTCTGTCGTGTAATTTGTTGTATGTTTAAAAAATGATTTGGCTAAAATTGGTTTGTATGTAATGTTCCTTGTGATTTTTGTTTTCTGGTTAAAAAAGTAGATTTTAAATATAAAGTGATAGCAGCCTAATTACTTCCATGAACTCCTAATTTTTTATTTTGTTTGTTCAGCTTTTAAGCTTAGGTCTTGGGTTATGAGATAATTTTACTGAATCTCACATTAATCTGTAGAAACATTGATCTATTTATACTACTACACTTGGTGCTGTTCCACTTAACTATTAGCTCCCTAATTGAGTTGAATCATTTTTTCCTTTAAGGAAAATCTATTGCTACAAAGTGCAGAAATATTTGACATTCTTTAATAGGGATATGAAACCCCTGCATTCAATCATCTGGGCATTTTGTTCAGAGAGAAGTACTGTATCATGACTTTCTAAAAACTTTCATGATACAGACATAGAAACGATTACACATCAGGCAGTTTAGAGCTTTGATAATGTTAATACAGTTTTTTACATAACTTTTTCTGTAAGTAGCAATGGATTCAAGTGAAGGAATCAAGAACAGATGTTTACACTTTTAAAACCTCATCTTTTTAAAGTACAGTGCATTGGCACATTAATAATTTTTGGTGTTCAACACTTCTTCTCCAGGGATAGGTATTTGACCTCTGCTTAACTTGAGATGTAATAAAGCCAGAAGATCATGTGTCTTTAATGTTCCAGTTGGTTTTTATGTTTGATTCTTTTTAAATGTTTTCTTTTGAGAAAAAACTGTATTTTCTGAAAAATCCAACTTCTCCATCTTACGAAAACTTACAAGGATCCATTAAAATGATGTTACTAGAAAAATTAATACAAGAAATGTAACTGTCCATTCAAATACTGTATTTGGACCAGTGAGATAACGTAGGGTGTTTCTTACCATTATGCGGGAAATATTACGTAGGTTTATTTTGGTTTGACTTGCTACTGAGAAAACAAGTACCAGTTGTTATGCTAAACAGTTATTCTGTCCAGTAACTGAAGGAAAACTATAAATTTATTTGAACATTCCTTCTTACTAGAAGGAATGGTGTCAGCAGGTTGGTCTTGTTACGGGGATACAGAGGCATTCCGGAGATGGGGATGAAAGAGAGGGAATGCTGTTTTAATGTGCAAGTTTGGTACAACTTGTGAGGGACTGATTTTGTAGAACATCAACTCTAATATTAATGTATTGGTCTCATAAAGCTAACATTCAAGCAGGAAGACATACTACATGCTAGATATGCTGTAGTAGCATGTAAATATCATGAATGTTTATCTTTCTGCAGTATTGTTGTCAGTAGTTTTTCTTATTTATGCAGAGTTGAAACTGCTTTTGTTTCTGTGTTCAACCAGTGATTTATTATTTAAAATAACACTGAGCTGGCAATAAATGGTGGTTCAGTGTTCATTTTGGTGAATGTAACTGACATTCTGTCTTGCAGAATTAACATTTTGTATTATTACTAAATTGTGTACATTTTGGTACAGAATACTTTTTCAGTTTCAGTAAAACAATGGAAAAGCATTTTGGCTTAATTGTGATTTTTTTAAGTATAATCAGTGACTACTAAATATTAAACACTGTTTCAGAGATTGCTTACATATTGTCCTTTGGTGGTATGAAGAACACTTATGGAGTTGCAATAACTTCTCAATACAGTAGTTAAGTATGACACTTTCCATTGAGGCCTATTTTGGAAACTTCTCCCTGCTTTCCATAAAAGAAGTCTATCTTGCCTGTTTGGCACATGGTAGTGGTCTGCTAAAACAGAATATTTTTTGTAAAATCTGTGATAGTCATTTCAGAGAGATGTGTGACTCTAAACACAAAAATGGACTTTTAGAAAAGTCTTCCAATCTGTTTGGGCTAGGAATGCCAAACTTGCTGCATTCACTCTGAATCAGTGAAAGCTAGTGCATCAAAATTAACTGACCAATACGTTACTCGCTACATTACACATAACTCCTGAACATCAAGATTATTTATGAGGAGGGAGAACTCTCAGATGAAAGTACCAGATACACTGTTATGCAAATAAATATTTAATCTTAAAACCTAGTCAAATAATAACAACTTATTTTTAAGTTAGCAAGTTTTAAAGTTTTAAAACATCATAAGCTGGAAATAAGGGGTTTTAAACCACTTTCCCATTAAACAAAAAATCTGGAAATATATACCAACTTTGACTCCCTAAATTTCAGCTTGGAACCAAAAATCCTACTATCAATCACCTACACCTTTCCATTTGGAAGCTAAAGTCCTGATCAGAGACTCGCCTCCTCTTGTGATTCAGGTCCTAGGCCATAATATACTTTCCATGTCTGGTCCACCCAATATTCAGTATTAGTCCACCAACTCCCTACAACCAGATACTCTTTCAGCTTCCTCTCTACATCTCATGCTCTAGCCTAGACCAAGGGTAGAGATCAACTTTATATACGGAGCAAATAATTTTTGGTTCTCTATGAAGCCTCTTTTATTGTTCGCAAAACACTGCAGTGGAACCTCGTACCACAAATGCAAAGTTTGGGGAATGAGGTGGGTCCAGGGCAGAAGATAACATGCTTACAATAAGCCATCCTCAAAAACACCCTGAAACCAACATAGAGCACTTGTAATTGGATGGTTGGGGTCAGGTTCTTAGCACTGCAGATGTCTAAAGGCTACAGTAGAGCATTTTTAAAAACATGTTGGGTAACATGAAATCTCAGCACAGTTAGAATAAGTTGTATTTTACCATGTTAGCTGACTGAGGTGAACCCTAGGCTGGCTTTCCTCCTCAATGCTGAGCAGCTGGGGCTGGTTCACTTTCCTCCTCCAGCCTGGCTCTGCTGCCCCACCACATGCACAAACTTGGTGCAAAGATATACTTAGGCTTTGCCAGCGTGGAGGCAGCTTATTTAGGCAAAACTGCTCTTTTGCAGGTGTAGTCTATTCCAGCCATCTTGAGCAAAACAAGCTACCCAGCAAGCACTCAGTTTTGCTGAAATAACATCATCTACAGCAGGGGCTTTTGGTGGGTCAGTTATGTCAATCACAAATCATACCTCTAACTGACACAGGTATGGTACCAAAGTTGGTCATGTAGACCTGGCCTTGGCTAGAGTAGGTCTGTGTTCTGCAGCACCCTCCAGCATCAGAGTTCTTCAGGGATCACAGTGGAGAGTTATTGGTCACTCAGTTCCCAAAGAGGACCAGGATTTAAAAATTCTGGCAGATAGATCTGCAGTTTTGACACTCCAGTTTTGAACTGATGCCACTAAAAGTAATGCTATACGTCCTCCTATAACTGTCAACTCTATTAGCATCCTGTTGTTTTGAACTGCTGCCCTAGAAGGTATAAACTACTATTACGTTATTTTGCAATAGAAAAATTAGTTTTCTAATCTTGGGAGTCCCCCAGGCTTTTTGTTCTCAGAGCCATAAGAGGCAAGCACCAGTCTGGGAGGCTTGGGTCAAGAAACAACAAACCTGTCTAGACCAGGATACCGCAAAAAGGAATGTAGGAATATGTTATCAGCGCAATATACCTAGGAGTAAAGTGGGCCTAAGCTCCACTTTTTGTTTCAAACAAAAATCTTTGCTTGTGTCTTTAAAACTCCAAGAAAAATATCTGTAGTTGGAAACATTTTAATCCTTTTATTGTGAAACATATACTTACAAATATGTTAGCTAAATCCCAAGTTCCTAGGAGTATTACTATGTAAAGGGTAAAAGGTTTTATGTATCAACATGGAATCTAATGACCTTGCTAAACTAATTACTATGTAAGAAGCCACTTAAGTATAACAGTGGTTCTCAAACATTTTTTTCCCCCCACGGACCATTTGAAAATTGCTGAGGATCTCGGGGGGCCAGACCCTCTTCTCACTCCACTGCCCTCTCTCACCTACTCCCTATTCCCCCGAAGACCACCACATCTTCTCCAGGGTCCAGGCTCATAATTAGGTGGGTGGCTCTTCATTTTGTTATGTGCAGCCGCCAAGGCGCGCACCTTAGAGGGAACTATCCGTGGACCACCTGAATGGAGTGGTCCGCAGACCACAGTTTGAAAACCTCTGGTATACAACACTAACATTAATGGGAAATTAATTAATTACTGGCAATGCTCAAGTAATTTCCTACCCAAATCAGGAAGATGAAGAATCATCACTTCAAAAAACATTTTTTTTTTAAAGAAAAAACTACTATAATAGCTATTTAAGCAAACGACTTCCTCCAAGTTATTTAGTTTAAAAAGAATGTCTTAAGAACAGTTTATATAAAGAACAGGAGTGTTTGGACTTTTTGAACTCAGAATTTCATTTCCTGTTATACTCTAATAAAAAAGGAGTATCTCTAAAAATGGGCTGAATTAAAAAAAAGTTAAAACTAACTTTAAAAGTTATCTGTTTTCCTGCTAGAGGAAGAATAAAGGGAATTGAAAAAATGTTACATATTCATTAAGCATACTGCATATTCAGGAACTGAAGGTGAGACTTAAGTCAATTCTAAAGGCAGGAAGCCAAAGAAAGAGTGACCTCACCAACTTTGAATTTAAACAAGCCTGAAAGAGGTGTGTTATCCTATATTTTCATGTAAATAATGAGGAGGGTATAAAAATCTTTGAAGTAAGCATTCCTTCCCCTCTGCCCCCGCTCCCCTGCTATCCTGCTTAAACAGCAAGCACTCCACAACTCATCCTATCCATCTCTACAAGCAAGTTATTACAGACAGCTACAAAAAATAGGGATGACTCAACAAACAAAACCAACCCAAGGAAAACTTCCCCAAGAATTCAACATGGGTTGGTGAGAGAAAGTTAACACAGACACTGCCAACGGATTAGATTTAAGAATCTTGTCATACTTTTTGCAGCATGGAAATGCTGTTGTAACTTAATATTTTAACCTGTTTGTTAATTATGAAATGGTTAGACCATGTATTCATGCAGAAGAGACAGGGACTAAACACTGGGATCAATTGGAGTTAAGATTCCTAATATTTGTAATTGGCCTATTTTAATATAGATCCTTAAACGGATTCTTTTAAGTAACTGATTTAAATATTTTCTTCAGATTCATAGGATTTAGTTACAATTGATTGCCCAATTATAAGCTGGTTATTACTAACAACCAACAGAATCCACCTTTCCTTAAACAAAGTTATATTGCTCCTTAATTATCTAAGGCTATACCAAGTTTGGTTTCACAACCATTATTGGAAATAAGCCCTTAGTCTCAGCTTGACAAAAGAAGAGTCCCCCCATAGAAGGCTGGCCCATGCTCAGACAGACATACAGAAGCAATTGTAACAGAAGTGAAAAATGGTTATCTTCCTTTACTGTAACTGTTGTTCTTCAAAATATGGATGTAGACACGTATTCTGCTTCAGTGTACGTGTGCCTCGTTCACTGAAACTAGAGAACTTTGCTTAGCAGTATGTACCCACTGCGGCAGCAATCGTACCATCTGACCCTCATACCTGCTCCCATAGCCCCAACTCCCCTCAGTTTCTACACACTGGAATCTAAAACTAGGGACTCAAGGGCAGCAATTGGATCGTGGAACATGTTTGCTCCCACATCTCAAAGAACAGCAGACATCTGGGATTCAATTGCCAGTTCACTTTTTCCTGTGTGACTTGAAGTCTCTACACAAAAGAATAAATGGACACAAATCAGATGTCAAGAAGCATGAACATTCAAAAACCAGTCAGAGAACACTTCAACCCTCCCTGGAAATTCAATAACAGACTTAAAAGTGGCAATTCTTCAACAAAAAAACTTCAGAAACAGGCTCCAGAGAAACTGCAGAACTGGAGTTAATTTGCAAACTGGACACCGTCAAATTAGGCGTGAATAAAGACTGGGAGTGGATAGATCACTACAACAACTAAAAAAAAAAAGATTCCCCATGCTAATTTTCCCCTACTGTTACTCACACCTTCTTGTCAACTGTTTGAAATGGGTCACCCTGATTACCACTACAAAAGTGATTTTCCCTTCCTGTTGATAATAGCCCACTTTAATTGAATTGTCTTGTTAGAACTGAAACCCCATTGGTAAGGCAACTCCCATCTTTTCATGTACTGTGTATATATATATTGATATAGATAAATTTGTTAGTCTCTAAGGTGCCACAAGGACTCCTCGTTGTTTTTGCTGATACAGATTAACATGGCTACCACTCTGAAACCTGTTTTGAAATAGTTTAATCTCAGCTTTTGCTGCCTGATATTTTTTATTAGCATATGAACGATGAACAGTTGATTATCAATTGTGCATGTGTTTCATTTCATGTTTGGTTACACCACTCCAAGAAGGATAGGAAAATAACATTTTGGTTTTTGCAGAGGCTCTTCAGAAGCTTGAAAATATTTGGGTTGCTTCTTAGGTGTTAAATGCAAATGTTTATTTCAGGTGTCAACTCAAGAGGCTCTGGAATACTGTATTTAAACAACATTGTCAGCTACTTTCTTCTTAGACTCTCCACATCCTGTTGCTGTCTTGCAAGATGGTTGTCATTTACCTTTGCATGTTCTTTACCTTTAAATGTGTCTTTCATAATTTCCACAAATTCTAAAGATCTGTGATGGAACTTGCCATTATTCACAATTCTGAACCAGTTTTCAGCAGAGATATTGATGTCCTTGGTTGGTGGCTATTTTATTGCTTGTAGCATAATGCTGCTTCATAATGGTAATGTTGGAACATACTTGAATGGGCCTTCCTGCATTTCAATATTACAGTAGACTCTCGATTATCCAGGATTGGGTTAACCAGTTTGTGGATTAACCAGGATGTCAAAAAAAAAAAAAATACGTGTAACTCACAGGGCTGGTTCTGGCTTTGTTGCCACTCCAAGAACACACACAAAAAAACCCCACCAGGGCACAGGGCAACCAGTGAACCAACACTCCTCCCCCCGGCACAGGGTGGCTGGTGAACCAACCCCTCCTTCCCCATATTTCCTATGGATGGTGATTATCAGGGATTTTATTAACCAGGATTAATTTTTTCCCTATCATCCTGGATAATCCAGAGTCTACTGTATCTGTTTTGAGGATAATTGACAGTCCCCCAATCATCTTTTTCCAGATGATGTGATGGAATCAATTTAACAAAAGGTGAATTTCTGCAAGTTGCTCCCTGTTTATTCTCAAACACCATTCTCTAGTTAAATACAAGCATGTTTTTAGTGAAGGATCTCTCTTATTTCTGTGCATATTGTGTTACCGCTCTTATTAAGTTCCTGTACTGTCTGATAAGCTGTGTTGGCCTGAAAATCATGTTGAGTCTTACTAATTTCAGTGCATTCATGCACTGTTTTTCCCATTCTTGCAATAGTTCAAAAGCATAAAAGAAAAACTTCTTGACAACAGTGGAAACCTCTCACATTAGCTACATGACCACATTTACATTATTTTTATCTTATGTGCCGCACAGATGTGTAATATTGTAAACTTGCCTCCTTCATTAGATCCTTCAAAACAAGCATTGAGACAACGTCTGGAGTCATCCAGCTGAAAACCTCTGTAGTAGCATGAATTAAAGTGCAATTGAAGTCACATTCCACTTTGCATTGTCTGAGCTGATGACCAGCTATTCTAAGAGTATCTGGGGAAAATAATGCCAGCCAACATGAAATTGTTGGAATGCTTTGGTCTGTTATTAGCATCTCCGCCAATGGGAATATGTATGTTGAGTCTGAAGAGGAATTAGTACATAAAAAATAAGAACATTTTGTCACATATAGTTTTTTATTCAAGCCCTATGTACAATATAGAAGTGATATGATAGCATGATGTGCAAGCATGCTGAGCTGGGTTAGCGAGTGGCATATCCCAGCCCCTTCAGAAGGGTCTGAGAGCAGTGGGGATGTGTCAGTTGGGGTGACCAGAGACACATTTTATGACATACAACCAGTGAAATCCCAGTGCCTTAGTCAAGTCCCCTATACAAAGGGGCAGTGGGGTGAGGGAGTGCCATGGCAGCACACTGCACTAGAATGAAACTTTGGGTGCCATTTCTACCAGCTCCTTCAAAACAGTCATGGGGACACGTAACAAGCTCACCTGGGGTGACCCAAGACTTGTTTGGGCACATACAGTGAGTCAGTCAAACCCCAGCTCCATGAGCTAATATTCTAATTAATAACTAATTACTTATTTACATGTCTACCAGATTAATTTTAATGCCACTTCTAAAAATGTAACCTTACCGCATATTTAAGGGTCGCCTTTGAAGAAAGAACTGGGGGCCACCACTAAGGAGAGGACTTCGGTCTCTTCCTGGGTGTCCCTGGCTGGTCGGGAGAGGGCTGCCTGCGTGCCCCAGACTGGCTAGGCAGGGTGCTTTGGGGTGTTTGCCCCGGGCTGGCCAGGCGGGCGTGGCGGGGCTGAGGGGTGTGTGCCTCGGACGGGCGGGGGGGGGGGGGGCGAGGGGCGTGCCCCAGTCCGGCCGCGCGCGGGGTGGTTGAGGGGTCCAAGGCCACGCGCGCAGCTTTTCCCGCACCCAACAACGCCCGGACGATGTTCCACCGCCCTCGGCCTCGGAGCGCGCAGGAAGCCCCACCCCGTTTCCTCAGCTCGCCTGCTGCCGGGGGGGAGGGGGGAGGTAGAGCGCATGCGCGCTCGAGCGAGGAGCAGGTTTGTGGCCTGGGCGGAGGAAGCGGGGCTGTGCTGGGGAGCGCGGACCGGAGCCGGGGGAGCCTTGGAACGGCCCGTGAAGAGGAGAGTCCCCGCCGCGCCGCCCTACAGGTGAGGGGCTGAGCGTCCATCCTGCTCATGGGGCTCACTCCAGGACTCCCCTGCCCCGGGGCCGGATCCCCGGCTCTGCGTTCCCCCCTCCCCGGGGCGGGTCCCTCAACCTCGCCATCCTCCCCCCCGCCGCCCCTTCCTGCTGGCGGTATCCGAGCCGCACCCGCTTGTCCCAGGAGCTGTTCCCGCGGGGCGCCCCTCGTCGGGGCCTCGGCTCCCGCCCACGAAAAGGGCAGCCCGTCCCCGCCCCAATTCTCTGCGGGGCCTCCCCGCGCCTCAATACCCGCTGTAGTCATGGACCTGAATTCTTTGTGCTTCATCTAGGGAAGTCGAAACCATGGAGGCCCCACCTGTTACCATGATGCCTGTGACTGGCGGCACCATTAACATGATGGAGTATTTACTCCAAGGTAAGGCTGGTGGGAAGCGGGGTTTGAGTTCATGTCCTAGTGGCAGGCTGCCAGGTGCTTCTGAGGACTCTCAGCTTCCCTGTACCTAAATCATTCTAGTTTTTAACGTTGTGAGATGAACGTGGGAAGGGGGAAGAGAAGAAAAGACCTTACCTCAATCAGCTCCTAAACTAGGGAGATCAGACTTCTTTTGTGAAAAATGTTGACATTTAGGGCCAAAACTGTCTATGAGCAGGAGATGAGTCTCTGACCATGCATTGACTCCCTGCCTCCAAAAAGGAACTTCTGTGGACGCCTCCTCACACCTACCTTTTCCAAACTCCTTTTTGGTGTAGAATATTCTGTTACTTAAGATTTGTTTTGGGCTTTGCTCTTGCCCTTACACTTTTTGGTTCTGCTACAAATCCCTCTGAAAGCTTTTGCGACAGTCTTCAGTGTAATTATTAACATTATATTGGTGTCTCTGTGCTGCTGTTGTAGCTACAGTGCAGAGTATAAATATTGAAAAACAGCACTAATGTACCCGCAGGTCCTAGGCGGGTTGTGTAAGGAGAGTGGTCCAGAGATTAGGACTAAAAGCTAGGGGTTTTTTTGTGACTGCTATCTGATCTTGGGCAAAGTCATTCAAGTGTTACACCTGTTTCCCTTTCTATAAAAAATAAAATGGGGAACAATACTTTTGTAAATGCTTTGAAATTTCCAGATGAAGCACACTATGGGTATGCTGTTTCCTGCAGTTTTTGCATCCTCTGCTACTTTTTGAAAAATGAGGTTGGAGGAACATTTGTTCTTTTTGCTCTCTTTTTTTTTTTTTTTTAATATGGTGAAATGATTTGGGGATCCCATGCACTGGTGAATGAAACCATGCAATATTAATGGCAATAGTAAACTGCTCGGTAGTAAAATAATGAACTTGTTCTCCGCCCCAGGAAGTGTTTTGGATCAAAGCCTGGAGAGTCTCCTTCAGCGGTTGCGGGGTCTGTGTGACAGCATGGAATCTGAGACTTTCCTGGACCATGAGATGGTGTTTCTTCTGAAAGGGCAGCAGGCCAGTCCTTTTGTCCTGAGGGCACGGCGTTCCATGGACAAAACTGGCATACCCTGGCACTTGCGCTATTTGGGACAGCCAGAAATGGGAGATAAAAATCGCCATGCTCTGGTACGTAACTGTGTTGACATTGCCACCTCAGAGAACCTTACTGACTTTCTGGTGGAGATGGGTTTCCGCATGGACCACGAGTTTGTCACCAAGGGCCATGTGTTCCGCAAGGGTATCATGAAGATTGTAGTGTACAAGATCTTCCGCATCCTGGTTCCAGGAAACACTGATAGCACTGAGCCCTTGTCTCTCTCCTACCTTGTGGAGCTGAGTGTAGTAGCTCCAGCAGGACAAGACATAGTTTCTGATGACATGCGAAACTTTGCTGAGCAGCTAAAGCCCTTAGTTCACTTGGAGAAAATTGACCCCAAAAGGCTCATGTGAGTGAAAAGGACCCAGCACGTATGTCTAGTTCCTCTCTCTCTCTTAATGGTCCTGGTGACCAGCATGTAGAGACTTTTTCCAAAATGACTCTTTCAAGAACTGAGGAGATTGAAGGTTTTTGGTTTTGTTTTGTTTTGTTTTTTAGGGGGAGGGTAATGCAGAGGTTGTGTCTGTGTTTTGTCACTGCAATAACTGACAGCTGAATCACTTTTTCCCCACTCAGTGTTCCCCTTTTATATAGATCTACCATCAGTTTGACACTTGAAATTTACTATTTTGGAATTTTCTTAAGAATCCCTTTAAACAGCATGGATTGAAACATTTCTTAATTTCCTTTATTACTTCATATTAGTGTTTCTGCATCCGTATTAATAAGGGTCTTACTCACAAGACAGTGAACAGACTTGAGATCCAAAGTATCACACATGCTTAGGTTCAGTCCCCTTTTTCAGTATACATCTCTGGCTGCTGCCTCTTCATTTGCAGCATGGCTGCTTCTATTCTAATAGCCTCATCTTGCAAAGACTGGAAAAGAACATGTATATGAGCTTCATCCCTCAAGTAATGGAGGAGTGATGTCCTAATGTCACTGCATGAGACAGGAAATACAACTATCAGAATCAACAATACAATGGAACTGACTGCACACTGTTGTCAAAGAGGAGCACATATTTTCCCGCATTATTTTTTTTTCAATTAGCGATCTTTGCTGGTGTTACAAACAACACCTGACACAAAACTAAGGTGGAAATGAGATTTAAGGTAAAGATGTATCCTTTTAAAAAGTATAGATTTTAAAAGCCAGTTTGCTTAGTTATGTCATGACCTGACGTTTTCAAAACTGAGAACTCAAAACATAAGTTACTTTTAATACTGTTTGTTCTATGTACTTCGCTGTGCTTGGCCTATGAAAATAATATGATCAGTTTCTCTTGTTTCTAGTCAATTTCTTTTTCTGCCTCTTACATACTTGTAAAGGACAAACTATGGTCCTGGGCCACATCCAGCCTGCGGTACCATCCTGTCTAGCCCCTGAGCTCCTAGCCAGGGAGTCTCTCCCCGTGCTGCAGCCTCAGTGTGCCACGCTGCCAGCACTCTGGCCTGCTGCTCCTGGGCAGTGCTGCAGTGGCATGGCTAGCTCCAGTGGGTCTGTGAGCTCCTGCTGCTCTGAGTGGCATGGTAAGGGGGCGGGGCTGTATGCTCCTGTGGAACAGTGTGTCTAGCTCCAGCTGGACCGTGCGGCTGCCAGACATGCTGCTCTGAGTGGCATGGTAAGGGGCTGGGGGGTTAGATAAGGGGCAGAGAGTCTGGAGGGGGGTAGTCAGGGAACAGGGAGCAGTTGGATGGGGTGGAGGCTCACCAGGGGTGGTCAGGAGATGGGGGTTGGATAGGCGTAGGAGTCCTGGGGGTCTGTCAAGGGGTGCGGGGGTGGATAGGGATCAGGGCAGTCAGGATGGAGCAAGGGGTGGGGTTCTGGGGGGGGGGGGGGGGCCAGACTGTTTGGGAGGTACAGCCTTCCCTACCCAGCCCTCCATACAATTTTGCAATCCCGATGTGGCCCTCAGGCCAAAAAGTTTGCCCACCCCTGCTACAGTAGCAGCTTGTAAAGAATATTTAAAACAATGTTTTCAGTGGAATTGAAATAATTCTGTACATTTAAGGTTTTGCAAAAAGTCAATTTTAGGAAAACCAAAATTTTTGGCCTCAGATTTACCACATCGTATTGCCAGTTGCAGATTTTTTTTTTTTTTTAAGTTGTACACTTTTGTGCCTGACCTCTCTGACTGCGTTAAATGATAGTGAAACAACAGTTTGGGTTGTCTTTACTATTAGAGCAATTGCTGCCTTCATTTTTCTGCTGTGGTAAAATTGGGAGCATTAAGACTTATGCCCAGTAGGTGCCCAACACTCTTAATTGACTATTTTAGTGGTTTTGTTAATAGCTGTTCTAGGCTGTTTAATTAAAAAATTCCTTATTCCATGCCTTTGAGGTGTGTAGTCAAACTATACTGACAGTTATTGTAATTCCGAAAAGAGGTATTTTAACCACTCTCTCCCAGGGCTAATATTTATAGTAACATACAGTAAATAACTTAAAATTGTCCTTCATTTTAAAAAAAAGTCATTAATGCCAGTAAAGATATAATAGGTTACGTGTAAATGTTTCCTATAATGCTCTACAAGCATGCACAGAGCAATCAATCATTTCACTATTAACATGCAACCACCCTTGCCCTAGAACTCTCTTGCAGTGGAATGGCGTACAGCAGGGGTTCTCAAACTGGGGGTCAGGACCCCTCAGGGGGTTGCGTGGTTATTACATGGGGAGTCATGAGCTGTCATCACAAACCCTGCTTTGCAGCCAGCATTTATAATGGTATTAAATATATTAAAAAGGTGTTTTTAATTTATAAGGGGAGTCACAGTCAGCGATGTACTATTTTGTACTGGTGATCCCTTGCATAGTTTCAGAACCACTGGCGTACTTCCAGGTGGACAATAGAATTATACATGATGGGATTTGACCAGAATAAACTATTCTTTTTGACTGCCAAGTGTTCTGAGGTGAGTGGAACATCACATCCCACCTACCACACTGATACCTGAATGTTTTAAGGAGGCATTTGAGTGAATGAGGAAGATTTCAACTTCTTTTCTAATTCATCTTATTTTCTTTTGTAATCAATTATGTTCATTTTCAAGATAATACCCTTTCAAGATGTGCTCTCTTCTATATTTATACCGTCTGTATATCTAGAGTAGACAACAGAAAAATGCTTCCTGTAACATGCTAAATTACAAATAGTAGCTGCTGCTGTTTGCTACTGGCTAGCCTTCTGCTGGTACATAAACATTAAAGAAACTGGTGAGTGTCTGTCCTGTGAGATAGATCTAACTTCTGTGACTTGACACAATCACCTGTGATATTTTGTCATTGAGTCAACTAGGGCAAATGAGATAATACCTCTTATTGGACCAACTTCTGTTGGTGAAAGACAGCAGCTTTCAAGCTACACCAAGCTCTTTTTCAGGTCTGGGGAAGGTAAGCAATGTCACAGCTAAATATAAGATGGAATAGATGTTAACTCTTTATGATTAATCTATTCCACTTAGTATTTAGCTGATTTTCAGATTACCTTCCCCAGACCTGAAGACAAGCTGAGTGTTGCTCAAAATCCTATTTCGCTCCCAGCAGTTAGTCCAGTAAGCAGTATTACCTCACTTATTCTCTCTCAGTTCCTGCGACCAACCTAGTTATGATACTACAACCAACATTTTTTGCAGTGAAGCATTAAGATGGCTTACAAAATGGTGCATGTGCTTTGTTGTGCATTTTCACGCTCCTTGGCACTGATTTTTATTGTCATTGCAAGGAAGTCAAATTCCACCCATT
The DNA here is from genome assembly GCA_007922305.1 of Dermatemys mawii. Taxonomy (NCBI): domain Eukaryota; kingdom Metazoa; phylum Chordata; order Testudines; family Dermatemydidae; genus Dermatemys; species Dermatemys mawii. Next base: position 10,989,678 of record ML677342.1, read on the forward strand.
TCTACCCGAAGAATGGGAACTCAGTTGCAAATTCCACTTGCTCCACTTCTAACATGGCTTTGCTAAGAAAACACATGATCTTGTGGGTTGCGCAAAGTAATCTGCTATCCTGATAAGGAACTGGGATAACTGAGTGAAGCTAATAGCACTTACAGAAAGGTTTTAAATCTTCAAAATGCATAGCTACTGTTTCATCAGCAATCCTCTTTCCTCCAAAATACTACATGAGAAAGTATTTGAATACAAACAAAAATGTTTGTGTGCTATTCTGTACTACAAATGAGTCCTGCAGCAAGGTAACATGGAGTAGAAACATAAAAAGCCGTATGCTGCATGAGACAAATAGGGTCCAAAGAAAAGGGACTGATTGCAGGACAGTTACCATGGTCAAATCTAGACTAATGGGCTGAACCAACTCCCCTTAAGTCAATGAAACTGCATTCATTAATTTTAGGGATAACTTGATTAGGGCCCAGCTCTGTAGTGATCAAAAACAGCTCTACTCCTAACTGCAATACCCTTTCAAATGAATGAATGATCATACTCTCTATATTAGTAGTATTACCATGTTGCTGGGGTCTCTAGTTATAGAGCAGGACTCCTCTGTGCTGTGTACACAATGCTTGTAGATATCTAGCCTCAATGAATAAGCATATTTTATGTTTATATGGTAATAAGTAGGCTTCAGTCTTGACACCTGGAGATGAAAAGAGGCAAAGGGACTTCACAATTAAGTTGCTTTGGGTGTAAGCTAACCAGTAACAAGATTTGTTATTTTACATTTTTAAAATGTTCTGTCTGTAAAAACATCTAATCCTTTTTTAGATTCTGCTAAGCTTATGAACTCCACTGGATCTTGGTGCAATGAGGTCCAAAGGGGAACTTTCAGTATGCATAAGCACAAGTGTTAGAAAAACTACTTCTAAAATGAAAGATTCTAGAACAGTAAAACCTATGGAAAGACTCGTGTGTGTTTTCTACATATGCAGATATATTATTGCTCAACTGCCAAATCTTCCCTCTATTAAATTGTGTCTATCAAAAGAGGGAAGACAAAGGTTTCAGATTAGGTTTTTCCATAGGTGATGTACTACAGCTTTGAAAATCCTATTGTTTCCTATTAAGGCTGGGCAACTTCATCCCCTAATTACCAATGCCACCTGCTCAACAGAATTGCTTTAAAAGTTTGTGAGTTCATGTTCTACCTGAGAGGATGAAAAAGTGAACAGAGAAGGAAAGAGTGAGAAATCTCTGAAAATATGAAACAGCCAAGAGCATATGGAAGGTGGAAAGAAATGGAAGCTTTAAAAGGGTAAGTAAGGTTTGTTAAAAAATGTGAGAAATTTTAGGAGATAAAGCTTTTACATGACAGTGAAATGATTAATAAATTTGAACTCATTTTCCAAACTTGTTTTGTCACACTGAGGTCTGTTTACATTGAGGTCATGAAACAACCCATGGGAAGTGTTCGACTTCTTCCCACGATCAGAACCTTTGATTCATGTTATGTAGTTCAAGACAGTGCTTTGTTTTAAGTAATATGGTGAGAGGGTTAATTTAACTGTTTAGTAAAATAGAGTTCATCTTTCTAAGGAATTGAATGCTCCCACCATGAAGCTGTTTACCATCATTAAAGGATTAAACTGAGAAATTGCTACAGAAAGCCTCTTTTGTCATCACTAATTCTTTCACTCTTGAAGGTAGATTGCTACTCTGATTTGAAACTTCTAGCCCCAGGAGGTTAAACCATCTTCAATATTACCTATGAAGATAAATTTAGGATACAAACAGCTACTCATGACACTATAGTACTTTCAAGGTGTGAAAAAATGTTTACAGAATTACCCCCAAATAAGTTGTTCAGCAGCAGATGCATCTAAATGTCCATTGTCTACACCAGGGGTCAGTAACCTTTCAGAAGTGGTATGCCAAGTCTTCAGTTATTCACTCTGATTTAAGGTTATGCATGCCAGTAATACATGTTACAGTTTTTAGAAGGTCTCTTTCTAGAAGTCTATAATATATAACTAAGCTATTGTTGTATGTAAAGTAAATAAGGTTTTTAAAATGTTTAAGAAACTTCATTTAAAAATTAAATTAAAATGCAGACCCCCCCCCCCCAAATCAGTGGCCAGGACCCAGGCAGTATGAGTGCCACTGAAAATCAGCTCACGTGCTGCCTTCGGCACCCGTGCCATCGGTTGCCTACCCCTGGTCTACACAAACAGGTTGTGACTGAAAGAAGACATCTTTGGCTGGTTCTTTTCTGTAGCCATTTTGGCTCAGCCTTACCACTGCTGCAAATCTGTTGCTGTGCTGGAGGAAGAACAGGACACAGCTTGGTGCACCAGGATGTGGATAACGAGGCAGTGCTTGACCTGATCCTCCAAGCTGTGAGTGTAGAAATCCAATCATAGAGAAGACATTCCTCCTGTGTGCCAGGAGGAATTGCAGGATTTAAACAGTTACCTGCCTGCCCATGCCCTGTTCTGCTGAGGGTGTCCTGTTTTCTTTTCTAAATCACACGGGCAAATAGATTAGGGCAGTGAAACAAGTGACCCATAAAACTAGTATTAAAACAAAATGAGCAAAGGGCATCTTACTCCATTATCAGAACATGATTGTTCAGGAATTATTCACCAGCTCCCTTGTGACTGGGACAAGATCCATTCTGCACCAGCATCAGTACAACAGGTATTTCTTTTAGCTTAGGGGAAAATGAAGAGTACTGTAATATCTCCAGTTACCACAGGGAGATATGTTAAGTAGATACAAAATGATGTATGCTGGAATTTGGCTAAGACTTGCACGTTGAATACTTAGTTACAAAAGATAACTAGTGCCCATTCCAGTAGGCAATTCTAGCAAATGAAAATATGAGCATAAGGGGGCTTAAGTCAGAATGTTGCAGATGTCATTTGAGGCATTTGTTTTATGGCAACTGGATGTCTAATCTGTCTGTTGAAATGGTGCCTGAAACTCCACTGCCACCATGCACACCACACTGTCACCAAGAGCAAGTTCAACATACAATAATATGTAGCAAACTAAGGAGTAAAGGAACCTATCAGGATACCAACCATAAATCAGAGAAGTTTATTTTTTTTGGGAGGGAGGGAGAGGAAAAGAGGAGAGTGACTTTGTAAAGCTACAGGTAGTTTGCATAACACCACCTCCCACATCCCTGTCTAGCCCTTTGCCCAGATTTTAGGGCTTCAGAATGACCTAGCAGTTTTCTAAGAACCCTATTCGCAACAATTCTAAGAGCTCTTTTTTCTTTGAGTCAGTGCTCTCAGATGGGCGTGGCTTGAAGGTGCAACTGATGGGAAAAACAGTCAGAAAATAGCAGAAATCTGAACAAAATGATAATCAGCAAGCCAAGTGCTTCATACAAAACAGTTTAACAGATCTTGGGTCTCATTCTTGGAACTGAGAGTTGCACTTGGCATAAGACCAAGAAGAGGGCAAAGAAAAGGAGGTTTAAGCCTGTAGTCCCCAAATTGTGCGGCATGCCCCACTAGGAGGACAGAAAGGAACATTTAGGGGGATGTGGTCAGGGCTGAACTATCTTGGCACAACAATAATATAAATACAACTCTAGTTCAGGGGTAGGCAACCTATGGCACGAAGGTGGCACGCAAGCTGATTTTCAGTGGCACTCTCACTGCCCGGGTCCTGGCCGCTGGTCCAGGGGGCTCTGCATTTTAATTTCATTTTAAATGAAACAAACATTTTAAAAACCTTATTTACTTTACATACAACAATAGTTTAGTTCTATATTATAGACGTACAGAAAGAGACCTTCTAAAAATGTTAAAATGTATTACTGGCACGCGAAACCTTAAATTAGAGTGAATAAATGAAGACTTGGCACACCACTTCTGAAAACCTGCCTACCCATGCTCTAGTTCAGCATCTGTCAAAGATTTTTCAGTGCGGCCCCTTTCCTCTTCCCTGATGCCTCTCGCGGCCCGGGGGTGTGTCCGCCAAAATGCCGCCGACCGCAAAGCTTCCACGGCACAAAAATAGAATTTCCTGTTTCCGCGGCGTCCCGGCCCGATCCTGCGGCAGTCGAAGCATGTCCGCCGAAATGCTGCAGAGTTCGAGGGTCTCGCGCACCCCCACGGGTTGTCTCGCGCACCCTACTTTGATGACCACTGCTCTAGTTAAATACAAATTCAAAATTAGTTTTTTAAAAATATCAAATATAAGTATTTTGAAATCCTTCCCTGAGAGTTAAAGTTATCAGTAAAGAGAAAAAGTAAACTGCAATATCCTTTAGCATGCCTCAGAGGAAGACTTATTTACAAATCAATCCAATTTATCTTTGGACGTTTCTACTAGGTGGCCACAGTAAATGTAAAATAGCTACTTTCCTATAAACAAGCTAATTTCTTATACCCAAGAATGAGAAATATGCAAGGCTTTGGTTGTTTTAATAAAATGCTGTGTGTGATATTTTACTTCTTCAAAGCACTGTATGTTAAAAATAATTACAAACCAGAGTTATTTTTCATAACATTTTAATACTTTTCACTTTTAAATATTGGTTTTAAATTTGTGATCGTAACATGGAAGAGCCAACTTAATTTTTAGAACTTATCAGTATCATAAAGATATTAAAGAACAAACAGCTACGCTCTATGCACTCAAAGTACTCAAAAATATGATTCAAGTTTTGGGTATGTGGAGGAACAGTGGCAATTCAAATACAGCTTAATCTGTACAATTGTGACAAAAACTGATGAAAGATTTTTACTGGACAATTTGATTAGTTTAAAGAAAATCAACAACTTCAGATAAACCAGCTCAGCCCAATTAAGGTGAAAGGTGATTTCCTCTCAAAAGGTGCAATGGCATTTTTTCTAGAGAAACTTATGAGAAATCATTTAGCTTTAGAAAAAAACTGTTGAAACACCCCTTTCCCTGATCCCCTCATCTCCAATAAAACCTGTATCTAGTCATGGAGAATATCTAATTTGGTGACAGATCAAGATTCCCAAGATAACAGAAGTTAAGGGACACTATCACATTTGAAGGAGAAGATTGCTGCATTCTTTGAATAGGCTGAATTAAGAAGAACTGATTTAACTTACAAAAATGACAATCTGGAGTCTGAGGCTAGTGCTTATCAACAGTACCAAATACATATGGTTAAGGTGACGTTAATTGGCAGAAAAAAGCCGAAGTGTTGGAGGAGGAAGGAGGAAGATTTCATAAAAGCAAAAATGGTTCAAAGATCTTTTCTGGAAGGAAGGGCATAATGGATAGTCAACATACATTTACACAGCATGAGAAGACTCTTACAGACTAAGCTTTTATTTGAAGGGTCAGTACTTGTGACTCTTGAAACCGCAACTCTTCATATTCAGTAAGGAGCTTCTTGTAACTAATTGGGCAGGGCTAGCTGTGGTGAAAGACCAGTGCTTTTATCTAAAAGTAAAATGTATTCTTTACAAATAGCATCTTTAGTGTAATTTTATTTACAGAATAAATTGCAAAAGTACATCACATTTAGTGCAAATGCAACTAATGATATTAAGATTTATATACTGCTTTGTAAACTTTCCATACCTTTGTAAAATAAAGCTATCCAATTAAATTAAGAAACAGTTATTTGCCTGTGTTCAATGATAGTTACCAGAAATGGCAAATAAGGCATTAAACATTTGTATTTTGGGCATAAGACTTCTTGTAAAGTTCCCATTAGTGGCTATGGTCAATGAACCATTTTTCAGTTGATTGCAAAAAGATGAAAATTTGAGGTATAAGAAATTCTTTTTAACATCACTATATAAAATGCTTACTTGGTGATGTAGTAAACATGTACAATTTTAATCTTATTTGCCTTACTAGCATTACCATATAGGCACTTTTCTACATATTCAAATCAAGAACAGAATTATTCTGTAATAAGGCATATTCCATGCACACCATTTAGAAAAAGGCAAATAAATGAGGAGAAAAGTTTTATAGAGCATGAAATCTGCATGTAGGTATGTAACCAGGTGTTATATCTGTGTTTGTACCTCTTTATACAGAATAAAGACTAACAGACACAAGGAGGAATTCACTTACAACACTGTGCAGATATCAGATATTTATCAACCAACTCTTCATTAAATTACTAGTTATATCCAGGCATCTGCAATACTATATTATATAAGACTTTCAGCTTTCTTTTGAAAAAATATATCTGTATCTTTTGTTGTTGCACATATACAAGTTAGTGAAGTGCCCAAGAAATGCCTTTGAATAATCTCCACCTAAAGGCTGCCAAGCGAGATATCCGCTCAAGTATTAGTTCCTGCCCCTACAGTTCATTCCTCATGGCTATTTCCAGAGATCAAAGACAGGCAGATATTTTCATTCAAGTTCTCACAGCAACTAAGGGGAACTTTTCATTTCGAATCTGTGGATTCTTATAGCTGTGTTAAATTTCTGATCAAGTAAATATTAACACAATTCACATTTTCTACACATATCTCATAACATGGCTTTAATTAAGATGAGAAACAAAAATGTGCAGGACCAGGATATAGTGTACTTGCTCTGACTTGCAGACTGGGAATGTTGTCCTATGTAGTCCAACTTGCTTTAATAAATATTTCAGGGCACCTTCTTGCAGTTTCATGGAACCCACAGTCCACATGTAACATAGCATGGACAGACTACTGTTGTAGTTTTCAGGCACAGTCTCACCCTCTCATATAGAATCTAACTAGAAATTTCTGAATCATGTTCAATAAATTTTGTAGCACATATTACATAACTAAAAAATACAATAGAAATATAAAGATATCTGGGAAAAAAATAAAGCTTTTCACACTCTTCCTCCATCAGAGCCAAAGGTCTTCACAGGAGTAAGATAACAGAAAAGGCAAAGTCATATGGATATTGACAGCCCTCAGTTAAGAGACATTTTACATAACAAGATGATTCATTATAGAAACCAGCAGCAATGAACTATGATTATACAAAGCAAAACAAAACCCCTGCCCAGGTCACCTAGACTTTACTGCAAACCTGAAAAGAAATACCACACACAGGTTTTTGTGCATATAAAGCACATACAGTATGCTATATGTGCATTTGTTTTTTGTGCTTTTTAGACATGCACAAAAACAGGTAACCATATGAGTGTCTTATGAAGGGCCACAGTAAACAAAAGCTTTTGCAAATTGTTTAAAATTGAAGCAGTAACCCAAGTTGGTGATTCAAAGTTGTATTTTTTTCTCCTCTAAAGCAAGCAAATAAAAATATATCCATATACATGTATCAATACATGTATTTATAATTACACATTGATTCAGCAAGGAGAGCTAGCAGAAGACAGCTAGTGTTAGATGTTCATTCTCACGGTGTTGCAGTATTTCTTCACTTCAGAATACAAAGCCTAGGGCTTGGGTCACAAAAAGACTGTAGATCCTATGTTCCAGCTTGGAGCCTTCAATTTGGTTTATTTCTCCAACATGGAATGTTCACACACAGTCTTGTTTCAATCACTGTAGGCACATGGAAAGAACATAGCATAATACATTTAAAACATTAGTAAGAAAATGAGAAATATTTATGAAACATTCCAAAAGCACAATTTAGAAACAATGTCTTACCTCCAAATTTTGCTTTTTTGATCATGACAAACACTTGAATTTTTAATGATTCACATTTTCAGACAGACCTTCTGTAATTAAATGCAACTGAAGTAAACTGTGAGCTAGAAATTATAGGGACAAACTACCATTACCAAAGAGGATCAAATGACCCAGACTTCTAGGATTTTGTATATGGAATGAAACCTACTCAACACAGGTAACCTTGAGAGATCAGGACAGCAAATAGGCAAAACCCCTTGGTCAACCCTCCATAATACCAGAGCTGCCAAATTCTGCATAAACTGCTGGCACTGGATTGTTTCAACATGACTTACGCATAATGAAGAATACTAAATCATATTGTAGTAATCTAAATCTAATATCAGAAGGTTACATACTAAGATCTTCCAGTAAATGAAGGCCCAAGTCTGCTAGTAATATAGCCAGGCTACCCTGAGACTGAAACCTGGTTTAGCACAGTTTTGTTTTTGCTGATGTTTAACAGATACATATGTTATCAAAAAGACTGCGAAACCCAAAGCTATAGGCACCAAAACCCTTTAGTATTTGATGACAACTCAGATCGCATTGGAACCATTATAATACATCTTAAAACATGACAATCCTGCCAACTAGACAACGTAAAAGAACAAGATTGTTCAGTCAAATCCTGTGATGGACTATTTACGTTATTTCAAAGTCCCTGCTTTAACTATTAGGTGGCCAATACCCAAAGAATACCGGGTAAACTCCTACAGTTTGAATGACAACATTCTGTTTTTACAAAAGTCTTAAATTATTTTTACTACTCACTACACTGCATTATCTTATTCTAAAAAGACACCAAATATTAACCAGTTTGATTTTGGCAGCTATTTGAGGAAAGGCCAGTGCTTGATCCTTTCTACCTGCATTTCTAGTGTGCTAAAAATATAATACACACATTTTTGTAATATATGTCAATCTGTTCAGTCCTATATATATACATACACATATATACATATACACATACACACATACATACACATATACACATATTTTATTAGATAGGTGATCCTATACTAAACCAAATTTTCTCAGAAAATCACCTATATTGAAAACATTCATTTTTAAAATTTGCACAAAGACTTAATATTAGTTGACTTCCTATAAAAATATAATTAACCTTATTTATTTATGTATGCAGAAAATACATTGGTTTATTAATAACTTTGCTTTACCATATAGCTCAAAATATAGATAAACTCACAACAGCTTTGATAATTACAGTTACAAACATTTCTAGATTATCTAGCTTTTTTGTTTGGATTTTAATATTTAGAACAATGTATACAGAAGGCAAACCCCAACAAAAAGTTTAGCAAATACCTGTTAATACTAGAAGAAAATTGGCTTTCCTGCTGTTTTGTCTTGCACATATGATGTAAAACGCTTCAGGAATTTGGGATACTCTCGTTTTGCCACTGCTCGTAACACTGAGGCTGGTGCCCATCCCCCAGGATTCACTAAAAATAAAAGTAGACAAAAGCTATACTCTAAAACAAACACGTATATGGCTGGACTAGTACATGCTTAACACTAATTTGTAGATAAAACAAACGACTGGTTTAGCGTTGCCTATTTCTTGATAACTACTAGTTCAACAGCTATGAGCATCAGAAAATCTGTACTACAACTTTTCAACATTTGTAATTTAATATTGATTGAAAATGCTATTTCACTTTACTGCTTATACAGAACCACAATGTGTCACTTAGTAGCACTCATGCTTCTGAACTAGGTCAGGCTCAAATTTCAGATTAGGATTTGGGATCACAGCTAATACTGAGACTGTAGGTGCAGTATAAGTATATATTTGACACTATTTACATTTTATCACAAATGCAGTGCATTATTAGGGACTATTGCTTCATTAAGTGACCTGCAGCGGGGAAAAAAACCACCCTTCAGCTTTGACCCACATTGCTTCTTTATGGAGTGTGATGAAAGCATGGAAGATTCTTTTTGTTTTTTAAATTATATACAATTCAACTTGTTTTTTACATGGGAAAATCAGGTCCTGTTTAGCTTGGAAGGCTGTAATGCTGATCCTGTAATAGGATCCACATGAGCTGACCACTGAATCCATGCAGGGCTCAAGGAAGTCAATGGGACTATGCATAGATGCAGGGATCCCCTGCATGAACCTTCTTACAGGATCAGGTCCTATGGCAATAAGAGTCTACAAAGTGAAAGCTGAGCAACTGGGAATTTTAGTCAGAGTATTCAGAGTTTGCTTTTGTTAACATAATATCACTTCTTCCAAAATTTTCATATTGATACTCTCATCAATACCCTCCTGTTAGGATAAATGCAAACACAACACATCCTCAGACATTCAAGAGGTCCTCTAGCAAAGCTGGGGCAAGACAATTAGCATTCTGATACTTTTAAGATAAAACAAAATGAGGGAAAGTATCTTTCAGGCCCTCTTTATAAGTCAAAGCAGCAGCAAAGGGTATGAGCCCAGATTTAAAGACCATTTGCAGTCCATTTTTAATGGCATCATCCCTTAGGAGAGGCTTTTAAAACAGGTACTTTTTCCCATCTTTGGAAGATGTCCAAATGGAAGACTAACAATTCTGCAATTCCAGACTCACATGGCTACCTCTCTGATTCTTGACAAATGGAAGACTAATCTCATGGCATTTTTCAGAAAGAACAGGAGATAATGCCAGTGTCCTTGTCAACGTTTTCCATTTCAGAAATGTATTCTTGTACAAAAGGCGATATGATTTACTGCTGAGCACTCAACGGCTGTTGTATTTGCCTGCACAACCACTGCACTCTCAATGTTTTAGGGATTGCTTATCATAAAGCAGGGATCGGCAACCTGGGCACACGCCCCCCCACAGGGTAAGCATCCTGGGCGGGCCTGGCCGGTTTGTTTACAGCTGCTGGCCACCACTTCCCACAGCTCTCACTGGACCAGAGCCACCATCAGCCGAACCTGCGGTCACAGCAGGTAAACAAATTGCCTGGGCCCGCCAACAGTGCTTACCCTTGGGGACTGCGTGCCAAGGTTGCTGATCCCTGTTATAAAGCATTAAAGTTGAGTCCAAATGGATCTCTTTGGTCCTATGTACTACTTCTCTGGAGCCATGCAACTGGTCAGTGTCTGCCACTTTCTGCACAACTGTGCTTCAGAAACTAAGCTCTTATTACAAAAATGTTTCTAGCCCTGTGGTTGCAAAAAACTTCCAAACACGAACCAAACGCAGACCTATGCAGCCCCAAATACCCCCTACCCAGCTGTCAAAATCTCCAGCTTCTCCCAGCACCTTCTATAATGAAGTTATGGTATTTTAAATACAATATCCCACAGCACAATGACAAATAAATATGTAGTGTCAGCACAAAATTAAGTTCAGCATCACATTAGCACAAGGAATACTGATTTAATTATTTTCATATTTCATTAGATTTATAAATGGAGGTCATTATTGTTGCTTGAAACTTGAAATTTCTACAATACTGAAGTTTATGCTGCAAAATTCAAATCAAATTTGCCACAAAATACTTGGGTAGGAGTATCTTCACTGATGAAACCCAATTATCAAGTAATTTAATACTAGATTTACCTTTCCTTCTTCTTAGTACTGTAATATATTTAATATTCAGATGTGCAGGTAACAATTGAGTCTTCACTATACTATTTAATAGTTGGAGGATAAGAATGTTGAAAACAAAGATGTATAGCGGGGGAGGCAACCTATGGCACATAAACTGATTTTCAGTGACACTCACTGCCCAGGTCCTGGCCACCAGTCTCGGGGGCTCTGCATTTTAATATAATTTTAAATGAAGCTTCTTAAACATTTTAAAACCTTATTTACTTTACACACAACGATAGTTTAGTTCTATATTATAGACATAGAAAGAGACCTTCTAAAAACGTTAAAATGTATTACTGGCGCACAAAACCTTAAATTAGAGTGAATAAATGAAGACTTGGCACACCACTTCTGAAAGGCTGCCCACCCTGGATATACAAGCCAGTTAGAAATGTTCTGCACTTCTATAAAAGTGCAGACTGTTAACGGTTCCCATATTACTTTTTTTACGCAGGCCTCTGAATGTGTGTACACATTAAGAATTTTAGTTTACTGATGATGTTAATCTAATATTTGATTGTTGAGGATTTTGGTCAGCATGGGCAAAAGCTGTCACTCAGTTTCTCCTGAAATCTATAGCCTAGCTCCCTGGGGATGTTTACCAACTAAACACAATATATTTTCACTGTTTTGGTTAATGACTTTAAAAGAAAGAAGATTTTACACCTTTATTACTACAGCTTCTCCTCAGCCTAGCCAATAAGTTGTTTACACAAATAACAGACTTGACATCAAAAGATTAATAAAACGTAAACTGCTAAAGAAAGTATGATGTATGCCAATCAACCCAAATAGGGCAGTTGAAAGTGCTTTTTTCAACATTCACTTTTTCTTTTCCTATATTTACGATATATTTACAATGCAACACATTTGACATTTCTACTGTTCTCCCAGCCAATCACACAGTGAATGTTTGAATTTATTGGTGACTGCAACACCTATATTATGTCTTTCTGATTTTGACTAACAGCTGGTTCACAGATGTTGATCTAAAAATAAGTTTAACAGAAAACTCTGAACTTTATTTCTAGGGGTTGTGATTGCTGGCAAAAATAATGTAAAAAATGCTGTATTCAAAAGTCTATACATACCATTAGCTACATATGTAATCTTGCATAGGATATTGTCTCTGCTTATTTCCTTGTTCCCTTCTGGTGGGCTCACCAATGTCTGACAGATCATAGCAATGTTTATTTTGGCACGAACGCATCGATTGTTCAGCTGCCAAAAAATTAAACACAAACATTGAGCAAAGTTTATTTCCTCTATCAGCATTTCTAACATCTGAATGTCAAAATATTAATTATTTACATTAGAGTAATGTTTGATAGCTGCAATCAAGATTTGTGCTAGGCACTGCACAAACAAGTAATCAAGATGACAGTCTCTGCCCTCAAGAGCTTACAGACTAGGTGTCAGACAGGAGGCGACATTTGGATCAAACAGAAAAATGGGGTAAGGGTGAATGTAGGGAAAAAATAAAAAACAAAGTTGAACTGAAAAGCTCAGTTAGACAGCTCTCCACTTGTCTAACCAACACTAGAAAGCGATGATTTTCAGGCATTATGGCAAAGGTGGTTTTTTAAGGGAGCAGAAGGAAGAGAATAAGGTGACCGCTTTATGAATTGTGATGCATTTAAGATTTTGGATTAAAAAACCTTCTGAATGCACAGTTTGATAATATTCAGAGGAATTACTTACAGGGGCACTATCATGTTCCACAGAGAAGTTACAGACAATCCAAGTTTCAGGATCATTTTCACTGAATGCTGGTATCTTTCTAATAGCAGACAGATATAGCACATCCCGCTGAGAAGCTGGCCACACTCTCTGTAGGGAGAGAATAGTTGATTGTTAAGTTAAAATATTTACTGTGCAGATGTCAGCCTGAAGTCATCAATTACAAATCTAGCAAATTATATGGCCATAGTCATATTATTGTAGAGAAATTCAAGTTTGACAAAAATCAAGTAGAAAGTTTCTTCAAGCTCAGTAACAACTGATAATCCATTTCCTTTTTCAAAATGGGATATAAACTAGTTCAAGCATTGTTATGTTTGGTTCCAGTGCTAAATGTATTCTGCTCATGTCCATCTCTTTTGGTCTGATTTTAAAAAATGGATAAAGTTTTTTGGGTTCTATGAAAAGAGATGTGCCAGCTCACACAACAGGTTAGTCACCCTATAACAAATACAGGGCAGCTCCTTCAGGGTTTTCCAAATATCAGATCTAGGTTTTGTATGGTTTGGTGTCTGAGTCACCAAACTGAACTCCATGGTATAGGCATACATAAACTTCACCACCATTAGTAGGACTTCATATTTTGAACAGTAAATAACATTTTAATGGCAAGAACGACAGAATATTATTGAATCAATGTAGGAACAGTAAGGAGGGTATGACAAACTAACTCCAAGAAAAAAAAAGTTTTAGAAGCAGATAACTACAAGGTAAAATATGGCATTACAGAAGTAACTTTCTTGTTATTTTGGAAAAATACTGGCAATCAACCAACCTCTTTAGAGTGCTTCATAATACTATACAGCCAAACTTGCCACACAACCCAATAAATAGTATATTATTCTCCCATGGCAGCTTTCAGGCAAACTGTATTATCGGTAGAGTTGGATCCAAGAAAAAAATTTGTTCTGGATCTCAGCCATCTTAAAGTTTGTTCAGGATTTTGATTCAGACTCATCTCTAATAACCAGAAGCTATTAATATTAAATGTTCAGAGCAGACTCTGTGGGTAGCACGTAGTACGAACAAGCATCCTGACAAATGTTTGTATAGGAACAAGATTAAACAAGATTACAAAGTGAATATTGTACTTGCACAATACCACCAGTTCAGAATGTAACCTTCTCAGTTCCCTCAAACTGTGTGGGGTCAGCTATGGTCAGGACTACCTCAAATAAAAACTCATGATGTTATAGGAAGTGGTCTTGATGACTCAGGACTCAGTAGTGATCCAGTGTTCTAACCTGGCATTAGGAAACACACTAATGATGGAGGTGCTATTATTTTAAAGAGGTAAAAGTCTTGGAGAAGAAGGAGGCTTGGACTCTAAAGTCTCCAGGACCTACATGCCAGGCTAAAAATGATAATTCTGTCATCCTTCTTACATTCCAAATTGAGGAAACTGCAGTTGGGTACAGAATTCTTCATTTCCTGTCCTAAACTTTTGTATAGTGCTGTTAAATAGCTGCAATGTTTCATAATAGAGGGGACTATATTTAGTGATTGGTACAGCAGTTTATATATAAAGTGCTTTGGGATCCTTCTGGATGTCAGATGCTATATAAATGTAAGATATTATTACCTTGTGTGTCTGGTAAATGATGATTGCATTATCTGCTAAAGTTTCCACAACATGGAAATTTTCAATGGTTGCTAAAAATAAAAGAATTAGATCAGTATACAAGCACAAACATACATACATTAGATAAAGGTTTTAAACAACATTCAAATCAACAGCCAGGTTTTAAAAAAAGTGATTTCTTACTTTCCCAGTCATTACGAACATCAACATTCCAGAAATACTGGCAGACCTCATGTCCCGTAACCCCTTTGACTGCATGTGTGGCTTTCAAAGGATCTAGGACTATCCCATTTTCTTCCACCTCTCTTCTGTACACCTTTGGGCAATACAAAATAGCACAAAAGAAATGCACAGTGAAAAAGGCCAAAACTGCTTTGAATTTTTGTTGGGCTTCATCTTGAGAATCTAATTTGACAGTCCATTTAACAAAGTTACATTAAAAGCAGTAACAATCCTAGGCAAAGTGGATTTTTTTTAAAACAGAACATTCATGCTATTTGAATGGTTTAATATTTTATACAAAGGAAATATTTCAGTGATTAAAATAGATAATCAAAGAAGCTAAACATTAATATCATCCAGTACTTAAACAGGTAAGAAAAAAATTCTGCAAGATTGATTTTTCATGCTAATGTGCTGGATGCAGTACTAAGATTAAAAGAAATAACTAAAGACTGCCCTAACAGTAGAGGTAAATCCATAATTATCGCAGATCTGACTACAGCTTGGCGTTGTAGGAGTAGAATTGAAGGAGTGAGAGAGAGAGAGAAAGGGACAAGAAAAGTTAGTTATTTCAAAATATATTATGAAATGCTTAGGTGACCTGCAGAAAAAGAGAGTCAGAGTCAGACCTGTCTTATATTACACTCAGTGTTATCTGAGGACTTGACAAGGATGTCCCCACTAACCAGGTGGTCTGGGATATTTACCAGAGAGATGGTAACTAATTTGTTTTTCTTTAATCTTTAAAAGCTGATAGTATAATATTTGAATTACGGTAGTATTATGTGCTCCAATCTGGATCGCATGAGGCTAGACACTATACAGGAAGCACCACAAAGTTATCTGGCTGATTCCAGATTTGCAGAATTTCATGGAAGTCATTGATACAGGAACATTTTGCTGTATTACTGAGCCAGTCCATTTTTTTTTTTTTTTTTTGTACATCGTATGTTTTTCTAACCTTAATTACTGGAACAAGTATTTTGTCTAAGTAGCTCTGAAGATGCCTCAAGAAATATTGCCATCCGATTCTGTGGTATTTGTGACCTTTCAGAATGGAGCATTAAGATATCAGTGAACTTGAACTCCTGAGGACTCCACAGCACTTAAAATAGAAATTAGTCCATTCAAATCCTGTTATTGATATCCGCTCCACCATAGTATCTGAGCACCAAGTACCCTAAAGATCAAGTATCCCTTTTGCAACAGGTTGGAGTAAATTTTTGATGAAAATTGTTTTATATTTTTTTTTTTTTCCAGAAAAGACAGGGTGAGAAGTCAAACAAATTTTACATTTAAGTGTTTTCAGGTTAGTGGCCATTTTTACCTCTGGCAGAAAGTTCAAAGCCTTGCCTCCACTCTTGTGAGAGTTCTATTTCCTATGCTCAAGAGTTTCCCCCAAATGAAGAACACTTTCATTTTTCAAGTGGAATAAGATCCCAATGAAATGTCATGGATATGTATGGGGAAATGACCTCCAGAAGCCAAGGCCAGTCTCGTGGACTTTAAATATCAAGACAGAGACCTTCCACTAGAGACTCTGTTTTCAATAAGAAGCTAATGAGCCCAATAGTGTTTCACTCACAGCAGCTTGTGTTGCTTAGAATGGGTGCTGCATTTTGTACTAGTTTAGGGTTTTTTCAGGAAATCTGGCTTCATTCATAGTAAGATGTAAATTAAGCCTGGAGGTCATGAATCCATTGATCACCATAGCCAGGAGTGGTCTCTGACAGCATAGGGTGAAATCTTCTAGTCATCTAAAGATGAAAATGGGTGTCTCCCTTCTCCCCCATCCCACCTGCAAACCATGGCAATCTGCATATCCACTACCAGCAAGGAGTCCAAGAGAAGAGGACCAGAAGGCTACATACTGGCTTAATCTGAGAGATGGTGCCCTAGACAAAAAGGAAATGTCAGAGGCAAGCCTGCTTCTGGAAATGACAATTCAATAAGCAATGGTGAATGTCCCAACCCTGAGCATGGTTCCTGGGGGGAATTTAGTACATATTAATAGAGTTAACTCAATTTTCATTTTCTTTTTGAGGTTCACCATTAAAAACAGTTGTTTTCAAACAGTAAAAGCTGATGCAGTGATAAGATACAGAATACCATGCCATTCAGATTACACATTTTAGCCAGCTTTGAACTGATTGTAAATTTTGTGCAAATACTCATTAAAATCCTTAGCTTTCTATAGCACTTTTGGGACAAATGTTTAAAGCTCAGCACATGAAACAAAAATTTGATTTCTGGTTGTATGTGCAAACAATTTTTTTTAATGGCACAGAGTGAAGACCTATGATAAAGTATTCTTTATTCAACTAACATTCTGATACACATACTTGAACAGCAATAATTACATTTCCTAAAGCTTTAGGAAGGAAAAAGCAGCAGCAGCTTTGGAGCTATGAAATGAGAATATCATGTGTGTCAATTTTTCACTACACAATTACCACCAAGAAAGCAGGAATTACATTTATTAAATTAAATCCAGAGTTACGTGCAAATCCATCTCCCTTGTTACTGAAGCTGGGGGTGGAATGGGTCCCTCTTTTTTAAGGATAAGGCCTTTTCCTGTAGCCATATTGTAAGGGCTGAGGCGTTTGTCTGCAGCCATACTAAGAGAGCAGTAACAATGAGCTAAGCAGCAGAGTCATGTTCTCATATTCCATCTAAATTACATTAAAACAATCGGATTATTAAGAAGGCGATCCTGTCCTAATACTACCTACCATCGCCAGATATACAGACAGGTCTTAAGATGGTTGAAGAAAGCTTAGTTTGATAGCATTCTGTCTGGCAAGAAATTACTTATCACTACCTGTAGTTGTGAAATCCCCATTTCTTTATTGTTTTGTCTTTATGGCCCCCGCTTCTCTTGTTTATCTATATGGCCTCTGTCTGGTTCTTTGATTGTTTCCGTCTTTCACAATTAATTTTGTTAGGTGTAAAAAACAGAGGTGGTGGTGGTGGTGGGGGGGTATGATTGGTTAAAGAATTGTTTTACAACAGTGGCTAGAAAATTGTTTAGTAATATTTTAGTAAAATGATTGGTTAAGGTATAGCTAAGCAGGACTCAGGTTTCACTACATAAAGTGGGGTCAAAGAAGGAGACCAGCAGAAGGAAAGATCAGAAGAAGAGGAACTCACTTCTAATACACAGCCTAAGACCAGAACTACTAAGAATCCTTTGCACGACTGACATGCAGCAACCAGAATCCAAATGAGACTGACCTTGCCTGGCCAACACAGAAAGTCTGCCTACATGATCAGGACTGGTGAGCATAGCATTGTATGCTTAGCATGTGTATTTTGCTTGGTAATTGTTAATAAATAGAGGATAAAGATATTATTGTATAAGGCTCTTTCACTGGTAAAAAGGTCCTGCAAACCCACAAAGAGTACATCCTGAACTCTAGGAATTGGAAAGGGGCAGGGGTGCCTAAATCATGTGGCTTATGCCTTGAGCCCTCGGAACTGGGTAAAGGGGTGTGTGTATGTTTGTGTGTGTGTAACAGAGAATTTGTATGGGTAACACTCTGGATATGTTACAGCCTTGTCAGAATTGGATGGATCCAAAAGTTCTGATGCATGGGAACTGCCACTGCTAACAGTAGCCATTTTGTCCGTATGCCTCTTTCTTTGATGCCAGGACAGACAGAATTAAAGGTGCTGACGACCCTGATTCTGACACAAAAATCAAGTTAATCTTCCCGGATTCGGAAATGAAAGTCAGAACTGACACTGGTGCTGCAAGTGTAGGGGTTCAATCGGAGGCACCAGCTTTAGCCAGCAGATGCTCAGCCCGCCTCCTCCACCCCCGCAACTCTGACCCTTCCCTGCCCCCATTCCAACCCCTTCCCCAAATCCCCGGCCCTGCCTTCTCCCCAGGCACACCGCATTTCCCCTACATCTCCCTCCCAGGCTTTTGCACGGCAAACCTGGGAGGAAGGGGGAGAAGCGGAGCGGCAGCATGCTCGGGGGAGGAGGTGGAGCGGAGATGAGCTGGGGTGGGGGCAGGAGGGAGGGCGGGGAGCTGCCAGTGGGTGCTCTGCTCCCACCAATTTTTCTTTGTGGGTGCTCCAGCCCCAGAGCACCCATGGAATCGGTGCCTGTGTGTTCAGTCCCGGTTGGGTAACTGTGACAAGAGGTATGGCATCGGTGACAGAGGCCAATGTCTCAACATCTCTTGTGGAACCAGGGCAGTCGGATCTGGTACGGGCCCTTGGTTTAGACATGTGTAGCCTTTGGGGCTTGACTGAAGGACTTGTGTGGTTCTGATCCAGCCGTGACAGGGGCTGTGGCCTCTTGGAATCCTTTAGTTACTGGGAGCTGCTGGAAGCCCCAGGAGCTGAGGCTGGCCTCTCAGAGTACATCTGCACTGCAACTGAAAGCCTGCAGCTGGCCCATGCTAGTGGACTTGGGCTCGCAGAGCTCAGGCTAATGGGCTGTTTAATTGCCATGTGTTCAGGACACTAACTTACAGGATCCTAGGGGCCAAGCTACAATCTGAGTCTGAACATTCATACCACAATTAAGCTGCCCCTTAGCCTGAGTCAGTTAGCATGGGCCAGCCATGAGTGTCTAACTGCAGTGTAGACCTACCCTTAGACCTTGGACCTGAAGACTGATTGATCCAGAGAGTCTAGTATCATGAGCGTCCTTGAGAAGAAGCTCCAAATGAGTCTCCTTAAACTTGTGGGCTTTGGGAGAAAAGGTCTGATAAACTGAACATCCAGAAAGCAAACGTCTTTGTCCCAAATTTTTGCAGCACCACACATGGTCATCAGACCCCAGGAAGACAACTGGGCAAGAAGCACACTCAAACCCAACCTCTTTTGTTTCTTCAATTCCACCATAACTGGGAATAACACTAACTATACTAACAAAGCTAACACTAACTAACTAAGAGGAGAAAGGTTTTGGCTCTGAAGACATCAGAACTATTCACATCCTTCCAGGCACGTGCTTGGAAGGAACTGAGCCCCTTATGTACGCTTGCCCTCAGAATGCCAATGCTGCTGGGGAGGGGGGTGTATGACAGCGCTCTAGCTGATGCTGCTAGTAGAAGGTCCTACTGCAAGGCACCACGAAGTGGAGCAGTACCTATAAGTATGTATGTGCAAAGACATTTGAAGAAAAATAGTTTGTTAATGTATTTTCAGATAATCCTATTTCAATGAGAACTAGATGAAAGAGCAATAATCAAACTGTTAACCCGTGTCAGCATAGTCCATGCAGTTAGTCCATGGCAGGCTAGCATGGGGTAGATTCTCACTCCAGCTAGCCCAAGCCAGTCTAATATGGGACTTTTATGAAGAGAGGGTGATAAAGGAACGTGACCTCCCTCTACAAAATGAAATGAAATGTCTGGCATCAAGTTATAAAGAATACTGTGTGTACTTAAGAGACATAAAATGGTTATCCTTGTATATCTCATCAATAGTATCTTACTCCATTAGTCATGTCTTAAACCAATGTGACCACATGTGGAGTAAGGGTATCAGAACATGGGCCTGTATCAGTACTAACATGAGAGAGAGATTTCAGTGTAACAATTTATATAAATTCAAAAATGTTATAAAATATTATGCAACACAATTTTATTTACCTTCATTTCACCTTCTTCTACTACCAACTGCCAATTGGCATCTCCTCCTACATCCTGTAAAGAGTAAGTCATGTGATTCTGCACCATCTCTTCCACCTTTAGAGAAAAAAATGCAACATTTATAAAGGTTCCTGCCACCTTGTTGCCAGCACATTCAGGGCACGGTACAGTAATATCAGAAGCAGCTATAAAATACTAGCAATAGATCTAGCGCATAAGCTGGACACAGACAATGGAACACAAAACCAGCAAAAGTTAAATTAGCAGAGGCCTTGCAGCATTCAGAACCAAAAGCAAAACTCATCCATAATAAAACCAGTTCTTCGCACAAGCACTTCCCACTCATCCCCATCTCTCACTCCCACCTTTAAGACAGTAGTTGAATAGCTGTACTAATTAATCAAGTTTTTATTTCCACTTATGGGGAAGGAAGGGAGATTACCTCTATTACAATATTTAAGAAGTACTCTGATCCAACAGAGATAGTGGCCATTATAAATACACCGGACCCTCGCTAGAACGTGCATCTATATAGCTCGAATTCGCATACAGCGCGGTCGTGGCCATGGATCCCAAATCTAGATACTCTAATTGAAATTCACTGTAATGCGGTACCACTCATGGATCCAAATCCTGCATTCTAGCGAGGGTCTGGTGTACCTAGATAAAGAGAATCACACTGAAGTGCAGGACTTTTTTTGATAAATTTACATTTAATGAAGTACAGCATTTAAGAACCTGAGCAATAACAAACAGATCAAAACCACTAGTTTTCTACTCTTAAAAAGTTAAATCCGTATTGTAAGCATTCAGAGGACTCAAAAGCTTTATGGGCTGTAGTGAAGGAAAACCAAGTATGAATGACATGTTGAACATTTACTGTTCTGTATTAGCACAAGCTGCTATGGTCTTTCAGTAGCATCCTGGGGTGTCTGATTTAAAGGGACACTGTCAATAAGTTTAATTGCCGTGTTTGCACTCCATAAAATTGAAAGATTAATTAATGATGTTTTTGAAACATTTAAAAATATTTTAAACTTTTAAAATCATTGTTTGCAGTATATGAATTACTGTAATTTTTAGAAAAATGTACTTGATATACATCAATCTAATCTTTAAACTACTCAAATACTACCATATTTGTACTCCTCCTTTCTCAAAAGTGTCCTTTAGGTATACGACTGTGGGGTATAAACAGGACTGACAGGGTCTAAGTTTTTTATACACATTTATAGTGTCTGCCCTAGAACGTAGGTGCCAAATCCTGTCTGATCAGATTTCCAAACCTGCTCTTTTTCAATTGAAATTATAATCTGTGATAACTACAAAGGAAAGAAAGAATACTACAAGTTACTTCACAGATACTTTTTAACAACATGGAAAAGAAGTTTGCTTCAGTTTTTTTGTGTGCAAGTTAAAAACAAGTGAATACTCAAAATAGATGTTACAACACCTGCAGATGAATGTGTAATTTGCAATGTTTGCCTGAATCCTACAGAGGTAGTGACTAAAGGATGTTTATCTAAAAATATATATTTTGAATAAAAATTAAACAAGGTATTGCACACTATGTGTCTGGTATTTTAAGCAATACACAATCATGAATAAAATTAGCAACATTGGGGCATAAATATCTTATGTATGATGTAGACAGACATTTCTTTATACACAAAAAGATACTCCACTTGTCAAATAAAGGCATTTATCAAATGAAGTATATTAAAACAAGTTTAAGTGGAGGAACGAGCAAAGGAATACTTAATGTGTTTTTCTAATTTGCTTGAGATGGAAACAAAAAGGTTGTGTTTATATTTTATTTTAAAATAAAGACCACTTTTTTTGGTACTATGTACTTTCTGGGCTGTACATTCAAGATTAGGAAAGGAGGTAACTGTACCCTGAATGATGCTTTAAAAGTTAAGCCCCTCAAACAAATAATGGAACACTGTATGCAATGAGGACTATATTTCATGGAAGTTCAGTGCTGATATATAGATGTTCCGGAGAAAGCAAACTGAGTGATATGGGAAGGCTGAGAGACCAGTCCACAAAGTTTTTGTTAAAACTAACTGAAAAAGAAAAGTTTGTCCTCCTTTCACTTTATAACTCAGGAAGGAAGGCCACCCTCTCCTAGGCCTGGGCAACAGGTTTCCTAGGGTACATCTTCACTGCCCACCGGATCGGAGGGTAGTGATCGATTCCCGATCGCTCTGCCTTCGACTCCTGTAATCCACCGAGACGAGAGGCGGAAGTGGAGTCAATGGGGGAACGGCAACAGTTGACCCCGCGCCATGAGGATGCGAGGTAAGTTGACCTAAGATACACAACTTCAGCTATGAGACTAGCATAGCTGAAGTAGACGTATCTTAGGTCGACTCTTGCCAGTGTAGACCAGGGCCTAGACTCGATTCCTCCCCTTCTCTTCTTTCCAGGACATCATTTACTTTTCAGGACACCTTCAAGTGGGCAGATTTTCTAAGTAAAAGGTTCTCTAAAACATCTGAACACTAAGAGACAGATAGGTGATTGATAATTAATGAAAATAATTGAAGAAATTCTCCTAGAGTAATGGAAACCTTACTCACTTCAAGAAAATAATTAGGCTTGGCCGAATTAGATTTTTTAAAAAATAATTTTGATGGGTAACATTGATGATATTTTTTAGCATTTTTATATTTTTTATCCATATAACTTTTCACAACTGTGGAAAATTGGGGAGCCAGTATCAGACAATTATTTAAATGACAGTAGATGTTGAGATTCAAAAATGTAAAGCTTTTTAACTCTTAACACACACTGTATATTTTGACAACAATATTGACAAAATAAATATCCTTAAATCAAACTAAAGTTCTCAAGCAGCATTTTTCTCTTTGTCTATCTGTAAATTTCCATCATCAATGGAAATATTTATTGTTGTGTGCGTGCCTGGTGAAATTGACATTTACCGATATTAGCAATAAAAAGCTAATCCTTACAGGTCTAAACAATCTACAAATTTCAAATACTCTATAAATCCAATCAAAATTAAGAGAACGGTGCACAACTAAAATTATGTAAATCATCAGAGGGTCCCTTGAAACCTATAAGGGGCCCATAAAACTAACACATACAGAAAGCATCATCTACTTCCTCAATAGCATAAATTAACTAGCAATGTTGGACTGTGTCTCATCCATAACTCCAGTGATTTCTGAGGGCAGCATCTTTGGTTAATTCTCTGAGAATCCTCAATATCCCTTTGAGAATTAAATCTAGTCTTGGGTGCAAATACTAGACCGCTGTTTGAACTCTATTTCGGTTTTTCTGTTCTTAACCAGTCAAAGCAGTCTTAAGTAACCATCACTTCTGCACGCAATGTCTGCACTGGGCACATTATTGCTAGAATCTCAGTACTGTAACTTCCACAGTAAAAGGAATCAACTCAATTCAGTCTTCACTCCCAGAAGTAACACAGCATTCCACAGAAGTCAGAAAACAGAGGTCTAGTGGTGCCAACTAGCTCA
Organism: Dermatemys mawii; assembly: GCA_007922305.1. Classification (NCBI taxonomy): domain Eukaryota; kingdom Metazoa; phylum Chordata; order Testudines; family Dermatemydidae; genus Dermatemys; species Dermatemys mawii. Next base: position 11,013,587 of record ML677342.1, read on the forward strand.
AGGCTCACTGTTCTTTACAAGCTACACCTGTCTTAGACCTGACAAACTCACTGCTCCTCATACAATACGTCCATGATATTTGTGTGTGAAGGTCTGTACTGAAAGCACATAGCTTATCAAGATTCATAACCATTGTGAGATTTGTGTACAGATAATATTTAAGGGACAATTTAACACGTTAGCTAACTAACCGAGACGGGCTTTAAACTAAGTTTGATGGGAGTAGGAGACAAAAGTCTACAGGTAAGTCCAGAACATGGAGACCTGGATGAAGGGTTGGAATCTGGGGGCAGGAGGAGTAGCGGGAAAATGGGCAATTAAAGCAGGCGCAAAGGAGAGACGAGGGAATACAGATGGGAAATCTAATGAACTTAGATTTCTGCATACTAATTCAAGGAGGATAGAGAATAGTCTGGAAAAGTCATACAATTTTAGAGTGAGAAGGGATCTTAGGAGGTCATCTAGTCCAACCCCCTGCTCAAAGCAGGACCAATCCCCAATTAAATCATCCCAGCCAGGGCTTTGCCAAGCTTAACTTTAAAAACCTCTAAGGATGGAGATTCCACCACCTCTCTAGGTAACCCATTCCAGTGCTTCACCACCCTCCTAGTGAAAAAGTTTTTCCCCCCCAATATCCAACTTGAACCTCCCACACAGCAACTTGAGACCATTGCTCCTTGTTCTGTCATCTACTACCACTGAGAACAGTTTGGATCCATCCTCTTTGGATCCATCCTCTTTCAGGTAGTTGGAAGCAGCTATCAAATCCCCCCTCATTCTTTTCTTCTGCAGACTAAATAATGCCAGTCCCCTCAGCCCCTCCTTACAAGTCATACTGGAACTTGAAGTAACAGTAAATAATCACAATTACAACATAATTGGCATCACAGGGACTTGGTGGGATGATTCATGTGACTGGAATATTGGTACAGAAGGGTACAGTTTGTTCAAGGATAGGAAGTGGGGGAAAGGGAAGAGGTGTTGCCTTTTATATATCAATGCTTACACTGAGGTAGAAATAAAAGTGGGAGGCAGACCTACTGAAAGTAGGGTAAGGATAAAAGGGATAAAAAACAAGGATGATGTCCTAACCAGGAAGAAGGGGTGGATGAACTTTTTATTAAATAACTAACAAAATCATCCAAAGTACAGGACTTTGTGATGATGGGGGACTTCAACTACCCAGGCATCCACTGGGAAAATGATATAGCACAAGATAGATTATCCAACAAGTTTTTGGAGGCAACTTTTTATTATAGCAAGAGGAGAAAGCAACTAGGGGAGAGGCTGTTCTAGACTTGATTCTGACAATTAGGAAAGAAATGTTTGTGAATTTGAAGGTGGAAGGCAGTTTGAGAGAAAATAATCATGAAAAGACACAGTTCGTGATTTTAAGGAATGGTAGGAAGGAGAACAGCAGAATGAAGAAAATGGACATCCGGAAACTCAGAATTGATAAGTAGGATCGCGCGGGAAACAAGTTTAAAGAAAAAGTTCAGGATAGTTGGCATCTTTTTTAGAGAGACATTATTAAGGACACAAGAACAAACTATTCCAGTGCCTGGGAAAGATAGGAAGTATGGAAACTGATCACCCTGGCTTAAAAAAACCCCAGTTACTAACCTTTTCTAACTGTTGAGCAACACATCTCGAAGAACTTGTCCATTCCAAGGCAGTTGTGCGCTCACCCCAAGCACCACCCCCAAAAAGTTTTTTCCTCAGTGGCATCTGTTGGGTCAGCTCCAGTGTCCCCTGGTATCATACGCTCATAGTGCCAGTATAAAGGGTCCTGCCGCCCTGCTGCTTCTTCAGTTCCTTCTTGCTAGCTAACTCCGACAGAGGGAAAGGCAGGGGGATAGTGATGGTTTGGAATGGACATGCGCAACACATCTCGAACAACAGTTACGAAAGGTTAGTAACCATTTTTTCTTCTTCGAGTGCTTGCTCATCTCCATTCGAAAGTAGGTGACTTCCAAGCAGTTGTGCAGGTGGAGGGTTCAGAGTTCTTTGGAATGCTGATTGTCATACTGCTCAGTTGAAACCCGCTTCATCTCCAGTCTGCTGGGTGATGGCATAGCGAGATGTGAAAGTGTGAACTGACAACTACATTGCTGCTATACAGATGTCCTGGATAGGAATTTGAGCTACAAATGCTGTCAAAGCTGTTTGAGCCCCAGTCGAGTGCACTGTCAGGGCAGGAGAGGGGACTTTTGACAGGTCATAGCATGTGCACATAACATTAAGTCATCCATGATGAAATTCTCTGGGCTGAGACCTGAAGGCTTTTCACTGTCTGCGATGGCTACAAAAAGCTGAGTACATTTTTGAAATGACCTAGTCCTTTCTATGCAGGAGGCTAGTGCATGCTCACATCCAGTGAGTGGAATGCGGTTTCAGACAGAAGACGACCAGTAAGAAGATATCCTGATTACTATAGAATTAGAAGGAAGGCTGGATGTGGCCAAAATTGAACCTTGTGCTTGAAGAAGGCCATGTAAGGTGGTTCTGAAATAAAGTCTTGGATCTTTGACACTCTTCTGACAGAAGCAATGGCTTCCAGGAAGGCCACCTTCCAGGACAAGTAGAGCAGAGAATGTGTTCCCAGCCATTCAAATGGAGGCCTTGTTAGTCTTGCCAACACCAAGCTGAGGTCCCAGAGAGAGAGTGGCTGCTTAACCTTTGGGTATAATCTCTCCAGGGCCTTAAGAAACACACTACAGATGAAGTTTGAGAAAACAGAATTGCTGTTTACCCATGGGTAAAAGGCTGAGATTGCAGCTAGATGGACCCTAATAGATGACATGGTTAGGCCTTGTTGTTTCAAGTGGTATAAGTAATCTAAAATGAATGGAAGCGTTGACTGTGTAGGTGAAACTCCCTTCTGCACAGACCAGATCGAGAATCATTTCCAGGTAAATGGCTCTAGTGGACAGTTTTCTGTTCCCTAAAAGCACCTTGCGACCAGTCCCAGAGCATGCTAGCTGTGCGAGGTTCAGCCCTGGAGCTTCCAGGCCATTAGATGAAGGGACTTGAGGTTCAGATGATGTAGACAGCTGTGGTCTTGGGAGATCAGGTCTGGAAAAGGAGACAGGTGGATTAGAATTACCACCGAGAGGTCTAGAAGGGTGGTAAACCAGTGCTGATATGGCCATGCCGGGGCTATCAGGATGAGACCTTGTCCATTCCTTCTGACCCTTAGGAATATAAGGGACAAAATTGTATTGTGTCTAAAATAAATTTAAAAACTGTTGAGGGCCTGAAGCCCCAATGTGAATTGTTTTACTTATAAAGATTTCGCAAGGCTTGATTTATAATGTATTTTGCTCAATATAAGATAATGCTGTTTGTATACTTTTGAAGGTCCCTGAAAAACTGTTTACGTAAATGAAAAATGCATGCATCAAAAAAAACACAAAGGTGTCACGGTCATTGTTAACCAGATGGTCAAAAAAGGAAGAGCGTAGATGCTTACAAAACTTCGACGCCAAAGACCCATTAACATGCATCCATAATTAAGGAGGGGCAGATTAACAACCCTGCGAGTGAAGGCTGGCACCCCTAAAAACAAGTAATTAAATCAATCCAAAACAAGTGACCCTCTCGGAAGTGTTTTGGTATGTGAATATCAAAAAACACCACCAATTAAAAAGTAACCGGCCATGAAATGACACAGCAAAATCCGTAAACTAACAAAAAAACCCTATAAAAACAACGTGCTTTGCCATAAAACTTTGGCTTCGTCTTGCCACTACTCCAAAAGGATCGGATTACGACTGACAGAGCCTGGCTCTCCTCTGAGACCAATCTGGCTGGCCACTAGATTGATCCAGACTCTGAACTAGTAACTATAACATCAACTGGCAAAACTGTGTGCATAGTGTGTGCGTGCGTAACTAAAAAGCATATGCTAACTGTTGTATTCTCAATAAATGCGGCATGCTGCCTTCTCCCCTATAAAAAAACTCATGTGCTTTATATAGCATAACAGGAAGACCTTGTGTATGAGAGAGATGGGAGGGAACACATAGAAGAGATGATCCATCCAAGGAAGGAGAAGGGAGTCAGAGTGACCCTGGGCTGTGACCTAGGAAAGAGCAAAATTGAAGACACTTCCTGTTGCCCTTCATTTCCAATAGATCTATCTGGAGAGTCTCCCACTTCTGGAAGATGCTTTTCACAACATCTGGATGCATGGACTACTCATGGTCATTGGAAAAGAATCTGCTGAAGTGATCCACTAGCTCATACTGTGGTTGCTGGAGATACAAGGCTTTGAGATGGATTGAGTGGGCCATGCAGAATTCCCACAAGTGAAGAGCTTCCTCTCAAGTGAGAGGAACACACTGCTACACCTTGCCTGTTTATATAAAACATCGCTCTCGTGTTGTCTATAAGAACTGACACACACTTGCCCTCCATGTGGGGTTGGAATGCACTACAGACTAGGCAAAACACCTTGAGCTCTCTGATGTAGGAATGGCAAGTTTGGGAATTCAGAATTTCTTCACTATTTTATTTTCAAAATTCTTAAGTTTACAGACACTACTAATTTTCTTCCAAAATTTACAGTCCCTAGATACCATACTGAGCAACTGTACAGTAGCCATGGTTAAAAGCTTAGATCAGCCTATATGACAGAGCAATTTGTCAGCTTTATGATGAAGTCTGACAGTCCTCCTTTTGCTGCTTAATTGTCAGAAAGGTATATTGTTATTATTTTAGGACTGCTTTTTCCATTGCTTCTTTGAATAGCTTGTCCATTGAACACTTCCAGGAAGCCAATAAAATATTTGGCTTGCTCATACAGATCTACAAGTATATTTAGCATTGGTATTGCATGCCTTGGTGAATCTGCCACAAATAGGTATAATAAATATATTTTACAAAACGTTTCCAAATTCAAACTGTGCATGCCCAATAAAGTCTAGAATAAGCTTTTAGTGCTGAATTACAAACAAAGTCTCAGAGCTGCAAACAGTGCTGTTGAGTGTAAAAAGATTTAGTTTCTTAATAGTCGTCGTAACAGATATATGAACTAAACATGCGAAGATTGGGAAATTAAACACTTCTTAGCATGAATGTCTTACATGCAAGCATAACAACTTTCCCTATTTTAAAGTCAAATTTATCTCCATCCCACACAGACCAGGTGTTCACTTTTAAGTTATTACATCAGAAATGTGGGATCTTGAAGTTATACATATTTTTAGTTTTTCTGCTCATATTAATCCTTTTTATTTTCCAGATTCAGGCCCTTGCAAGAGTGATATGGATGCAAGCAGAATGTAAAAAAAGACAACCTTTCAGTAACAGGAATAGAGAATTCCTTGATGTGTGTCTATCCGTACTCATCTAAAACAAGCACAAGTGATTTATGGAACAAAGGGAACCCAGGTTAGAGAGAAGATGAAATACAGCAAAAAGATATACAAAGCCACTCTATATATTCTTACAATACCTGGGCGCTGAATCTGTGATCATCATCAGAGGCACTGACTAGATCAATGGAAGACATGGAGGAAGAGCGACTATAGGGCTACCAGAGACAGACAAAGAAAAAATCAAGTAATCAGAACAAAGGCACAACAGAGCTTTCAGTACCAACTTCCAAGCACAAGATAATGAAGAACAGGAAAACAAAAGCACCATAAGCAGCAAGCACAGCAGCAAAAGCTGATTTCATGCAACTAATATATTATGCTTCCAACACGGCCCTGAAACAAAAGACGACTAGTGTTTCCAGTAATAGTGAAAAAAGGTCAAAATCAACCCAGATAAAAGAAAAAAGCTAGTTTATTTTTAAAAACTAGTTTAATGATTTTATATTTAAGTAAAAGTATATTTAAAGAATATTAAGTTTCTGGCATGATTTTTTTCCTTAATATCATAAACTATGACATTCTTGCTACATATCAGGAATATTCTACAATAGACTCTCAAAGGTTTTTTTCCAAGGAAAAAGTCTTCTTCAATCCTGGATATGTCAGTTCTAATGAGTGACGTGTTCAAAGTTACTAGAAACATCTATAAATTAGATCTCACCAATCCGTATGACTAATGTATCAGAATGGAAATAGTGATTTTATTTATAATAAGTACTCTTTAAAAAGATCCTGGGAAACATCTCACCTTTTGGACAAATCTGTGAGTTCCCACAGCAGTGTATCCATCACCAGAGGGTAATGATGTTGGCCAGTGTGATCTGACCTTTTCACTCTGAGACTAAGAGAAACAGGTTAAATTTATTAGTACATAACAACTGTTTGGTGGAGTATTTAGTAGGTGGCAGTAGAACTGACAGACTTATGTAAGAGGAGGGAGCAACTAGTCTGTCTACTGTTTCACAGGTCACAAACGGTAAGAGACACTTCAAGTGGCAACAATTAGATTTAAGAAATATTTATCGTGTATTGGATATACTTATTTGTGTAGGTTATTCCCCTAAGTACAGTTGAGGTGAGCTTTATATAGGATTTTTTAGCTACTTGCATCTGTTAAGAATTGCTGTAAGGATAATAGGGGAGACAAATTGACCAATATTATTAACACTCTTTATGCTGTCATGATCTGTGGATAATGGACTTCTGTCTCCACTGTGCCCAAATTTCTCAAATTAATTTTAGTTTTAAAAATAAATTTAAAAGAACAAAATGTTACATAGAAGGAAATGTTACTCACCCTATGCACTAACTGTAGTTTTTTGAGATGCGTGTCACTATGTGTGCTGCATTTCAGGTGCACATGTACCTCTCGAGCCTTCAATAAGAGATTTCTAATTAGCAGTGTCCATTCGACCCACACATGCACCCTGTCTCCTTGTGGCAGACACTGAGGCTACATAAAGGTGTGTGGACAAACTGCCCTCAGGTCCTTCTCTATTCAGTCATCCCCTAGGGAACAACTGAAGCAGAGGGGAAGGAGAGCGAAAAGCACCCATAGGGACACACATTTCCTCCTGTGAGTAATTTGCCTGTGGGTGCTCCACTTAGGTGACTTCTGGGCACTATTCCTAGACGGAGAAAACTTTCAGAACAGGATCCAGAACTGAAGACAGTATTGCAGAGTCAAGTGTTGCATCAGATCTGACAGCATGAAGCAGGGACTAAAGCTGTAAAAACATATAGTTTGACATCCAAGTAGTGGCACTATATGACTCAGATAATGAAACTTCTTCAAAAATGCAGCAAATGTTGCCTGCGATCTAGTTGAATGTGTTCTAACCTGGGGATGAGAGGTGGGGAGAACATGGACTGAGCATCTGCAGACTCAACAGGCAGAGATACAACCTGAAATCCATTTCAAAAGTCTGAGCAGAAATAGAAGCCCCCTCAGATCTATTGCAAAGGATACAGAGAGCTCCCCTAAACCGCTTAGTCCTATTCAGGCAGAAGGCTGAGGCCTTCCTAACACCCAGAACGGGGCCGGCAATCTTTCAGAGGTGGTGTGCCGAGTCTTCATTTATTCAGTTAAATGTAAGGCTTTGCATGCCAATCCGGAAGAGGCGAGGCTTCAGGCAGAAGGGGAAGAGTTGAGGGGGTCAGCCTGACCACCCCCCTTTGGTGTTTTCCCCACTGGCTCTTGCCAGTCGGGGTCTCAGCCCGCTGCCAACCTGGGTTACCTACACCCAGGCTAACAGCAGGCGCTGAGGGGGGCAGGTGGCAGGACCCTGGCCGGCAAGGGGACAGCAGAGGAAACCCCAGATCAGCGGCAGGGTAAGCGCTCAGCCCACTGCCGCTTTGGTGCTTCCCCTGCAGGCTCCAAAGACTTCCCTTTCTTAGGGGAAGCATGCCTCAAGGTTGATGAGGTGCAGGATCTGGCCATGGACAGATGTACTGGGAAGGGGAGAGTAATCTCCTGATCTGGATCGGAGGATAGTTGCAAGGAACATTCTCTTGCCAACAGTCTGACCTTTACCTCCTTTTTTTCTAGCTTTGGTTTTAAAGGGCCAAACAGAAGGAATGCTTCTGGGAAACATGGGACTCCCCCAGGCAACAGACACGTGGCATGCCTGTCACTTACCAGCACAGCCTCCTGGAAAGAAAGGCAGTGTTTGAAGCCTGGTGAACAAGACATATCCCGCCAGGAAAAGACCAGTATCCCAGAGGGAAGAAATAAGTATAATCTCATCTAAAACTAACTATGCTAAATACTGACCTATTAACTGAGAAAATAAACTAACTGAGAAAAAGAGAAAAGAAAGAAGTCCAAGTATGCTGTAGGCTGACACACTAGGGTTCTGTCTCAGGCTGAGGTGGTATAGAAGGAACTGCAGGCAGTTTGCTCACATACACCTATAACACCCTCGGTGTGTGCCACAAGGAGGCATGGGATTCATGTGTGGGCTGAATGGACACTGCTAGCTTGAAATCATCCAATCTTCATGTGCACTTGAGATGGAGTACCAAAAGGGACACTATTGAAGAACTAGTAGTTACTACTTAGATTGCAGATTCTTTGGAGTAGGAAAAAACAGTTACCTACCTTTTGTTGTTCCTCGAGATCACAGAATCATAAAAGATTAGGGTTGGAAGAGACCTCAGGAGGTCATCTAGTCTAACTGAGTGCTCTAAGCAGGACCAACCCCAACTAAATCCCAAAGGCTTTGTCAAGTCAGACCATAAAAACCTCTAAGGATGGAGATTTCACCACTTCCCTAGGTAACCCATTCCAATGCTTCACCAACTTCCTAGTGAAATGATGTTTCCTAATATCCAATCTAAACCTCCCACCCTGCAACCTGAGACTATTGCTCTTTGTTTAGTCATCTGCCACCACTGAGAAAAGCCTACCTCCTTCCTCTTTGGAACCCCCATTCAGGTAGTTGAAGGCTGCTATCAAATCGCCCCTCACATCTCTTCTGCTGACTAAATAAGCCGAGTTCCCTCGGCCTCTCCTCATAAGTCATGTGCACCAGATCCTGAATCTTTTTCGCTGCCCTCCGCTGGACTCTCTCCAATTTGTCCACATTTTTTCTGTAGTGGTGACCCAAAACTGGACTCAGTATTCCAGATGTGGCTTCACCAATGCCATGTAGAGGGGAATCATCACTTCCCTCAGTCTTCTGGCAACACCCCTACTAATGCAGCCCAATATGCTATTGGCCTTCTTGGCAACAAGGGCATACTGTTCACTCATATCCAGCCTCTCATCCACTGTAATCCTCACCTCCTTTCCTGCAGAACTGCCATTAGCCAGTTGGTACCCACCCTGTAGCAGTTCATGGGATTCTTCCATCCTAAGGGCAGGACTCTGCACTTGTCCTTACTGAACCTCAGATTTCTTTGGGTCCAGCCCTCCAGTTTGTCTAAAAAAAATGGTTACCTACCTTTTGTAACTGTTGTTCTTGAAGATGTATTGCTCATATCCTTGCCATCCTACTCTAGGTATGCACGCACTACGTGCGCAGCTGGAGATTTTTGCTTAAGCGGCACTCATAAGGCCTGCTGTAGTGCCCTCTAGAGTGCCATGCTCATGCTGCGGTATATCAGCACTGCCAGCCCCACGTCCTCTCAGTTCCTTCTTTCCGACTATTCTGACAAGAGGGGCAGGAGGGAGAGTAATGGAATGGACACATCTCAAAGAACAACAGTTATGAAAGGTAGGTAACCATTATTACTTCTTAAAGTGCTTGCTCATGTCAATTCCATTCCAGATGATTTGTAAGCACTACCAATGGAGGTGGGCTCGGAGTTCACCACTGTGCAGCTTGTAGTAAAGCTCTGACAAAGTCAGTGTCATCTCACACATGCTAGGTCAGTACGCAGTGCGATGCAAATGTTATGGACGGAAACCCAGGTGGTGGCCAGACAGATTTCTTGGATCAGCACCTATGTAGCAATGGCAGATGCAAACCATGATCCAAGACTAAATTCTCTGGGCTGACACTGGACAGCCCTTCATCCTGTCCACGATAGCAACAAACAACTGCACTGACATAAAGAATGGCCGCGTTCTACTGAGGTATAAGGTCAACACCTATCTGACCTTCAGTGTATGCAACCTGCACTCCTCATCTGATGTGAGGCTTTGGACAGAGGACCGGTAAGTAAATATCCTGGCCAGTGTGGAACTGGGAAACAATCTTGGGCAGAAAAGCCGGATGTGGACACAGCTGTACCGTGTCCTTGTAGAAGACTGTACAGGGCGGCTCCGATATGAGCGCCCTTATAGCTGGGCAGTCACCGCGCTCCAGCCCTGAAGGGGTCAAAAGCAGCTCTGGGGAGAGCTGTGGCCTGGGGGGTCAGCTAGGCATATTGGAACAACAGCCACAGCTGTGGCTGGGTCAATTAGGGCCCAGCTGGCCCTGATAAAAGGATTAAGAAGCAGGAGCTAGGGAGTCTCTCTCCAGGCTGGGAGGGAGCAGGGCCTGGCTCCCTGCAGGACAGGGTAGCTGAGGTGGAACAGTGCTGGGGGAATAGGCAAGAGAGCTGGGGAGCTCCAGCCTAGCAACTCACTGGCTGTGGGCCTGAAGTGAGGCTTAAGGAAGATACTGGGGGCTAGGCAAAGGCAGCTGGTCCAAAACCCCCTTGCATATGACGACTGGCTGTTACACTGCAGTCTGTCCCAGGGTGCAGGGGCTTGGTGATGACTGGCAGTAGCCCTAGATGAGGCAAGGTGGGGATTAGAGGGTTGGGGGTTCACCAAGGGGGGGAGACCCAGAGGCAGAGTATGGGGGTATTGCCAAGGGGCAGCACCCCAGGAAAAATTGCACCGCTGTCCGGAAGGACATGGGAGCCAGCAGATAGCAAGACACTGGCCTGCAGAGGGCGCTCCAAGCTGGAAGAGCTAATTCCCAGACGGCCAGCAGGAGGCGCTGCAAGGGTGAGTTATTGCACCGCTACAACCCTGATCTAGGACACTTGCTGAGCCAACGTTATAGCAACCAAAAAGGACACCTTCCAGGAAAGGAGCAGGAGGTAGCAGTAAGCTAGAGGTTCAAAGGGAGGGCCCATGAGCTCTGATAGCATCAGGTTCAGGTCCCACAGGGAGACCAGGTCTCGGATGTGTGGGTATAGGTGCTCTACACCTTTCAGGAACCACACTGTCAGGGAATGGGCAAAAATGGATCTGCCCTGAAGCGGAGAGTGGAATACAGAAATTGCCGCCAGGTGCACCTTGACTGAAGACAGAGGCAATTCCTGGAGCTATAGATGCAGAAAACTGTTCAGAATATCTTGCAGTGAGGTCTCTTCAGGACAAATGAACTTGTCCCAGGCTCCATATGCAAAGCGCTTCCACTTGGCCATATAGGTTGCTTTGGTGGAAGGTTTCCTGCTGCCCAGCAGGACCTGTTGGACCACCGTGAAGGCCTCTCACTTCTCTGTGCACACCCACAGAGCAGCCACATCAGGTGCAGTGACGCAAAGTTTGGTTGCAGTAGATTGCGATGTGTCTGGGACAGCAGATCCAGACAGAAGTAACTATAATGGGTCAGCCACTGAAAGACTCAGCAGCATGCTAAACCAGTGCCGGTGAGGCCACGCCTGGGCAATGAGAATGACCCACGTTCTGTGTTGCTTCACCTTTAGCAGGACTCTGTGGATAAACAGCACTGGCAGAAAAGTGTAAATCAGCGCTCCCGACCCCGAGATCAGGATGGCATCCGATAGGGAGCCCTTGTCTCCTGTAGTGGGGACCTGGCACTTCCTGTTCTGCTTGGATGAAAACAGGCCCATCTGGGGAGTCCCCCACAGTCGGAAGATCAGATTGACCTCCGAATGGAGGGACTACTTGTGGCGAGAGGAGAAAGTCCTGCTGAGGCAATCTGCCAGCATGTTCCTGGTTCCAGGTAAGTAAGCGGCCATCAGGTGGATGGCGTTTTGCACGCAAAGGTCCCAGAGGCTGAACACTTGACACTCAGCTGAGGACCTGATGTAATGGTGATGTGATACATCATGGCCATGTTGTCCGTGAGGACTTGCACCACCTTGCCTTTCACGAGGAGCAAAAATTCCTGACAGGCCAGGGACACTGCTCTGACGTCAATACGAAGAGATAAGTTGTGCTGCATCCAGCAACCCTGGGTGCTTCATTTGCCCAGGCCGGCTCCCCAGGCCAGATCTGATGCATCTGAGACCAGGTGAGCAACGGTGATGGGCGAGTTCAAAGTGAACTTCCTGTAGCAATGGCTTGTGGTCTAGCCAATAGTTCAAGAACAAGAGGACGTGGTCTGGTACTGTGACCGCTTAGTCCCAGCGATGCCTTCTGAGAACATAGGCCATTGCTAGCCAAGTATGCAGGGGTTGCAGAGGAAGCGTGTCTGACCATGTATGTGCATGCTGCCATGTGCAACCCCAGGCAAGTGTGGGCCACGGTGATCAGATGTCTCCTCACTTGGACAGTGAGATCCACTATGGAATGGAATGGTGCTTTTGGAATGAAGGCTGTGTCTCACGTGGAATTGAGAGCTGCTCCTATAAACTCAATGCATGGGACTGGCATTAACGTGGACTTTTCTGTTATTATTAACATGCCCAGGTCATTGCAGGTGGAGTGTACCAGATCAAAGCTTCTCTGCACCCGACCCGGAGACCTGCTCTTGGTGAGCCAGTTGTCAAGGTACGGAAAGATCTGGATCCTCCAATCCATTCTCCAGCAGGAGAGTTTGGGTGATTGGCAGCGCAGCTATGACCTGCCACCAGATTACTTGTTCGGCAACCTATGGCGCTTCCCTGTCCCCAGAAGGGTCTTAGCGGCTGACTTGCCCTCTCAGGGAGCCTTAGCCTAGTCCTGCAGCACCTGAGATGTCACAGGAGCAGGCAGAGAACTGTGCCCTTTGTGCACCTGGGCTTGGGATGACAATGGTGCAGGCAGGGTGGTGGGTCCTATACCACTCACCAGAGTTAGCGATGGACCTTTAAGAGGGCCAAGAGCCCCAATCATGGAGGCATGCTCGTGTTGTTCCGGAGAAGGCTAGAGGACAGGTCTGGTCCCTCTACCAATGACCCTTGGACCTCCTTGCTCGGCACAGGTAAGTGCTTTTTGGCCTTTTTCAGGACCAGCACACTGTGCACACAAGCCAAAATACTTGGTGCAGCCTGCATATAGGGTTCAAAAGTTGGGCAGAGAGGGTACTCAATCAGGAGGGCCCTGAGGCAAATGACCCTCTCCTTCTGGGTGTGAGACTGAAAGTTCTTACAAATCTGGCAACACTCCTTGATGTGCGATTCCCCCAAGCACTTAAGGCAGCCGTTGTGGGGGTCACTCATAGGCCTGTAACAGACCAAGCAGGGCTTAAACCCAGGAGCTCGGGGCATGCCCCATTTGAGGCAAAGTTCCCGCTGGGACCTTAGCTATCAGCTAACTATGCTCTTAACAACTACTTAACTTAATACTATTTACAGTCGAGCTACCACAGGTGGTAAGAAGGAACTGAGAGGGCATTGGCCAGCAGCACCTGATATACTGTGGCATGAGAGTAGCACTCTAGAGGGCGCTACAACCAATCTCACAGGTACTGCTAAGGCAAAAATCTGACAGCCACGCACATGGGCTCACGCACAGCTAGCATGGAATCGACATGAGCAAGCACTTGAACTGTCTTTTTGTTCTGTTTGTGCAATGCCCAACACAATGGAATCTTCGTCCATAACAAGGTCTCACAGGCTATAAATATATAAATATTTTACTATACAAATTCTAACAGTCAAACTTCTACGCACATACCTGTGAGCAAATTCCTACCAAAGTTAACATGAGTTCTGTGACTATATCCCAGAAGAGAATTTGGACCTTAAAAGACTTAAAGATCCTAGGTTGAAGTATCGTATTTTTTAAAAGTAGGAACATAACTGCCTCTTAAAACATTTAGTACTATTAATACCTGTTCTTCTATTTTATCCTGTCTGTCAAGAGCAGCTTCAACAGCATCGAAGAATTCTTCTTCATTAATCAGACTATTAGGACCTTCCTAAAGCAAAACACATAAAAACAAACATTAAAGAAAATGGAGGACACACAAATATTATACTTCAGAAAATGGAGTTTAATTTAAAAAAATGAGAGTTAGCCAATTTGATAAACTTAATTTCTTTATCAGTGTAAAAAGGTCTTAACTCATTTGCAGATGAAGCACGTATCAAATATAAAGTTATGAACCTATACGCAAAAGCCATTTTTCATAACAGTGAGTCTTTTCACTATTGCTTGAGTTAAACAAAATTATTATAGAGTACAATTCAAAATAAAGCACTACTTGCTAAAGAACTACAATTTAAGAGTTGTAACACAAGCCAACAAAAGCAAGGAAATTCACACTCAAGTAATCAGGTAAAATTTGCCATAAAATTTAGTTTTTACATATTTCTCTCTCTCACACACACACACACACACATACACATTGTGTTATTTGAGAACTCTTTTACAAAAGTTTGTGACAAAAATGTTTCCATATGTTATTTTGTAAATCCCAGCGTAGAGTGTAATTTAAATTATCATTCCATTACAGAGATTTCAGCACAAAGACACTGAAATATTCAGCTGTATTTCAGGAATGAAAAGCTAACACGACTAAAATATATTCATTGTCTACACAGAGAAAAATGCAAAAAGTAAAGAACAGCATAGTAAACTTTAAGTTTGATCTTAAAGTTCCTCTAAGCTTGATCACTTAATGTGTCATTACTAATAAATGTATATATTTTAAAAAAACATGATCACAACACTGGCTTTTTAAGACCAGTCTGTTCTTCTTTAATTCACCCCATTATAAACACATACAATATGATGTGTAAAATCTCGGACCCCTGCTACATATGTAGATTCCTGAAAGAACAGATGGCCTATCAACTCTAAAAGTTCTTTTATTAGTTTGTCAGTTTTAACATTACACAATAAAAACAGTTGGATTTTTTTAAAATGGCAGTTCACGAAGACTCCAACTTTACTTTGTTTTTGCATGAATCCATGTAATGGACTCTGTGGTTTAACGTGTGAAGTTTTATTTTATAGACTTACTGGGGAGAAACTACTTCCCCTCCATAATAATCCATATTTTAATAAGACAAGGAAGACTTTGTAGCACCTTAGAGACTAACCAGTTTATTTCAGCATAAGCTTTTGTGGGCTATTTATTTTAATGTTTATATTAAATATGTTTAATGCTAACATATTTTAATGTTGAAGCTAATTCTGTTACGATTAGCTTTCAAGCCTTCTCCAGCTAATTTAGTAACAGAAACATCTTGATATTTTGTGTCCTACTTCTCAACCCAGTGAAATCTTTGTGGGAAGTCTGACTATTTTTTTATTTATTTATTTTTTTAAAAAGCTATTTGTACACTGAATCATCTTTCCAAAATGGCCTAGGCCAGAAATCCAAAATTCATTTTTGTTTAAAAGATTTTCTAAGAAGTGACAACCACTATTTTTGGGAGTGGATAGAAATTTAAAGAAATAAAGAAATATTTAAAAAATGTATGAAAAGCATTGTTTATAAATATTTAGAAACAACCTCACATTTTAACTCCAGCTTCTGGGCTGAGGGGGAGAGGGGCAAAGAGACTGGGGACACAGAGTGGCAATGGTCCAAGAGATGATGGATTGGGGGACACAAAGGAGAGGCTCATAGAATCATGCTAACCAGTCTCAAAATGAGGGAGTTCTGCGACAGGACAAGGTACTAATTGGAGGGTCAGAAGACATCAGGAGCAGAGTGGAAAAAAATAATTCAAAACTGAACTGAACACAAACACAAAGTCATGCTTACTGAATTTGCAGATGGCCTGTAGCTGCTTTTTTCTCCCCAGCTTTTCTTTTAAAGAGGAATTAACTGCATTACCTTCCTGCCCTATTCAATGGAGTGGGATAGCTCCCATCCACCTTTCCTTCCTTCTTCTATGGATTGACCACTTGCGGACTGACTTTCCTCTCTGGCAAACAGACTAAAATGTATACAGAATGGTTGACAGCCAACCTGATACTTCAAAGGAATTGAAGTAAACTAGCAAAGGATTTTGGGGACATGCATACAGCCATTAAGAGGTGGGCTATTTGGAGACCAACTATCCATCTTGAAGAAACTCACTGAATTTAAGCAAAAAGTTACCAGTGTACAAAATTAGAAGACGGTTTCATACAGTAATGCTGTAAACCCTTTGAGTGACGTTATCTGGTGCCACTCGATAGTAAAAGCCACCACGGCTCATAAGTACAGAAACGACAATATTTGAGACAAAGTTCAATAAATGTTGTGCTGGAATCTGCTGCAGCTTGTTAAGTTAAAGGAATTTCCTTTTCCTGTGATTCAGTCAACTGACAAATTCATGACATGGCTGGAAATATTTGGCAAACCGCTGTTCAGAAAAGCTCAAGGAAGCCAACCCTTATTATAACTGGATGAAACTATAATATCTTATTCTGCCTAATTTAATGTTTGTCCAATCTGAGCAGGAAAGACCCATGTGTCTATTTTGCTGTCACAGAGGATGTGGCATAGGAAGATGGGTGTCTGTGTGGAAATCTGAAGTTTTTAACAATCAGTTTTTGCAGCTGGAGTGGATTAGTATTGTTGTGTTAGGACGGGCAATTATGTCAGAGCTATAAGAATACAGTGATCTTGTGACTAGAATCCAGACTATTGCACTCCAAGCTACTTGGACACAATCTTCACTTCACTGGAAAGCTATGGCAGTTAAGCAGATGCCAGTGGACCTGAATAGGTACCTGATGGGGCTGCAGAAGTTGAGAATTTTATTAAAAGCCCAATGGATGCCTCTTCACTGTTTGATGCCTTCTAAAAAATGTGTGTAAATACATGTGAAGTTATCATATTACTAAGAGATTTAAAAATGCCATTTCCTTATGGCAGTAATCAAATCCAATATAAAAGAAAAGTTAGTTGGTGAGTGTTATAAGTAGGTTACACCATGTAGCAAGGCCCACAGACAGACACTCACAAACCTCACATGTTCACCAACCCCAAAAGGTAATAAATTATTTTCCTTTAATCTTTAAAGCAATCTTATGAAGCTCTGATGTTTGCAGAAGTCCAGAGACTTTAGCTTTGAAATGTTTTGTTCTTATTAAATCATAATGCTAGATTTCACACACAGGAAAAGCTGAGGCTGGGGGAGGAAGCATATAGTGATAGAGAAGTGAATGAAGAAGAAATGCATCGAATGAATGAAATTATTATTCCTTAGTTTATCATTTTAAAAATTGAGTACTTTTTAGTTGTTTTAAGTAGACAGTCTATGGAAATTACAGTACCTTTTACAGGCTGACACACACTTTCAACCAACTCATTACTTACAATGTTTAAAATTATTAATGTATTTCAATAAAAGCCAAAATTCCTGACAACAATGTATTCTAGAAGTATCAAAACACTATTTGAACTCGTACAACACACCTTAGAGCTTATCTACAAAGAGGCTGTAGCCCTTACATCCCAACTTGCAGTGCACTAAGTGCCACTACCGTTTTGTGTACTAAGGCTATGTTTATACTGTGCTGCAGTGTGAACTGTGGGCTGTGACACAAAGAACACAAATTGTTGTACTTTAACTGCCTTGTGTGGATGGTGCTGGTGCAAACTAAAAGGTACCTAGTTCATGTTGAACAGGACTATGCTAAACTGAACAATTGCAATTCACATAACTGTAGTCCCAACTGCAGGACTATGTAGACAAGTCCTAAGTCACTGTGTTCAGCCATTTAACACTATGGAATGTTTAGTGCACTGTAGCAGGGTCCACATGGTGACAGTGTACAGCAAGCTAGTGCACTGTAGACTTCCACTACAGCTTGGCACTAAGTCTCCATGTGGATAAGCCTTTCATCATGGAAAGGTACGAAGTTTTGTAACATGCATCAATCCATTTCAAAATTCAGAGAGTGGTTAGGGATACAACAGCCCAAATTGTGGGGTGCAGTTCAACTGCTTTTCATCACAGGACCACCTGATTCTGTCCCTAATACGAAAGGAGAGGATCACCTCAGTGTACAGGAATTGTCTGGAGGCATAAACGTAGCAAAGCAGCTCCTTCAACATCCACACTCCTTACTGCTGATATAAGGGGCATCGCTTGGGAAGTGGGGACATGAAATGAGATTTCTTAAAATCTCCAGGCTGGCATATTCAGTTCCTGAATGGGGGTGTGGGAGGGAAAGTGGACAGAGGAGGCAGAATCAGGGGAAAAAAGTCAACCTTTGTACTTCACCCCTTTACTAGCTGCACTGTGTATTCCTCAACCACAGCACAACAGCTGAACCTAAAAGACCACACACAAAAAGCAGTTGCTTGTCATCTTACAACAAAATGTATGAATACTTTATCTCTTAGTCAAGATTTGCACCTTTGTATTTACAAAATTTTGACCTACATGGAAGTGAAAGTGTTACCTTGCCTGTAATTTAGCTTAGTTGCAGTATGGGTGTATAAACTTCATAATATTCTACAAAAAGGTTTATGTCTGCAAAATTTGACCAACTGCACACTTCAGTGGGAAGCTGCTTAGATGTTCACAGCTTAACTGAGAGAAACTTTTAAAAAAAGATGTGAATTCCCAAAACCTATTTAAAAGGGAAACCAGCAAGTCAAACTCTTGCCAACCTTTAAATTAGACTCAGATACTATATCAGTCTCCATGTTTTTAGATTTGCATTTTTCTATTTCAAATATTTTTTTCTCTTCCCTGTTCTGCACGAGTGATGCATATAAACAGGGAAAAACGGATTACGAAAAGGTGGGGTGAGAGTACCAAACTAACTATACAGAAAGTGCTGTCAAATGTATGAAGCAAACTGACAAAAACTCAGAAAAAATCTTATAATAATCTTATGTGTTGCTCATAAGTAAAATCTTTCAGACAGAAAAATGTTTGACAGTCTCACTAAGTATACTCCGATGTATCTTATTATCCCTTTTCCCTCATACGCTACAAATGAGTGGACTAAAACCCTTCCTACAAGTTTCCCTGTTGTAGAGTATGTATTTATTAAATATTGATAAAACCAGATGTCAATTACAAGGAAAATCACATGGTTTAATGTTTTGATACTTGCACAAAAAAAATCACTTCAATGAAGGATACAAGTTAGTCATGAAAGGATTTAATCTGTGAAAATACTAAGCAAGAAAAAAAAAATAAACGTAATTCATATACCTCATAGTCCGGCCCTCCGAAATGGCACTTTTTCTTAAGTTCCGTCATGGCATTTTTGTACGCTTCTTCTATTCTTCGTCTTTTCTCAATTTCCTAAAAGAACATAATCAGATTTTGAAGCTATTAATCAGACTCAAACATTATGAGAAAGCATGATAAAAGATAGATAACCACTTAAAAAAATGTTGTGGGGTACCGCCTCACATATTTTAATTTCACTTTTTTGCACATTTGTGGCAGTGTTGACATTTATGAACATTATGTATATATGGATGTATGTACACTATAGCTACACTACAGAGCTTACAAGTGCAGAGGCCCTAAGCCGACAGGAGAGGGCTCTCGCATCGACTTAATTACTCCATCTCTTGCAATAAATGATAGCAATGTCAGTGGGAAATGTTGGTATAATTTACGTTGCTCAGGGGGGTGGCTTATTCATACATCTGAGCAACATAACTTATACCGACATAAGCTGTAGTGTGTACATAGCCTGTTTACAGTTCATTATTGTAGCCTTTAAAATGGTGTACAAAAAGTTTGTGCAATCTACCGTCTTTGTATTGAAAATGGTCCTGACCTAGGGAGAACTGAAGGTATCTTCTGATGGCTGTATCAAAATATGGAAATAAATATCCTTGAGATTGAGAGCTGCAAACCTACCTATATATCAAAGAAGTGATGATGGATGCAAGAGTCAACATTCTGAACTGAAACTTCCAGATGTACCTGTTTAATTTTCTTAGATTCAAGATCGGATATACCACCCCATTCGTCTTTGGGGCTAGTAAATAATGGGAGAAGCCAAGATTTGAGATTTACTAAGACCTCCTCTATTGCTTCCTTTAGTAAGAGAGTGAATTTCTGTTCTTAAGAGAGTCTCAAGAGAGGGAATCAAGAAAAGTAGGGGGAATCCTCAAACTAAATAGTATAAGCCTTTTTTATGATGTTCAAAGCCCATCTGTGGTAATATTTTGCAACATATAAAAATGAGACAGATGGTCCCCAAAAGGGGAGGGAGGATCCAAGGTTGGTTTGCAGCTCTCAAACTTAAGGTCTAGCATCATGCAGAGAAGTGGAAGAATTATTCTTTGGTCAGACCGATTTGTGGGATCACTTTCAACATGACACTTAAGTAATCAGAGTCCCTAATCAAGCTAATAAACTACACGTTGACAGTGCTTTTTACCAGCAGCAACAGCAAAATATATTCACAAAAGTTATATCAGTATTGAAATATGCACACAAGTTGGACATTACATCCATGCTAAACAAAATCCTGTTTCTTCACAAAATGGTATTTGTAAAACTATGCTCTAGAGCAGAGGTGGGCAAACTGCGGCCCGCAGGCCACATGTGGCCCGCCGGCCATTTTTATCTGGCCCGCAAGCTCAGTCGAGGGCGCAGTGCTAATGGCACCGTGGTCCCAGCCGAGTGTTGGGCGCCGCTGGCCCCACGCTTCTGGGCAGGCCTAACCAGGGTGCAGTGAGCCACGGGGACCTGCGCTCCAGGGCCTGTGGGCTGGGTGAGCGTGGCCGCAAGGCCCAGCATTCCTGGGCCAGGGCACCAGGCGGGCGGTGTGTGGCCGCTAGCCACAGAGCCCTGCGCTCCCTGGCTGGGGCACGGCTGGAGCAGGGCCGGGAGCCACGGGGCCTCGTGCTCCTGGCCAGGACACCCAGCATGTAGAGCGCAGCCGCGAGGCCCCGCGCTCCCAGCCGGGGCACCGTGCAGGTACAGCGCAGCAGGCCCTGTGGGACTCAGGCTGGAGTGCCCGGCTGAATACAGTAAGTAAGGGGGAAGCTTAGGTGGTGGGGTTCTGGGGAGAGGGGTTGGTTAGAGTGGAGGGGGGTCTTGGGAGGGGGCAGTCGGGGAACAAAGAGCAGGGGGGGCTTAGATAGGGGGTGCAGTCCCAAGGATGGTGGTTAGGGTGTGTGGGGGTTTCGGGAGGGGGCAGTCAGGGAACAAAAACAGAGGGGTGTAGATGGAGAGTGAGTTCCTGGGGAGGCAGTTAGAGTGGGGGGGGTCTCAAAAGGGGGCAATCAAGGAACAAGGAGCAGCGGGGAGGGGTTTGGATGGGTCGGGGACTCTGAGGTGGGAAGTCAGGGGGTGGAAAGTGGGTGGGAGTCAGATAGGGGGCGGGGGCACGCTGTTTGGGAAGGCAGAGCCTTCCCTACCCGGCCCTCCGCAAGATTTTGAACGTCAATGTGGCCCTCGGGCCAAAAAGTTTGCCCACCCCTGCTCTAGAGAAAACACATTATTTTTTAAAATCCATATTCTACACCAAGCTTGGACTGGCCTACAAAGACATTTCCCAGAAGATCCCAGGACTTAGAGACTACTCCAACTACAGTCCAACCAGTAGCAGATAAAGTATCAAAATCCCAGTGGATTTATAGACCTGAGTTGTGGCTGACAGTGGTCTGGGGCTTAGATCTGTTGCTTGGGAACAATGGGGTGAAATGATCAGAATTAAGGTCTGGACATGGTCTGGCTTCTCTCTGGGGTCCTTTTGTAAATGAATTTAATGTGTCAGCATGCTAGACAAACTGAGGTAAGACCTGAGATATCACATGATGCACAGTATGGTAACATAATAAATTCAGACAAGAGGTGGCCAATGACTAGACTAGAGGACTGCACATGTGGCAGGCCAATAATAGTGAAGGCTGGACCCTGGGAAACAACACAATAAGTGGTAGCAACAGACACTTCCAGCAATCTCATCTGAAGGGAGAAGAGATTATCCTTGTTCCTTCTAGACTTTGGTGGTATTCATGGTCATTGGACAGATTCATCATGAACCACTACTGACATTAGGGACTAGCTCCAGAGACGGTGGTGCTGTTTCCTCTCTTTAAAGTTGCTTCCCTAATTACTGTAAGATTTGATTCATTAGCATTTTGAAATGACTGTTTTCAACAGGTATTAATTATACCATATATTTAGACAGTATTTTAAGGAAGTAAAAGAACACCCCACAAAATGGTTATGCCCCAGTATTGCCACCATCCTTTATCATTACAATTAACACAATACTATACATTTGTAGGGAACTTTATAAAGAAAAGCAATTGGTCTCTCTTTTAAGAAGTTGCATGAGATTTGCCTATTGTTCTGGAGACCTGCTAGTTCATCTCTATATTTAAAAACAATTAAATTTAGGAACAGTCTGTGGAACAAGGTGTTGGTAGAAGACTAGCACAGGATGGATGACATGCTATATGATCTGCACAAGGCCAAACCTTTGGCATTTGCCTAGCTTCATCCAGTTAATTTAATCCTTAATGTTTCTATATAACTTCATGGAATAGGGACGCAAGTTAACATACTCATCACAATTGAAGGTTCAGGTTAAATGAAAGCAACTTGATACACTGTAGTAGCAAAATAAAAGGGAAATCTCTTACCTTATCCAGTCTTTTTTGCCAACTCTCCTCACGTTTTACCATGAGTTCAATACAATGAGAAAGTGTAGCTAGGATTCCAGCAGTAGTTGCCTTGAAAGTTATAGCTTCCCCTTTAAAGTCTATGCCATTAATTCCTTTGGGTGTTACATGTGGAAATACTAAAACAAACAGATAAGGTTCATTCACTCAGATACCCACTTAGTGAGTCAAATGAATACTGTACCACAAGCCTTAGATTACAGTCAGCTGTATAAAAAGGCTTCTAGCTAACCAGTGTGAAGTTCATTTTAAAAAATTAAAATAAAGGACACCAATAATTCCCAGCTATCCATAGGAGCAGGAAAGAGGCTCAAAGGCAGGAATACATTCCTTCAGCTTCATCTTACTGTAGTGTATTTCCCCAAGTCTACTTGCTGTGCTATATTACTCAGCAAATCATGTGGGTGGTGGGAGTGGTAATACTTTTTAACAATAGCACTTCGATAGCTTGAAGTGGAGTCTAATTAAAACAGAACCACCTTAAAATTTAACTGATAACGTATTGAAAAAGCAACAATTTTAAAATGCAATCATACCCAAAATGGAATATTGAAGTGGCTTTACATAGATGATTGAGCTTTTTAAAAATAGTAAAATAATAAAGTAAAATATATTATCTTTAAAAGGTAACCATTATAGCAAATGTTTTGAATTCTCCTTAAGTACAGTGGGTTCTGTAGTTTCAAATACTTAATGCTGCCAGCCAAGCCATCTGTTGCTAAGGCTATTTAAACAAATCACTTATAAGTACTTTTTTTTCCCTGTCACATTTTTAACACATCAAGCTCATACAAAAGGTGACAAAATAGAGCATCAGATACAGCACATGTAATGACACAAAATACTAGAAAGCACAAGCAACTCCCCTGTTAAAACTAATACAGTTGAATGAGAAAGTAACTCATAATTGATCAAGCTAAAGACCAACTGTCCAGTAACAACATTCGTCTTCTGGTCTTTTGTCAGTTTGTCACAATATTATTTACTTTGCAGCTAGGTTAGATTTTATGAATTTTTAAAACAGAAGAACGTTTGTATAAACCTATGTAACATGTATTTGCCTGACAAACTGAGCTAATGCTTTCAATTGGGTAAGCTGTTCAAGGAAAAGATACAAATTATCTAGATGTAATTGCTGTTCTCTAATGGTAAAAGACTGAAAATACCCACAGTCAGGGGAACTACAGCCGATATATCTGGTATCAATAATATACTGTATGTAATTTCATAGATTCATACCTTCCAAGGCCAGAAGGGACCACTGTGATCATCCAGTCTGAGCTCCTGTATAACAGACAATAGAACTTCCCCAAAATAATTCCTAGATCATATCTTGTAGAAAAACACTCAATCTTGATTTTAAAAAAATGATAGTGATGGATAAACCACTAAGACCGTTGGTAAATTGTTCTGAAGGCTAATTATAACTAGTTACATTAATTCAAAAGATATGCCTTATTTCCAGTCCGAATTTGTCTAGCTTCGACTTCTACCCATTAGATTATGTTATACCTTTCTCTGTTAGACGATAGAGCCCACTGAAAAATATTTGTTCCCCATGTAGTTACAGACTATAATCAAGTCACCCCTTAACCTTCCCCTTGTTAAGCTAAATAGACTGAGTTCTGAGTTTACCAAGAGCCATGTTTTCTAATTTTTTAATCATTCTCAAGGCTCATCTCAGAATCCTCTCCAATTTATCAACATCCTTTGGAACTGTGGATGCCAGAACTGGACACACTATTCCAGCAGCGGTCATGCCAGTGCTAAATAAAGAGGTAAATAGCCTAACTCCTACTCAAGATTCCTCTGTTTATGTATCCAAGAATCGCATCAGCTCCTTTGGCCAGAGTGTCACACTGGGAGCTCACATTCAGTTGATTATCCACCTCCACCTCGCAAATCTTTTCCAGAATCACTGCTTTCTAGGATACTTAATTATGACTTACATTCTTTGTTCCTAAATGTAGACATATACATTTAGCCCTATTAACACACATATTGTTAAGCTTTTTCCCAATTTAACAAGCGATCCAGATTGCTCTTTATCATTGATCTGTCCTCTTCATTATTTATTACTCCCTCAATTTTTGTGCTATCTGCAAACTTTATCAATGATGATTTTGTTTTTCCCCAGGTATTTAATAAAAATGTTAAATAACGTAAGGCCAAGAACCGATCCCTGTGGGACCCCACTAGAAATATAATTGGTCAGTGATTCCCCACTTACATTACACTTTGAGACCTATTGATTACAACTGTTCTTAAAGAAGAGTTAAAATGGGCTATTTTGGCAAAACTTTATGAAGAAACATGATTTTCAAATGACATCAACATAGAACGAGAAATGCAGAAAGACAATAATTTGTACATTTTTCAGTCCCAGGATGACCAGGTACACACATTAACACACAAACAAAATGTGGGGTCAATTTCATAATGGGCTGTCCCCATACATCACAATCTAGTTTATACAGCAAACCTCTCTGAAATGCAGATACAAAGAAACAAAATTACTGCCAAAGTGACCTCATCCTTTTAAAACATATAATGCAGTGAAATTAGTTATACAGTGGAGTCTGGTTAATCGGGCTACCGGTTAATTGGGGCAGCCGCTTAATTGGGCCAAATTGTCCTGGCCCCAGTGTGTCCCAATTAACCAGAATCCACTGTAGTTTGTATTTCCCCGAGTTTAGTTTTAATAGCTAACATTACAGCTTACACTTTCATGTAAAAAACATCAGCTTGCAAGCAACAGAACCATATCAGAAAAATTCTGGGGAGGCAAAGTTGTGTCAATATATAGAACAGGAGCAGGCAACCTATGGCACGGGTGCCAAAGGTGGCATACGAGCTGATTTTCAGTGGCACTCACACTGCCTGGGTCCTAGCCATCGGTCTGGGGGCCTCTGCATTTTAATTTGAATTGAAGCTTAAACATTTTAAAAACTGTATTTACTTTACAGACAACAATAGTTTAGTTATATATTATAGACTTATAGAAAGAGACCTTCTAAAAACTTTAACATGTATTACTGGCACACAAAACCTTAAATTAGAGTGAATAAATGAAGAACTGGCACACAACTTTTGAAAGGTTGCTGATCCCTGACATAGAAGATTATAT
The DNA here is from genome assembly GCA_007922305.1 of Dermatemys mawii. NCBI lineage: Eukaryota > Metazoa > Chordata > Testudines > Dermatemydidae > Dermatemys > Dermatemys mawii. The sequence goes on from ML677342.1 coordinate 11,039,266, forward strand.
GTTATATTATATCCTGCAAAGTTGGGGGATGGGGGGCAGGAAGACAATGGAACACGCAGAACTATGGAAAGTCAGGGGGCACAAAACACGGTAAAGTGGGCAACTGCCCCACTTGTCCCATTGCAAAGGACGCCTCTGCATTCAAGTGGCATTTTTCCTATATTGTGGGATCCACCCTAAATATCTCATCAGTCTGAACAGCAAAGATTTTTCTGTATAGGATGAGGGGGACAAGGACAGTAGGCTTGGTCTATTTATACTTACTTTACAATATTTAATGGTGCCCAGTTTGCAAATTAATTCCAGTTGTGCAGTTTCTCACTGGAGTCTGTTTTTGAAGGTTTTTTTGTTGCACAATTGCCACCTTTAAGGCTGTTACTCAGTAACCAGAGAAGTTTAAGTGTTCTCCAACTGGTTTTTGAATGTTATAATTCTTGGCGTCTGATTTGTGTCCATTTATTCTTTTGCGTAGAGACTGTCCGGTCTGGCCAACGTACAAGTCAGAGGGGCATTGTTGGCACATGACAGCATCATCATATTGGTTGATGTACAGGTGAACGAGCCTCTGGTGGCGTGGCTGATGTGATTAGGTCCCATGATGGCGTCACTTGTATAGATACGTGGACAGAATTGGCGATGAGCTTTGTTGCAAGGAGCAAATACTCACCAACAACCACACACCAAAAACATTAACCCAGGAACCTACCTTTGCAACAAAGCCCAGTGCTAACTCTCTCCACATATCTATTAAACAGACTCCAACAAGAAACTGCAGAATTGGAATTAATTTGCAAACCAGACGCCATTAAATTAGGCTTGAGTAAAGACTGGGAGTGAATAGGTTATTACACAAACTAAAAACTACTTCCCCATGCTATTTTCCCCCTACTGTTACTCACACCTTCTTGTCAACTGCTTGAAATGGGCCATCCTAATTATCACTATAAGAGATGTTTTTTCCTCCTCCTGCTAATAACCCTCCTTAATTGATTAGTCTCATTAGAATTGGTATGACAACACCCATCTTTTCATGTTCTCTGTGTGTTTATATCTAGCTCTCTCTTCTTACTGTATTTTCCATTCCATGCATCTGATGGAGTGGGTTTTAGTCCACAAAAGCTTATGCCTAAATAAATTTGTTAGTCTTTAAGGTGCCACAAGGGCTCTTCATTCTTTTTGTTGATACAGACTAACATGGCTACCACTCTGAGGATTTAAATGGTTTCATCAGTGAGGTATGAACAGTTTCCATTGTTATGAGGGCAGGGATAGCTCAATGGTTTGAGCATTGACTGCTAAACCCAGGGTTGAGAGTTCAATCCTTGAGGGGGCCATTTAGGGATATGGGGCAAAAATGGGGATTGGCCCTGCCGTGAGCAGGGGGTTCGACTATATGATCTCCTGAGGTCCCTTCCAACTCTGAGATTCTACGATTCTATACACATCATTAAGCTGTTGATTTGCAAAGCAAGCAAAAAGTTTTTCTACATCAATGGTTCTCAACCTATTTAACATTGTACGCCACATCAACACAATATAT
>ML677342.1:11040815-11209377 GCA_007922305.1 Dermatemys mawii
ACGCATTGTAGGAAAATCATCTTCATCATCTTCAACGACTAAATTTGAAAGAGAGATTATTTGCATGTCTAAGAAGCAGGACAGAAAAGGGTTCTTTTTAAATTCTTATTGAGCAGGAAAGTATTACTGTAGCATTTGGATGGTTGGTCAGCATGTCCTTATTAATAAATACTTCTAAAATTACTTTAGTTTTGCATAGGAAACAGACTCTTTTGTTGCCTGGGGTCATAATTTGCTCAACAGTGATAGATATGTAATATTGGAGTCCAGTGTAAAATACTGAATTGTTTTCCTTCTTTCATAGAGCCTCAGAGTTATGAACACCAGAATTACAAATTGACTGGTCAACCACACCTCTCATTTGTAATCGGATGTATCGGATAATCAGGCAGCAGAGACAAAAATAAAAAACCCCAAATATACAGCACAACACTGAGTTAAACAAATTACTAAAACTATAAAGGGAAAGTTTTTTTAAAAAGACGTGGTTAGGCAACTGTTTCTGTGCTTGTTTCATTTAAATTAAGATATTATACGCAACATTTTTCTTCTGCATAGTAAAGTGTCAAAGTTGTCTTAAGTCAATGTTCACTTGTAAACTTTTAAAAGAGCAACCATAATGTTTTGCTCAGTTATGAACAACCTTAATTCCCCAGGTATTTGTAACTCTGAGGTTCTACTGTGCTAAAAAAGTAACAAGGTACTAGAATTGTTCCAAGGTCCAGCATAGATCTTGCAGGGGTCCCCATCAGCAGAAAGTCTGCTAAATGTGGGGGTTGCACATGAACACACTGTCCACAACCTTGCCCCACTCTGACAGGGACTAAAGACAGTCAGCACAGCCATAAAACTAGAGGGTGTTTCAGAGGAGGGCACTCCTGGCACAATCAAGGATGCTCTGAAACTCCAGTTAAGCAGAGCACTTGAGCACATGCTTAAAACATGTGCTTGAACGCTTTGCTTATTTGGGATATCAGAGCATTCTTAATTGTGCTCTGAGTGCTCTTTGGGAGTGTTTTGCTGAATTAGAACTTGAGTCAATAGATCTCAGAAGTCTCTACCATGGGAGCAACTTTGGACCATGCCTTCTCCATGCAGTTAAAAGCTGTCCTCATCTCACAAAACCTCACCAGTGCTTTCCTACTGACTGGGTGAATTTAGACCAAGAATTTTAACCACACAATCACCACCACATTTTATTTAATATGGCAAACAGTTTGTCTTCTGACAAAAAAATGAGTTTCCATTGAAGTAGAATGGAAACTCAAAATATATATTGGAATTTCAATATTGCTGATTTTACAAATGTTATCACTTTTCAGTAGAATTTCTGCCATCAGAAGGCTCATATTTCAAATTTAAACTAAAATTACACAAACACACTTTCTGGAAATTCAGTGAGAAAGGCCTCCGTGCATCTGATGAAGTGGGTTCTAGCCCATGAAAGCTTATGCCCAAATAAATGTGTTAGTCTGTAAGGTGTCACAAGGACTCCTCATTGTTTTTGCTGATACAGACTAACATGCTATCACTCTGAAACCTGCTACCATACTTTGTGAACTTTCAAAATGCTGAAGTGAGAAGAAAGGTAGTTTTCTTTTGAGTGATTTGTTAACTTCTTGGCCTTTATGGGTTTAAGACAAATGGCCTTAGTTAAACTAACCAAATACTGCCTAAGTATGGCAGCTCAGGTATGAGAAATAATCCATTATTCCAAGTATCATTTCAGTCTGTCACAATAAAGGTGAAAGATGCAGTATCAAATATAAGCGTGACTGCCATCTTTTGTGGGTTTTAAGCTAATCTTTTTAAAGTGAACTACCAACAGATCATTGCTACAGACTTAGATGATATCTTAACACTTCAGTGATGTTCAAAGCTACCAGTTCAAGATATGTTTAAAAGCTTTGGGGTTATGGGCAGTGAAGCAGGAAGGAGTTGGATAGGGGGCAGGGCCAGGCTGTTTGGGGAGGCATACCTTCCCTACCTGGCCCTCCACGCAATTTTGAGCCCTGATGTGGCCTTCAAGCCAAAGTTTGCCCACTTCTGTTATAGATGCTACTATTTTGAAACTGGATTCCACAACATGGTAGCTCTCTGTAATGAGGACAATATGGTAAGTAATTTTATTTAGTTTATTTACCTTTATCCCTCTGAAGTTCATCCTTGGAGACTGCATCTGCACAGGCATCAAAATATTTCTGTAAAGTATCAACCTGTCTACAGAGGATATCTCTGAAGGTTTCCATTTCAGCAAGCTTCTCACGCAAGCTATGACCTTTCTAGAAATACAGAAGAAAAGCCTCAAGTAACACTACAGTTTATAATAGAAAATAAGTAATAAATACACAAAATAAAAATAGCATAGGAGTTGTATTTCAAGTACTCACTGCTACCTATAAACCCTTCCAATAACATTCCATAAATGTTAAAGTAATTATAGCATTTTATATCAACATGTAATTGTGTCATAGGTGTTCGAGTCTATGGTAAGTGCGTTGAGTCTCAGTTACAAACAGACCAGTCAACTACACATCTCATTTGGAATCAGAACTATGCAAATCAGGCAGCAGCAGAGATGGAAAAAAGAGAGTAAATACAGTACAGTACTGTTAAATGTAAACTATTTTTAAAAAAACGGGAAAACAGCATTTTTCTTCTGCATAGTAAAGTTTCCAAGCTATATTAAGTCAATGGTCAGTTGTAAAGTTTTGAAAGAAGACCATAATGTTTTGATCAGAGCTATAAACATTTTGGAGTTATGAACAACTTCTCCATTCCCAAGGTGTTCACAACTCTGAGGTTCTATGTATTAGTTTACGCAGTCCATTTCCTTGTCTCTAGATTTTCTCTATAGTATAATTTCTAATGTTTTGTTCACTCTACCTTGCACAGTCCCAAATTAAGGGACTATTGCCTCCTATACCTTGGGTAAACAGGTTCCTACATTCAAATGCTGGACATTTTTATAGCTCTGAGACATAGTACTGCTCACTTTCTCAATTTCTGTAAGATATTACATTGTTTCAAGAGAATTAAAATGTTAGTTGAATTATAATATGCATTTGCCTTTTAGAGTTAGTGTTCCTGGCATTCCACCATAGAGGCTGTAACGTGCATGAAATATACACACTAGGCCAGAGGTCCTCAACTAGGGATCTAGGACCCCCTGTGGGAATGCAAAGCAGGATTCAGGAGGTCTGCCAAGCATGGCCAGCGTTACACTTGCTAGGGCCCAGAGTAGAAAGCTGAAGCCCCGTCACACATGACTGCAGCCCAAGGCCCCAAGCCTCAACACCTGGGACTAAAGCCAAGCCTGAGCAACTTGGTTTCCTGGTGCCCCCTGCGGCATGGGGGCCTGGGCAATTGCCCTGCTTCTTAACCCTTAATGCTGGCCCTAGCTTTTATATGGAGAAAAACAGTTGTGGCACAGGTGGGCCATGGAGTTTTTACAGCATGTGGGGGGAGGGAGGAGCCTCAAAAAGAAAAAGATTGAGAACCTCTGCACTAGGCAGCTGAGGTTTCCTAGCTCCCAGTCCAGTGCACTTTCCTCTAAGCCATGGTCTTCAAAGTTTTTCTTCCGTGGCCCCCTTTTCACAAAGGAAAAGCTCACGTGGCCTCCCTGGGGTGGGGGGGCCCTATGTTCGCCGAAATGCTGTCGCAGAAAATAGAAGCTTCCGCTTTCTGCGGCGGCATTTTGGCAGAACAAAAATAGACTGCCTGGCAGTTTGGCGGTCTCCGCGGCGCCGCCGGGGTCTGGCACACCTCTGGGGATGCGCGCACCCCACTTTGAAGACCACTGCTCTAAGCTATAGGGCATCTTGTGGAACAATCTCTGGAAATAGTGGAGGTGCTCTTCAGCGACACCCCCACTGCTAAATATGATGGGTTATCCTTGGCATGTTTAAACAATGTTTAAACATGTAAAATGGTACACCAGCAAACTTTCCATGTATAAAACTGATATTGGAGTAACTGGCACATGTGAAGCAAAGTCTGGAGTATTTCAGATTTCTCACAGAAGGGTTCCAAAAAAGGTGAGACAATTCTTATTTTCTCTGTATTAACCATTTTTCCTCAAGCCATTATGAACCCCTGAAATGATCTTCGAAGTTCATATCTGTGTTCTGCTTATTGCCACTTAGAAGATTTTAACGAAGTAAGTGTTTAAGTTGTCTGTTAAACTGAAATTTTAGCTGCTAGCAGCTCCACCATAACCTAATTAAATATTTGATCTAAACACTGCTAGTTTCTGCATAAGAGTTCTTCACTCTTCACTCACTAGTGCTGTCAAACGATTAAAAAATTTTTATCACTATAACTTAGTTTCAATCACACTGTTAAACAGTAAGAGAATGCCATTTATTTATGAATGTTTTCTACATTTTCAAATGTATTGATTTCCATTACAACACAGAATACAAAGTGTGCAGTGCTCACTTTGCACTATAGTACTTGAATGAGGTGAATTGAAAAATATTACCTTTTGTTTATCTTTTTACAGTATTATTTTTATTATAAATATTTGCAATCTCTATCTTGAAAGTGCAACTTACAAATGTAAATTCTTTTTTTTTACATAACTTTACTCAACAATAAAAGAAACAATGTAAAATTTTAGAGCCCAGAAGTCCACTTAGTCCTATTTCTTGTTCTGCCAGTTGCTGAGACAAACAACTTTGTTTGTATTTACAGGCCATAGTGCTGTCCGCTTCTTGTTTACAATGTCACTTGAAAGTGAAAACAGGCATTTGTATAGCACTGCTGTAGCTGGCATTACAAGGTCTTTATGTGCTAAGTATGCTAAATGCTTATATGTCCTTTAATGCTTTGATTACCATTCTAGAGGGCATGCTTCTATGCTGCTGATGGGTTCTGTCTGATAATGATCCAAAGCAGTGTGGACTGATGCACATTCATTTTCATCATCTGAGTCAGATGACACCAACAGAAGGTTGATTTTCTTTTTTGGGATTCAGTTTCTGTAGTTTCTGCATCAGAGTGTTGTTCTTTTAAGACTTCTGACAGCCTGCTCCAAACCTGATCCCCCTCAGATTCTGGAATTCACTTCAAATTCTTAAACCTTAGGTCAAGTGCTATAACTACCTTTAGAAATCTCACAGATTCATGGACTTTTAAGGTCAGAAGGAACCATTATGATCATCTAGTCTGACCTCCTGCACAACACAGGCCACAATCTCACCCACAGATTTCTGCCCCCGATCCCTAAATGACCTCCCCTCAAGGATTGAGCTTACAACCCTGGATTTAGCAGGCCAGTGCTCAAAAGTGCCTTTTTTGCATTTTGTCAAATCTGCAATGAAAATGTTCTTAAATCAAATACCACATGCTAGGTTCTTATCAGAGACTGCCATGACACTAAATATATGGCAGAATGTGGGTAAAACCTTGGAGACATGCTGAATTCCTTGGGGGATAACTGTAACGAATTTAAGTAAAACATATTTTTTGTAACTAGCATCATCAGCATGAAAGCATGTTCTCTGAAATGGTGATTGAAGCATTACGATGCATATGAATGTTTAAGATACCTGGCACAGAAACACTTCACAATGCTGGCTACAACAGTACCATGCAAACACCTGTTCAGGTGACACTGTAAACAAGAAGCAGGCAGCATTATAGCCTGTAAATGCAAACAAACCTGTTTGCCTTAGCAACTGGCTGAACAAGAAGTAGGACTGAGTGGACCTGAGGGCTCTAAAATTTTACATAGTTTTATTGTTGAGTGCAGTTATGTAAAACAATTTTACATTTCTAAGTTGCACTTTCATGATAAAGAGATTGTGTTGCAGTACTTGTATGAGGTGAATAGAAAAATATTCTCTCATTTTAGTGCAAGTATTTGTAATAAAAAAATAAACTGAGCACTGTTCACATTGTGCTGTGAAATCAAAATATTTGAAAATGTAGAAAAACATCCAAAAAATAAATTATAAATTTTAAAATCAGTATTAACAGCATGATTAAAATGGCGATTAATCACCATTATTTTTTTTAATCAATTTGTTTTGAGGTAATCACTTGAGTTAACTGCAGTTGACTGAAAGTGCTACTCTATACTCTACACAGATTAATTTCTACCCCATTTCTTTCTGTGATGCTCTTCTCATGTATTGTTTCCTCATCAAAAACTACTGCCCAGCAAGGCTAAAATGGTAAACATTTAAAATAGTAAGATGCCTTTTTTCTTTGTTTCTTTCCAATTTATTTAAGCCAAATTTGTTCCTATCAAGGAGGAGTGTAGCGGGGTGGCTACCTGCTACCAGCCACGAAGGGTTAAAGTCAGCCCAGGGAGAAGGCTGGGACAGTAGGGTAAAAAGCCCAGGCGGATTGGGAGAGTAGGGTCAGCTGGGTGGCCACGCCCCAAACCCTCCGCAGGCCCTTATAAAGGGCTGACAGGCCAAGGCAGCAGAGAGTGTCTCCTCTGTCTCCAGAGGTACACAGGCCTGGCTGCTAGGAAACACAAGGTACCTAGAGTGGAGCGGGGCTGGGCCAGGCAAGAGGAGCTGGGGAAGCTCTGGCCTGGAAACCCCCGGTCTGGAAACCCCCAGGCTGCAGGGCCTAGGGGGAAGGCCTAACAGAGGGTACTGGGGAGGGGGCAGCCCAGGGCTAAAAAGGCAGAGGCAGCAGGCCAAACCCCTTGCCAGTAATGAGTGGCAATTAGACTGCAGTCTGCCCCAGTGAGCAGGGGCAAGTGGTAACTGGCAGTTGCCTAGACTGAGGCAAGGTGGGGATAAGGGGTGAGGGTTCCCTGGGGAGGGGAGACCCTGAGATGGTGGAGGTATTGCAGGGCGCAGCACCTGAGGTAGGAGGGCACCGGTGCCCAGGGAGGGGTGCCGGGGGCCAGTAGCAAGCGGGACTACAGCCTGCAGAGGGCACTCCAGGAGCTGGCAAGCTAATTCCCTGGACAGACCAGCGGGAAGCGCCGAGGGTGAGTCGCCGCTTTGCTATAAGGAGGAATACAATTCCAATTCGAGTCTTGCTGTTCAGTGTCATGCCAGAAGAGACAAGTAAAGTTCCTGTAGGTTTCACTGCTTCCTATTGCAGAAATATACCTTTTTAAAACTGACAATACAACACTTACTGTATTATCCCTCTATTAGTACATAATGAACTAAGCAATACTTACTTTCAAAATGGTAAGTAATCAAAGTATCTTTACTGAGGTTTCATTTTATATTGCTACAGATGAACTAAGTTAGAGTTATGGGTGTCTTCATGTGTAAATTCCTTTCCAGAGTGTCTTTTGTTTACGAATCATATTTATAAAATGTCACTCACTAACCTTGAATGATGAGGTGGATGTAGCAGAATACCCACTTGCTCCAGACACCAGAGACACCATGGAGCCATGGCGCCGTAAACTTGACTCTGATCCATAGCCAGATTCAGTCTAAAAAACATGTATAATAAGCCTTTTAATAATGAAGAAACCATGGAAGCAAATCAATGTTGTTTCCTCTGAAACTGGCCAAATAGTTACTTACCAGGAAGTAGCATGGGCTTAGTATGATTCAAACTATTTTTGCAATCAAAGCATTGCGTAAAGCATTCAACTAGGATAACTGTTAAGGAAGGAATTTTTTGACTTTTTAGTTTGATACTACTGTTACACACAGATTGAGGAAAATTAACAGCTCACTTAGGTTACCTTATTCCCCAAAAGTGCACAGTATTTCTGGGCATATAAAGTATTTGTAAAAATTTGGAGGGGCTGCACAAATTCAGCAAGTGCAATGTTTGAAATACGACAGATTTTTCAGCATCCGAACTGGGATAAACCAAATATAACTTTGTCATCAGGAAAAAGATTCACCATTTTTTGGATATTTAAATCCTAACACAAGCAATTTACATAATATTCCACAAGGAAACTACAGTAACCCATGATTATTTACAGGCACTAACATATAGCTTCATACTGTGAAGAGGAAAGCAGCCTCAGAGTCAACCCTTCCAACAGTTTGATTACTGCCACTTCACTCTTGTGAAGGTATTATTTATCCCTGTAATTCTGGAGGAGTCAGTGAAACAAAGTAAAAGGTTTGTCTGAAGATTTTTGATAGTGCCCAAAATTCTCATTCAGGTTCAAGAGTCCAAGGTGCTATACACTACCCACACACCTGGGAAGATACAACTCCTGCACTGAAGAATTACAATCTTCTTTAAGAGATGAGATACATGATAAATAGGAAGCAAACAGGTAACAGTAATAAGTGCACGATTCCATATTCTTTAGCCTTTTATATGACTTGGTGGATCTGAATTTAAAGTGATTTGTCTTGACCTATCATTAGGTCACTGATTTCTCATAGGTGTAACTGCAGAAGCAGGTCCTGAAAAGGAAATTGAAGTTAGATAACAGTGGCCTTAAGTACTAGTTCAAAGGCAATGGTCCATGCATAAGGGGTGGCATGACAGTAAACAGTGAGAAGCAGACAAATAGGTGTCTGAAGACAATATCTAACGTGACAAGGGAATCTCCAAACAAGTAGCTAGAGACAGCATTGAGAAGGGCCTTGGAGATGAAGGCAAGAAGCTTGAATTTGAAGTGATGGAAAATGAACAGACTCTACAAACGTTGGTAGAAATCTCTGCCATCTTGCAGTTTTCTTATAGCCATATACCACTGTATGGTATGGAATCAGAGAAGAAAAATTATTTCAGTTAAGAGATTCCCCCACCTCTCACCCCCCGTCTCATAGACTTTAAAGTCAGAAGGGACTGTTGTGATCATTTAGTCTGACCTCCTGCACATTGAAGGCCACAGATAGTCATCCACCCACTCCTGTAATAGACCCAAAACCTCTGGCTGAGTTAATGAAGTCCTTAAATCATGGTTTAAAAACTTCAAGTTACAGAGAATTTACTATTTCCACTAGTTTAAATGTGACAATGACCTGTGACACGCTATAGAGGAAGGTGGAAAAAACCTCAGGGTCTCGGCCAACCTGATCCAGGGGAAAATTCCTTCCTCACTCCAAATATGAACATATCAGCAAAATATCAGCAAAACCCATCAACATTCTTCCCAAAATTCCTAGGTTAAATCTCTTTTAATCAATTGCGTCAACTTCCATCCCAGAAGCCTATTATCCTCACTACTCAGGTGCAACTCATGAGAACAAACCTCTGACCATGAATGCCTCCTAGTGGTCAGACATGCCATTATAGCATCACTGCTTGAGCTACCTATTGAGCAACACAATCTTGGCTTGCCTTCATTCTCCTCCTAAAGGGAGGGGTAGGATCCCACCCAACATCACTTGGGCCTCCATTTCTTTAAGCATCATCTCCAGCCTGGCATAGTGTTCCTTGGTGCCTCCCAGTAGAAATCTGGCAGTATAATTTGTTCCAACATGAAGGACAAACTATTATCTCTCACTCCCATTAGGATCTGTGTCAGTCTCAGGTTCACATCCCAGGTCTGCTGTGAGCTGAGATCACACACCCTTCTGCTCTCCGGATCAAGTCTGGTGAAAAACCGTCTGTTCTTCTTAGTAGGGAACCACATTTACGTAGACCTGCCTCTTCCTGATATGGGTGCAATTCTTTGGCCTTCCTCTTTCTGTTCTGTCTGATGAAGTCATCTTGTCTTTCGTTCTCCCTTGCAACCTGAGTCACCCTCTATCCTCCTGGGCTCCAAACTCTATCTTCATTGTCTTTTTCTCCTTCTTGTGGGACTCACCCATTTTTGGGTATGGCTACACTACCCCCAGGATCAGCGGGTATCACTCAATGTATCAGGAATCGATTTATTCCATCTCATTAGAGGCGATAAATCAATCCCCAAATCGACTCCTGTACACCTTGGTGAGAGGAGTAAGCAGAGTTGGCAGGGGAGCAGCCACAAGAGATGGCCAGGTATTCGCGTAGCTGACATTGTGTATCTTAGGTTGACACTCCCCCCACCCCCATAGTGTAGCCCAGCCCTTCTCTTCTTCCTTGCTCTTCCATCTTGGAACGAGGCAGAGGAAAAGCCACATATCTCCATGGACCAGTGTCTTTATCCAGAAGTCTACCCTCACAGTACTGCTGTCCAGAATGCACCTGCAAGTCCAGAGTTTTTCCTTCAGCTGCCTCTTTCATTTCCTCCATCACTCACTCAAATCCCCTTCTAAAATGTAACCATTGTTTCTATCAGCATCTCCAAACATCGGATCTTTTCTTCCATCAGATCTATCAGGCAGCACTTCATACAAATGAAGCACCTTTCAGGTACCCTCTCGAATAATATACCTCCTGCTATTTCCACATTCAGTCATCTTCATTACCTCTTCCATTCTTTGAGTCTCTGTAGCTGTCAGCCTTCCCTTCTAAACTCCTGTCAAGAAGATGACCACCACACACCCTCCCTCAAACACTTCTTACAACTCTCCTCTCCCTACTCCCCGCATCATCTCTGGTGGCTTCTGTGCTAGTGCTGTTGGTTGGCTCTCTTTATAAGCCTGCTGCCTAAGGAAGCCCCACTCCATAATCAAGGTTCAGATGCAATCAAAGGCTCCTTCAGTCACAACACATTGCCCCCTACTAAATTTTGTTTACTGGTTTGATTTCAGTTTACAACCAACCAAACTAACACAAGAACTCACTCTCTGCCCCTAAGGAACAAGGGCATGCCCCCCTTCTCTTCCAACAGATCTCCACTTAAACTCCCTTGCTTGTAGGCTCCTTTGCCGCTGCTCCTCAGGATAGGAGCATCTTCATGAAATTTCACCTAAATGCTGTAAACCTAAAAATAGCATTGTTCTATTGCAGACCAGCTTCACTGCCCGGGCAAATATATATTAAATATAATTATATCTACTTTATATCTTCATCTCTAGAATTTGACAATTACTAACAAAATTGTTTTAAAAATTATTTTTATCATAGGGTCATTTTAAAACTGGTGCCCCTTTTTGTTTCTTTTTATCTGGTTGTGAATTCTGTAAGGATCTGATTGTAACACTAGGCTCTCTTTAAATTCTACGAGTAAACAAGGCGTCAAAAACATTCATCTACTTTGAACTACTGAAATTTAGTTAAAAAGGGATAGCTGGTTTCAAATTTTATTTTAGAATCCAAGGAAACACACAAACAAAATATGCCTATGTACATTACGCTTGCATTCGATGAAGTGGGTATTAGGCCACGAAAGCTTATGCTCTAAAACTTTAGTTAGTCTTTAAGGTGCCACAGGACTCTGTCACTTCCGCAATTCCAGACTAACACGGCCAACTCTCTGATTCTTAACAAGACTAAGGAGAGTTTCAGCTTTGCTTCCGAGCGTTCACGTTTTTGAAGATTTAACCAAGGTTACTAAATATTTGAGTATTGTTTTGTTGCTTAATCTAATGGATGACAACATCACTGAATAATAAACACAATTCAATTAAAGTAATTAAATAAATCTTAATTTGCTTCGATAGAAAGCAAAACATTTTGACATGGTGGATTTAGTGCCATATTTCTGACTTTCCCTTATTCTTTTCTGTCAATTACCATTATGTTTTAGAGCTAATTTAAATTAAATTCGCAGAATAAAAACTCAAGATGAAAGAAACCTCCTTTACCCACAAACACAAAAATATTTTAATTTAGGAGGAAATGCAAAAAGATACCTTTACAGAAGTACACTACCAAATCAATCAGTTGTGCTTGTACTGTACTGGAAAACTCCATTACAACAGTTTTTCAGACTTCAAAATGGTATACAAGCAAGTGACCTAGTAACTCAATTCTAACAAAAAGCTGCTACATAAAAAGCAAACATCTAATTTTATCTGTATTTACAACCAATAAGGAGGAAGCTAAACAGACCGAACCGCAGACAACTAAAAATATGAATCATAGAAGTGTACATTTACAGATGGTGTTGACATAATTATCTTGCATTAGAATTATGTTTTAGTGACTATTGTAGGGAAAAAATAAAATTAAGACAAGGAAACTTGGCTAGAAGGAGAAAAGCAAAAACCAAGTATTGCTTTTTAAGTGGTGCACACGCCATCGTGCAGCAAGTTACAGAAACTAGAACAGAACGAAAAATAATGAAAGCATGCATTATGCAAAGCCCCACCATTCCACTACTGCAACAACTAAATAAGCGCAGATCACTGCTGCACTTAAGTCTTGCCAAGCAGATTATTAACTATTCACTGAAGAAGATACTCCATTATATCAAGGTGAAGAATACCAATACAAGCCAGAAAATTCTTAATTTCCGAGGATGAAAACTGAACAAGCAGCCACAGTCTGCATCACGGATAAGGTAACAGTCATTGCTCAAAAATGAACAAACTGCCCATGGAAGTTGTATCATCATCAATCAATATACAGCATTAAACACAAATGTCAAATTACAATGCTGAAAATCCAGATGCAATTTCATTAGCGTTCCATGCACATACAGTAGCCTCACAGTTACACTCAAAACTGACATTGTTAATATACTGAAACACCACCTCCGGTTTTCTAGATCTCTGCATGGAATCCATTATGTCTTTCAGAATGCTTTTTCATAACGACATACGCGAAAGAAGAACAAGCACACCATCAGTAACCTCATGTGATTCTTCTTTGCTTGTCTAGGACTGGTGACAGCAGCAAAACAGATCAGGAAAGCAGCTTTCAGTAATACAACAGTAAATGTATTCAGACAATCATACTGCAGAGCTCCATCACAGTGATTTGTCAATTAAGCATTTCCTAAAGCGGGTCAATAATACTCCAGAGTAAAGCATGCACTTATAGGTAACGCCTCTACTTAAATAAAGCACGTTATTTCTTTTCTGGGTTTCCTCAATTGCTTTTGACGGTGCCTTGGCAAACTTGTTTTACCAAGGCATGGGGGGTTCAATACAGATGCTTGTCCACCAAAAGGAGATTATTTTTCTTAGTCTGCATTATAAATTACCTATTTGTTACATAACAAAGCTACAAGCAGTAGGCAACTTTTCACTTCCAAGTATAGTCCCAGGAGTTGGCAAAACAGAAATTGAGGGGGATACTGTGATCCTAGTCATCTTCTCTAGAAGGTTTTTTTTTTTTTTAAATGTAAAATGCTACTATTGTTTGACTTCAGACTAAAAATTTAAGTATTAAAAGATGATCAAGAAAAAACAAAAAGGCAAAAGAAAGAAAAAAAATTTGAGGTGAAGGGAAGTGGGATAAAGAATGAACAAAAAGAAAAAGCAAAGATGATGATAAAATGGGGAAGAGCAAACCGAAAATAAAAGGGAAATAGATGGAAGGAAGGTAGGAAAGACTGTTGGTGGGAGGTGACTAGGAAGAGGCGTGTGGGAATTCCTGTGGTCCAGTGATTTTTCTGAAACACTGAAGAAGATTCCAGGTATGCTTGGAAACAAAGGGGAGAGAAAAGGTCAAATCTTATTTTAAATACAGGAGATCCATACACATGGTGCCAGATGTTGAGGGAAGAGTATGAGGGAAGAGTATGACAAGAGATAAAGTATGATAGTACTTTCAGGAATAAAGTATGAGTGAAAGTTAAAGATAAAGTTTGAGGGATAAAGTATGAGTTGAGGGAAGAGTATGACGAGATAAAGAAGAAACTGAGCAATTTGGAAATGAACAAAGGAAAAAATAGGAAAAAGAAAGAACAGGAAACAATCAGGTGAAAAATAAGAAATGGGAATATCCTTTTTTACTGGAGGGAAGTTGCGAGGGACCTGTTAGCCACGAAATGAGTAGACAGTGTGCACAGAGGGAAGACTAGATTGATGGAATGGGACAATGAATAAGGCATGGGATAGCGGGCAAGTTTAATGGAGACCAAGAGAAGAATAGTGCATGCTTAAATGATATCAACAGATAGTGGCAAGTTAAAAAACAACCCTCATTGGTTCTGTATTTTAAGAACACTATTTTAAATTATTTGGAACCATCAGGTTATGCAATAACTAACCCATGAAAACGTGTTTTTACCATTAAACTTTAAGCTCCCTCCCAATCTTATTACATTTACTTGCCTTGCATTGAATATAAAATTATTCTTTTCCTCACAGACTTTTCTCTGATGCTCTTATCATAATATCCAAGTGCTTAAAAAAGTTAATGAATCTTCACACCATTAGTGTGAGGTAGGAAGGTATCCCTGTTTTCCAGATGGAGGAACTGAGACAGAGATTAAGGCCATAATTATCAACATATCCAGTAATTTTGGGTTTCTACCTTGATACACATAAGGTATAAATTTTCCAGAATTCCAGAAGACTGGATGAATGCTAATGTTGTGCCAGTATTCAAAAACAGCCAGAGGATGTCTTGATTAACTACAGGCCAGTTAGTCAGACATCAGTGTGGGGGAAAATAATGGAAAAGTGAATAAGGGATTAAGTAAAATGAATTAAAGACAGTAATATAAATAATGGCAGTCAATACTATTTTTATAGAAAATAGGGCTTGTCAAACTTTAACAGAAAAACTTGTAATCTTCTCAAAGTAACTGCACAGATGTTAGTAAAGTATCTGACTTAGTGATGCATGGCATTCTGATCAAAAATTATTGTACAGTACTATTAATAAAACACACATTAAATGGATCAAGAACTGGGTAACAGACAAATTTCAAAAACCAGTCCTCAATTGGAAATCAACAGTGGTGTTCCTAGTGGGGTCCCATTGGGATTGGTACTGGGATCAATACTATTCAACAGTTTTATCAATTATACAAAAGTAAATAAATCACTGTTGATACAGTTGGGGGATGATAAAGATTGGCAGAGCGGTAATAAAGAAGACAGGGAAATCTTCTAGAGCAGAAGTTCTCAAACTTTTCTTATTGCATACTTGTTACAGATCTACCAGCTGCCTAAGTACGTCTAACCTTCTCATCACTGACACTTTGAAATGCTTTACACTACCTGTCTTTAGTCTTGCATCCATATCCAGTTACTGATGGCCCCAGGGGGAGGGGCCATTGCTTTGCCCCCTCTCCCCACTCACTGTCCAAGAGGCTATGGTACAAGAAAAGCCCCTGCTGTATGCATGCAGCTATGGTGGATGCATTTGAGAAACACTGGACTAGATGATTTATGAACTCTTCTGGCCTTAAACTATGAATCCTTTATGGAGCACCTTAAGCAAGTTGAGACATTTTCCCAGCGAGTTCAAATATATTTGCTGATAGCAGAAGAATGTCAAAAAAAATCAGGAATCTTGGGCTCATTTCCAAGTTCTAGGAGGAAGTATAATCTAGAGAGGGGGTTCCTAAAGTCAGGTATGTGAGCTTGATGTTCCATCAATTAATTTCACAATTTTGCAGTGATACATGAACTAAT
Organism: Dermatemys mawii; assembly: GCA_007922305.1. Taxonomy (NCBI): domain Eukaryota; kingdom Metazoa; phylum Chordata; order Testudines; family Dermatemydidae; genus Dermatemys; species Dermatemys mawii. The sequence continues at coordinate 11,056,124 of ML677342.1, forward strand.
TAAGGTCAGAAGATGAATCACTTGATGATTACCTGCTCTTTTGATTCCCTCTGGGGCACCCGGGATTGGCCACTATCAAGACAGGATATTGGGCTTGGTCTGACCTAGTATGGCTATTCTTATGTTCTTAACTTTGGGCACAGTCCCAAATTCCTTGTGCACACAAAAGTCTCACCAAAGTCAGGATTCAAGATGGGACCCAGTCAAACATCAAACTGTTAAAGGCTAAACTTTGGACTTTGCTCCCTGAAGTCAGCTCAGCAGTGCTGTTGTTCTTGTAAATCCTTCCTGCACACTGAAGGGAAATACCAATTCCAGAAACCTTCTGAAAACTAAGGTAGATGGGGACTCTTAAGCTTGCAACTGGCTGGCTTACTATTTCTATTTACTCCTTGCTGCAGAGCCCCTAGTTGAGTGGGTTAGTGTTATTTTTCAGCTTTTCTAAATGCAGATCCGCTTGACAGATGTCCACTTTCTGCAGTTTAACCTCCCACTACTTTCATGCTGCAGCTCCACAACTGCTGCTCCTTTCATTGTTGATATCCTTAATGTAACAGGGAGAACCATCTTGCCATCCTGAATTGGAGAGGATTTCTCCAATAAATTGAAGCTTAGCATATCTGTTCAGAGACCCATATCAAGCTTTGGAAGACCTAATTAAGAGAAGTGCTCTCTGCCATCCTGTAAACAGAAGCCCCAAAATTTTTCATGTCTTCACCATCAGCCCACTAAGAACTTTTGATACAAGGAATAGCTTATCAATTTCAGTTATAGCTACTTTTGTTGAAAGCAACTAGACAGCAATTAGACCTTTTAATTTATTGTCCAGTTCAAGTTGTTTCATAGCGAAAGTGTTTATTTTCCATTAATTTGTGCAACTTCATGTGTTCGAGAAGTTTTAATCCAGTTTTAGAACTCAGCACTGGAAAGAGCACTGAGAATACTTAAAGGATGCAAGGTCTTGTCGTCTTAGCATACTGTGTAATTTAGTACAGCGGATTTGTGGCTCTCTCAATGGTTCATCAGTTTCTTGTCCATCAAGCATACCCCAAACAAGGTTTAAATAGTATCTATCACACAGGCAGTAATAGTCTCATGAAGTAACTTTCAAAATGTCTTCTTTTCATATGGTATCCCTTAAGAATCTGTTTTGCAGACTTTTATAGCCTATAATTTTAGGGTCTTTAAAAATTCTGCCACATGTATTAAAAGCCTTGTTTAACCATAGTGGGAAGAAGGCATCTATAGGTTAACTGACCTATTAAACATCTTCTATACTTTGTCATTTTACATAACTGATTCAAAGGAATGGTGCACAATGAGTTTTGTCTGAACAGTTAATTAGGGAGTGTCAAAACTCCTGGTGAGATTACAGAATTGTTATAGCAACAGACTAAAATGGTTTTAAAATGAAAAAGAAAGCATTACTTATTTTAGCTGGCTATTTTTGATAGGATGGGTGCATCATCATCATATCTGGTACTCGATCCAGGCATAAGGTGATAACAGTCAAGAAATCACCACAAGAATTCTAAGCAATGTCTAGGGTGCAAGCTTTAAGATTACTGCTATCCACTTTCTCTAATGACATTTTATTCCTATTCTATTATCTTCATCTTTCCTTTTTCGGTCTTCTAAATAATTTTAATTTAGACCATCTTTGAAATTTACTACACTTCATTACACCATAACCAGCATGATATTTTAAGACCGTATAAGAAGCATCACTCTAGCACGAAAGACGACTAGGGATGGGAAGAGACCAAAGTATGCTAGCCAAATGTCACATGGCTAGTTAAGTGCCATCTCTTGGTCACTCACCAGATTGCTGATAGGACCTACCTCACCGGGCCTCATGTGCATTAAGAATCAGGAGTCTGAAAAAAGTCTAGGCACTGCACCAGGTTTGGGGTCCATAGACAAAACCCCAGGATGCAGATCCTCTGTGTAGAACCCCACCCTCAGAGCTGAGACGTCACCATCCAACTGCCTAGTCTCTTTTACCAGTGATGATCCCTCAGATCCCCACACAGCTTCAGCACACTTTCTGCAGAACTCCAGCTGTGTGTGTGTTTTCTAGATCCCCAGATTAAATCTCCAAGGGCACATGATAAATGTAACTGACTTTTTAATGATTCTAAGCCACCACTGATCTCTTCAATGGCATAAGAAATGCACAGACTTCTACAAAAAATAAACCATACATGCATTACCATGTTTCAATATCCTCACTACTCCAGAACATTAAGGCTGGGATCAGACCGCTTGAGGCCATCCAGAGTCCTTCTTCTGCAGCCCATGGCTTGACGTCTCAGTCATGCAGCTTCTCTCTCCAGGTCAGCTTGCTTTCTCTGGGCTTGATTGGTCACACAGCTAAAATGTTCCCTTAGCTACAAATGCATGCTGTTTGCTTCCCTTCTGGCCCAAAACTTCCTCCGAGTCCCTCAGATTTATACATTCCACTACTTGTTTCCTCTGGCCTACCACTAGTAGTTTTCCACACGCCAAACTCCAGCCTTCAGCCAAGTGGCTTCCCCCAAATTCAGCCAACCTTCTTAACATATCACTTGACCAAAGTGCAGTCATTAAGGTTAACTAATCTGGGAGAGATATACTTACAGGGTTGTCAGCAATGGTGGATATACAGAGTCATTCCATGGTACAGCAATTTGTATATGAACTCCACAATATGAACCAGCATTCATAAGTAAGGCTACGATTTTGTCATGGATATTTTTAGTAAAAGACATGGACCGGTCACAGCCAATGAACAAAAATTCACAGAAGCCATGACCTGTCCCTGACTGTTATTAAAAACATCCCTGACAAAATATGGACGGAGGAGATCCCAGCACTCTGTCCCACTGCATACAGTGGCAGGGAGCTATGGCCCCTTGTCCCCGTCAGCAGAGGCAGCTGGGGAGTTCCGGGGGCTCCCTGCCACCTGCACAGGCTGAGGCTCTGGTGTATTCCGGGTAGCAGCAACCGGGGAGCTCTGAGGTATTACCCTGCTGCTAGCGGGGGCTGAGAGCTGCAGGGGATCCCCCTGCTGCCCTTGGGAGCTGGGGAGCTTTCGGTAATTCCCCTTTACCACGACATCTGGACTGCTGCAGAGCCCCAATAAGTCACAGAATACGTGCCTTCCACAACCTCCGTGACATACTTATGAGGTTACAAATTGTGCAGACAGATTTCCCCAATCACCACAAGATGTCATCCTAGATCAGTGGAAAAAGCCAATGTTCATAGGCTAAAGCGCACCAACTTGTGAGTCATCTATGCACCATATCTTGCCTGCAGTACACAAGTGAAACCACCTTCAGTGACACAAGTTTTCACTTTTCTGTCCTCCTCCCACCTGGTATGCATTCATCACGTCTGTCTTAAAAGCAGAACTGATTAAGCCAAAAACAGTAAACTGATTCTTTCCCTCCAAGCCAAATTCTGGCACCAGCCAGAGATTTTTTAACTAACATCCCCTCTGAGGTACTTTACTGAATATAGAAATGAGAGAAACTTTTCCAAAATTGATAACCATTTTAATTTTGAATTCTAAGTGTTTAATTATTGTTTTTTCTTTGTAGCTGCATAATTTAAAATGATTACTACAGTCTGATCGCTGCGATAAAAGCATATCAGAATTTTTACACAAAACCCTGAACCACGAAGTTAGTAGTTCCAGTTTTAAAACTAGTGATTCTAACAACATCCTTAAACCCCATATACTTTCATCACTACAGACTAGCCTAGGGGTCAGCAACTGTTCAGAAGTGGTGTGCCAAGTCTTCATTTATTCACTGTAATTTAATGTTTCGTGTGCCAGTAATACATTTTAACATTTTCAGAAGGTCTCTCTAAGTCTATATTATTAACTAAACTATGGTTGTATGTAAAGTAAATAAGGTTTTTAAAATTTTTAAGAAGCTTAATTTAAAATTAAATTAAAATGCAGATCTTCTCAGTTTAGTGTGATCCTTGCCCTTCCTTTTCCTTGCTGAGTTTTGCAATGGCTTCAGGCCAGCAGCGGGCTGAGCAGGGCTGGCGGCTGGGACCCTGGCTGGCCAGAGGCCAGCAGCCAGAATCCCAGGCTGGCAGCAGAGTGCCACAGAAAAAAATCAGCATGTGTACCGCCTTAAGCACGCGTACCATAGATTGCCTACCCCTGGACTAGCCTATACATTTCCATCCCTTACAAAGTAAAAACTGGACTTCTATACCTTGACAAAAACACTTAAATTTTCCTCTTACCCGAGCATCCTATCACAACAGCTTCTTAAATCAGTTAATGGTGCTTTTGGTCATTGATGTTCCATAGCTTTATGAACAGAACAGAGTCAGGCACTAATTATAACTCAAGATAATTGCTGCTGAGTAATATTCCAACTCTTGAGATTTTGTTCAATATTTTCATGTATGAATATCATATCCTCAGATTTAAGCATCGGTGTATATCTTTGGTCCTTAGTAAAACTTTACCATTATTACTAATAGCGATCACCACTAAGCCATCAATTATTCTGCAAAACTGATTTTGGAGCCATTAGTACTTGTGTATTTTCAAGGCTAGATCACTGCTGTTCTTTAGTCTCAGGAGCTACTGCTTGCATATCTAGGATGCAGTTGACTCTAAATGCAGCCTCTTATCTTTACAGGCACATGTCTTTTTAGCATATTACTCCTGTTTTTTAAGACGTTAGCTACTCCCTGGCAACTCATACGATGTAAGTTTTTGCTTCCATTCAAAAGCCTTAATGCATGTTGCAGTTTATAAGGCCAATATTCATAATAAATTATTATTGTCAGAAGGAGATAGGGTACATTGCAACTCCACCAGTCACTGTTTAATGTAACTAGAGATGCTCCATCGAGCCTTTCAAGGCAAGGCTAAAGAGATGTTTGCTGTAGCTTACAACCATACAAGTGCTCATCTTCATTAGTTAATTGTACAATTTTGAATGACTAAACCCAAATTAAAAAAATTCTAGAAATATAAAAATGAGGTCTTGTGTTGACATATCCAAGGATGGAATGTTTATGGTAGCCTTAGTACTAATAAAGTAATCTTGTTCTGTTCTGAAGTAGCTATCAGGGAAACTTTATAAGGCAGTGAATACAGAACTAGGAACATAAATTATTTCAAGTGTATAATTGAAGAGGAAAATTGTGATTAACAATTAGCTAAATTAGTTGTCTTAAACTTCTACTATCTTGGCATGGTCTCCTAGGAATTCTGCCAAATATATTATTATAAACTGGAGCTTAAGTATAGCTCTATTTTTAGAAATGCATCAAATATTTTTTAGTATCCATCAGCTATAAAGGTTAATTTCACAATATGGTCTTTCTAGGTTATTTAATAAACTATATAAACTAGTTTACTGTACATAATAAAAGCACAAATGTATTTGCTATTCAGAATTTACTCAAGCATATATTATGCTTAAATAATAGTGCCAGAAGACAAACAGTATCTTGGATAGTTTAGGTTCAGTGAGACTGGTACTCCAAAAGCCAAAAAAACTCATATATTGCTAGTGCAGTTTGATACATCAATTCTGAATGTTTTCCTCAATCAGAGGGCTAACACTCAAACACCAAACTGCACTACGCATTTTCCTGCTGATGAAAAGGCCACAATTTTGTAATGGAGGTCACGGAATCCATGACTTCCAAAAACCTCTGTGACTTCAGCCAGGAGCTGCAGGTCCCACCGGCTCCTGCAGTGAGCTGTGCCTGCTGCCATGGGCAGGGGGGGTACGGCTCCCCGTCAGCTGCGGCGGCAGCAGGGGGATCCCCGGCAGCTCCCAGGCCATCACGTCCCATAGTGGCCTGGAGCTGGAAAGCGGGAATGGTCATGTGACTAAAAGGCCCATGGGACACAGCAGGGCACAAAGAACCACAAAAACACCAGGCCCACTCTGCAGTGGCCTGTGTACCATTTTGATCTGACCTCACTGGTCAGAAGCAGATCCTTTACGATAATGAAAATACAGAAGACTCTCAATTATTCAGGATGATAGGGAAAAAATTAATCTTGGTTAATAAAATCCCAGATAATCACCACCCATAAGAAATATGGGTGGAGGGCGAAGGGTTGGTTCACCAACCACCCTGTGCCGGGGGGGGGGGGGGGAAGGGGGTTGGGTCACTGGCTGCCCTGTGGTGGTTTGGGGTCTTTTTGTGCTTGGGGCAGCAACAAAGCCAGAGCTGGCCCTGCGAGTTACGTGTATTTTTTTTTACATCCTGGTTAATCCACAACCTGGTTAACCCAATCCTGGATAATCGAGAATCTACTGTAGCAGAAAACTTCAGTTGCTTGAGACCTGCTGAAAGGAGCAGCTATCCTGGACACCAAAGCCTAGCAACCGTGTAGAGGATTGAGCTTCTTGGCGACAGTGTAGCAATTAACAGCAGTTTATTTTTTCCATATTGGGAGGCTCCACAGACAAACTGTATCACACACATCTAGCTTAATAAACTATACTTAAAACTTTTGCATTAAAGACAATTTCTCTTATAAGTATAATATGGAAGCCTAGAATGTTAAACGATAGGATAGATTTTCAGTAGCAATGGTTTGCATTCAGTTGCCAATATCAAGACATTAACAGATTGTTCACTATTAATGACTTTTTACATCAGTGCCCAAATATACAAACTCAAAAAGTGAACTGCTGCACCAATTAAAATTTGTGCAAGATGCCTTGAATCAGCATTATAAATCAAAATAATTCCCAATGAACTGACAAAATTAACTAATATATCAACAGTAATGGAGTCAAATTATGTCTGCCAAAAATCTATCATCAATTTCTATTAGCCAGAAGTCTTAGTCAGAAGTCTACACACAAATGCTTGAAGAAATTAAGATGCTTTAGAACACACACAAGCACTAATGTTTAATGAAAATATCAACTCCCTTGGAGGGAATACAGATCAAGTTAATCAGGATTATGTAATCATTTGAGAATGATTTCCTCTACAATACAAACACCTTTCTGAGTCACAATTTTTAAGAGTGCAAGAGAAAAGGCTGCCAGAGACAAATAAAAACAAAAACTCATAAGTATAGCTAAATTAGTGTCAGAAGTTAGACTAAATACACAAACCTATTTCAATCTCCTTTACCTAATAGGAGAAAAGTGTTATTCTGAACCAAATACTTCTACAATCTTATTAAATTCCACTATGCTTCCTTGCCAATCTTGAAATCTATCCATTTTTAAGTTCTTATTTTATCCTTATATAGGAGAATAAATTGTAACTAATGTGACAAAGCTCTAAGTCTGTACTTGTGGGTCCTGCGCTTCCTGGCAGATTTAGGGGCCTCAGAAACTCATCTAGGCCCCAGAGTGACCTCCCTTTCTCAGTATAATTGGCAAGAGTCATCACCTAGTGAGTTACCTTCATCACAGGCCAGTATGGAAGATGGAAAAGGGGGGAGCCCGGGCCCGCCCTCTACTCCGGACTCCAGCCCAGGGACCCTAATAGTATCAGCTAAGATGGATGACCTTTTAGGCACAAAACACAATACAATTCCCTGGGCTACTTCCCCACAGCAGTCCCCGCTTCTTCAAACTCCACTTCACCCTTACCTCAGAGCCTCCTTCCTTCTGTATGATATGTTGTCCACCACTCAGTCTCACCAACAGCATAACTTCCTTCCACAGCTCCTGATACCCACAGCCCACCTGACTAACTGGAAGGTTTTTATCTGGTTTCAGCCAGTCCCTGATTGGCTTCAGGTGTCCCAATTAGGCTAGCTGTTTCTACTCCTTTCTAGAAGGTTCTTAATTGGCCCCAGGTGTCTTGATTGGCCTGGAGTAGCCTTTGTTTGGCTATCCAGGGAAGAGGGACCTGCACATTCTGAGACTAATATACCTGCCTTACAGCACTCTCCTATATCCTTCTGGTCTGACTCCGTCACACTAAACTTTGTTAATATTGCTTAAATGTTTCAGCCTCAGCCATGTAGCAGAGATGGTTTACTTAAGAGTTTTGAAACTACTTTTGGATAGAGGCATTGTCATGCCATTGTTCTATAGCCAGTCTTTGGTAACTACCTGTAGTAAAAAAAAGTTTCACTTCCTCAAGTAGAGATTAAAGATGCACTCTTCAAATAATTACTTTTCATGTTGATAGGCTAAGTTTAGTATTGTATAAGAAGAGTACAAATGTATTTAAGCATTCTTTCAAAATTATTTTGTTTTTAAAATAATGTTTTCTCAGTTTCTAATGAAAGATTTTACTGATGATTCATCAAAAATGTAAGCTTTCGTGTCTCAAAACCAAACTGCAACATATTGTCTCTCTTATGTTAGATAGCATCTCTCTCTCTCTACAATGGACACAGGCTCATTGAGAAAGTCCTACAGACAGTGGTGAATTCCAAAAGAAACATGGTTAAGATTCCTGAACAACTTAACCCATTTTTCCCTTTTTTGTAAAAAAAGGTTACAGAATAGCTTTGCCAGCTCTCTAGAAATGCTACCAAGTACTACAGTTTAATGTTTACTATTTTGAGTTGTCTTGTAACCAACTTGAATAAATTATGCTTTTAATAGCAAGTAAACCATGTAAGAAAACCAGAAGTGACTGCTACAGATGGTTTTAGGAAAAAATACTGTCTGATACTGAGAACATTATCCCTGTCTTGCTGGAGGCTGGTAAAACTGAGAACAACCTGAAAGCAAGACTTCTTTTGAGCCATGGATTACCAGGGTAAAATTGTGCATAAACTGGGAAGCATGAAGGGTAAAACAATTTAAAAGTAACAGGCAGTATCACAAGATATCTTCTATAATCTTTATCCACAGATCATTTCTAAATATTTCAAAAAGGACTATAAATAAACAAAGTAAAATAAATTATTCCATGTAACAGAGCAATTTATTTAAAAGGTATAAACTAAAAATATATACAAAAACATCTGTCAACATTAGAGCTGTCAAGCAATACAAAAATTGGTTGTGTAATTAAAAAATTAATCAAAATTAATCACAGTTAAAACAATAGAATAGAATTTATTTAAATATTCTGGATGCTTTCCATATTTTTAAATGCTTTCAATTATAACAAAATACAAAGTGTACAGTATTCATTTTATATTTATTTTTGATTAAATATTTGTACTGTTAAAAACAAAAACAGGATTTTTCAATTCACCTATTACAAGTACTGTAGTGCAATCTTTATCATGAAAGTTGAACTTACAAATGTAGAATTATATATAAAAAATAACTGCATTCAAAAATAAAACAATGTAAAACTTTAGAGTCTACAAGTCCACTCAGTACTATTTCTTTTTCAACCAATTGCTCAAACGAACAAGTTTGTTTACATTTGCAGGAGGTAATGCTACCCCCTTTTTGTTCACAATGACACCTGAAAGTGAGAACAGCTGTTGTAGCCAGCATTGCAAGACATTTACAAGCTATATGCGCTGAAGATTCATATGCCCCTTCATTCTTCAATCCAAAGCAGTGCAGATGCATTTTCGTTTTCATCATCTGAGTCAGATACCACCAATAGAAGGCTGATTTTCTTTTTTGGTGGTTCAGATTCTGTAGTTTTTGCATCAGAGTTACTCTTTCAAGACTTCTGAAAGCATGCTCCACACCTCATCCTTCTCAGATTTTGGAAGGCACTTCAGGTTCTTAAATTTTGGGTCAAGCGTTGTAGCTATCTTTAGAAATTGCACAGTGGTACCTTCATTGCATTTTGTCAAAACTACAGCAAAAGTGTTCTTAAAATGAACATCTGTCATGAGTTATCATCCAAAACTACTATAACATATATGTCAGAACACAGTTAAAATAGAGCTGGACACACAGAATTCTCTCCCAAGGAATTCAATCACAAATTTAATTTAGACTTTTTTTTAAATGAGCGTCATCACCTGGAAGCATGTCTTCTGGAATGGTAGCTGAAGAATGAAAGGGAATATGAATGTGTAGTATATCTGGCACATAAATACCTTGCAATGCCAGCTACAGAAGTCCCATGTGAAAATGAAAACTGTTCCTCCCTTTCTGGTGACATTGTTAATAAGAAGTGGGCAGCAGCATCTTCTGCAAATGTAAACAAACTTGTTTGTCTTAGCAATTAACTGAACAAGAAGTAGGACTGAGTGCAGTTGTAGGCTCTAAAGTTTCGAATTTTTTTGTTTTTGAGTGCAGTTATGTAACAAACTTTACATTTGTCAGTTGCACTTTCACAATAAAGAGATTGCACTACAGTGCTTGTATGAAGTGACTTAAAAATATTGTTTTTTATCATTTGCAGTGTAAATATTTATAATAAAAATTAATAAAGTGAGCAGTTGCCTTTGTATTGTGTTGTAATTGAAATCAATATATTTGAAAATGTAGAAAAATGTCCAAAAATATTTAAATAGAACACCAATTGAAATTTAACAATTGATTAAAACTGCAATGAATTGTGATATTAATTTTTCAGTTAATCACACGAGTTAACTGTGATTAATTGACAGCCTAGTTAACATGAAAGTTCTTTAAGAGGAATTACCCAAATTGTGAGGGAGTTAGGTACTCTAAAGTCACAAAGATTAAATACTTTAACAAGTACAGTATAACAGAACAGTAGTGCTCAAATACTGCATATAGTATACTTTTGAAGGCCAAAACTTAGAGAATATCTTCAGACCCCATTCTCTCTTGCTGTAAATCAAGCTGGCAATAAAATTACTCACTTCTCTCATTAGGGCAAGGACCGACATGCTTCTCCCTGTAGAACAGTGGTTCTCAACCTGTGGTTTGTGGACCCCTGGGGCTCCAGAGACTATGTTTAAGACTTCCAAAGGAATCCACACTTTCAGTGGAAACTTTTTAGGGGTCTGCAAATGAAAAAAAGGTTGAATACTACTGCTCTAGAGTAACCTCCTACACCCCAGTTCACCGTGGGGATTAGAGAAAGGTAGAATACCTGAATTTAATCATTTTCCAAACAGAATACAGTAATGTTGCCTCTGAAGTCTTTTATACTGTATGCACAAAAGAAGCTGAATAAGTCAGGGGCTCCCAGAAAAAAAGGAAAACACAATGGCAACTTTAATTTTTAAAAATTGACCAATTTTTAAAAATTAAAGTGTTCAAATAGAGCTCCCATTAAACAATGCCCCCAGGATTTATTTTTTTTTAAAAAAAAGAATGTATTAAAGGTTGTCTGCTCCCTTGTCAATGAGTTTTAAGTTTTCCTGGTAGAGAAGAAGGCAGGTCTAAGAGCAACACCAAACAGGCCCCTTCTTACTCGGTTTCTTTCTGTACATGCCTGCTGCTACCTCTTCCATTTCAGCACTGCTGCTTTTGTTAATGTGACTACCCTTTTGCAGGGCCCTGGGTTTGTGAGCCCCTCCAGATCACTGCATGAGAGAGGCAAAGTACAGCTGATCTTCAATAGAATAGTGAAACTGATTATACAGCATGCTATCAAATGGATAAACTAAAAACAAAGATAGGTGTTTTTCTCTCATCTTCTAGTTAAAGTAATCTTAGTGGTTGCCTAACCATTGTAGACAGCTTTTCAGACGGAAATGTGATTTTTAAGTTCACAGTGTCCCTTTAGCAATGATATTTTCTTAAATAAAAAGTTGTTCAATCCTTAAGAGTCAAAGTTCACACTGTCTGAAGCCTACTCCATATGCTTACATTTTACTGTTACTCTGCTCGTTCGATATCATGAAGGCCAGGGAGATAAAAAGGAAGAAAATGGACTCGTGTATATAACCCTGTATCAATGCTGAAAGTAAAGAGTGGTCTATACTTTTCATGGATATACACACATTATTATAGATATTCCTGTGCTAGAAGTGTAATAAGGGTCTCTTGCTCCAGTACAACTTATATCAGTATAACTGCACCGACATAGTGGTTGTACTGGTATAACATTTCAGTAAAAAATCCACCCCTCTAACCAAGACAGTTATACCAGTGTAAAAAACAAAGAACCCAACAGTGTACGACAGGCTATGATTGTGTCTTAGGCCTAACAATGCTTTACAATCTGATTCCAGCAAGAAAATACCTAGCGGTGACAGAGTCAAGAATACTTCTAGAGTGTGAGAATTCTCAGATAGTAATTATCCAAAGTACCTTGTTACTTCAAGGATTTTATGGAAAAGAGCTGCTATCAGTACAGAGTAGTGTGTTTCTAGATTTAACAGTGTTTAACAAGCAAACTGACTATAGGTTCTAGTTGAAGCAATATACTGGGATCCTAAGGCAGTGGAGAATTGGGATGTCATTTCAAAATTAAGTCAGTTATTCTCAAAATTAAGCGAGTTATACTCATAAGAGTTTCAATATACACCAAAAGGATAATGCTCTAAGATGCTCAAATTTACATATTTGTACTAGAATTCATAAACTTTTAGATTTCACATTTAAAGATATTTGATCATTTATTCATTCACTAGCCTGCCAAAACTCCAGTTTGTGGTTCTCCACTGTCATTACAAGTATTGCACCGTGAGCCACTAAAACAGTAAAGACTAAGGTAAAATAAATGTGTAAGGATCTTACTGGATTTACATTTTGGCAGATATTTACATTTCCAAAACAAGTTAACTGAATTTCTATAATGAATCTACGTACGTAAATATGCTATTCTACAACTGGTGTTGACAGAAACGAAGTTTCTTTAAAATTAAAATTACCTTTATTCCCCCATCAATTCTGTTTTTAGGTCTCAAAAATGTATTTTCCCACTCATCTTGAAAACTACCACAATAGGGCTTTTTATGTCAAATTTAGCGATATCTTTTCCATTCAATGCTGCCACTGAGTGGCTTATTTTTTCCAATAAAACGAAGATCAAATTACTCTCTTTACAATGATAGACCTTGAAGAAAGCCACCAGATACCTCTCACTTTAAGGGATATGGCTGTTGCCATAGGCACTGACTCCGGGGCTGGAGCACCCATGGGGAAAAATTGGTGGGTGCTGTGCACCCACTGGCAGCCAAGCTCCCCGCCTGCCTCCCCTCCCTGAGTGTGCCGCATCCCTGCTTCTCCTCCCAGGCTTGTCGCAGTGTAACAAGCTGTGGGAGGGAGGGGGAAGGAGCGGGAACATGGCGAACTCAGGGGAGGAGGCGGGGATTTGGGGTGAGGCTGGGGCAGGAGGGGCATAGTGTGGCACGGGGTGGAGTCGGGACCAAGAGAAGTTGGTGCCTATTCAGGTTGCCATATGAGGAGAGATTAAGACGATGTACTCTTCAGCTTGGAAAAGAGACGACTAAGCAGGAATATGATAGAGGTCTATAAAGTCATGACTGGAGAGGAAAAAGCAAATAAGGACATGTTATTTACTTCTTTTCATAACACAAGATCTAGGGGGTCACCAAATTAAATGAATAAATAGTGTGGCGGGGCTGGCACCCCGTTGGCCCCTCTTGGTCTGGGGCGAGGGGCAACCCCGCCCTTCCTACCCCTCCTATGGGTGAGCGTGTTCTAGTGGCCAAAATCTCTCTGTCTTAGGCCTCTATGACAGCGCGGCCCACTGGCCAGAGTCTCTCGCTCGTCCCTCCCCTAATGGGAGCGTGTGGCTTACCAGCCAAAGTCACTACATGCAGCTGCAGAGGCAGCCGTGTGGCCCAATGGCCAGAGTCTCCTTCTCTCTCCTCCCCTAATGGGAGCGTGTGGCTTACCAGCCAAAGTCTCTATGCACTCTGTCCCTGCAGCAGGGTTGCCCAATGGCCAGATTCTCTGATAATATGTTGAGTTGCCAAAAAAAGGGGGGTGGGGGTTAACAACCCCCAGTGGGGGAGCCTGGGCCCTCCCGCCTTCACCTGGCTCCGACCCAAGGCCCTATCCAGGCAGCTTACTCCCGCCCAGGGTCAGCGGGGATCCAAACTGCAACAAGCTGACCTTACCTTCCCCGGGTCACTTCCCACCACTCCTCTTTGGCTCCGGTAACTCCAGGGTCTCTGGGATCCTCAGCAGCCGCAGCTGCTTGCTGGGGTCTCCTTCGCCGCTGGCCTCCGATCCGCCCTCCCGGTCCTTCAGCTCTCCCTGGCAAAGGTTGTACCTGGTCGGGGGCTGGAGCCTCTGACGAGGGTCCTTCCTTTCCGGCAGCCAGCCCAGACTGAGCAGTCTGGCAGGCTTTTATACTGCTCTGACAGCATGAGCATGCCCAGTGGGACTTCCGAGGCGGGGCTTCCTCTCTCAAGAGGGAGTGATTAACCCCCTCTATCCCAGTGCAGGGCTGGTTTGCCCCATCACAAGTAGGTTTAAAACAAACAAAAGTAGTATTTTTTCCACACAATGCACAATCAACCTGTGGAACTCCTTGACAGGGGATGTTGTTAAGGCCAAGACCATATCAGGGTTCAAAAAACACTAAATAAATGGAGGATAGGTCCATCAATGACTATTAGCCAGGATGGCAGAGATGATATCCCTAGTCTTTATTTGCCAGAAGCTGGGAATGGGCGACAGGGGATGGATCACTTGACGATTACCTGTTCTGTTCATTCCCTAGGGGATACACGGTCCTGGCCACTGTCGGAAGACAGGATACTGGACTAAATGGGCCATTGGTCTGACCCAGTATGGTCGTTTTTATGTTCTTATTGTGATCCTTTGACATACAGACAATCTAATTGTAAGCTCAGCTGTAAAAAGCATGTGAAAGTTCACAAGATGTCAAAATAACCTATTACAAGAAATGTTGACAGGGAAAAGTACAAAAGGGAGACAAAGACCGAATTAGTCCGAACTGTAAGACCTACTGATATAACTCAAGGACTGTGTTAAGATCATGATTAGTAAACAAGAAAATATGGGTCCAGAAATTAACGAACCAAAACTCATGTGTTGCATATTAGGCCTAATAATTATGAAATAGGCTATTCCACCCATCACTCCTTTTTGGGTTCTTAAAGAAAGAGACTTTGGAGGTGGTAGGGATGTGGGAAAAAATATGGAGGAATAACAGACTGAGGCTACTGGCACAATCTTCAGCATCATGGCTGCCACATCATCATCTTCTGGACCTCAGGCCTTCATTATCCTAATCCTGAGAGATGTTCTGACCACACTGAACCAGAGAGAGGGACCCAGATAACATTGCCAAATCTATCAGCTCTAGCTGGGATAAGACAGGATCTGACTTAACAGCAGCAACAATAATCATTCCAGCTTCTCTCAACTAACTTAACTGTTCTTTTGGGGAAAAGAGATCACCATCTTTAACACCACCTCAAAGACTGTTAAACCAAAATCTCTCCAGCTAAAAAGAAGGGAACAAAGAATGCTGTCAAATTGAAAGACTTATTGAATATTTTACACTTCAAATACTTGTACTGTTTTTCCCTCTTTTCTTTAATGGTGTTTGTGCCATGGTACTAAGCTGTCTAACGTCTCTGTATACCAAACCCCAAATCTTGTTTAACAGTGTGTAATGTTGAACAGTGACCAGGTAATATTAACATCTCTGGCCCATTTAATCCATCTAAATTAATAAAGCAATCCACTCTTCCACTCCAATCATAAATGGTAAAGTCGTATTTTGTGGTGCAGTACCTTTAGATGACTGTCCTCAACAGTAAAAATCCAGCGAATCCTCTCTCTTCCTCTGGATTATCAGATACAGGAGTAATCCAGTTTGACACTGTTGCCTCCAGAATTTGGGGGAATTTTAAAAAGTTCCATAAAACTTAAGAACAAGATGATTTTCTTGACTGCAAAACCCTGAAAAGCAAGGATCAACCAGAGTCTCCCTTCTCAGATTTGCAAGCATTTAGGCGGTGCACAAGCACTTTACAAGCTGTATCTCGGAAGCTTTTAATTTGGCCAAGGCTCAGGACCCTCAGAATACATACAAAAGCAAAGAGGACGACAAATACATGGAGTAGCAAACTCTAATCTAGTTCATGAACCTGAAACAGTTATCCATTTCTCCTCTGGTACTAGCTACTCATGAATGTTGCTAGGCAATAGTCTTTTCTAAGTATACTCACACTCAAAATGAAACAAAGTTCATCTTAAATCAGCAGTGTTTTCTGTTCAGAGTACAATGGAATGCAGTTACAAAACTCGTACAGCCTTGGCTTTCATACTTGAAAGATAAATACCCTCCTTCTGACATGCTACCATAGTCTTACAAATATAGTTTTGATAACAAGGAACTTCAGCTACCTACTTTAAAGCTACCTACCCACTTAGTAACTAACAAAGAATTTTACACTTAAAAAAAACAATAAATAGTCCATAAAATGCTGGATTAACTAATCCAAGGGAATTTTTAAACCTGAACACAAAATATCCACTTAGAAATAATTATGGTAAACAAGGTAAACAAAGTAATTTTCCCCAACTTTAATTATAGTATTATGAATCCATGGCAGCCAATTTAAAATTGTGTAATCTGGAAGACCAATTTTGACCTTTCTACCTGAAAATTTACACTTGTGATATTTCAATCAGGAAGAGTTCTTTGCAAAGTTCCAGGTTAATTAGGTAAGCCGCATAATATGTACAATTTTAGCGGAAAAAATGTAATATTTCACTTTCTGAAGGAGTCTAACCTTTTTCCCTTGCTCATCTCAAAAAAGGTTTGGATTAAAAGCTTCAACAAGAATTACAATACAGGACAGTATTTTTTAAGGATGGGTAAAAACATCAAAACTACACCGTGAAAAATCCTTCAAGCTGTTATCTTTGATTATCCTAAATTTAATGAGGGAAACTGAGGAATTTGCTGCTTCTACAGACTCCACCTCTTCAGACCTTGTAAATTTGCTGTTACAATAGCAAAATGTATTGCCTTTAAGATTTGTATCTGTGTTGGAGAGTTCTACTTAGAAAACACAGTGAAAATGAATTTTAAATACCACATTTGGATAAAAGGAAATGCAATCTCAAAGTACACTCTTAGCTGGGTCAGATGAATTTATGAGTTACTAAAGGTAATGAAAGGGAAAAAATAATTTGGGCTTTTTCTACTTCTTTTATGGTGCATTAGAAGGCCACCTGAGAAAGCCTCCCCACCTGTTTATGTTTAACCATAGCTATCAAGAATGTAAAGCTGAGTTTTATACAAAGATTAGTTAGGTTGTCAGAAAAGTAGATTGGGAGCTTTAAATCCTTACTTAAAACAAAGAACAGCCTTAGAATGGCCTGACAGTCGCACATCATTTCCAGATAAGTGGAAAATTCCATAATTAAGGTTGTTTGAGCATTCTTAAGTCAGCCCAGTTGGGTGTAGGTATTATGATACAATCTAATTGCATGGTCACATATTATTTTGCCCCAAAACACATGCCTCATTCACTGCACAGGGTATTTGGTGTTCACTGAATAGGAAGCTTTAATATCTCGTTTTATTCTCATCTTCTATGTACAGCCTGAGGCTTTAGTAACTGCAAACAATCCAAACACTGCATTAAATACTGAACTGGTTCTTATGGGATTTTCTAGGAAATTGTGTCATGTGGAACCATGCTGATTCCTACATGGGTTAGCAGCAGCATTGGCACCAATAGACCCACAGTACTTATATCTGCCATTTGAGCAGAAAGAATTACAATTAGCAGCAAAGGTACACTGAGATTTAGAAATCCTAGATCAATATTATATTCTGGAGGAAAATGAGAGCTTCTGATTACACAATTGCCCCAGTTCCCCTTAACCTGAGCCCTTCTGTCCCTGAAACTGACCTTTTGTTCCTGTTTCCACCTTCATTATATATTTCACACCACCACTTCCAATCTGTTTTATCCCCTCCAGTCATCTCTTCTGCCCTCCTTAACCTTCTCAGTCTCCTTTTTGCTGCTCACCCACATAATTCTAGTCAAGTTCCTTCTCCATGATGCCTGAGCACTAGCAGGAAGAGCACCAAGAACACAGGTCACAGTCTACCTGCTCTGCTCCTGTGCCAGTACCACTGCAGCCAGGAGGTACAATTGCAGGAAGAGTTCTGCTTGGCTCCTACATATCCTGCAGTCCCAGGATGCAGCCCAGTACAATGTTTGGAGTAATGTGACCAAACTAATAAAGCACTACTAAATGTGTGCAAATGGCAATTTTCAGATGCTTATCATAGCCAATTTTGAGAGCATTTCCTCTCCCCCATAAGGCTAAGAACCAGGAACAGCTCTCAGAAGTTTGAAGTCAATCTGCGCAGCATAGTTATAAGCCAGGCTTGTTTTACAGATGCTGCCATAAATTCTATTTCTATAGTATGAGACAATATATTCATGTAATGTTTAAGAAAAGTTTTGCAAATGAGTTCATGGAGGCAGGTAGCATCTACAGTTTTTCTAAATCCGGTAAATAACAGCTATTTGACAAAATAGCAACGTGTTATAGAACTATGAAAGCACAATAACTGTTTACATAAGACTGTCGCTATAATGTAATAGCAAGTACAAAGTATGTCCTATTTAGGTAAAAAAAGCAGGCTGGATAAAAATTAATGTTTTTTAAAAAAGTTTTTTATTTAAATAGGTTTTTCCCCTCAAAAAAAAAAAATCTAATCTAAAGATAGTTTTCATTAAGATACTTATAGCTAAAAGATATCTCATCATGCAATAGGGATTATAAATTCTATTTCTTTAGTATGAGACAATATATTCATGTAATGTTTAAGAAAAGTTTTGCAAATGAGTTCCAGTAGTTCATGGATTAGGGACCCAACCTTATGAGGTTCCAGTGGCTTCTGTACAGATTATTTAGGTTCATCTTTCTGTCTAACCAATGGGACTCAGTACTCAGTCTAGAACAGCAGCGTCCAATACGTTTGCCACTTGCCACATATGGTGAATAGGCTACTGAATTGTGGCTAATGCATGAATCTGTGAATCCACTTTTTCTGAAGTAAATTTTTATAAAATCTGGAGGCTGAGTTAACATGCGCAGTCAGTATGAATTATACACCAGATCTGAGGGTTATAGCAGTAGTATATTTTTTTAATCCTTTTTTAGAATGTGGTGAATAAGAAAAACTCAAAATCACAAGTGTGGCTAGCATCAAATATCTATTGGACATCCGCTGGTCTAGAAGATATCAGAGATGCTTCGTTTTTCAGTTCTCAAACTGTGGATTTGTCTCCAGAGATAACATGTTTGTCAACAGCAAAATTTTTAAATAAATAAGTATATAGAGGTGAGAAATAGCCGACCTCAACCCTACTATCCCTCTGCAAATTTATGTTATGCTGAGTCAAACCCTTACCTCTAAGGGAGCAAAGTTTCAAACAGTTCAATGAATAAGATTGTTGGGAGAGGAATAGATATGGACAAGGAGAAGAACTCTGGAAATAAATGTGAGAAAGGAGGCATGGGTAGTAGAAACAAAAGTGAAATTGTTTGAGCAGCAGAAGTCTTGAGGTCTTCCTGAGTGTAGCCTTCACTGATTTGATATCTACCATACCATTCTCTGATTAGAAGGGAAAATCTAAAATGACAGCAGGCCATAAAAGATACCCAGTTTGGGAATATTTGAACAAAGTTCCTCTAGCTGTGGGTAAGACAGGCATGCATGCAAAATGCAAACAGTACCACAAAGAAATGCAAGACCTAGTTGCCCAAATGAAACATGAGAAACGTTCCTTCTCAGGAGGATGCCGCATTGAAGATGAAGAAAGGAATATGTCTGTATGTTCCTGATCTTCAGATTGGTAAACTTTTTTATTTCATACATCTTTCTTAAGGACCACCTGTCTTCCTTCTGGACTATTCTTGAATTCTTATGTTTGACCAAAAAGTATAGTTGTTACTCTAAGATACTATCATTTTAGATACAGTTGTGATAAAAAATTAAATAGCTGAAATAGGCAGATCTTCCTTTTACAATTTCACCTTTAAAGTAATACTGAGTGTCAGTGAATGCAATAAGTAATGCTAAATGAGCAATATGGTAATAATAATTAAATAATTTCATTGACTCATTTTCTTTAGGAGAATCCATCCTCAACATACAGGATTTTGAAGACTATCCACCTTCAAGATCACCATTTTCTATAGTTTGAGTTATCTGTCAATGACAGTATTTCAGTTACATCATGTATATCACATAGCAACAGTATATCACCTGTAGCAAAAAAGAAAAAAAAAATCTCCATCATCCAGAAACAACCATAGATACGTTTGTGATAAGAACCAGCAGATTACAGAAAGAGGTAATTGATGGAAAAACTGCCCTGTTTATGCAACAGACTTTCCTTTCCGTATGATTGAGAACCCACACTTTAACAACATGGTTCAGTTATTAAGACCAGAATACAGTCTACCCAATAGAGCAGACATAGCAGGCAAATAGCTGGATAAAGTGTATGAAAGAGAAATTGAGCAATGTGAAAAAGGTCAAAGGCAAAATTGTTAACCTGAGTCTTGTTGGGTGGAGTAATGTCCACAATGATCCTGTTGTATGTGCTTGCATGACAACAGAAGAAGGGAATGTATCAACTGCTTCTGTAAGGAAGACATCAGGAAATGCACACACTGCAGAATACTTACAAGACGAACGCCATAAAAGCTATAACAAACTGAAAAAAAAATTCAAGTGTCTAGTATGCAGCTTGGTCACAGACAGTGCTGCAAATGTATCCAAGATAAGATGAAATTATTTAGAAGAGAGAGTCCCAAGCTAACAACATACAGTTGTAGTACTCATTTGATGCACCTCATAGCCAAAGACTTCAGTGTTCCAGAAATAAAAGACTAATGTTGTTGAAATTGCAAAATACTTCCATAACAACCCCTTTGCAGCAGCTACTCTGAAAAAAGTGGGAGGAACCAAGCTAACTCTCCCACAAGACGTGCAATGGAACTCAGTAGTGGACTGTTTTGAGCACAATATCAAGAACCGGCCTAATCTGATGACAGTTTGTGAGAAAAATCATGAAATATAGATGGCATTGTCACAGCCAAAGTTTTCAACATGAGACGTAAGAGAAACGTTGAACGCATGTTGAGTACACTGAAGCCTATTTCTGTAGCCTTGAACAAAATGCAGGGAAATAGCTGTTTTATTGCTGATGCTGTTGAAAATTGGAACAAACTAAGTGAGATCTTAAAGAGAAATATGCAATAACAGAGTTAAATTACCAACATTAAAAAAACCAAATGGGACAAGCACTATCTGCAACTCATTTTCTTACAAAAATATTCTCAGTACTCAGTACCAGGGTTAAACTTAACTCTGGGATTGACAACCTTTCAGAAGACATGTTCTAAGTCTTCATTTATTTACTCTAATTTCATGTGCCAGTAATACATTTTAACGTTTTCAGGAGGTCTGTCTACAATACATAACTAAACTATTGTTGTATGTAAAGTAAATAAGGTTTTTAAAATGTTTAAGCAGCTTCATTTAAAATTAAATTAAAATGCAGATCTTATCAGTGATCCTTGCCCTTGCTTAGTTTTCCAATGTCTGGCACGTATTTGTGTGCCACTTAAACTATCCAGGCTTCTGAGTGCTCAGTTGTTAACAAGTTCTAAGAGGGACAGAGAACAGTTCTCATGTGTGAAAATACCTGTTCACACAGGAATGTAGATCCAAATGCTGAAAGCATTGCAAACACAATTTTCTTCAAACAGTTAAATTTTACTGGCAGGGACATCCCAGAAGGTTAGAATAGAGGCCTATGATCTCCCTTGGTAGCTTTAAGTGCACTCCACAGATCTCCAAAATTTGATGCCCACAATTCTGAGCTTTTTAACTTAATGAGCTGCATTTTGAAATCTTTAACACCCATTCACTAAAATACAAATCCAAGTTGCTTTCGTTGAACTTTTCAGGTTTAATTAGAAAAGAAAGCATTGGGCCAAATCACTGGCAATCTTGAAATCTGTCAGAAAATTATGATTCCAGTTCTTGCATGTGCATTCCAATCTCATCGACACTGATAATGCAACGTGTCAATATCTCCTTTATGTGAGAAAGTGGAAGTTTGAATAGTCAGAGAAAAACAGCTAGACTTACAAATGCCTTCCAGGTTTCATAAAGATTCGGAACCATTTGCCCTACACCCTAACATGGAGGTTGAGTTTGTTTAGATGAGCAGTGATGTCAGTTACAAACATGAGCTTACACAGCCATTTGTCATCATCCAGTTCGCGGTAGTTCTGTCTTTTTTCCAGCAAAGACACACTGATTGCATCAAAACAGTTTACAAAGCACATCAAAACCTTGCCATGACTTCGCCACCAAATGCTGCTGTGAAGTGAAATGAATGGACATCTAACTTTTCTTTCTTAGAAGTTGATATTTTGTCAAATGTACCCCTCAACTAACAGTGAGGGGGGGGGGGGGGGGAATCACAACAGACGGCATGCACAACGTCAAATGTAATGTGGTGTTCCATGTGACATGACAGCGATGTAAACAGCCAATCAGGACTTAACAATATTCCAGTACAGTGGCGCTGGAACAATTGTTATGGTGGGGATGCTGAACTACGCTCCCTCTTGCCCCTGCTTGCATTCCTCACTGCCCCAGGCTGGGGCCAGTAGGTCACAACCAGGGGCGGCTGCAGAGCCGTCAGCCAGTGGCTGGGACCCCGGGCCGGCAGCAGAGCCCCCAGGACCAGTGGCCAGAACCTGGGCAGTATGAGTGTCACACAAAATCATCTTGCATGCCTCCTTTGGCACGTGTGCCATAGGTTTCTGACCCCTGCAGTAGTCAAAAGTGTGAGATGAAAGTCTGTTCAGCCTTTACAGACAGAAAAGGCTGAATCTTTGAAATGTATGGATATACCTATGGTAAAATCAGGTACTGGCTAAAAGATACTCAAAAGGTTAAAGTTTTTAGGTTTTGCTTTTTTGGGGGGCTCCATTATTTTTGAAGTATCTTTCTAAAAGCTCTATTTGCCCTTTTAAATAATTATATTCAAGAATATATATTTTTTAAATCACGTGTACCTTTGTAAGTATTTTATTGACTGCAGATCCAGATGTATGACTCGCCATAAGCACATACAAATACCAGTTTTGAAAGAAAAAATAATCAGAAGCCATACCTTGTGTTGTTCTATCGCATCTATCCATTGTTGTCTATGATCAGGATCCTGAGCTCGTAGGTACCAAACGCTATCATTTACGCTAATGTCAAATCTGCATTCATCAAAATCATGAGGCTATGGAGGGAAACAAAAAGGGGGATATATGAGAAGTACAGCTAGAATTAAGCATAAAGAAGATTAGTTATATCTCAAGCATAGAATGCTGAGAGTCCAGCTATAAGGTGTCATAGGCCACACTATTTGCTTTAACTATGGAGTTAATTAAATTCTTATTACAGTATTAGCTCCATTTTGTATGGTGGGTCTAAATAAGATTTTTAGATAAATTTTAAGTTAAAAAAAGTTAAACCAGTAAGTTATACCTTACACCAACCCAGAAAACAGCCAGCAGACATTTACAGCATGACATATTGTATATAGTAAGAGCTGATGGAACACCTTAGCAACTGCCACAAGATCCATTTAAAAACATTGAAGTATTCTTGGGATTCTAGCCAAGCACAGACCGGACACTCCTTCCCCCATCCAAATAAAACAAACAAACCTTATGGCAGACTAAAAAAGCAAAACTAATAAATACCCTCAGTTGAGTTTTAACTTCAAGTAAAAGAGAAGAGGCAGACATTATATGAAGTCCACTATGGCTACTATAGATTTCAGATACTGTTCAGATACCGTAGTAATGGGCAGAAATATAAAATTATAAGACAGATGACCCACTAAACATGTGTTTATGCAGAATGGTACAATTGCAATGCTAGCAGTATTACTTCTTGTAATAAAAAGTTTAGTAGTTTATGGCCATTAGAGTTTAAGATTCTTGGAGGATTTCTCAAACATGATATTTTCCCAAATGTTTAGTCAAATCATCTATTCAGCTCCATGCTGAAGGGCTGTTCTGACCATGTGCACCCTCATAAAATGGGCATTTTTTAATTCTGAAGGTTTTCAAAGCATTTTACAAGCTACATTATATAAAAATAACTGCAATTTTAGTAGTAATGCAATCTTTGCTACTGAAGGTAGGACTACAGTAATACTATACACATTCTGCTGAGCCATCTGACTATTAAGATCTGGTACTATGGAAATCTAACAGCAATTGGTCCTCCTTTTGCACATCAGCAATGATGGTACAAATCACAAAGACAGAAATCTTCTGCAGAAGAAACAAGTCTCCTGGTCAGCGTCCAAAACAATAATGAGGTACGAAATCTACTCTGTAACCTACAGTTTTGTTTTTATTTTTTTAATTAGACCTCAGCAGGGAGAGGAGGGGTCAGCAGCAAGAAGAAACTGCTCAGGGAGTCTCCCTCCTTGGCAAGCAATGCTGGTTTCAGGAGAGCTGTTTCCCCACTACAAAGAGAACTAATACCAGCAAAAGCACTAATATGCTCTATTCCAGGGGTAGGCAACCTACGGCACACAAGCTGATTTTCAGTGGCACTCACACTGCCTGGTCCCAGCCACCAGTCCCAGGGGCTCTGCTGCCAGCATGGAGTCCCGGCCACCTGCCTGGTGCTTTGCAGCCACCCCCAGCTGAGGCCCACTGGCCCCAGCCTGCGGCAGTTAGGGGTGCAGACAAGGGCAAGAGGGGTCACAGCTCAGCCCCCCACCTTAAAAATGGTTCCAACGCCACTATACTGCATTTTAATTTAAATTTTATATAAAGCTTCTTAAACATTTTAAAAACCTTATTTACTTTACATACAATAATAGTTCAGTTAGATATTAGACTTATAGAAAGAGTTCTTCTAAAAATGTTGAAATGTATTACTGGCACATGAAACCTTAAATCAGAGTGAATAAATGAAGATTTGGGACACCACTTCTGAAAGGTTGCTGACCCCTGGCTCTACTCTATATATTAGCACTGCTAGCATCTAGAAAAATCAGATGAGGGCAGGGAAAAAGGGGGAAGATGTGGTTACCTTACAACCATGTTCTCAGGTCTCATGGCTGGTATTATGTCTCGGCAACCAGCATGCACAACATTAATGTTGTCCTAAAACTTAAAGCTACAATGGAAGTACTGTCATAATTCTGGCTAGTTAACTTCTACCCTTAAAAGCTTACTGATCAATGAAATGCAGTCATTCTGAACCAGAAACACTAAATAATCCTTTATAAGAAAGTAAAAAAAAGTCTCAGTTGAAACTGCAGACAAGTTTTGAATATGCATGACTACCTAAATGTGAATTTGCCCATCACATAAGAGAACCTGTACCTTTTCTTTCAGAAAAGCATCATGGAATTTGTCCTTTAACAACAAATGTTTTACTTCTCCTACCAAAAATATCACCTATTAGTATAGTGCCATCTAGCATCATGCTGAGACAGTTCTTTCAGTATCAATTCAGAGGAAAGATTGCCGCACACTCCACTTCCTGCATTGTTTGCCGTTCAGAACTTGTACACAACTATTAACTATGCCTGAATTATGAGATCTGGCAAGATCAAGAGACACTAAAGATAGGCTTTACATTTAGCCTAATAGAGGTCTGTACAAGTAGATATTCCTTATAAAGCTTCTGACTGCGTCAATTCAGTATTTGGCAATGATACTCGTTGATAGTGAGAAGTCAAGACTTCCCCTTTCCATTGATGGAATCATAGACCAGATACAGTAAAGAACAATTTCTGCTGATACAAAAAGTCTCCTGCCCTTCTTCATCTAATATTTATCTTATCAGTTACTATTGTTTTTATCTAGAGTTTGAGTATAAATACGTAAGACAATACTTATTGTATTGTATAAATACGCTAGCTCTGTTCTAACCATTAAAAGGAAATATTAGGGCCAACAGTAAGATTGTCTTGCAGGTAGATATTTAGAGCTAATGCACATTTTAGATTGCTCAATTTGAGAGAGACATTCAGCTGCATTTTCTACCCTTATTGTGTTAAGAAACTAGTGATTGAAACTTAAATATAAATGCAAGTGCAACCTCAGTCTACTTTTTACGTAATAAGTATCCCTTAAGAATCCAAACATCACTGTGCTCATCCAGTTCTAAAAAACCTAAACATACCATGATTATATTATTCACATTATTTTATATTGATGAAATAAAAATTGGCCATATTAAATTGTAATCAGTCATGTTTTACTCAAGATCCATATCAACGATGCTTAATCCACATAAGTGGGAACTCTTAAAATATTACCCAGCATCCAAAACGAGAATCTACCAATCCACTGCTTGGCCACCTTGCATAAGGAGGCATTTGAAGAGGCTTCTAACATTTATTCATGTCTGAACTGGCCCACAGAATGCCTGTGAAACAAAATCTGGTTTGGAGGCTCATTCAGCTAACTAGTCTATGCCTTCTATCCATGATTAAAGAGTCTACTCACTAATTTGTTACTGACCATAACACGTGGGAAGCACTTCCGCTAATACTGGCACGTAAGTCAACAATTTCTCATTAAGCTTTGATTTAAACATTTTTAAATCCCTTGATACTATCAAGTGTACTCTCTAATACTATCAGAGTATACTTCCTTAACATTTGGAAAGTTATCGATGCAATAGTTTTCCTGCGCTCCCATTGCCCACTAACATTCATCAGCAGCATGACATTAACAGGACTGTGGTCAGTTTTGCTGAAGCCCTTCAGAATTCAAAAGGCCGAAACAGTGGAACTCAAGAATCATGTCAATTTTATAATCCTGATAAAACTGAGCAACAGGGACAGTCACTTAAGTTATTTGAGAAGATGTAGTCCCTATCAACAAAAATGGAGTAGCAGTATTCTTCCCCACTCTTCCTTACAATGTTCAAGAGGCTCTTGGAGGAGGCAAAGCGGTGAAGAGTCCACCATACCTTCAAGCAGCTATGAAGCTGTAGATGGTGAGGGGAGACAGACAGCTTCTTCTGCCTTCCAGCAGCGCTATGCATATATGTTGACCTTCAAGATTAGACACCTCCTAGCCAGCAAATATGAAAGATTCCAACTTCCCTTTTTGCTGGACCATGCTTTAAGAACTCTAGTAGAAATCTCAGTAGTACCCACCACAGAAGCTAGATTTCAGGCTGCTAGGGATGGGTCTTGCTTCTCAACAAGGCACTCTACCTGGAGCTCTCTAAGGCCATCTCCCTGCCACTACCCAATTTCATGTCTACCACTGGCTATCATATTTGCTCTTTTGACCAGTGTTAGGTAAATTATTTTAAGACCTGGCCATAATTAGCGTGTTCAAAGTATATCCAGTAAAGGAATATTTGTATATCCTACTGTTGTGCACCATACGCTCCTTCGTGGGTCAGAACCAGGTGCCCATTTTTTAAAAAAAGCTTTAAGAATAGCATAATATGCTATTTTTAATAATCATTTTAGATTATGGATATTTGTAACTGCCAAACGGCCAAATGGAAAAGTCTTACTTTCTTCAATCCACCTTTCAAAATTAGTAGTTTCCTATAGTTAATCCAATCAAAAACATTCAAACTACAGCTTTTATGACAGGAATATTTATAAGTAGTAAAATGGTGAGAATTTTACAACTAAAAAACCAAACACATTCTGTTTTTTAGGCTTGCAGAAAGTTTAAACATTGCTGCTTTTGTCCAATTATATACTACAAAACACTACCTGGTATTTCCCATATCACATAACTCACTCAAAGGATGACAAATATTCAAATGAACCCATCAAACATCATCACTGCAAAGTTGCTGCACATTTTGTAGCCCTCTATCTAGTATTAAGCCACATGAAACTATATGATAATATTCCTAAAGCTAAAAAAATCCCACAACGTTTCCAGGCTTGCTGGAGCTGCTTCACTGTTTTAAACTGTATTCTATTAGATTCTAATAACCCATCACTGTAGTATCTGAGTTCCTTCCAAGAATTCAATTAAAGAATGTGACTAACATTCATCAGCTGTTTTCTCATCCTCTCAACAGGGAAGAAGGGTGCACAGTGAAGCGTTTTGGACTTTACAATTTAATAATTCTACATTTATGTGAACGGACATAGGCATGCACACATACACGCAGAGCTATATTTATGTTAGAGAAAACAAGGTTACAAACATCTTGCACCTGAAGCAGAAGGTGATTAGGCTTGTGACGGGCCCTATACCCCATGGGAGTTCGTTCTACAAGCTCAGGTCAACTCCCAAGAAAACTTTGTCTACGGCACAGACTACCTTTACTTTTATTGTAGAATGTTCTGTTGTGTCAGAGGAGTGAAGAAGTCAATCATGATGTCTATCCTAGATTGCATATTTATTCTTTATTACTTTGCATATGTTCCCTGTGTGGCTGCAAACATATTGCTTTTAAACCACTGACATAAGATGACATACCATCACAAAATTAATTTTCCTTAGCCATTTAAACCAAGTATTTTGTCCATAAATGTAATCTATCTATAAAGCTCTAGTGAAACATGAAAGACATCAACTTTGAGATAGCGCTTACCGTAATAACAGCCTTGCTCAGACAAATCGAGCCCCTGCAGCCATACTCAGTTTCATCTTCAGATTTGTAGTAACTTAAAGTGTTGTTTTTCAAAACTACCCATCGGTCCTGCCACCCATGAATGTAGTTGGTCCACTGTAGAGAACAAAGAAATTAATCTTAAAAAGCTAAGCAAGGTCTGAAAATAGTAAATATACTGATAAGACACCTGGTTTGCTTATTAAATTTCATAATTTAAAAACTAGAAAAAAGTTTTTCAAAGTTCTCCCTAAATGACGGATTTGCTATCCCCTTGATCAGAACTCTCATTTTTTCCATCAGCCATTTGTGTTGCACAGAACCTTAAGCCAATTTTTCTTCATTAACAAAAAATCTAAAATTATGTCTTGTCTATAAAAGCAGTATCACATCCATGTAAAACAAAATATATGGAGATATACCTCTCTCATAGAACTGGGAAGACCTTGAAAAGTCATCGAGTCCAGTCCCCTTCCTACATTAGCAGGACCAAGTACTGTCCCCGACAGATTTTTTTGCCCCAGATCCCTAAATGGTCCCCTCAAGGATTGAACTCGCAGCTGTGGGTTTAGCAGACCAATGCTCAAACCACTGAGCTCTCTCTCCCACCCCACAAAGAACAAGAACATTGTAAAAATGTTCTTTACAATTAATTGCACTGATACAGAAAGAAGTTCAGTAAAAAATTAGAAAGATTAATTTGTAAAACAGTTACGTTTTATCCTTTTTAGGCTTAGAAGTTAATCTTTTGGTTTTAATGTTGCTAAACTTTCCATTTAGGTAGAACAGAAGGTGAGCTTTCATTAGAACTGTTTCCATAAGATAAAGATACTGCTTTAAAGGAGTCTCATTCTCTAGATCAGTGGTCCTCAAACTGGGGTGCACGCACCCCAGAGGGTGCGCGAGACCCCAGCGCCACCACCGAGCCCACCAAACTATTTTGGTTCCGCCAAAATGACGCTGTGGAAAGCGGAAGCTTCTGCTTTGTGCTGCGGCATTTTGGCAGACATACTCCCTGGGAGCCGCCAGACTTTTCCCTCTGTGGAAAGGAGCCGCAGGGGGAAAAGTTTGAAGACCCCTGCTCTAGATCATATAAAAATTAATTTATACAAAGTGCTCCCTTATTCCCCCTTCACAGCAATATAACTACAGAAAAACTGTTCTGTAGATTAAAAACCACCATGTTCACTTAGTAACTTAACATTTGCCGAAGTCACCAAGTCACTTTTGGGTACTAACACTGTACACCCTGATTCATTAGCTGCAGATTACCAAGATACTTGTATATCCTACTCTTAACCAGATTTGTCCAATGATGCCACAATTGTTTACGACATTGCATTCACATATTTACATGGCAATGGAATTCTGTATTTAATATATTAACAATAATCCATCATACACTGCTCATACTTCCAAACCAAAAAAATCTAAACTCACTGAACGAATATTTGATCCTCAATGTATCTTGTATGTCTGATGTCTATCATCATGTCTGGACTGTACTATCTGTGTAAGTCTTACATGGCAACAATCTGTAAGACCCATGCCTGTTATGTACAGCATTGGGAACACACAGTAGCATTCAAGTTCTCTCTAAATTATTCAGTTCAAAAGCAACAGCCAGTTAGAAGAGAATATACTACTTAAGGAGCAATAATGGGAAGTGAGTACAAAAATGTTGTTCATAAATTTGGTAAAGTTGCTCTTAAATGTTTCCTAGATCACGACAGTGGTTCTAAAATGAAAATTCTCACTGAAACAAGATGAGAAAATGCCGAAAAATATTTGTTTCTTTCATTATAACAAAGGCAATAGAATGGGAAAGGGGAAGCAAGTCTTTCCTATGTAGCCCATAGGATTATTTTGCTAGCTATTATATCCTACTAATCCAGCCAGCAGTATCAATTAATAGGTTTCTTTTTTTAAAATTAATCTTTTATTCTTATATCTTATCAGTATTAATTCCTTAAAATTTAAGATGTGTTAAGGCATGTGTTTCCTAATAGTAAGTTTTGCTAAAATGCACAAAGCTTACTGGCCTGTAAAATCCAGTAAGATCTGCTGTATAGCAAAAAGTATAATCAGTTACAAATGTGTCAGCATAAAAGCTGGCAACCTTTGGCCCAAATTAAAAATTCCTAAACTTTGGAGAACCAAAGAAAGGAACTATCCACATGGCCTCATAGGTTTATCACCATCTACAACCCGTTAATAACCACAAAGTGCACCACAACTTAAAAATCACCAAAGAAGTCTAGGTTGGCAATTTTAAAGTAAAATAATCCTTATTAATATATTCAAAACATAAGTATCATAATCCACTAACCCATAAAAATACCTATAAATTTCTTAGGGTACAAAAATAAAATTTTAATATAGTAAATTGGGCCTAAATTACATAGGTCAAAATCCTATAAAATACCTTTTTAAAAAGCTCTTCAGCGTGCCAGGCTCTTCTAACTCCTAAAACTTCAGTTATTAAAGTGTTTTTTCCAGTTCTCCTTTCCTCTATCTATTCTATCTTCTATCACACTATCAGCTCAGCTTGTGCAGTACAGTATAACTACTCAACATCCTTAACCATTAAAAAAAGCCAGCACCACCACGTAATCAGGCATGCCAAAAATAAGGCTGTCCTTCACCTCCTATTACCGTGTTCTCAAAAAGAAGTATAAATATGTTAAGTTACTTATAATAAAAATATTACCACCAAAAGTTTTAAAATGATTTTACTATTTTGCAGTTATACATTTAATTATATTTCTTATTTTATGTTAATTTTAATAAAAATTTTATCAATTTGGAATTGTCCTTATTATAAGTGTTCTTGTCAAGCACCCCAAAAGTCCTCCCCCCAATGTAAAACTCCGTACGTTCTTAAACTCTAGTCTAAATTAAATAAAAACCCTATAAATCTTCTGGTCAAATACAATCAGTAACAAGCCATAACAACTAACCCATTACATTCAGGTCAACACCTCCACTGACACAAGTTAAATGGTACATTTGAACAGCTTTTATTAATCAGAATCTTGTGTTTATGACATTGGTCTGTTGCTATGGAAATATGTCCCAAATTCACCATTATGTCTTTTGGATAGTATTGGACAGAAGAAAAGAGCTCTGGTAACAAAAATTCTAGCTCTTTAAACACGCGAATTTATTTACATGTGACACAGAAACTAAGAAGTTTTATATATCTGAAAATCTTTCCTAGTTTGTATCCACCTTTAAGTGATGAATACACAATTGTAAAACGTGCTTTTCAAATGGTTAAAATTTCTTATCAGTAAGACAATGCATGGGCAAATTTAGGCATTCAAAATGCATTTAAAAATTAAAGAGCTTAAAATTTAGCTTCTTTCCCGGTTACTTGTGGAATAATGAGGGGGCTTATCTAGACTGAGAAAAGACATCAAAATAGCTATTCTGCACTAGCTCCTCATGTGGACACTCTTCTTCCACACTAAAAGTGCTTTTGTGGTGCTTAGGTTCAAGCACTCTTAGGGCTGGTCCTCACTAGGGCGGAGGATCGACTGTAGATACGCAATTTCAGCTACGCTAATAACATAGCTGAAATCGGCGTATCTACAGCCGACTTACCTGCTGTCTTCACAGCGACGGTTGGCGGTGCGCTCCCCCGTCGACTCCAGCTTGCGCCTTTTGGCGAGCTGGAGTTACGGAGTTGACGGGGGCGCCTCTGGCAATCGATTTATTGCGTCTTGACGAGACACGATAAATCGATCGCCATAAGATTGATCTTTCCCCGTGCTAGTGAAGACAAGCCCTTAGTATAGAATCAGAGTCACCACAGGACGGTTAGTGCAGAATACCTACTTAACTTTAAATTAATATCCTAGTTATTTTGCACTAACTTCCTGAACTTATGGCTTATCTTCAGAGGAAGTTCATGGGCTTTTCCCTCCTGCAAAAATGATGAAGTCCTGAGCATCTAAGACACCGCAAGGAATGCAAGGATATGCAACCTTTTATTACTGGCTTAGAGTCTTGTTTTGTTATTAAAAAGCTTTTTTTTACATTTCATTTCTATTTCCAACTAAACATATTATGCAAGAATTTCAGTTAAATTAATTTGCCTATCAGGTATTACAGAAGACAATAATTAACTAGCAAAGAAATTAAAGTTAGCCCAGTCACTCTTATAATACCATCCAGCAGCTTCACTGTAACAGGTTTTATCATATTTCACAATTCAGATTATTTCTCATTATGTGTTTTCACTTTGAGGTTAACAGAAAAGGCAGTAACTGTCATGAGCATAAGCACTACAAACAAAACTCTAAAAATTAAACATAGTGCATGTATAAAACAACACAGATGTTTGGGAAACACCTTGGGATTTAGCGTACATGATAATTCACATTTAAGACAAAGAATACAATTTTTAGACTCTATTTCATTTGCCAATATTAAAATGGATGGCATACTACAAATAACAGATTTTCTACTTAATGATCTGGATTGTCTAATAAGGAGATAATGTTGCAGAAATCTTGGGCAATAAAATTTCTGAACCAAATCATCATGTAAAAAAACCCACTGTAACATACTTCCTGTCCCCTCCTCAGCATCAGATATTAGACCCTGCAGATCAGTGTGCCAAGGCCTGCCTCCTCTCCTCAACACTGCTTCCCTATATGAACTCAAACATTTTTGTAATTGGAAAGAGTTCATAAACAGAGTCCTACTCCCTCATAAAATGTTCACAGGTCATGGGATACTGAGTTCATGCATTCAGTTCTGGCTTGAACCCCTCCTCACAGTGTAGGATGACAGAGATGCAAAAACAACGCTTTAATTCTCTGGATATTTGGGTATATATTGAGAAGCTACTTTCTGCTTACTGCTATTTAGTCTTTAAAACACTCCTTAAAACTGAATTCCCTAATCTCATCTCACA
This sequence comes from Dermatemys mawii, assembly GCA_007922305.1. Classification (NCBI taxonomy): domain Eukaryota; kingdom Metazoa; phylum Chordata; order Testudines; family Dermatemydidae; genus Dermatemys; species Dermatemys mawii. Next base: position 11,089,482 of record ML677342.1, read on the forward strand.
CATCATAAGCTGATTTATTAAATGTACAGTAATAAAAAGGGAGGAATAGGTTTAATCCTCCCCCTCCCACAAACATAAGCAATTTTTTAAAAGCAAGCATCCCTGCAATTTTTCCTTCTTCGCCACCCTTTCACCCTGATCTCCTGCTTCAAGGGTATTATATTGCACTGTTTTGATGCTGGAACTAAAGGCCATGCCACTCCTCTTTGACGTATCCCTATTGATTAGAAGTGATTTGTATGTGCACATCACATGGTGCTACTTCCTGCAAAAAAAAGTCTTGGCAAAGAAAAAAAAAGCGCTTTTCCTTTGCAACACCAAACACTCTTCCTCTTCCCAATACAAGCTCAGCCTGCAGTCCAATACCAGTCACCACAGGTATCATTACAACCTAGCCCGCAACACACACCACCTAGGCTAGGATTGCCAGGCTACAGTCAAAAACCTGATGAACGGAGATACTCTCACTACCAGCACTCACACTCTGCGTGAGAATTATTCTAGCTACCGACCCTGCGGTCCCAAAATTTACACTTGGGGAGGGTGAGTCAAAGAGTGGGAGTGCGGGTGCAAAGTAGGGGGGTATCGAGAAAGAAGGCACAAGCGGCCGCTCATTCATGCCGAGGATGCCTCCTCGTTTAGAAGGAAGGTAGGAGAGACTCCCCCATCCGTTTGGAGGATGAATTTTAAGATCCGCTCCCACAGCCTCTCCCCGAGGAAGGGCTCCCCGCCCCGCCTGGTTTACAGGAAGGAGAGCACTGAAAGCGGCGCTTCGCTTCGCTTCTCCCTGGGAGAAGGGGGAGAGCTGGGAGTACTGCGGGGGTTCCTCTCGCAGCAGGGCGGCCTGGAGGGGACGGCCTCGCGGTATGTGCGGGCCGTTACAGCCCCTCCCGCGGGCTGGGGGTGGATGTTTTGCAGCGAGTGACTCATTGCCAGGCTCCCCTAGGTCAGGCGGCCGCTGCCCCAGCCAAGCCAGAGCCGCGTCTCCGCGGGCGAAAAGGGGTGCGGGGCCGCCCTTCAGGCGGGTAACCCCGGCGAGACAGAGGATCCTAGCCCGGTTCTGCGGGGCAGCGCCGGGGTGCGCACGGTCCCCACCCGCCCGGGAAGGGGAGGAGGCTCCGAGTCCCCCGGGTGGCGCGGGGGAAGGGGCTGCTCACCTTGCTGAGGACTCCGCAGAGCTCAACAGGCGGCCCGGACTCGGTCTCGGGATCCTCCTCGGAGCCGGAGGAATTCCAGCTCTGGTTGTCCGACATGGAGACACCGCCCGCAGCCACCACCAAGCCGGGAAATGGCGAGCGGCCCCCCGCCCACAGCAGCCTCTTCCTGCCTTGGGGACGGGAGCGACAGCCGCGGGGGCTCTACCTGGGCGACACCTCTCGGCTCCCGCGGGGGCGCCCACCGCGCCTGCCCTCGCTGCAGCTGCCGGGGCCGCGGCTCCGTGACTCGGCTCCCTGTCTCTGCCCTCACTGCAGCGCCGCGGCCCCGACCCACAGCGAGAGCCCCAGTGCAAGGAACGAGTGTCTGTCTCCCCTCAGAGCGCCACCGCAGCTGCTGCCGCCATCTTACTCCAGGCAGGAGCTCGCTCTCTGCCACTATTTACCAACTCCCCCTAGCCCCCTTTAGAAGGGGCGCATTGCTTGCTGGGAATTGTAGTCTAGAGGGAGGGGCATCATGCAGAGAGGGTGTGATGGCGCGCTGCATCATGGGAATGCCACGGGTAAGGGGGGGCAGAGAGAGAGAGAGAGAGATATGATGGAGCACTGCATCCTGGGAGTTGTAGTCTAGGACAGGGGAAGGCCTCCGCCCTTTATTTAGACGCTAAGGACAACCATTTTGGTTCGGTTTTGTGTCTTCCGATTACGACCTCTCCCCATCCCAGTCCTCTCGCCAGCGCCCGCCCAGGTGTGGAGCTGCGGCTTCACTTCGGTGAAAGCAGCAGTAGGGAGTCTGGCCTGTACCCTGACCCGTCACCCGCTCTTTCCTCTCGCCCCTGTCGGGTGGGTGGGAGCGGGTTTCCCTTCCCAGGCAGGGCAAGGAGGGGGCAAATCGCCCCTATCCCCCTCCCCACTGCGGCTGTCAGTTGAGGCTGCCTCCCTCCCGCCCGGCGTTAACCAATGTGGAGGCGGGGGGAGGGAGGCAATGAGAGCACAGGAAGCGGGGGGTGGGGGAAGAGGGGAGTTAGATGCCGCCGGCTCTGGGCTGAGCGAGGCAGAGCAGGGGCAGCTCGGAAGTGATGCTTCTTCCCATCCACAGGTAAAACATGCCGCGCCCAGCCGCAGCGTCCTCCCGTCCCGGGCACGCTGGGCTCGACCCACTTTTCGTGGGGTCGGCACAGAAGGGGCTGAGACTCACGCGGGTCACCGAGGAGCCGGGCCAGAAAGAGGGAAACCAGCAGCAGCCAGATCACCCTCTGCCCAGTTCCCGCCTCCGCTCCAGACACAGAGAGAAAGAGAGAGAGTTGGGGGCAGCGGGGTGGGGGTCACAGCACGGTCCCCTCCCTACTCCAAGGAAATGTGTTAACCTCTGAAACTGCGTAGTGGTTTTGGAAGACATCCCTTCCGCATCGATGTGTAACTCTGACGGTCTGCTCTTCTGGCATGACAGGACATGTCTGCACACTAGGGCTATGTTTACACGACCACTTTTGACGTATAACTTATGTCACTGGGGTATGTGTAAAAAAAATCATTAAAAAAGGGATGGAGACTAAGATGGAGAATATCTTATTGGCCTTATATAAATCCATGGCATGTCCACATCGTGAATACTGCGTATAGATGTGGTCTCCTCATCTCAAAAAAGATATACTGTACTGGAATTAGAAAGGTTCAGAGAAAGGCAACTAAAATTATTAGATGTTTGGAATAGGTCCCAGATGAGGAGAGATTAAAGAGGCTAGGACCTTTCAGCTTGGAAAAGAGGAGATTAAGGGAGTGGGGTATGATGGCGGTATATAAAATCGTGAGTGGTGTGCAGAAAGTGAATAAAGAAAAGTTATTTACTTGTTCCCATAATATAAGAACTAGGAGGTACCAAATGAAATTAATAGGCAGCAGGTTTAACACAAATAAAAAGAAGTTCTTCACACAGTCAACCTGTGGAACTCCTTACCTGAGGAGGTTATGAAGGCTAGGACTATAACAGGGTTTAAAAGAGAACTGGATAAATTCATGGAGGCTAAGTCCATTAATGGCTATTAGCTAGGATGGGTAAGGTATGGTATCCTAGCCTCACTTTGTCAGAGGGTGGCAGGAGAGAGATGACTTGATCATTACCTGTTGGGTTCACTCACTCCAGGGCATACGGCATTGGCCACTGTTGGTGGACAGGATACTGGGCTGAATGGACCTTTGGTCTGACCCAGTATCACCATTCTTATGTTCTTATGCAGCTGGGAGCTGCAACCGGGCTCCACTGTGCCCTGCCCCAAACATTCCTCTGTGCCCCTATAGCGGGGCATGCCCCACAGTTTGGGGATCCCTGATAGAATGGCTTTGCTTCATTTTGATTATCTTGCAACAAGAAGAGGCAAATTGTATATTGGTGGAACGTTAATATAAACTTGGCACTCAAAACAGAAAGTCATGCCTTATATTTGTGTAATCGGTGTAGTAACTTTAGTTACATAATATTGTACGGTGCAGAGAACAGAATGACAGGGATTTCTGATGTTTATGTTTTTCAATATCACTTATGAATAAGTAGTGTCAGGGGAGGCCTACACTACAAATTTACATTGCCACATTGGTACGATGCAGCTGCACTGCTGTAGTGCATGTGGTGAAGACGCTCAAAGACGATAGAAGAGGATTTTCCCATCGGCCTAATAACTCCATGTCTGTGAGAGGTGGTAGCTATGTCAGCAGAAGCAGCTCTCCCATTGATGTAGTGTTGCTTACATGGGAGGATGGGTAGGTGGTGTTAAGGTCGGTATAACTGCTTCACTCAGGCATGAGGATTTTTTACATCCTAGAGTGACATAGTTATATCAGTATAAGTTTATAGTGTAGATCTGTCCTAAATATAAAAAAGAAAAGGATTAACAGAACTGAAACTGAGTAGCAAAAATAGAAATATTTCCAGGTTGCCAAAACTCATAGAAAAACATATCCTCATTCAAGTAAATTTTACATCTAACGTAAAATTGTGCATTTAAGGAATCATATTGGCAAACGTTATTTTAACACCGTACTGGCAGTAGTTCAAATAAACAAAAATTTAAAAAAGAAAAAGTTAAGATTGAAAGTGTTTGATTTGAGTCCAGCTTTTTCTTTTTACTTCGGCTTTCTATTTTTTTTTTTTAAAGTCCACCTTCAAAAACACCCCAATGTTACGTCTGGCCTTCCCACAGCCATATAACCCTTCATCCTTTCAGACTAAAAAATTGTAAATATTTTAAGCTTTTATTCACACTTTTCCCTGTAACTCATCTCCTCCATGATTTATCCTGTTCCTCTGCATTCTTCTCTATGCCTTTTCCTAATTCCTTGTAACTATCACCATGCCCTATTCCAGGGCTCTTCAAACTTTTCCCTCGGCAGCCCCTTCTCGCCGAGGAAAAAGTTGCATGGCACCCTGGGAGTATGTCCACTGAAATGCCGCCACAGAAAGCGAAAGCTTCCACTTTCCGCTGTGGCATTTTGGCGGTACTAAAATAGCCTGCCTGGGATATTGGCAGTCTCCGGGGTGGGATCGGCAGCAACGCCGGGGTCTCGCGCACACTCGCATACCTTTATTTTCTTCCATGCATCCTTTTTAATTTATGTTTTTTGTATCCTTATCCTCTTTTCCATGCTCCTTCTTAGTCCCCTGTGCAGCCTTGCTCATGCCACCCTCAATTCACTACATTCTCTCATGGCTTTTCTGGTCCCTAGCACTCACTTTCTATGTCTTTCTTCCTTTTGTCCTCCACCCCTATTCCATGCCCCTTCTGTGCTCCTCCTCCAGAACCCCCATTTTCAGATCAGGGTCCATGTGACCTCTTAGTTCCCTATCCCAATTCCTGTTCTATCTGGTCTCGATACAAGTTGTGGGGAGCTTAAAAAACTAGTTTTATAATGGGAAACTAACATCAGTCTAAACCGTGGAATAGCGAGTATGGAGTTGCTCCATAATTATGATGCTATTAAACAAAGCATGACATTTGTAATAGATGATCATTAGAGCCCTGCAAATCTGCGGATATCTGCTTTATATCCACAAATCATTTCTGCAGGTTGCGGATCAGATGCAGAAACAAATTTTGTATCCACACAGGGCTCTAGTGATCACGATTATCTTTAAAAAGAGTAAGTTTGAACTGTATGAATGATTTGTTCACTTACTTGTTCTCCACTGCTTCTGTCTTTTCCTTATTTTCCCATTACTGTCTGCCCAGTTTCCCTATACAACTCTGGATCTCCTTTTTCTGAATCCTGCAAAAACACAGCTTGACCTGGAACCTTCAGGATCCTGTATTCTTTCAGAGACATCAACTTATAATTGTTCCTACATTTAAAACCATTTAAAAAGGTTGTCCTGCAAGGGTTTTGTTTAAACAGTAAATTTTGCTCTGATATTTAAACCGCTTTTAATATTTTTGAAAATGTGGTTTCTTTCCAGAACAATTGCATGTGATTTCTAGAAAAGAGAACACAATTTAGGAATTTTTTAGAAGTTCTGTTGCTGAAAGTATATACAGAGTATAAATGTATGTTTTTCTGTACTAATGAGATTGCAAGAGATTGTACACCTTTAGCCATGTGCTTTGCTATTGAATTTTGATCATAGCATTTTTTAAAGTAACCTTTCTGCCTATATTGCAAATTGTTCAACATTTGTTTTCTATGGTTCAGATATATTGAATAATATCAATAAGCATATCTGTATACTGCAAACCAAGACCAGTGGATTTCATTTGAAAAAGTATTGTAATGCTACATAAAAATTGAGACAGGAGGAGAAACTGCAGATAACAAAACAGTTATTTGTCCTCAAAGTAAATTTGGAAATCTTCAAGCCAAACCAATTTTTCTAACCAAAGTTATAAAGAAGCTAAAAACTGAGCTTCTAATGGGACCCAATTACAGTCTTATCTTGGGAGAACTGATGTGTATGGACAGCAGTTAGTGGAGTTCAAATAACTTAATAATAGGTGGTAGTATAATCATTGACATTTTTTCTTTATTTTTGTTTGTTTGTTTTTCAAATACTATGTTTCAGAAAAGACGTGATTTCAGATATTTGTGAGGGGGCCTGATTATCAGAAAATACTGAGCCAACTGCTCTTTCAAAAATCAGGTCTCATTAAGATGTCTCAACTTCAGCACCCAAAATCACTAGTCTTGTCTGAAAATCTTAGTTCAGTTTTATATTAATCTATTTAGCTGTGTCAGCACATCACATTCTTAGCCATTTACAATTTTGCAATACAAAACTGGGATACAATACTTAAATTTCTCTCTTTAGATTTTTTATTACTATCTGTCTAAAACAAAGGCTACAAATGTAACAATCTCTGCTCTTCATCTGAATGAGTCAACAGCAAACCAAGGCTGTTAAGTCTGTGTATGCACACACACTACTGTCATTCTCCATCAGTTCTTCCTGCCAGTTGTGTTCTTGTAAATCAGCAGGGGATTGAAACTGACAAGAATCCTGTTTTACAGGTTCTTCAGAAACCAGAGCTGATGTAAATTTCAAACCCCTGTGGATCAAAAGAATAGAGCTTGTGACCCTGTGACCTGCATATTGGCATGTGTCTTTGTTTGTTTGTGGTTTAACACAGCTGATAGATGTTTCCCTTTTAATGATTAAACTATTTTTTAAAGGGCTTAAAGAGGAGGTTCATTTGAGCCTGTCAGCCGGTGTTCTTTTGTACAGGAATCCTCAGTCGCAAAAAGGGATATACATTAGGCACATAGGCATAAATCAGAAAGAAATCTGAAATACAATGTTCTTATTTTAGTTTAAAACAGTGATCACCAATCTTTTTATGCACAAGATCACTTTATGAATTTAAGTGCTATCCAGGATCTACCCTTCCCAGAAGCCCCACCCCACTCACCCCTTGCTTGCTCTCCCCCACCCTCACTCACTTTCACCAGGCTGGGGATTGGGGTTCGGGAGGGTGTGCAGGCTCTGGGTTGGGGCCAAGAGGTTGGAGTGTGGGAGGAGGCTCCAGGCTGAGCCTGGGACAGGGCTTTGGGGTGCAAGAAGGGTGTAGGCTCTGAGAAGGATTTAGGATACAGGAGAGGGCTCTGGACTGGGGCAGTGTTGTGGTGTAGGAGAAGGTATGGGATGCTAGCTGTGGGAGGAGGGTCAGGGCTGGAGAAAAGGTTCTAGGTTCTTGAGGGGATTGAGGAGCAGGCTCTGGGAGGGGGCTCAGAGCTGGGGTGAGGGCTTGGAGTGCAGGAGTGGGATCAGGGTACAGGAACAGGTATTGCGAGCTGGCTCTGGGAGGGAGCTCAGGGCTGAGAACTGCGAGTCGGGGTGCGGGCTCCTGCCGGGCAGCACTTACCTTGGTCGTCTTCCAGTCGGCAGCACAGTAGGACTAAGGGACCTGCCTGCCCCAGCCCCACACAACTCCCAGAAGGGGTCAATGTGCCCCTGTGACCCCTGCGCTGGTTTATAGTCTAAGTAAAGTGACATATGAAGCATGATGGCTGAGGACTACACCTTAGACCTTTGCTTGTCCTCCATCCATACTTCACTCTTATTCTATCCTGCAGAAAGTAAGGAAGCAGGTGTATGAAGTGTGTGGGGCTCACTCGTAGAGGATTGTACCTAGTACTTAACCACATCTGTTCCCAAGAATATGCTCTGCTCTCCTATGTGATGGAGCTTAATTTTGTACTCTTCTCTGAACTTGGTTCAAGTATGTATAATACCAAAACTCTGATCTCTACTTTCCAGTCCAGGATGTATATGCCACATAGTTTCTTTATTTTATAAAACACAGTCTAAGCAAATGGATTAGTAGGAACCTAGCTATCAGAGATCCAAAATAATATCTGTTAATGTTTTAGCATATTGTATTTTTAGTGATGAAAAGTTGTTCAGTGTGGTAAGACTGAATTACATCCCCCCCCCCCCACATTACCCCCATACACAAAAGGTTGGGCTTTTGACAGCTTGCAGTCTGACTGATCTGTTACATTAAAGGAGAGGTCATGATTATCAATGACTTCCTTTCATAACATTATGCTATGTTGAGGCACTGTTTGCCTGTTATCCTTGTTATTTGCCTTGGCTCTTGAGTCCTTTGCCTGCCCCAGGCGGGTAGGAAAGTATGGAGGAGGTGCAGTAAAGTTGTCATGACAAATAAATTTAGTGGGGTAATTCACTGCTTTCTGAATCCCAGAAGAACACTGAATTATCCCCACACCCTTATAGCAGTGTACTGTAATCAGTGTTGTGTTTAACTCTTTTCTGATGTTTGACTGAGCTAAGCATGATTGCGGTTTTAGTTTTTAACTAAAAATGAATTATTTTGTTGTGGGATTTTTTAAAAAAGTTAAATATTCTTGTCTGATTTTTAATCTCTGATACTGGTAGCTGGGGATTTCTTTAGGATAATTTTTCATTTGCCTATCCATGTAAAGGCCTTAATGCTATGTATCTTCTTCATCTGAGAAATTCCAAGTATATTTCTGAACTCATGCCTGTGTAATTATAGGTGGAGCTGACATTGCCTAACACTTCCCATTAGAAGACTCATTTCAGTTGCTTTTAAATTTGCAAAACTTTAACTATTTGAGCTGAAATTTCCTATTCCAGTTGTCTTTCTCAGGCTTAACCTTAACCCCTCTCCACCATAAGTTTCAATAAAAATGGTTCAGCTATTCCCATGAAAGATGTTAAAGAAAAATGTTATTTTCTCAATGCTGAAAAATTCTTACACGTGTTTTAATAAAAGGTCTAGTGCCTCCAAGCTTTGGAGCAGAGACTTGAAATTCACCAGGAGCATTGCATTGGTCAGGAGGTATCTTTTGCTGTCCATGTGAAAATCCACACAATTAGCAGTATTATAAGTCACTGAAAATCACCATTTAGATATGCTCAATAGAGCTTAAAGTAAAATTCTCCAAGCGGGTCCCATTCAGTGCACACGATGGATGTTGCTTAAGAAGTGTGTTTTATAAGATGCTTCAAGTTGGGTACTCAAAATCAGTGAACAATTTTGACAATTTCATCTCTGTGCCTTCATACCGCAACTGTAAAATGGGGATGATAATGGGGATGGAAAAAAAAATCACTAAATCAGATATTACTATGAGCATCATAAAAAAGCCCTCAAAGAGACAGCTTGATATTCAGTGTAGAGTTGGGATTGTAGGCAGTAAATAAGGCACGATATCACACATTCACTGATGATAATAAAAATAAATATTGAATAGGTACACATTCATTGAGCTTCATCCACCCTGTGGAAAAAGAATAGTATGTGATCAAGGAATTAAAGACTGTATCTAATGCATATGCCAAAGGGTAGATGGGTAAATTAAGGTTGCATGAGCAACTTCAGTGATGCATTTTCTAACTTATGAGTGCTTGACTTTGCAGACTTAATACTCCTGACACAGTTTTTGTATGTAATATATTAATACTAAGAAACTAATTGTGAGGTTGGGCATGTTTTCACACTTCTGGCTGCAGTCCTGGCCCTATTGAAGTCAAATGGAAGTTTTGCTATTGACTTCAAGGGGGGCAATATTACACTCCAGGTGTCTGTGATAAATATGTAGAGAAACATGAAAAGATTCTGCTCTTGAAGGATTCTGTGTAATCAAGTACCTCAGAAAATCATAAATGTGTTAATTTACTGTGTGAATTGTACCGGATTTTTAAAATAACTATTCTGTGAATGTACATTATTGGTGATGGAGCCAAGTGTGGTGAAGTGAAGAGGAAAGAACCAACCTTCCCTCACTTCACATCAGAATATAGTAAGCTTGAGTTAAGTGGTCCTCTAGCAACTTAATTTGCAGCCAATAGCTGCATAGATGTGATTATTGCTAAATGTATCCCAGAAATTTATAATCTGCTAAGGAATCAACAGGTCTGTTAAACACAAATGTAAGAGATTTTTCCACCGTACAGACCACTTGAAATTTGAACAGTATTTCACAGTAGGCTACTTATAATATTCATTTTTTATTTATTTTAAAAAAATTAATTAATTGGGTAGCTATATAGTACACTCTGTCACTAGGGAAAGGAGAGTTCAGCCCCTGGTTTTAGCCTCTTGATCCCATGACTGTAAAGCACTTAGATCCCAATTGTAAGTGGTACTGTATCTTGTGTAGATCAATGGCCATCCCTGATTAGGTACCGCATTGATGGAAAGCTAGGGTAAATTTTGGTCTTTTATTTTGTTTCTCTTTGATAATCTCATTTGCACTATTAACTTCAGAGTACCCTATCCCTTTTGTATCTCTTGTTTTGTACGCACAATGAGCCCTTGCAGTCAAAATTGAGTGAAACTAAATCCTTTTCCTTCTGACTTTAGTTAATTATGGTGTCTCTTGTTCCTTTGAATCTGTAGAGTTCTTATTAACATTAATAAGAATTGCACTCATTGCTGCATGTAAGCTTTTTTCCCCTAGGATCAAAGGTAATGTAAGAACAATTTTACATTGATATACCCTCTCTGTGGATTAAATCCTGCACTAATAGGGGAATGTGTACAATTATCCAGTAGGTTTTTTCATTCCCAACATTTCTGTGTTGAGGTAACACTTATACTTTTTCCTTGTTTTCATTTGAAAATAGACATATACTACAAAAGCAGAGGTAAAAGGATAGTTAAATCTATTTTTACTTGTGAAAGTCTCAGAAGCATACTTCTGGACATGTCATAATGATTCCAAGTCTTGATTTTTAATTAAATGTTTTTGTTGTCATTTAATGGTGAAGAATTGTGAAGAAATCATGAAATGGGGCTCCTGACTTTAGTCCTTCTAAAACTGAACAGGTTTTTTTTCTTAGAAAGAGTGACTGCAAAAATCTTATTTTCTATTTCCACCATTAGGTGTTTTGTTTTGTTTTGTTTGTTTATTTGGTACATAGATGAGTTCTTGTTCACAATATGCAATTTGGGGCAGTTTTTGGAGTGGGTTTTTTGGGTGTACAAATTAACAGTAGGATATTTTGAGTAGTTTTTTTCAGCTCACTCAAAAATTTTTCTTTTGGTCTCAAGTCAGATGACTGTGATGGTTAAAGTGCTACATATTTGATTTTCTTGAAAGAAGTATATGCAAAATATGATGTGTGCTTTGAGTCATCCTGTTTGGAAATTAATTCTGTCCAAAACTTGCTCCCTACTTGAATCACTTTGAGTCCTAATATTCCTTCATAACTGTCCATTACACCATGAGTGAAACGGAACTTGCCAACAAACTTCAATACAGTCCTGCTGTATACAGACATGACACAGTCTCCACCAAACTTACTAGTCTTGGCAATATTATTTTAGGGTTTCTTTTTCCTGTTTATTCAGTGGAACCTCAGAATTACAAATACCTTGGGAATGGAGATTGTTGATAATTCTGAAATATTCTTAACTCTGAACAAAACGTTACGGTTGTTCTTTCAAAAGTTTACAACTGATCATTGACTTAATACAGCTTTGAAACTTTACTCTGCAGAAGAAAATGTTCTTTTTTCTTTATTTTTTTTAGTAGGGCTGTCAAGTGATTAAAAAAATTAATCATTAATTGCACCTTTAAACTTTAATATAATATTTATTTAAATATTTTTGGATGCTTTCTACATTTTCAAATATATTGATTTCAGTTACAACACAGTACAAAGAGTACAGTGATCACTTTGTTTATTTTTATTACAAGTATTTGCACAGTAAAAAAACAAAAGAAAAAGTATTTTTCAATTCACCTAATACAAGTACTGTAGTGCAATCCCTTTATCGTGAAAGTTTAACTTACAAATATAGAATTATGTACAAAAAAACTGCATTCAGAAACAAAACAATGTAAAATTTTAGAGGCTGCAAGTCCATTCAGTCCTACTTTTTGTGCAGCCAATTGCTCACACAAACCAGTTTGTTTACATTTGGAGGAGATAATTCTGCCTGCTTCTTGTTTACAGTGTTATCTGAAAGTGAGAACAGGTGTTCGCACGGCACTGTTGTAGCCGACCTCACAAGATATTCATTTTGCCAAATGCACTAAAGATTCATATGCCCCTTCATGCTTCAACCACCACTCCAGAAGACTTGGGTCCATGCTGATGATGGGTTCTGTTTGATAACAGTCCACAGCAGTACGGACCGATGCATGTTCATTTTCATTATCTGAGTTAGATGCCACCAAAAGAAGGTTGTATTTCTATTTTGGCAGTTCAGGTTCTGTAGTTTCCGCATCAGAGTGTCGCTCTTTTAAGGCTTCTGTTTAATATATCTGGCACATAAATACCTTGCAATGCTGGCTACAAAAGTGCCAAGCAAATACCTTTTCTCACTTTCTGGTGACATTGTAAACAAGAAGAGGGCAGCATTATCTCATGTAAATGTAAACAAACTCATTTGTCTCTTAGTGATTGGCTGAAAAAGAAGTAGGACTAAGTAGACTTGTAGGCTGTGAAGTACATTGTTTTGTTTTTGCGTGCAGTTATGTAACAAAAAAATTCTACATTTTAAGTTGCATTTTCACAACAGAGATTACATTACAGTACTTGTATGAGGTGAACTGAAAAATACCATTTCTTTTGTTATTTTTACAGTGCAAATATTTATAATCAAAAATACACACTTTGATTTCAGTTACAACACAGAATACAATATACGTTGGATCCTTGCCATAGCCTGCGTCGCTATAGCGCGGGTTCGTGTACAGCACAGACATTGCCATGGATCCCAAATTTAAATCCCATTAGTGCGGGACCGTGCATGGATCCCGAAACCTGGGCTATAGCGAGGGTCCGGTATATATGAAAATGTAGAAAACCAGCCAGAATATTTTATAAATGTTAGTTGGTATTCTGTTGTTTAACAGTGTGATTAAAACTGTGCTTAATTGCAATTAATCACAGTTAACTGTGATTGACATTTTTAGTAGTTTACATTTAGCACAATACTGCAGGGGTCTCCAAACTTTATGAGACAAGGGCCATATTAGATTTTTGAAGGGGCTTCGTGGGCAGAAGCAACTGAAAACATTAAATATATGCAAAATCATTAAAAAACCACTACTCTACTGTGTCAGTGTTGCATTAAATTCTAAATCCGGTATAAAAGTTAATCGATGCAGGTACTGTGAAATCACACAAAATATGTCAATACATTAAAAATCATTTCACATCATTCCCCCTCCCCCCCGCAAGAGCTGCTGCGGGAGGCCCCTCCCACTGCCTGCTTGGCATGCCTGCTCCCGTGCTGCAGCCTGCCTGCTCGCTTGTCCCCTGTTGGTTGGAGGGCCGGACAAATGGAAGCCGTGGGCTGGATCCAGCCTGTGGGCCATAGTTTGGAGACCCCTGTAGTACTGTATTGCATTTGGTTTTTTGGTCTGCTTCTGACTGATTGTGTACTTCAAATGTGGCCTGTTGACTGGTCAGTTTGTAACTGGTGTTCGTGACTGAGGTTTTACTGTAAATGTTTTCTCTTAATTAACTACTCTCATCATAAACAGCAAGTCAAAGGATTCTGGTGGTGGAATTACTGGGATTTGAATGAAGGCAAGCTACAGGGTTGCAGCAAAAATAGATGCTTATTTTAAGTTAGGAGAGAGACACTTCATATATAATCACTTCCACTTAGTGCCATTCCACACACACATCTTTATTCTTCTGCTCTCCCCATGCTGCTCCCTTTCTGGTATTTCCATGACTATTTGATTCCCCACTTCTTTCGGGCTTCTGTGCCTTGCCTCTGCCTGACAATATGTTATGCTTCCTTGTAGTTTGCTTCCTTCAGTCCTGATCATAAAATTACTTCTAGACAGGATACACAACTGAGTTTCTTCTCAGTGGAGTCCATCTCACCAGTAGAGCATCCCACACATTAGTGACATCTTTTGAGCTGCCACCACCACCACTTGATTCTGTATCTCCTACAGAGCTGTGGAGGACAGCAGCTGCTCTTGTGCACCCTCAGTAGGGAACTCTCAGAAGAAACGCTTCTATTCCCCCCTAGTTATAGTAGGTCCTTTCCTTCCAAAATAGGGTGACCAGATAGCAAGTGTGAAAAATCAAGACGCCGGGTCGGGAGATAATAGGCGCCTATATAAGACAAAGCCTCGAATGTCAGGACTGTCCCTATAAAATTGGGACATCAGGTCACCCTACTCTCAAATAATTGGAGTAGTAGGTTGGTGCTCAACTGCAGGCTGACTGTCTTCATGGGCTTTTCTGATCCCACACTCTACACCAGTGGTCTTCAAACTGGGGTGTGCGAGACCCCGGCGCCGCAACCACCCAGGAGACCGCCGAACTCCCAGGCGGGCTATTTTTAGATCGCCGAAATGCCGCCGCCGCCACCGGAAGTGTCCGCTTTTTGCGGCAGCATGTCGGCGGACATACCCGCCCTGGGGGGCCACCAAACTTTTTCCTCCGTGGCAAGGGACCGCAGGGGAAAAGTTTGAAGATCCCTGCTCTACACAAGTGGTCTTCAAACTAGGGTGCATGAGACCCCGGTGCTGCCTCCGAGCCCGCCTGGGAGACAGCCGAACTCCTGAGCGGGCTATTTTTGGACCGCCGAAATGCCACTGTGGAAAGCGGAAGCTTTCTCTTTCTGCGGCGGCATTTCGGCGGACATACCCCCTGGGGGCCGTCAGACTTCTCCCTTCACGGCAAGGGGCCGCAGGGGAAAAAGTCTGAAGACCCCTGCTCTACACAATGGGACAGAAGAGATATTTTGCATCCCTTGCATCGAATGCTATAAGGGAAACAGTGCAATCTTACAGAGGTTTCTTGTGGTGACAGCACCCCCAGAATACATTGTTCTGTGTAGCCATCTACTCTGCTTCCTGTTCTCAGTAGAATATGTTCATCTATGTTTCTTCAAACCATAAAGCTTTGCACCATTTTTCAAGTTGTCATAAACAAACTTTAGTCTCACTGTGCTTTAAAGTCAGACAAGCATTCTTATAGTTAATTTTCATAGGTCCATTTAAACATTTATTCCTTATCAGTTTTTGCACTGATATCAGCAACATTTTGTTCCTTTAACTTTGTTTGTTTTTGCAATGTCACGTGTTCTCCCCGTCCTGTGATTCTTTACATGTTTAAATTTGTTCTTTTCACTCTGTTTACACTGGTAGATTTCCCACTACTTTGATTTGACAATGCTGTGCCTGTTTTTTTATTATTGCTTCCACAGGTCATTTGAGTGCAGTGAGCTGATGTCTTTTTTTCTTAAGGACATGCCTTTCTGTAAACAAAATGGTCTTCAGTATCTGTTTGTCTCACTAGGCAGCTAAAAGGTATTTTACCTATGACTCACCTTTTCTGTTTTGTGTGTCTGTAAATCCTGTGGAGAACTAAACTCCTGTCTCCAATAAATGATTTTTTCTCAATTCTAATTAAGCTATTAATTTATATTTATGTACTTTGTTATTTAAGTATTAATAACATGCTCTGTGCTATATACGAGACTGATCCTATCTAGAGGAGACTACAGTATCAAGGACATATTAACAGACCAAAATTAGTATTATCTTAAAATGTTACTGTTTTTTCATCACCAGTGTCTTAATCATTCTCCTCCCAGTTCTATGTGATATTGAGGTAAAGAAGGCATGTGACTGACATGACTTAATGCTTGAAGTTCTTGCAGAAAAACTGAGTCTTTAGAAATAATGTTAATAAGGAGAGGGTGGGAACCTGATGTACAGGGATAAGGAGATCAATCCAAGCATAGGGAGCAGCATGGAAGAAGCCACAAAGACTGGACTGGGCAAAGAAAGGTAAGGAGAGAGAAATTATCTAAAATCTAGGTTTGGTGAGGCATCTCCTCTGGGGAAACGTCATTACATCCATTGGTATTTATAATGTCTGTTACCTGTGCGGCTTCTAAATTGCTTTTCTCCCCCGCACATTCTCACAACCAAGCATTGCCAGTACACCTCTACCGCAATGTAACATGGTCCGATATAAGACGAATTCTGATATAACACGGTAAAGGAGTGCTCCGGGGGCGTGGCTGCACACTCCTCTATCTCAATATAACACGGTTTCACCTATACTCCGGTATGACTTTTTTGGCTCCTGGGAACCATGTTATATCGAGGTAGAGGTGTACCATAATGGCTGCTGTTGGACTGACTGAAATGGAAGTGATAGTTAACCTTGCACAGAGTTTAATGTGATCATTAAAATGCAGGGAACTGTGCTTTTGGATTGAGCTGGGAAGACTGGCTACTCTGTTGCAGTTGCAGGACCAGTGGTTCCCAGCAGCGTAGTAGATTGCAGCAACATGGGTGGAGAGAGTATGAAAATGTGCTTCAAAGTCATGCAGCTCTATTGAGCTGCTCTCAGGTCCAGTCTGGCTCTCCCCACTCCCAGCTGGCCTCAGAGCACCCAAGGTGTTCGTCTAATGTCTGCTTTGTCTCAGTAACTCCTGTTCTGTGTTCTGACAGGCTGTAGCCAAAAAACACACACAGATTATTACTGAGCTGGTCTTCACTGTTCTGAAAAAATGTCATGAATAATAAACCGAATGCACTGAATATAATTAAAACTTCTGAGTTTTTAATCAGATAGAACTTTATATTTAAAAAAAAATATAACTTGCTCTACTACAGGAATGCAGTGGGTCTCCTGTTCCAAGGGAAAAAAAAACAAGCAAAAATGAACACCACCACCATTATAGAAAATAAGGGAAACAAATGCATGTGCTTAAAGAGTTGATAAATCCATTCACTCACAATGAATAAAGAAGCTCCTTGATTCGGGTTACTCATAAGTTTCTGCAGAAACTTTCAGCTTTCATTTCTAGTACAATTGGGAACATAGCCTTTTAAATGCGAACGGAATGCCATACTGCCAAGAGCTCAAAAATCCTAAGAATGAGTTAAAAACACAAGATTAAAAATGAATTAATTAGTGATGCTTTTGGGTCAGTCTTCTAAGTATTTAATGTATAGTGGACTCCTTCCCCTTCATGAACCGTATGTGATCATTTCAGGTGGAAAATTCAGCCATAAATTCCTAAACACAAATTTAGGCTGCCTCCAGATCTTTGACAAGAGATGCTGCTTATTCTTTCCTAATCCCTCAGCTGGAGAAGCAACAGTTTTTAAACATGTATCTTGCTAGAAAAGTTCCAGCACAGTTTTATTTCCATTGTTGTGTGATAGAGTTACTGTAGTAACTGTGTCTGGGCTTGCAGCAAGTCCAGAAACAGCTCTTGACAGGGTGTGGCTCCTATCAGATGGAAAGGATTCTTGACTGGGGAAGTAACTGAGAGGAAGTTAAGGAGATGAGTGCTCCTTGCCTGGGAGAGAAGATGAAATTGTTTTTTGAATCAGCAATAGGAGGGAGCTGCCTTTCTACCTTCATCCAATAATAAATACATGCTGTTATTTATTGAGCTCATGCTGAGTTGTCATTCGGAGAACTCTGCTTTTTTGTGCTAACCCACTGAAAAGGAGATTTTGTCATGTGATAGTTGTTTGGGCAGCATTTCATTTACATTTTATTGAAGAATGACTTGAGGTCTGGAAAACATGCTGAGAGTGAGATTTAAGAGGCTCAATCAACTTACTGTATCCAGGTAAAGGTTATGGGTGACTTGCTTATGATCTGCAAATGCCTACATGGATAAGAAATGTGATAGTAGCTGGCTGTTTAATACTAGCAGAAATAAGCGTAATGAGATCCAGTGGTTAGATGCTGAGGCTAGACTAATTCAGATGAGAAAAAAAATACAGATTTTTAATAATGAGGATAATGAACAAATAGAACAACTTTCCTAGGTACATGGTAGAGTCTCCATCTCTTCAAGTCTTTATATTAAGACTGGATGTCTTTCTAAAAGATATGCTCTAGCTCAAACAGAAATTATAGTTTGATGTAGAAATTACTAGTTTAGGTTCAATGGCCTGTGTCATTCAGGAAGTCAGGCCTCCAGATAACCATTGTCCTAAGTATAATGGGAAGGGTAACAACCTTCATGTATGCAGTAATATAAAATCCCTCCTGGCCAGAGGTACAGAATCACTTAACTTTAAAGAGTTAATCAGTTCAATTAACCTAGCTGACACCTCACCAGAAGGACCAATGGGGAAAGATGATACTTTCAAATCGGGGGAGGAGGTGCAGAAGGTTTTGTTGGTACTTTTTGAGTTCTCTCTCGGGACAAGAGAGAGGCCAAGCAGGTAACCATCTCCTGCTGAAATGATACACCGGACCCTCGCTAGAACGTGGGTTTTGGGGTCCATGCATGGCACCGCGTTAACACGGGGACCGCGTTAACATGGATTCCAATGAAAGTTATTTGGGATCCATGGCCGCAACTGTGCTATACGCGAATTTGTGCTAAATAGACACGTGCTCTAGTGAGGGTCTGCTGTACATCTTAAAATTACAGAAATTGTAGGTAATAGCAAGGAATGCATTAGATTATCTTTTGTTTTAGCTTGTGAATTTCCCCTACGCTAAGAAGGAGGGTTTTGTTTTGTTTTTGGAAGTTTCCTGTTTTTGTAACTTTGAAGTTGAGCCTAGAGGGAAATCCTCTGTGCTTTAAATCTTTTTTTTTTTACCCTGTAAAGTTATCTTCCATCCTGATTTTGCAGGTGTGGTGATTTTATTTTTTAAATAAAATTCTTCCTTTAAGAACTTGATTGATTTTTCAGTGTTTTGGTCTGTGCTCACGTTATCCTTTTGGTTGGGATATTATTCTCCAGCATCCCTGGTAAAGGAGCTTGGGGAGATATTTTGGGGAAAGAGGAACTCCAAGTAGTCCTTTTCCTGAATCTTTGTCTAAATCACTTGGTGGTGGCAGCAATACCATCCCAGGACAAGGGAAAGAAATTGTGCTTTGGGGAAGTTTTTGACCTAAGCTGGTGGAATATAAGCCACAGGGATATTTCATGCCGGTCCCCACATCTGTACCCCAGAGTTCAGAGCAGGAAGGGAACCCTGACAATCATAATTGTCCCTTCTGGTCTTAAAATCTTAATTTACATTTAAAGAAAATAAATTCAATGTGCTGGAGGGTAGTGCCAGTTTGCTTTTATTTTTACCCTGAGTCTGGAAAAACAGCCTGTCACAAGAAGAGCCACTGTACAGCTGTAAGTCTAATGCAGTACGCTTTGCGCATAGGAATGTTCTTTACTTCAAATTGGCAGTATAATTTTTTTTTGTAAATAAAACCCGCTTCTCAGAAAGGACTTCTCTGATTGTTTAGTCAGACCTCCTGTGTCAAACAGGTCATGGGGCTTTCGGGTTGCCAGGATTCTGGAGTCCTGCCGATGGCGCAGCAGGGCTAAGGCTGGCTCCATGTGACTCCCAGAAGTGGCTTTCTTTTCCGGCTCCTGGCACAGGGGCAGCCACAGGGTGCTCCGCATGCTGCCCCAACCCTGAGTGCTGGCTTCACAACTATTGGCCAGAAACTGCGGCCAATGGGAGCTGCACAGGTGGCGCTTGCAGGTGCGGACAGCACGCAAAGTTCTCTGGCCCTTCCGCCTAGGTCCTGGACATGCTGGCAGCTTCCAGGAGCTGCTGGAGGTAAGCGCCATCCAGACGGAACTACACCCTGAACCTCCCACACCCCAATACCCTGCCCCAGCCCTGAGCCCCCTCCAGCAGCCCAACCCCCCTGCCCAACCCCAGAGCCCACACCCCCACTCAGAGCCCTCACCCCTTCTCACACATTGGTCCTTCTCACACCCCAACATTCTGTCCCAGCCTGGAGACCCTTCCACACCCTGAACTCCTAATTTCTAGCCCCACTCCAGAGCCAGCACCCCCAGTCAGAGACCTCACCCCCTCCTACACACCAAGCCCTAGCCCCAGTGCAGTGAAAGTGAGTGAGGCTGGGGAAGAGCAAGCAATGGATTGAGTGGGAATGGAATAAGCAGGGGTAGGGCCTCCGGGAAGAGGCAGGGCAAGGGTGTTCAGTTTTGTGCAATTAGAAAGTTTGTCAACCTTATCAGGCTTCCCTGAATTCATTCCTGTTTCAGTGACAACATATCTTTTAGAAAAATAAATTTGGTTTAAAAATTGCTAGTGGTGAATGGTCCACCACAATCCTTAGGATGTTGTTCCAATGGTTAATTACCCTCACGGTCAAGAAATGTTCACCTTATTTCTAATCTGAATTTGTCTTGCTTCAATTTTCAGCCACTGTATCTTGTTATACCTTTGCTAGAGTGAAGAACCCATTTTATTCGCTGTATAGGATCTTAAACACTGTAATCAAGTCCCTCCCTTAAACTTCTTGTTAAGATAGACTTATCTCCTTTAATCTGTCACTGCAAGGTATGTCTTTCAATCCTTTAATCATTTATCATGGATCTTCTCTGAACTTCCTCTCCATTTTATCAACATCCTTTTTGAACTGGGGATACTAGAACTGTACGCAGTATGCTAGTGGCAGTCACACCCTGGCCAAATACAGAGGTAAAATAGCCACTCCACTCCTACTTGAAATGCCCCTGTTTATGTATTCAAGAGTTGCATGGGCGCATTTGGCTACCGTATTGTTCAGGAAACTGCTATTTGTTTACCATGACCCTCAAGTCTTTTTCAGAATCAGCTTCCCAAAATTGAGTTCTCTGTTCTGCAAGAATGGGCTATGTTTCTTGATGCGTGACTAGACATTTGGCCATATTAAAATGCTTCTCATTTGTTTCCTCCTAAGTTACCAAGTGAACCAGGTATAAAGCTAGTTGGAAATTTTTCACTTTTTGTGAGACTGTATCAGTTTAGACCAAATTTTTGTTGTGAAGCTTTCTCAAGTCCAAGATGGGATTTCTGGTCAAAACAAGAGAAAGAGGAATCACCCAGAATAGCTAATAGTCCAGTGGTTAGAACACTCATCTGGGGTGTAGAAGACCCAGGCTTATGTTCCTGTCTCTCTCTGATTTTCTTTCGCTCCAATGTAGAATGAGTAGATTACTGAATCTTGAACATTTTCACAAGATGATAAATTGTTTCCCACGCAGCTCTACTCCAGACACTAATACAGTGAAGTTTTTTCTTTGTTTGGTGACTGTGTGTACTTTGAAGAATTCCATATTAAACCTCAGTATTTCATGTGTCTAATAAAATTGAAGTGATTGTGGAATGGTATTATTCATCAACTGGAGTTTTGAAAGATGTATGTAACTTATATTCTCTTTTAGGTTATTAAAGTTTGGAAAAAGCACTCACCGCATTGCGCTATGGACAGCACAAACAAAGTTGTTAACGCTTCTGATGATGATGGATTTCTGCTTAGAATGGGCCTCAATGATAACAAGGCTGGAATGCATGGACTGGATAAAGAGAAAATCAATAAAATCATAATGGAGGCCACCAAGGTTTGTTTGTGTAACCTTTCTCACTAGTGCTTTGGTTTTTACTTTTTTACTTCTTAGTTTTTCATGCATAAATGGAGGCAGCCTCCTCTGTTCTGTATGTGGGTGACACAGGAAAGGTCGCTTTTCATCACCCTCCCTACACAACCAGTGGAGAATCTGCTGGAAAAATTAATATGGTTTGCAGTTGTGTAAACTTTTTCAGTAGAACTCCTCAGGACTGACAACACGTCCTTTTTAGGGTGTGTTCGAAGGGGAAGCAGCCAGAGGTGCAGTCTCTGTCATCTCCTCTCCTTTGGAGCTTGGGAGGAGGCCCCAAATCTATGAGGTTTTCAGAGTCATCCCATCAGACAATCTAGGGATAACTGAGCAAGGGTAACCTCTCAGGATTCCCCCCCTTCCACAGCATTCTATTACAAGAGGGGTCAATCTGGCCCTAGATTTGTTGTTAAACAATTATGGTAAAATAATGCTGTACTGTTGCTTTATGGAAGAGCTAATACTTACTGTGCTAAGGATATTTGCATGAAACAAAGGGTTTGATTTTTCATATATTTCATCTGATCATACTGTTCAGCACTTCCTCAAACCATAATCCTTAGTAAGAGGCATTCCATTTGGTATTTGTTGAAATAATTCCTGCAAAACTGCTACTGCTGCTGCCATTATATTGAGAGATGGAGCCAAGTGAATGATAGATTTTGAAAACTGTAAAATGAGGAGAACAAGTCTCATGCCCTTTTAAAATCTGCATTTGTTGGGAAAAAAATCAACAAATTGTACAGTATCAGGTGTATTATAGTTGCATATTCTTGTATGGAACTCTCCCAAATCTCTCTTCCCTGTCAGCCACTCCAAAACACAAAGAAACAAATCCCTTATAAGGGACACAATCTTATTATTGCATCACTACTGTGAGGAGCTACAAGACAGATATAAGGGAACCCAAATTTCATAGTTGCTTGCCAGCATATACCAACATCTTAAATACCTTTAAAAACTCACTACTAGCATCAAAGAGAAAAAGTATGGGACTTTCTTTCCAATAGGCACAATCATTATCGTTTGCTCATAGCGGGAAGAGAAGATTACATGCATACCTAATACTGAAGGAAAGTTCATCCTAATATCTACTAGTTAGAGATTGGTTTAAACCTTGAAACATGAGGTTTTATATCTCTTCAGATACTTTTTTTTAGCATTAACTATTATAAAACTGGATTACATAACTATCCAATTCCTTTCTGAATCTTCTTAAATTTTTGGCCTCAGTGGCATCCTGTGGCATTGAGTGCTGTACTCTAACTACACACTCTGGAAAAAAAGTATTTAATATGTTTTGAATCTGCCCCCTTTTATTTTCATTGAATATCTTCTTGTTTCTGTGTTATGAGACAGGGAGAAAAGAAGTTCCTGATCCACCTTCGCTATATCATTCATTATTTTCTATACCGTCATCATATCCCCTCTTATTCATTTCCTTTCCAAGATAAATAATCTCAATCTTTTCCATCTCTCTTTATATGGAGAGACAAGGTGACAAGTACAGCACTGCACACAGTATTCCAGATGAGGTTGTACCACTGGCTTACATAATGGCATTATTTTTCTTCAAATAAGGCCATATGGACCAATGAGGAAATGCTGCACATGAGAAGTAAAAATGCATGAGGTCAATTTTCAATTTTTGCGTTCAGTATCTTTCAAGATATAACAGAAAATACCCTAGAGAGTACAAGTAACTTATTTATTTTGAGTTATTTTAGCAACTCTCTGATCTAGCTAATGTTTTTAGAATTCCATCATCACACATCAGGACATGTCTCCGCCTTGCTGTTGCCTAGCAGGTTTCCTCAGAAGTATATTAAAGTCTGAGTGTTGGAGGGAAGAAAGAATATGAACTTCGTGTAATCTGAGTACCACAGTTGTCTTTTGTATGTATACCTCAATTATGTGAATATCCAAGATATATTTAATACGTGTAAGAAATCCTTAAAATATACAGAGCCCAACATAACATAAGGCTGTATCTGCTTCTCTGATAGGATTGGAAACAACTATCCATTTTATTTCAGTGCTGTTTTTTTTCCATTTAAGTGAGTCGTTAGCAGACAAATTGCATCTTCTTTTATTGTTCAGTTATTGTAAGATTATAAGGAAAACAGTAAACTTTAAAACATTTCTTAACTTCTTATTTTTCTGATAGGGTTCTAGATTTTATGAAAATGAGCTTAAGAAAGATCAACAAGTCAACCAACGAATTGAAAAAATGATGCAGCTAAAAGATAAAATTACCAGCCAACAGCTTCTGAAAGCACAACTACAGGTACTAACCAATTTGGGAAGTTTTTTGAGAGGAGGGAGAATAACAGTTTTTAGGAGTATATTATTGATGCCTGTCCTAAAATTTCATAGTGGTGCACAAGTTGTTAGTTGCCCACTTATCACCCACAAATGTCCCAAAGTAATCTCTAACATCTTAGTGTTCCTGGACAGAAAGTAAACACTTCAAAACTTACCATTAGCATTTTAAAATATTTTATTTGGCTTTATAAATAAAATAAAATTGTAAATGCAAAAGATGGTGTTTCATATGCACTGAATGTCATTGGTATATTAGTTAGGCCAATTTTCCTTATACAATACTATATGCAGTAAGTTCCCACTTCTGATAAATTGTTCCTGACTGACTGAGACTCATCTACTACACAACCTAGAAATGTCTGAAGTTCTCCAATAATCCATAATGTGCAGATCAAAGCTATATTTTATATTCATTTATTCAATACTATGATTAATTTAAAATGTTCAGAAGTATCCAACTTCTGAATTGTATTAGCTATTGCCAACAGCCATTGTTGCCATTTTTGTGGATGTTGGTTTCTAGCTCAGTTTTTAACTCTGCATGACATTGCTGTCCCCTTGTAACAAGGTATTACTAATCACTCCTAGTTTCTCTCCATTCTGTCAGATAGTTTTCCAAACATAAACCGGCACCAAATTAAGTTTTTTAATTCTTATTTCATATATGCTACTTAAGAAAGAAAGTTTTTTGCTGTCTATATCACATCTTTGGGCAGAAACAAATTACAATAACTTTTTCAATCTATTTGTCTAAAAATAAACATAAAAATTTAAAGTCTAATGATCCAAATTTTCAGGTCTTTTCCCTAAAATATATAGAAAACCCCCTAAATCTTCCATATTAGAATTTTCTTTCAAAAAAGAATGCTACATACTTTTTAAACATATGCACCTAATTTAACTCTGAGAAACTAGTCTTTAACTGTCTTCAGTTTTAGTTGGGAAATATGGTTATAGACAAACATGATTTTCAGAAATAAGTCTACAAAGCTTTTGTTTTACTATGTTTCCTTTAATGAGCTGCTGTTGGTATTTTAAATAATCATCGTTTTAATTTGTGACTAGCTTAAAGGGGTTTCCATCTTTTTTTTCATATGTGCGTAATATATTAGTGAATCATTAGACATGAAATTATGCTAGTAATGCAGGTGGGGGGAAAAACAAAAGTTTTGTATAAAGACAGTATCTGGATATGATGCTTAAATTGTGTGACTGGGGGCTGTGATAGGCAACATAAATTCAAGAAATTAAAGGTAATTTGAGTTTGAGAAAAACCTACCTATATTTTGTAGAATATGAGATCATCAGAATTAACAAACAAGAAAAAAATTAATTAGAATGTAGAGAAATGCCTGTTAATAATTTTACATAGATTTTAGTCCTTGCTTAATTGATATTACAATGAAAATAACTAAGTCTGCTCCTGGAGGATTTAAATGTAATTACTTGTTTTTCTTCTCTATATGGTATCATGCTGTTTTCATTATTTTTTCAAATATTTCTTCTGTTGTTATTTGAACTCCTCACCTTCTACATTTCCCACTGGTGTCTTACATTTTATACAAACCAGTCTGACCAGCTCAACTCACTGAACCAGGACATACGCAGTGCATTGCTATGAGGAAGAGCTTAATTTGATTCCACATCATGGTCTTTTAGTCTTCAAACAAATTAGCTGGGAGCAAACCAGAAGGAAGGGGGAAAATCTCATATTACTCAGTAGTGATCCTTTTAGCAAATAAGTTGCAGCATGACAGCTCAACTAGGTGAGAGGGGAAAAACCTTTAGGTTTTTTAAAAAAGTCGTTCTATAAATAATAAATACAACTTGTATATTTGTGGAATATTAGACATACTTGCATTTATATGTGTAAATATGACAGACTTTTTCCACTTTCACTCTTTTGCCATCAGCTACCATCTTTCCTCACAGAACAGGTTGCAGCAAAAACAATCTTTCTTCGTCGAGTGCTTGCTCATATAGATTCCAATTAGGTATGCGTGCACCATGTTCACAGTCATTGGAGTTTTCCCCTAGCAGCACCCGTCATATCGGCTATCGAACCCCCTGGAGTGGCACCTCTACGGTGCTCAATATATGATCCTGCTGACCCAGCGCTGCCTCCAGTTCCTTCTTACCACGAGAGATGGTCATTGGAACTGTGGTGTTTTGCTTAGCAAGTTTTCCTAGCTTTCAGTTTGTTGTAGTTTTAGTGTTAGTAGTTTTAGCTGTTGGTTGTGTGGGTTTTCCCTCCATCCCGACTGCCTGTCTCCCTTTGGGGACTTGGGGAATGCTTTGGTCCCAAGGGTTCAAACCCTGCAAGTCCTGCAGTAAGCCCATGCCAATGGGCGACCCCCCACAATGCTTGTCTAAAGTGTCTGGGGAGGAGCATCTGGCTGATAGGGGCAGGATTTGTAAAGAGTTTTGCCCTAGAACAAAACAGGAGCGGGACTTCAATTTAAAACAGCTCCTTATGGTGGCGATTCTGAAGCCTGGCAAGACCTGACACCAAGTTCATTGCTGAAGAGTGCTCTGGCATCCATAGCAGCAGTGGCACCGCAGAAGGACTTGGGGCATTGAGATCAGCAGCACCACTGCTTCCCACTGCCAAAGCCAGCGGGAACTGTCCGGCACCGATCCCATTTCCTGGCGCCACAGGAGCAGCACCAGAAGCAGGGTAGGAGTGGATTTTCGTCTTCGAGACCTATTCCTTCAGAGATGGCCAATGGGGTGCGCCCCAGGAGGAGTGCCTAGTGCCAGAACCTTTGGAGTCGGCACCATTGACTTCGGCCCTGCAAAGGAAACTGTTGAGTCCGGTGCCGTTGAATTCCCCAAGCCATATGGTGGAAGAAGTTGGGCTGCCATCCACATTTGCCATGACTGCACCGCAGTCTCTGGCCCTCCAGGACAAGCCCCTAGTGCCAACAAAGGTGGCACCATCATGGGGCAAGCTGGCTATGTTTCATCTGCCTGCATCTCGAAGGCACCACTCACTGACTACACAGAGATGCTGCGCTGAGTCGCAGCACCAATCCAACTCTTAGCACTGCTCTGACTCTCGGCACGAATCAGACTCGCAACATCAGTGTGACTCAGGCACCAATCACTGTCCTGGCATCAATCCCCAATGAGATGGAGATCCCATTCTTGGCAACAGTCACCATGGCACCAATCAAGGTCTCGACACCAGTTGTCGTCATGGCGCCACTCTCGATCCCGGCACTCCTTCCCATCCTTGTGGCATTGCTCACCGGCCCAGCTCCACTCGGCACCACTCTGGCCATTGAGATCCTGGTCCTCATCTTCAGACTTGGAGACAGAGTCTAGATACTTACGCCGTAGCCAGCTCCAATTAACACATAGACATCCTGATGTGGGCACAACGCCATTGCCAGTGCAATGACAGAGGCTGGCACAGTGGGCATATCACCAGATCCAGGGTACTTTGTCCAAGGTCTCCCGGTCAGTGCTATCTGAGCCCAGGTTGCCAGCAGCTTCGGACAGCCGACTTGCCCCCAGGAGCACTGAAAGAACTCCAGCCTCAGTGCTTTCCCCAGAACAGACCCAGTGGACCTGGTGATAGTGACCTGGAACAGGAGGTTGGGCAGGAGGTCCCAATAGACTAAAAGATTTAGGATAACCCTGTTCCCCTGCTTGCACTCTCGTCGTCCTCTCCGGACAAGATGGTGATGGGGACTTCTACTTCAGGGCCGCCACCCATAGACAGTGATGCCCGCTAGGACCTGCTGCGCAGGATGGCATGCAGTGTGGGCCTACAGGCTGAGGAGGTGGCAAAACAAGAGGACCTGATGGTGGACATACTGGCCCCTGAAGGTCCATCTAAAGTAGCCCTGCCACTTATCAAGGTCATCCAGATCAACTCAAAGATCTTCTGGCAAAACCGGCCTCCATTCCCCCAACAGCCAAGGGTGTAGAAAGGAGATACTTCATCCCCTCTAATGGGTATGAGTATTTGTATACCCACCCACAGCCCTGCTTCCTGATAGTGTCGGCAGTGAATGAATTCGAGAGAAAGGGTCAGCAAGATCCCACTCCAAAGTCCAAGGACTCTAAAAGACTCGACCGTTTAGTCAGGAATGTCTAATCCACAGCGGGGCGTTGCAGCTCAGGATCGCTAATCAGCAGGCAATCCTGAGCAGATATGGCTTCAACTCCTGGAACGCCATGCTGAAATTTAGGGAAGTGTTGCCCTTGGAGTCCAGGGAGGAGTTTGGGGCTATTGTTGAGCAGGGCAAAGCAGTAGCACAAACTTCTTTGCAGGCCCCCTTGGACACTGCAGACTTTGCCACCTACACCTTTTCCTCGGGGATAGCCATCAGGAAGAGTTCATGGCTACAGGCATTTGGCTTATCCCTGGAAGTGCAGCAGACTTTGCAGGACCTGCCATTTGATGGGGCAGGCCTGTTTGTGGAGCAAACAAATCCCAGTCAGCACAGCTTAAAAGACTTCCAGGCTAGGATTGAGTCGTTGGGTATGCACATACCAGCAACCCAATGCAAACACTTCAGGCCGGAGCAACACCCTTATCCTGCTCAGACGAGACAGGATCTCTCTAGAAAGAGGGGCAGAAATGGCAGATGCAAGCCTTCTCATCCTCCGCCCGGGCAGTCCAGGGCCCAACTAAGGCATCATCAGGCTCAAAGCCAGCCTTTTGAAGGGGTGCCCGAGGACGATGGACCCACCACAATGCCAGATCCTTCCCCTTGTTCTTGAATCATCCGTCCCATTTCTACCAAGCTTGGTCCCAAATAACATCAAACTGCTGGGTTCTTTGCACAGTAGAAGTGGGATATTCCCTCCAGTTCTGCTCCTGACCTCCCTCCCAGCCCTTCTTCCCCATCCCTCTTCAGGGACCCTTCTCACGAGCAACTCCTTATCCAGGAGGTGCAGACGCTCCTTGGTGCAGGGGCAATGGAGGAGGTTCCTCATCAGGAGCAAGGGATTCCATTCCCAATATTTCCTAATCCCCAAAGACAAAGAGGGTCTCAGACCCATTCTAGACGTGCAGGGCCTCAACAGATTTATGGTGAAGCTGAAGTTCTGCATGGTCTCCCTGAACTCCATAATTCCTTCTCTGGATCCAGGAGATTGGTACACTGCCGTCAATCTCAAGGACTTGTATTTTCATATATCCATACATCCTGCTCACAGACCTCAGGTTTGTGGTCAATTACAACCACTTCCAGTTTAAACTTCTCCCCTTCGGCCTGTCCACAACCCCTCAGGTGTTCACCAAGTGCATGTTGGTCGTTGCCGCCTTCCTTTGGCGGAGACTGGTGCAGGTGTAGTCATACCTCGACAACTGGCTGCTCCAGGGGAACTCCAGGGACCAAGCAGAAGTCCAGATATGCATTATGAGGTCCACGTTCAACAGGATGGGCGTTCTCAATGAGAGCAAGTCAACCCTGATACCGATTCAAAGGGTAGAGTTTATCGGGGCAGTACTGGATTCAGGTCGTACCAGAGCATTCCTGCCGGAGGCCCATTTTCTAATTATCTTGGACTTCACACAAGGTCTCAGGCAGTACCCTACCTCCACAGCAAGGGCTCAACTGAGACTACTCCATCAAATGGCATTTTTTACGAATTGGCTAATGTTCCAGCCCCGGCTTTCATGGCCCATTCCACAAGGGCTCAGGCCTCGTCATCAGTGTTCCTGCCCCAGGTGCCAATCCAGGAAATCTTCAGGGAGATGACGGTCGTAAGTGCACACATTTGCCATACACTAAGCTGTAACCCAACATGCTAGAGATGACGCAGCTTTCGGCAGAGTGGAGCTCCAATCTGTCGTTCCATAACTCCGACGCTACCTTTGAGGTAAGTCTTGGAGTCACCTAACTGGAATTGATATGAGCAAGCACTCAAAGAAGAAAAAAACGGTTACTCACCTTCTTGCAACTGTTCTTCTTCTAGAGGTGTTGCTCATATCCATCCCAGACCCACCCACCTTCCCCTCTGCCGGAGTAACTGACAAGAAGAACTGAGGAGGTGCCAGATCAGTAGGATCATGTACTGAGCGCCATAGAGGCGCCACTTCAGGAGGCTTCACAGTGGACCCAACGGGTACTGCTAAGGGAAATCTTTCTGATGACTGTGCACATGGTGTGCACACACTTAACTGGAATGGACACGAGCAACACATTTCAAAGAACAACAGTTACAAGAAGGTGAGTAACCATTTTTTCTCCTTTTAGTATGTGAAAGGATTTTCTTTTATGATTGGCCAAGGTGTCACAATCCAAAAAATCTAATATATTTTTTGTAATTTCTGTGTTTGTGTATGTTTTATACACTTTTGTACAGGCTGACAAACTTGCACTGGAGGTAGAGCAGAGCCGTGATCTCAGCTGTACTATTGTACACATTGATATGGATGCCTTTTATGCAGCAGTAGAAATGAGAGACAATCCAGAGCTGAAGGAAAAACCCATAGCAGTGGGATCCATGAGTATGCTGGTATGGTCAAATGTCAAGCTTATACGAAGACGAAAGAGATTTAGTGAAACAAGATACTGCCTTGACAGGAACATTAGAAATGCATTCAACAGTAACACAGATGGCGCAAATATTTGTTTTCTTACTGTGTAAATTTGAATTTTACATTTCAAAGAAATTGGTAGTTTGCAAAATTTTAACTTATGAAGAGGTCACAGAAAGGAAAAAATTGTGTATTAAGCATATAAACTCTTGGCCTGATCATTCAATTCAAGGTGGAGAGTTGCGTGTTGGCGCCTGTAGTCTCTTTGTGCTGTATCTTTATTTTGATGTTTAGAGCCACCCTAGGCTTGATGGTGGAGCTCTGTGGGGCACACTTCGGTTGGTAAAATTAGAAGGTCTCATACCAATCTAATGCATAGCTCCTATGTGAAATAAAATGCATTGATTTGTTATTGATTAAAATATGAAAAGATATACTAATTGTGAGAGATCCTTAGCACTTAAACTACTTGGATTCAAATTATTTTAAATACATAAAATGAGACCTGCATTTTGCAGTCTTTTTTTCCTCGACTGTTCATTATTAGCTAGGCTTGCCAACTTTCTAATGGCAGAAAACCAAACACTCTTGCCAGTCAAAAGCTGGACACCTGGCAATCCCATTATTAGCAGATTTCTATCGAATTAAGTGTGAAATGAAAATTACATTAAATCATCCAAGAAAGCATTTAGAATTTATTTATATACTGGTGGATTTATTTTGTCTGATTCTAAAAATGATGCTGATACGGATTATGATTAGTTTGATTGGCACATGTGAGGCCAAGGTTTGTGTTGATTTACATCAAATTCAGTCTGTGAAGTTGCATGGGGAATAAATCAACCTAGAATTTGATCCATTGTATATAGTATGCTATAGAAATGAAGAAGGTGTAGAATTATCATTACTTTAGAGATATTATCCATTTTAACAGATTTTTGGTGGCATTTTTAGTTTTCCTGCTCTAATAGAGTTGAGGGTCTTCAGCACCTTGCAAGATTA
The DNA here is from genome assembly GCA_007922305.1 of Dermatemys mawii. Classification (NCBI taxonomy): domain Eukaryota; kingdom Metazoa; phylum Chordata; order Testudines; family Dermatemydidae; genus Dermatemys; species Dermatemys mawii. The sequence goes on from ML677342.1 coordinate 11,120,802, forward strand.
AGCCTGTTGTCTCTGAATAGAGCAGAAGTGGTAGTAACTTAACCTTTCTGTGGTTTGTTTATTTTTTCCTCTGAAACTAATCCTGGGAAATAATTCAGTCTCCAGATATGTGTCTCCCAATAGCCTCACAGCATGTCATGTCTCAGTCTGTTTCCCATATTCCAGTGAGCCCTACTGCTTCTCAGAGTATGCTAAAGGTGGAGGCCTTCAGTTAATAAAAAAATCAAGCATACTGGAATTTTAATAACTTTTAAAATTAATATTATCGTGGATGACCAGATATACAAGCAAGTCTTTAATTTCAATTTTTTTTTGTTATTTATATTGGAATTAGCCTCCAAAGCAAGAAAGAGGATTATAGTTTAAAGGGTATATGAAAGATGTGGATTGACATGAGATTGGTGTCACTTAGCCCTGGAACAAGAATGGCATTGACAACAGCCATACAAGCTTCTATATGCTGTTCAGCCAATATGACTCATCCTTTTTCTATAGAGACCACCTTTTTGGCATAAATGGGAACAGTGTTTATGGCCTACTCAATATTGTGCCCTTTGCTAATGTTTCTAACAAATGCCAGTTAGTGCCTCTATAAGCAGATCACAAAAACGGAAAATACTTCAGTTAAATAAGTTTATCAATTAACAAATTGACTTAATTTGAACCCACAAACTGGAGATATAAACTGTCCAGTTACCAGTCCTTAAAATCATGTAGTTCTCATAATGTAAAGAAATTACTAGCTATGGAACATAACATACTGAAGCTACAATAGAACTGGTTACTGAAGTTTGATAGATGTTCTGTGACAAGAGCATTGTTTCTATATCTTTTTACTTCAGTCTTTAAAATTATTGCATGTATTAAAAGTCACAAGTATGCTGTGGAATATGGTTATTTAACTTTACATCTATTTTTTTCCTGCTAAGTCCACTTCAAATTACCATGCTAGGAGATTTGGGGTACGTGCTGCCATGCCTGGATTTATTGCTAAGAAACTATGCCCACATCTTACTATAGTGCCATTAAACTTCAAAAAATATAAAGAAGTGAGTAAAGAGGTAAGTACTCAACAAGAACATCTCTCACACCAATAGCAGTAAATACTTTGGTTTAGATTTTAAGACAACAGTAAATCAAAACTTTGTACAGAAGATTCAAAAAAGCTAATTTAAAGATTAAACCTTTCGAGACTTGACTTTGAATGTAAATTAAATACAGCATTTAAATTAAGATTCTGTGACAATAGGGACAAATTCATCCCTATTCTGGTTCTATATAGAGTTAAGATAATAGAAGTTTTCAAAATTATGTAATAAACAGATGATGATGTTATATTGGTAAATTCAAAACCATAGCACATAATCTAATAATTAGGAAACTAGGAATAAATAGACAAAGAGAATTACTTCATACCATAATAACGATATGGAATACTAACGACCTGGGAGAGCTATTGAATCAAAGAGCATTAATGAGCTTAGAAGACATCTACATTTTTTTCCAGAGAATGAATGGACTGAGCAGTAAAGTGGAAAAAATTAAGGAGGGAGGAAAGGTGATTAAATTTCTTGTCCCTGAAAAAGTATGGTACATTCCTTTCTGTTAAGGAAAATAAAACCCTATGCATGTAATTAATACATTATGATGAATAGCCATGTATATTCAAATACTTTGTGTTCTCTCAAGATTTAAATTGGTTCAGATTATAATCTTAAAGCTTCACAGTAGAGAGTTGCAAAAGCTCAGTTTGAATTAACATCCGTAGAAATATTTAGAATACATATAACCTTCCTTGAAGAAAGATTAAATATATTCGGTAGACACTGAGGCAAATTAATCGTTGAAGTAAATCCATTAATTTCAGCTGAGTTATAACAGGGGTGAACTTGACCCAAGAGCTACAAAAAATAGTGGGTTTTTTTCCATTTTACAAGATTATTGGTGAACTAAACACTGCTGTTAATTACATTTGATGTTCTTCAGTTCCATTTTATGAATATAAAGTATATTATACACATATGTGGTTTTGAGAACGAATTGGATTTGTTTATGATATAATCAGGACCCCAGGATATGGATGTAATCTTGTAGATAAGGGTAAAATTGTTCAAGATTTGTATATATTTTTATGTTCCTTGTATTATTGGCGCTTCAGATATTATTTCAGTTAAGGGAGCATTTGATAAAATGAAGGCCAGACTTCCCCATATACAAATTCTTGCACCTTCCATCGATTCCAAAGAGTAGGAGGACGGAGGCAGTGTTGTTCCCATTTTACAGATGAAGAACTGAGACACAACAAGATGAATTAGCTTGCCCATGGTCTCAGTGGCAGAGCCCAGAATTTAATCTAGATCTCCTGAGTGCCAGTCCATAGCCACTCTACTGGTAATAGTATGGGTCAGTCTCCAGACCGATTTATGGCTTGATGTTATATCCACTGAAGTCAATGGCAAATCTTCCATTGACTTCAGTGGTGCAGGATTAAGCCCTTAGACCTTGGCCCCTTCCTGAAAAATTTCATTTCCCCTCATTCTTTGTGGTTGTTTTTATTATATTTATACCATCTTTACTCAGAGCTGGATTGAAAATAGCAAACTGATTTCACATTAGCAATCAAAACTTGTTGGCAAGGCTATGTCACTGAAGATTTAAATCACAAAATTTTACTAAAAATTCTCAAGTATTTTATAGTAAAAATGAAGCATTTAAAACTACAAAAATAGGAGTCAGAATTTTATTTTGAGCACTTAGTCTAAGATTTGCATTTCATAAGTTCTTCAAAAGAACAGTTAAACAAGAAATGATCACTGTGAATGGTTTGGGGAGATGAAGATCTGATAGACGTCATTGGGTTTTAAGGTCAGATCTATTAAATAAATAGTATATTTCTTTAGTACAAATAAATGTCACTATCAGATTGAAAAAGCAGTACATTTACACACCACTTGTGTAAGAGGCTTATTTTACATGTTAGTGTGGTCAAAGCAATGAATTATAACTTCTTAGGTGTAATAAACCACTAAACTTTACTATATTTTATCAAAAGAATTACAGTATGTAAATTAACTAAAATGAGCTGTATAATTATTGGTAGGGCTGTAATTAACACTAAGCATTGCCCATTGTCCTCAACACTATACTAAAATATCCTCGAGCTGTCAGCTACATCAATTTATTTTTCCTATGGTTAAAGCTTTCTTCTCTTGAGAAACCAGTCTTCCATATGTTAAATGTATTATATCCTTCAGAGATCGATACAAATCACAGCACAGCATGAAAAACTGAATTAGACCACATACACATCCCAAGTTTCTGATAAACTTACTGCTTTTTTCATATGGTTTCCACAGTGATATGGGAACCTAATGACGTGAGCGTGTTTAGCCACTTAAACATATATCTCACAGCTACCTCTTCAGTAAAATGTGCATTGTGCAGAAAGACTGTTCTTTGTTTTGGTATGTAATACTGACTTATTGCTGCTTTTAAATGAGAAACAGTAGTTTTATAAATTTGCAATATCAATACATTATTTATTTCATAAATACTTAGAATAATGGTACTGATTGTCTGATCATAATGGATGTGCAAAATATGAATATTATTGCAAAAATATCAACTGCATTTTAATACACCAACATGTTTTGCTATTGCAGCACAACTTAAAACTTTTTTTGTGTGTTTATTAAGGTTAGAGATATACTGGCTGAATATGATCCTAATTTTATGCCCGTTGGCCTAGATGAAGCCTACTTGAACATAACGGAGTATTTAGAAGAAAGACAGAATTGGCCTGAAGATAAAAGAAGTTACTTCATCAGAAGAGAAAATACTGCAAAAAATGGTAACCAAATTACTAAATATTATTGATACACCGGACCCTCGCTATAGCCCGGGGTTCGGGATCCATGCACGGTCCCGTACTAACGCGGGAACCGTGTTAATGTGGGGGACACGTTGCCATGGATCCCAATTTAAATATTTAAATTTGGGATCCCTGGCAATGACTGCGCTGTATGCAAACCCGCGCTATAGGGATGTGGACTATAGCAAGGGTCTGGTGTATTAGCATAGTAAATTGGAAATTATTATATATGAAAATTATGATGTATGGCTCCGTAGAGTAGTCAGTTCTGAAATGTAAACAGATCTCTTCCCTATTATAGAGGATCTTGACACTCTGAATAGGTATTTTATAGCATACTGCAATCAGCACCATGATATGTAAGCCCTAACTTGATTTTAGAAGTGTCAGAAATCGTGTTACAGAGGCAGTGCACCTGAGCTCCATTAAAGTGCATTTCAAGAATAAAAATACATAAGAAATAAACTCTTCAAAAATAAACAATGATTAAAACATGATTACATCATTCTTGCTATTGGAATGTGGAAAGGCAGAAATTCCCACAGTAAACCCACCATTGGGGATATTAAAAAGTTTTGTTAGGCAAAGTCTTGTGACAGTTATTGACTTTATACACAGACAAACAGCATCATTTTAATCTCTCACATTTCAAAACTATCAAGAAGGCCATTGAGGAAATATACAAGAATATCCCTTTCAATTCTGCTGAAAAACACAGAGCCATCTTCTATCAGAACAGAGCTGTAACAAAATAGGCATTATAAACGTGTCGCATATTGGCAAGTATGCACTTAGGCATGTTTGTCTTCAAAATAACACAATTTATGATTACATAAGCAAGCTTCTTTTTTAATACCACTTACAAACCCTCAGGACGTGGCATTCTCATTCAAGTCAATGGTGGTTCTGTATGTTGAAGGCTTGTATAGCCATACCCTGAGAATCATAAAAATGTAGGATTGGAAGGGACCTCAATAAGTCACTTAGTCCAGTCCCCTGCACTGAGGCAGGACTAAGTATTTATCGAAATACCTTGTCAGAAATGGTTTGTCTAACCTGTTCTTAAAAACGGTCAATGATAGAGACTCCATAACATTCCTAGGTAATTTGTTTGTGTAATTTGTTCCAGTAATGCTTTTAAATTAAGCATTTAAATTAAGCATTGTTTCCAGTGCTTAATTTTGTTCCAGTGCTCCAATGGATAAAAACAGTTTATCACTACTTCTTTATAACAACCTTCTACATATTTGAAGACTATTACCATGACACTCCTCAGTCTTCTTTTCTCCAGACTAAACAAAACCAGTTTTTTCAGTTTTTCCTCATAGGTCATGGTTTCTAGACCTTTATTGATTTTTGTTGCTCTCCTCTGGGTTTTCTCCAATTTGTCCACGTCTTTCCTGAAGTGTGGTGCCCAGAACTGGACACAGTAATCCAGCTGAGGTCTTATCAGTGCTGAGTGGAGAGGAAGAATTACTTCTTGTGTCTTGCTTACAATGATCCTGCTAATACATCCCAGAATGATGTTTGATTTTTTTGCAATAGTATTACACTGCTATCTCGGTATAACGCAGTCCGATATAAGGCATATTCTGATAAAATGCAGTAAAGGAGCACTCCGGGGAGGGCGTAGCTGTGTGCTGCGGTGGATCAGAGTGTCAGTGTGTATGGTTCTGACACGCTTCTCTGAGTGGCATGTTAAGGTGGCCAGGCCGGGGCCGAGGGGTTGGAAAAAGGGCAGAGGGTCTCGGGATAGTCAGGGGACAGGGAGCAGAGCAGATTGGATGGTTCAGAGGGTGGGGTGGTCGAGGAACGGGGGCATTGGATAGGGTGTGGGAGTCCCAGGGGGGCCTGTCGGGAGCGGGGACGTGGATAGAGGTCGGGTAGTCAGGGGACGGGGAGCAGGGAGGTTGAGTAGAGGGTGGGATCCTGGGGGTGATTAGGGACGGGGCGGGTCTCTGGAGGGGGCAGTCAGGGGATAAGGCGCAGGGGGACTTAGATAGGGAGTGGAGTCTTGGGAGAGGTGGTTAGGGGCACAGGGGTCTCTAGAGGGGGTAGTCAGGGGACAAGGAGTGGGGGGGTTGGATGGGTCAGGAATTCTGAGGGGTCAGTCAGGGGGCAGGAAGTAGATGGGGGTCTGATATGGGGTGGGGCCAGGCTGTATGAGGAGGCACAGCCTTCCCTACCTGACCCTCCATACAATTTTGAACTCCCATGTGGCCCTCGGGCCAAAAAGTTTGCCCATCTCTGCATTAGGTGTTCTCATCTTTCCCGCCTATTTTAATCTCATTTCTAAATTGTGTGCAGTATAGACTAAACTTAAGTTGTCTCACTAGTTGTACAGTATTTTGGAAACATTGTAACTTTGACATTTTCTAAACAATTAAAAAAATTGTTAGCATTAATACAGCATTAAAATACCATTAACATGATGGCAAGTAGTTCACAGCCACGGAAATGAAAGACATGGATAATCAAAGAAAAACTGAAAGTTTTGGACAGTCTGAAATCAGGAATGAGCCAAGCGAAGGTCTCAAAAGAACTAGAAGTGAGGGAATCAACATTAAGAGGGTGGATCAAAGAGGAAGAAAAATTATAATCAATGATAGTTGAACTGGATGAAAGTGAAGGCCTGGAAAGGAAGCGCTTAAAAACTGCCCAGGATAACCAACTAGATAGAGCAGTATTTATGTGGCTTACCCAAGAACGCTCCAACGGCACGTCAATTTCCAGTGACATTATAAGGAAAAAAAGCAGAGAAATTGAAGAAGGATCTTGATTTTAGACGCTCGGGTGAGGACGCTTCTGCACAACAAGGTAACGAATGTAAAGCTAGCAGTGAATGGCTTCATCGTTTTAAAAAACATAGCATTCGGCAAGTCGCAATTTCAGGAGAGACGCTCTCCGCAGATATAAAAGCTTGCAACGAATACCTGCTAAAGTTAAGAGATCACCATCGAGGGTAGCTATGCTCCGGAGTGGATCTATAATGCTGAAGAAACTGGCTTATGTCACCGTATGCTTCCGGATAGAACACTTGCTTCTAGGACCAAAGAACAAAAGGCCGAAGGTTTTAAGGTGATAAAAGAGAGAGTGACAATACTTTTCTGCGTGAATAAAACTGGTTCACGTAAACTTAAACCTCTGTGCATAGACAAATCCAGGTCACTAGGGCTTTCCACCGTAAGAACATGGATTCGCTTTCATTCATTTATCACTATTCAAAAAATGCCTGGATGACATCGGATATTTTCAAGGGATGATTTAAGAAATATTTTGTACCAGCTGTCTGGAGACACCTATACAGACAAAACCCTGAGCCAAAGGCTTTGCTCCTACTTGACAACTGTCCCACCCCACATCCCCAGTAGAGGCCTTAACCAGCAAAGACGAGAAGATAAAGGTGAACCACCTTCCTAAGACCACGACTTCCAAAATACAGCCCCTCGATCAAGGCAGTATAGCCACATATAAAAGGAACTATCGTAAAGCTTTAATAAAAAAAATTGTTGAGGACAACAGTAGCATAATGGATGTAATCAAGAAATCGAATTTGCTGGATGTATTTAACTAAGGTGAGACAGCCTGGCTAGGAATCACTCTGTCAGTGATAGAGAAATATTGGCATCGGGGTCTCAAAACTGCTTTTGTCACTGGAAGTGACGACAACCAAGATGAGGAAGAAGATGAAAATGAGAACAACTTTGAAGGTTTTACGGAAGAAGAGGCCATGGAAGCAGAATAAGTCTACAGAGAACTTATAGCTCAAACTGGGATAGCTGATGTTCAAGAGTGGATGGAGGTGGATGCTATGTGTCCAACCTATGAATGACTTACAGATGTAGATATAATTCATAATGTTGCCCCTTAACCACCTAGTGCCTCAGAAAATGTATCTTGCCCTGAGGATAGTGATGAAGAACCCTTGGAGCCACTGCCCAAGTCTGCAGATGCAGTTGTAGGGTTAGAGATTGGTCTTAAGTGGCAAGAAAGCCAGGATGTGGATAGACTGCAAATAGTGCAGTTAAAATCCATAATTGACCTGGTGAAGAAGGCAGCTCACAGTAGCAAGAAGCAACAAAGTATAACAAGGTTTTTGAAAATGTTAAGGTGTGCATCTTAAATAAGAAAGCATATTGTACACCAAAAACCCTTGATCACTTTACCTTTTTTAGCTTCATTTTAAGCTTTTCTAGAAGTAAAAACTCCTATCTCCAAAATGTTTTCAAACTACAATGTATTTAATAGTTAACAGTTCATATAACTTAACAATCTACGTATAATATAGTTAGCTAAGTGACAAAATGGTCCATGCTCCTATTTGCTAAAATATCAAAATCCTTTTTTACAACAGTTTGTAAGGATGTATAATTAAAAGCGTTTTCTGATATTTTATGTGAATTTTGCATTTTCCTAAGCGTTACATGCAGACCAAACGATTGATGTATGATGAAACCTAGCCCACATGGTTGTATTTAGCAGCGTTTAGTACCTGTATTGTTAATACACTGTATCTTTTAAGTAAGCTTACAAAATAATTGTTAAAATTAAAGGAGATACAATTTAACCATTGTAGAACAGATTTATTTACTGCATACACTGTGTTAGTTCTAACAGAAATGATTTGTTGACTATTAATAACGGAAATGCTCGATACCAAAGCAAGTTCGATATAACGCGGTTTCACCTATACTGTGGTACAATTTTTGGCTTCCGAGGACCACTTTATATCGAGGTAGCACTGTATATTGTTGACTCATCTTTAGTTTGTGACCCACCATTACCGTCCGATCCTTTTCTACAATACTCCTTCCTGGGCAGTCGTTTCCCATTTTGTATTTGTGCAACTGATTTATTCCTTCCTGAGTGTGGTACTTTGTTTTTGTCTTTATTGAATATCATCTTATTTATTTCAGACCATTTCTCCAGTTTGTCAAGATCCATTTTGAATTCTAATCCTGTCCTCCAAAGGGTTTGCAACTGTAGGCAGCGAGTTATGTGGGCCTGTGGTGCCCAAGCTCCACCAATATTTAGGAACCTGTGCCCAACTCCAGCAGTGTTTGGGCTTACCGCACTTTGGGGGGCCCTGTGCTTCAGAGAGACGTGGGGTGCAGGATGGCCTGTGGGGCTAGCCGGGGGCCTGGCACTGGCAGTAGCGAGCAACCTGGCCCACCCTGCCCCACCCCGTCGGCTCCCAGCATCGCTCGGTGGAGGAGGTGAAAGCTGGGAAGGGGTGGAATGGGATTGGGGAGGGGAAAGAACAGGGGTGGGCTGGGGCTGGGTCACTTGCTGCTGCTGTCAGCAGGCCCACTACTATGCCTCCAGGCCACCCTAGACCCCGCATCCCCTGAAGTGTGGGGCCCCCCCAAAGTGTGGGGCCCAGGGGCGGTTGCCCCGATCCATCCTATGGATGGGACGGCTCTGCTTGGACCCGTTCTGGGCACCAGCAAAAATTATACAAACCTGGTGCCCATGTTTCCAACCCTGCAAAGCTTGGTATCATCTGCAAGCTTTATAAGTGTACTCGCTGTGATATTAGCCAGATCATTTATGAAGATACTGAATGGAACTGGACCCAGTGCGGGAGCCCACATACGCCCTTCAAGCTTGATTGTGAACCATTACTAACTACTCTCTGAGCACGGTTTTCCAACCAATATAAGAGGAACTTATAGTAGGTTCGTCTAGGCTATATTTAAGTTTCTTTATGGGAAGGTCGTGAGATGGTATCAGAAACTGTACAGAGTCAATGTATATGACTTTTACTGCTGCACCCCTATCCACAAGGCTTGTTACTTTGTCAAAGATGGACATTAGGTTGGTTTGACATGATTTGTTTTTGACAAATTCATGTTGACTGTTACTTATTACCTTATTTTTTTCTAGATGCTTACGAATTGATTGATTTATTATCTTTCCAGGTACCAAGATGTTGTGTAATTTACACATGATCTCACAAATACATCTGCTCCCACTTGTTCTTTCCATTTTTTTTTCTCATTACAGTTTTCTTTCCAACAAATCTCTTAACTGTTGTAAATATGTGCAAACCTTGGTAATATTTTCCATATAATCTAAGTACTATAATCTTTTTCAGTTTGTTTTCCTCCCCACTTTGGTATTTTTGCAAGTTGCACTGCAGAGCCCCACATTGGACTTCACCTGGTTGGGTACAGCTAGAAGATATTAGACAGAGCTGGGCAGAAATTTTAAGTGGAATTTTTTTCCATTAGAAAATGCAGATTCTTCAAAAGCTACATGTTCTTCATGAATGTGTGTCTTTTGACAAATCTTTCAGTGGCAACCCCTCAGCAGCCCAGGTTACCAAGGCTTCCAGACTGCAGCTTCCTCAGCAGCCCATATGGCAAGGAGTTTGGGAACCTGGCCTCCAGTCTCCCTGGCTCTCATGCAGCCTGTCTGGCACTAAGAATGTGGGCTTCCCAGTAGCTCACCAGGTGAGCTATCCATGAGGCTGCGAAGCTCTGCCTGCTGGGAGCCTGAATTCTGCTGCAACCTACCAGGTGAGCTGCAGAGGAATCAGGGAACTTGGGATCCTCAGTATCCTGCCTGGGGGGCCACCTGGCAGGCTGCAGCAGAGCCAGAGTTTCTGGGCACTCTTGTTTCAGAAACACCAGAATATTCCCACAGAGAGAACATTTTTGTGTTTCTGAAACAAAATATTGCAGAATTTCACTTCCACAAAAAATTATAATGTTTTAACTTTTAATCTCAATTTGGGACAAAAACATTTCCAAAATTTCAATTTTTTCCTCCACCAAAGTGAATTTCAGTTTCCTGGCCAAATCTAATCCTGGGCCAAGCTCAAATCACATATACAATTTGGTTATGACCTATCTTTAAACAAAAAAAAAAAAATTACCAGTAAATGAAATTATTTCAGCTACATAATTACTTGAACTTTGCAAATAGAAAAAAGTGAAATAGCTAAATGAGCTTTTTTCAGGAGCTGTGCAGGGGAATCAATTCACAAAATAGATGTTGCTTATTAAGAAGGATGAGTTACACATCTGTGTACCCTTTTATAATGTAGGTAAACAAGAGATAACTGCAGCTGATGAACTAAAGTTGAATGAAGATGCACACTCATCCTCACCAATATTGTTTGAAGATAATACTTCTATAACAGAGGAACAGCCTGTTGCTACTTCTCACCTGTATACTGAAGAACAGAGTGATCAATTCAGTCAGTTGCTAAATTCAGTGGTCTTTGGAACTTCAGCTGAAGAAGTTGTGAAGGAAATTCGCTTTCGGATTGAGCAAAAAACTGGACTGACTGCCAGTGCAGGTACACACATGTACATAAATAATAATATTTTGCAAGTTTGTAGTGCCTTCCACCCAGTGATCTCAAAGTGCATTACAAGTCTTAAAAAATTAGCCTTGCATCACCTCTTTGATATACCCCATTTACAGATGTGTAAACTGAAGCACCAAGATTGTAGACTTGCTCAAGGCTACATCACACAAGAAATCTCTTTCAGATCCTCTGAAAAGTAGAACCCAGGCTTGTGCTTTATTTAACCTCAAGAAATCTTTCTTCTTTCATTAATTGCTATTGCTGGTATTGTATACTTTTGGTTAATAATAGCAGTCACATCATCCTTTTTCTTCCTGGTTTCCTTTTCAATCATAACTCCTCCGCGTATGCCAGTTGACTCAGGCATTAGCCTTACATCTCTGGACAACTGCATTTAAATCTTAACTTGCACTACTTATTTTGTAAGCCTTTGATGAAAGATAGATTTAAAATTGGAATGCTATAGTTGCTACTGGAGAGTATAAAGGCACATTAGCAGAGCTGTGTGGAGAAACATGTTCAACCCTTGCCCATCCTGTGCCTTGCTCAAGCTAGTTTTTATTCCCTTTCTTGAGCACTAAATACACAGACATGTTAAAAATAAAATAAACTGTTTACTACACATGTTAATATTTATTTTTCAAGGCAGTGACAGTTTTGAATCTATGCAGCTCGTACTTGCCCAGCTGACCTTCCAACTGGAACTCGATCTATGATATCCTGTCAGAATCGCCCCTATTAGGCTGCATCAGAAATTAAATCTCTGAACTGCATTCAGTCCATTAGTTCAGATAGTTGCTCTTAAGGACTCTTAGGGCTAGTCTACACTGACAATGCGCTTTAACGTGGTTTGTGCGGTTGCAGCAAAGCACTGGGAGAGAGCTCTCCCAGCGCTCTACAAAACCTATCTCCAGGAGGAGTGTGGCTACCAGCACTGGGGGCACAGCTCCCAGCACTGGTGCACTGTCTACACTGGCGCTTTACAGCACTGAAATTTGCTGCACGCACGGGTGTGTGTTTTCACACCCCCGAGTGAAAAAAATGCCGGTGTAGACAAGCCCTCAATGACCTGCTGATCCATGTAGAGTTATCAGCTCCTGCATAGCTTGGAGCACCGAAGAGGGATCAGGTAGGGGCCGGCAGGAAGTAGGGAGGGGAAATGTCATATGAAAACACGGGTAGAGGAGAAAGTAATAGGATGGGTCGGAGCTTTATGAAACCCAACATGTTTACTTCATATAGGGCCCTGCAAAACTCAGGAGCAGTACTGCTTAACTATCAAAAAAATCTGTTTCATTTTTCTAAAATTTCATCCTCTTCTGGATGCATCACTGTTTAGAAAATGGCAGTAGACCTCTTAAGGATGCCAGGGATTTGATGAACGAAAATGAAAAGTGATTACTGTTTAATCATCTGACAGTCTAGAAGGCTAATTGGACAGTATTAGTAAGCAGTGATATACAGAATGGTTCCTAGCATCCCCAGGAATAAATTATAATCACTGCAAACGGCAGTCAGTCGTTAAATCATCGAGGCTATAGAGAAGAATCACCCTATTTGTCACATGCTATTCATCTCTTAGTACCAAAAGGGTTCATCTGTAAAAACCCAGTTATTTTGTGTGATGATGTGGGGGTCTTTCATAATTTCTGGTTGATACTATGAAGTTGTATTATGAAAAACTGCTGTATCGTGAGTGCCTTTGTGTATATGGATCCACCATTACTGATAGGTCCTGTAGCAGTGACAATGGGGAATGCTAAAATTTAATAGCGGTACTTTAATCATTCCAAAGTTATTCTGAAAAGCAGCTGCATCCTTAGAAAACCGGTGTTATCTTATTTCTTTGAACTGGAGGGGTGGGGGGAAAGGTAGGAGCAATGGAAAGTTACTCAAAAGACAGAACAAAGGAAGTTGGAGATCAGGGGAGTTAAATAGCAAGCCACACAAGGAGCAGAGGAAGAACGAGACAGGAAAAGAAAGTATGGGGCAGGTGAAAGTAAAATCACACAAGCTGGGGAAGGGTCTCTATGACAGAGAGAAATCACCCAGCGTGTAACAGCCTGCATGGGGCCTGACCTGCCTCCCTGACACAGATGGTCCCTAAGGGTTCACAAGGGAATTGTGAGCTGGGAAGTGGCATTGTGGTTAAATGTGTATTGTTCTGTAGGATCTGTGCTCTTCTGTGCTATACATGACTACGTAAAAGATCATTAAGATAATAGAGTCTATGCAGAGTGTGTGAGCATATGTAATATGCTTTACAACTGTGAGCTCCAGAGAGCTCTAAACTGTAACCAGAAGCTTCACACCTTTGGGGTGTAGTTTTGGGAGTGAGTATGGTTAAGTAACTGGGGTACCTTGGGGATCAGTGCTGGCCCTGAGATGTAAGGTGCAAGTGGGCTGAGGAGCTCTGACTGAGATTCAGTGCCCAGGCAATGTGCAAGAGAGACCAAGGGAGGAAACAGGTCTGCAGCCTACTGAGACTCTGGAAGCTTAAAAATCCAGGAAGCCAGAGGCTTGGATTCCTCTCACAGCAGTCCGGTGGATGGCTGGAAAGGAGTGCCCAGCTGGATCTATGGCACTTTATTTACTAAAAAGAGCAAAAAAAAGACACACAGATCAATAAAAAGGATAAATCACCCTTAATTCTCAAGAACAGATAGATATTCCATCTATTCTAGATACCTACATGATACCCATAACCATGGTTCTTGAACACCACGGTTTTTAATGTAATTATTTATACAACATCCCTGTGAGGTAGGGGAGCATTATTATTCCTTTTTTACATATGGGAGAACTAAGGCACAGAGAAGCTAAATGACTTGCCAGGGTACCACAGGAGGTTGGTGCTGGAGTAGGGACATGAGTTCAGGTCTCCGAAGTTCTAGGGCCAATGCCCTAACCACTAGACTGTCTTTCCTCATCCTTAGTGAAGCTCCACTAAAATGTTTAGGTTGTTAAATGTGTCATAACTATTTGCCAGATCTCTGAACTGTAATTAACTGAGATACCTCATTCATATTTTGATCAAACATAACTTCTCTTCCACACCAAGCTTTCTCTTTTACTGTAAATTACTATCATATTAATGTGAAATCACGTACCAAGTTGCAGAAAACTTTGTGTTTAAAGAAACGTAACCTCCATCACTTCATTATATATGTTGCATTTATATATAGTCCCTTTCATCCTGCATGTTTCAGAGTATTTTATACACCTAACCTGATGTACAAACTATACATAATGAGTGCTTTATCCACTATTGCATAGCTAAAATGAAACATAGCAGTTCTCATGTGCCTATTCTTTCAAAAAGTGCCGGAGAACTGTAAGGACCAAAATAGGTGAGAATTTCTGTTTTACATCAGTCTTCTATTTTCTGTTCTTGTTTGGTCTTTGCAACATACAGAATGACTAATTTTTCATCTTTAAATCTAGGAACATTGAAATGGAAGACTGAAGACTTGTGGTTAAAATGTCTGTTGTGTTTCTTCCTTTGTTTTGTTTTGTTTTGTTTGTTTTTAAGGAATTGCTCCAAATATGATGTTGGCAAAAATGTGCAGTGATCAGAATAAACCTAATGGACAGTACAGAGTCTCCCCTGATAGACAGTCTGTAATGGACTTCATCAAAGATTTGCCTATTAGGAAGGTGAGAATATTATCAAATTTACTATACACTCATGTCCTCCTTATGTGAATGCTAGTGTTCTAAAACAGATAATTTACTTAAAGATAATTTCATGTCTTCAGTGCCAACCAGTTCTAAAAATGTATTTGAGTTGAATTGTACTGAATATTAAACATTAAGCATTTATCCAAAGATTTCAAAAATTGCAATTTCATTGAGACATATTAATTCTTGTTCTTCAGGTGCCTGGTATAGGAAAAGTAACAGAGAAAATGTTAAAAGCTCTTGGAATTCTGACTTGCACTGAACTTTACCAGCAGAGGGCACTGCTTTCTCTTCTTTTTTCAGAAACGTCTTGGCATAATTTCTTGGATGTCTCACTTGGTTTGGGTTCAACAGATTTGGAAAAGTATGTCTTGGTATATGTTTTACTGCGCATACTTTGTTTTGTTAAATATTTCCCCAAGTGTATTACACATCTTACACACTGTGAATGTTATAAGAGATTTGGTGGGTTTGACATTAAAAATATCTGTCAGGTAAGTTGGATAGTATCATACATAAAAATTGTGATTGTTAATAATATCTTACAAATAACACCTGCTTTATTGCTGTCAAATGTTAACTTACAAAGCAACCACTTTTTAAAAAGTGTAGGATTTGTTCATGTATGGCCCTTTGGAGTACACAGAATAGGTAGAGAGCTTATAGAAACCAAAATCCCTGTCTGGTTTATGAAATCTAAATGTAGTGCTAAACAAAGCTCTGGCCATACATGCACACCAAGAAATGAATAGTGTCTAGTTTGAGACAGCTGTACAGTGAGCACATGTTGTTGAGAACAGGGGTTCTCAACCTTTTTCTTTCTGAGGCCCCACATAACATGCTATAAAAATTCCACAGCCGACCTGTGGCACAACAACTGAGTTTCTGCATGTAAAAGCCAAGGCTGGCATTAGCAAGCAGGGTAATTGCCTGGGGCCTTGTGCCATGGGGGGCTCCTGTAAAGATAAGCTGCTCAGGCTTTAGCTTCATCCCCTGGTGGTGGGACTCAAGGCCTCGGGCTTCAGCCCCATGCGGTGGGGCTTCAACTTTCTAACCTGGGCCCCAGCGAGTCTAATTCTAGCCCTGCCTGGCAGACCCCTGAAACCTGCTCACAGCCCCCCTCCCCGGGGGACCCCAGACCCCTGGTTGAGAACCACTGATTTAGAATAACCTTATTAATACTCGATTACAAGATATGTCATATGTATAACTAACCTAAACAGGGTTTATTTTATTATAGTTATTTAGCCTTATCATAGAAGTTCACAAGTATTTCCTCTATGTAGTTAATAAACCTTCGCTATTCATAATTATTCTTATATGATTTTAAAACAAACACATAGTATCAGATCTTCAGCTGGTGTAAATTGTCACAGCTCCATTGACTCCAATTGACTACATCAGTTGAGAATCTATCCCTACCGTGTTTAGATATCATTTTTTAAAATTGATAGCCTCTGAATTTGTTGGGGTAGAACCCCAGGTTTGTGTTTCATTCTTCATATCTAATCTAATCCATGGTATTTCTGAAGCTTCTGTCATTTTGGTATCTAAATGCTGCCCTTATAGACTCCTAATGGAGAAAAAAGAGGGGCCAATATCTGCCCAAAAACTATCACCCTCCCACACGCCTGCCTTGAATGCAAATACTCATCCTCCCATCACTCTAAAACTCAAACTGAACATTTTGTCAGGCTGCTCATGTTTAGTAACCAAGAGCCCTAGTTAGAGATTCTGAATCCCTTTCTTTTTAATCTTGTCATGCATTTTCAAAAGCACCTGAGGGTATGTTTACACTGAAAGTGTGTGGGGATAGGGGAGAAGGGGGTAAACTTGTGACAGTGAGTCTTAGAACCTAAGTCAACTGACTCAGGCTCACTGAGCTCAGGCTACAAAGCTAAAAATAGCAGCATAGACATTCCCTCTTGGGCTGCAGCCCAGACTCTGAGACCGTCCTCTCTCACTGGGTTTCTTAGTACAGGCTCCAGACCAACCAGAAACATCTGCATTGCTATTTTTGGTCTGTAGTGCAAGCCCCAAGAGCCTGAGTCAGTTGACCTGGGCTCTGAGATTCATTGCCATAGGTTTTTTGTTTTTGTTTTTTTGCAGTGTAGATGTATCCTGAGAGAATTTGGAGCCTAAGACCATTTTCAAAAGTGCTTTGGCACTTAGGCTAACTCTCACTGAAAGTCACTGGGACTTAGGCTCCAAAGGCTATTAAGCACTTGTGAAAATACTACCTCTTGTTCTTACCATTGCTTCTCTGGTACTAGCAGAATGAGAAATCCTTCCTTTAAGACTGCAAAATAATCTCATAAGTAGTCGAAAGAAAAACAGCTGTTTAACAGCACACATTTTGAAAAAAAGTTTGGGAACCCTTTAGATTTGAAAAGCACAGTATAAATGTAAGCTATCATTTATTTAAAAAAATAAAAATAAAAAAGTCTTCACACCACAAAAGCTCAGATCAACATACACCACTTCAATTCTTTATACTTTTTCTGAAATAATAGTACATTTATATCTTTAAAGGTGACTTGTGAAGGATAACATAGCTTGTCCAGTTTTTCTGTATGATGGATAAGAAAGCCTGAAAGTTTTTGTTTTTAATTACAAAAATAATCTGCTTGGTTTTATTTATATTAGAAATCAAAGTCCTATCTAGTCTTCAGGATTTCATAATGACTATGAAAATTTAAAGCAATAGGGACATTTATAAGAACCAAGAACAAAAACATTAAGTCGTCAGAAGGGCAAGAGATTTTTTGTCAGACTGTTTTAAAGCTTTGTTTTTTCTTTGATCTTGTGAATACATATTTTAACTTCAGTAATGAACATTTTAGAGAAAGCAAGCCTTTGCTAAAGTTTCAATCCTTGCTCCTTCAATGTTTGTGTACATGGTAAATACCCCAGAAACCTCCCAAATGATCATCCCTAATTTTTTTTGGAGAACAAACTTGATATTCCCGATCCAGGCAAAAATAAGCCAAAGATAATTTTAAAAAAATCTGAAGACACGTTGGTTTATACTATATCTCATAAAAAGTGACAAAAGGCACACGAGCCCCATTTAAAAAAAATCCTTTACAGGTCACTTTTTAAAAGGATGAAAGGCTAATTCAACTAGAAAAAGGATTTTCCTCTTTAAAAAAAAAAAAAGACTGGTATATTCATGATTTTAGTAGAAGCACTTTGTGAGAGACAGTGAGCCAAGGAAGTGAAAGAATGGTATGTAATCTATTAATTTGTTTTTAAAGCCCCACAGCCCTTCTCGTCACTAATGGGTACTGCTGACTCATAATACAAATTGTTAATTGTATTAACAGACATTACTGATCTACAATTTCTTACTTCATCTGTAATATACACTATTTTAAGAGGAAGAAAAACTTCCAGTTTTCCATTTCCTTGCAATGCTGATTTATGCAAGTTTCTCAGAAATGTTAATAGTCAAATCCCATAAAAAAGATTACAATTATATACTGAAATCTTGGTTAACTATGAAGAGGTTATTAAAAAAATTAAAAATTCTCTGTGAAAATGACTAAAGTTCGTAAAAACATTTTTCTTTTTTAAAGGTATGGAGAAAGAAAAAGTATGAGCACTGAAAGGTATGTGTAATAATGTTCGTATCTAAAAAACGATGACATTTATCACTAACTTAACTAAAACCAATCAATGTAAAATAATGTAGTTGAGTCATCATATTTATTTGGCTTGTTGCCTGATCTACTGATTGTAGGGATTTCTCCCCTTTTTCTCATTTGTATTTCCTCACCCTCCTAATGTTGGGGGGTGCCCTTCTTCCATATGTTACTAGTCTGTTTTCTTCAAACTTATTAGCATATATGTCAGTTAGTTACCATGACACTCCTGTGGTCAGACATCTGCTGATGTTCCTAATTTAAAATATCGCAAACTGGTATAAACTAGATTTTGTGGTTACCTGTCAGCAGTTCAGTCATTACAGCATTCTTTCTTGTGATATCTTATGATCTAGGGTTACTCCTGGTTAGCTGCTTATGTTAGGGCTTTTGGACCTTGCGTCTTGTTTAACTAAGCTATTAAGCCTTGTAGGCTTATTACTTAGCTTATGCCAAGACCTTACCTAGCAAATACCTATAGGGTATAGATTAACCACTAGTGGCTAAGACATCAGACAGTACAATCCTATAATTGTTAGTTGATATTTTATATATATTAGGATAGCTAGGTTTATGTTTAGTAACTTTACTACATAAGCTTTGTGTCCTTGCCTTCAGGGTCCTGCATAACTTTTCTCCTACCAGTTCTCCACCTTTTTTCACATCACCCTCCATTCCACCTGATTGCTTTAAATGAGAAGAAAGCATCAGGTTTCTTTTTTTGGGCCATCATCTAGGGTGAAAGAGTGGGGCTTCTGACATTACCTAAGAAGTAATGGGGAAGGAGTTATGTAAACATTTGTGTAAGCAGCTTCCTGTATTTATAGGTATGCAGGTATAAACGGATTGGTCTTGGATTCCAGTGGAGCATCTAAATTATTTACTTTTCTGCTGAACTGTTCTGGCTATACTCTAAAGGAATATTTATCTTTTGCCCATAAAATGTATACCATCAGCAGCAACTTTTTTTTTCTCTTGATTCTGATGTAAATTCTCCAGATGTACTTTATAGGTTTGGTGAACTCCAACAGCAGTTCATAAAATATTTGTATATAGTGACAAAAATTCTGAAAGCATGTTAGGCCTGGGCTTCACTAGGATATTGTGCATCAGTGTAAATATGCTGTTATAGATACTACCCGTGACTGTCAATGGTGCAACTTCCCAGGTATCTCCTGAGTTCCAGACCTGTGACTTTTGTTCTCTTCTCCTTAAATTCTGCTAGTCTCCAAGCAAATCAATTTGACTTTTCCACCCTGATAAAATCCAGTATCTGAAATCTCAGCCATAAATTTGCCACCTTTGACACCTTTCTTAAACCTTCCCATTTCCTGCCCCCAATTCACTTTCTGCTCAGGATCTCACTGATTTTTTCAAAGAGAAAACTGACAGAATCTGACATGACCTCATCTTTCCTTTCTTCCAGTCTCTCCTCTTCCCCTGTTATCCACACCAAGATTTCCTGTCTACTTTTCTCCATCAATTCCTTTGTGTGCCCTAGAAACCTTACTCCCCTTGTGCATGCAACCTGTGCATTGAATGAGATGGGTCCTGCAGAAAAAATAGTTTGCAATCATGTAATTAAAGACTGTATCACAAAACATACACATGAGGTGAAAAGCTTAAGGTTGCACAAGCAACTGTAAATGTGGCATTTCCTAACTCTCATGTGTTTAATTTTACAATGTAAAGCTCTTTAAACATAGGTTGGGGGTTTTTTGTGTGCATCTTTCTGTTTTGTTTTGCTTTGTTTTGTTTTGTTTTAGATAGCAGGGTGGGGGTAATAGGCGCCTATATAAGAAAAAGTCCCCAAAAACAGGACTTTCCCTATAAACTTGGGACATCTGGTCACCCTAAATCTGGGTGGTTGTGGAGAGTATGGCCCAGACTCAGGAGGTGTCGGGGGACTCCTTTCTGTGTGGAAAGAGTGAGGAATGGGCTAATGTGGCCATGTGCTGTCTGGGGCAGGGTGGGATAGGCAAGATAGTTCAACTCAGATGTCCCCCTCTTTCTCTCTCAGAGACAGGAGTTCAGCTCCTGCTCCCTGGTGCTCCCAATGTTGGAGGAGAGATGAGCTACTTGGGAGCATGTGCTTGACTGGGTTAGGGAAGAGAGCAGGGCGGGGCCGGCATTCTTCCTGCCCATTCCCCTCACACTGCTACAGCTCTAATAGCAACTTGGTGTTGTTCCCAGTGCAGTGTGTGGTGCTGCTGCTTTAGCAGCATTGTAGCACCAACTTTAGAATGTTCGTGTTCAGTTATTATTTTGGCAGCATGCCATCATTTTTCTGAGGAATGTAAGTTACAACAGGGAAATGACAATTTTATTAATTTGTGTATTTGCCAAACATGAACACAAATTGGACAAGGAAAAAGGCACATCTCTATCATAAGGGCTTTCTCACTGCCAAATAACAACAGCCTATTGCAAATAATGGAGGTGTAAGAGCTTCTCAATGGAATGACTCTTTTATAATTGAAAGCACTAGATAACCATGAGTGTCACTACCAATTCCCTCTATAATTACAAGACCAGACTTCCTTTCACATTATCACTGAGAGCCCAGGTGAAAAGGTAAGGTTTCCTTTTCCCTGGAAAGGTGTAGCAAAGACAGAATTAATTACATTTTTGGAAGAAAGCTAGTTTTTCCTTCTCTGTTACTAGCCATAATTACAGTAACATCTGTTTCTTAGCACCCGTGTTACAGTATTTACATCGGATATTTGACTCTTGGATTAATTTCCTAATCCTCTTTTCCTTCCAATGTTATACAACACTATGCAGAGAAGTTTATATGCAATTAGTTTGGCTGACTCCGTGAATTCAGTTGGTATTAGCATTCTCTCTTGTAAATATTTAAGTATTTATCAACCTAAATCTCATGTCTTTTCAAACACTGCCTGAGAAGTGTGACTATAACACCCCATTTCTTTGTTTGTTGGAATTTACAAACCTTTTTTGTGCAGTTGTTGAATGTGCATATATGTTTCTGTTTAATATAAATATAAATCCTGACTTTAAAAAAAAAAAAATCTCGAACCCACAAAACTTTCTTCTTGTTAAACTGTTCATGAAAAAATTTAAATCTTAAGGATGCATCTTTTAAAATGCATATGGGGGAAAAAATGGCTAATCTTTATGTTCATTTAGGACATTCAGTGAAATTAACACAGCAGAAGAACAATACAGCTTGTGTCAAGAACTTTGCAGAGATCTTGCTCAGGATCTGCAGAAAGAAGGACTTAAGGTATTTAAATCATTCTTTTCTTCTTTAAAAAAAATCAAACTCTTTGCACTGTCAGGTCCCATGTCCACAGTGCTCTCCGTTAGCAGTAATGTTTTCTGCATTATCATGTCCTACCTTCTGGCTTCAAAGGATTCTGTTATTTTGTTCATTGATGATTAGAATAATTTAGACTGAAATTGCATTTAGCTTTAGGGGGTTATCTTATGAGATCCTTTAAGAAGTGAAACCAATTCACCAAGTTATTTAGCATATCGTACATGTTGTTCTAAAAGCTATGTTAATCAACAGAAGGAGTAGTAGAGCTGCATAAAAAAATGGATTGCCTGGAGCCTTACTGTGGCCAAGCAAGTAAATTATAAAACATTGAAAGGATATATTCCTCCTTGTCTTATTATTAGTAAATATACAGATCTTTTATTGAGCACAATATACTGCATACACTGAATTTTTACGTATTTTCTGGGAGGAACACCTCACATTATTGAACAGGTATCTTTATTGGTAAAGCAAAGAGTAGCATTCAAAGATTCCTAAAGTTACCAATCAGTCCTCTTCCGCCATGGAAGGTTGTTGTGACACAAGGATATGGGATGACAGCATGAAACAAAAGCCTCTGTATTGACAAATAACAAAGGGTAAACTTGTCTAAAACTCTGAAGTGACTTGGCCTACATCCCATTGTTTGCAGTGTTCCTAAGTCTTTAAGTGCTTTTGAAAGAATTACCCAAACTCTTTAAGTTGGAAGAGAGATATGATAACTACTATTAGCTTATCACCTTACAAACAGATTTTCAGGTGATTGGGATTTACGGTGCACTTATTGAATCGCACATGCACACTTGCCTGTACAGATATTAGGGCAGATTCTCTGCCCTGTCCTACTCCCTTTGAACCATTCAGGTTATACAAAAGGAGCAAAGACATTGGGAATCCTTAACTGGGCATCCCTGAAGCACACAAGAGTCCCTAGTACATGTAATCTTGACAAAGCTGGCATCTGCCCTTCAAGTCCAGGAGATGCATGGGAAGTGGTAGAGGACTGGGGAAGTGGCCAGATTAGCAATATTACATTAACAACATGCTACTCTGCTCTGGCAGCAGGCTATAGCCAGGCAGAAAATCTTATGATAACAGGTTCCATTGTAGCACACCATCATGCTCTGTCCAGCATAGGTTGGATGCAGCAGTGAATCTAGCCGCCTGCTTTAAAGTCATTATATAGACACTGAAGTAGAGTTCAGCTAGGTAAAAAAAAGACTTCACTGTAAAAATCCTTCCATACTGTGTACGTTAAGTGTTTTATTTGTTTTCTAGGGTAAAACTGTTACCTTGAAACTGAAGAATGTGAATTTTGAAGTCAAAACAAGAGCTTCCACAGTGCTGTCTGCTGTTTCTACTGAAGAAGAAATATTTGCTGTTGCTAAAGATATGCTAAGGACAGAAATTGATGGTGTTTCCCCTCATCCTTTGCGGCTAAGACTTATGGGTAAAATATTTATAACTTTTTTGATGCCCTTTTTAGGGCAAGATCTCCAAGTGTCTCATACATGCTCTGCACCTGAGAACAGGTGGCATAGTTGGTTTTACCCTCCCCCCAATAATCTTGAGAGATGCTGGGGGCAAAGCCCATGGTGCAAGTTAGAGCAGTTTCTGGGTTGCTCTAACTTGCCCTGGTGTATGGTGGCTCCCAGGGAGTTGCTCCACCAGCTGAGATTGCCTCCTCCCAACCTCTGCCTGCACAGGAACACCCTTATGCCAATGTTGGGGTGACATCCCGTGCCATGGGACTCCTCAGCTTTGCCTTTTTAAAATCTTTAAGTCTCCTTTGCACTGCAGCAGGGAAAAGTTGAGTATATGGCTCTATCATTTTTGACAGAGGAATGGCCTAAATTGTTTATAACTTGACAATGCTATATTTTGTCTGAAGTTAAAATGTCATGCTGAAATGAATAGTATTTTTTTATTCTAAGTGTAAATAGTCCACTATTCCTTTAAAAAAGTGATATCCAAGTTTTAAGAAAAAGTTCAAAGAATAAATATTTTAATGGAAAATTTTATGCCAGAGACTCCAGCCAGTAGGAACAGAAGCACACAAATCAGGGTAAAATTGGGCCCAATTGGGGCCATGCTGCTCCCCAGCTAGAGCCAAATATTTGAAAGGGACACTCCATACTCATTCTGAGACCATTGGGATCCATGCGGTGCAACCCCATCTCTCCTCCCACACCACATGGTCTTTGGGAAGAATTGTAGAGAGGAGTCAGCAAGAGACTCCAGCCTCTAGGAGCAGAAGCAGGCAAAGAAGGGACCTCTGAACATTCAGAGAACTTTCTACAGTTTTGACTGGACTTGCTCTGCCCTTTGCTGACTGGTCTGCTCTTTGCTCCAGCGCATCCTCTCAGTCGCAGTCTCTTCACCTCAGCTTCACTCCACACCTACCCCTCTTACTCATTTCTCCCCTGCCCACCTCAACCTCCTTCCCATTTAGCTGATCCCCCTCCTAACTAAATCCATTTCCCCAACCCCACCAAAAGCTGTAGAACTAACATGACATCTTCTGTCATCACATTGATCACTCTGCTTGTGAGTTAAGCCTCTTCCTTGTGTCTGTCTTGTCTATTTAGATTGTAAGCTTTTGGAGGCAGGCACAGTCTGCTACTGTTTGTATAGTCCATGGCACAATCGGGCCTCGTTCTTCGTTGGCCCTTAAGCACTGCTGCAATAAACATGATTATTACTGTAATTACTGGCATCCAGAAATGAACAACTTTAGAATTTAACTTTCCACATGACTATGTGACATTTATGGCATCACATGATGTTGCAATGTTTTGTTTTAAGGGCACTGAAATTCCTAGTAAAATTGAAATAGCTGGCAAAACTTCAGGACTGGTAGTAAAATTGTAATTGCTTTGTGATCAGCTGCCAAAACACGTTCATAATACAGGTTCTGTTATACCTATTTATATTGAGTGGCTCTGTATCTCAAAAGTTTTTAATACCCATTAGTGTTTATTAAGTTTTAGTTTTATTTATGAGTTACAATTACATTTTTATTTGTATTGTTTGTCATGTTCAGGTATACGAGTATCAGGATTTCTAAATGAAGAAGAAAAGAAATACCAACAGAAGAGCATTATCAATTTCTTAAAGCCAGGAAAACAACCAAATGCTTCTCTGTTTCAGCCAGGAAAATCCAGCCATGAACATTTTACAAAAGCTTCAGAAACATCTCACAGAGAGAGTTTTTTTGATAAAAAGCGAGCTGCAAAGCAACAAAGCAACCAGGAGCTTCTTATAAATAAACCTGCAAACAAGCAGAACTCACATGATATAAAGTCATCAGTAAATCCTGTGGAAGAAACAAATGATGCCACAGGCTCAGAGAATTTGAATGAGTGTCATGGCCTCACTTGCCCTGTTTGCTTTGAGGAGCAAAGAGACAGCAATTTAGAGGCACTTAACAGACATATTGACAAGTGCCTCAGTGAGACATTGGTAAAAGATAATCAAGAAATATCAGTGAATAAGAATTCATGGGAAAATGCATATCATTTTTCTCCTGACAGTAAAAAGAAAATATTTGAAATGTGTCAAAAAAATAAAATGAACAAATCAGTTGATACAGCACAGTCAACAAAAGTAGCTGACAACTCTTCTAGCAGTGGCACCGAAGCATTCCATAAAGTAGTAGCTAATACTAGCAAGGAAAGCGAGCATAGTCTGCTTAGTGAAACTGCTAGCAACATGTACCTAGAACAGAATTTTTCTTCCAAAATCATTTCATTGGAAAATGCAGAACACTTTGAAAAGTCTGAATGTGCACAAGAAACTCAGCCTTCTGACTCCTCGGGAGCCTTCAGAGACAATGTTCTGGTTTGTCCAATTTGTAACGTGGAACAAAAAACAACTGACCTTTCATTGTTCAACAGGCATGTGGATGTTTGCTTAAATAAAGGCATTATCCAGGAGCTGACGGAGCAAATAGTTTGTCCAGTTAAGAGTCAAATCATGGAAAATTCCAAGTCAGTTGGTGAGTATTGAAGTTAAGAATGTCACCTTTTAAAATTGCCCCATCCAATATACAATAGGATTTTTAAGGAATGTGTTGTACATTTCAGAGTTCTGAGTCTAGTACAGCTCCTGAATTTTAAGAAGACCAGTGTAAAGGGGTTGGCTATTTCCATTTGAAAAATACCAAATTCCTTTGTATGACATGAATCAGTTTGGTGTATTAGTGTGCCACTAATTACCTTGATTTAGTACTTTGTCTTTTTGATTATGGAGAGTTAACTTTGGAATTGGCTAGATAAATAGGACAAGATTAGAGAGCTATGACTCATATTTAAGAAACTGTTCAAATGTGCTTCCTTTCTGATCCAACATGAGAGTTTCCAAGAATATTTATAAAGCTATAATAGCAGTATTATACTATACTATATGTGACTGATTTCCTAAAATACTGGTGTAGATCTTCCTAGCTATGGAGACAAGTCATGGTATGAAGAAGAAATGCTGCATATTAATGAAGATTTTTTAATAGCTTTATTCCCAGAAAGACTAACAGTGTAAAACAAACATGAATTTCAGTAGGCCAACTTGGAAATCAACAGCATTACATTCTGTTACATTTGAATGTGATCAAAGATTTCTGTATTCCTTAATGTATTATTGGGCTAAAGGGCTTTTGTGTTTTTACTTATTTTGAATATAATTGACAGTACTAAGGAAATGAACAAATGTTATCTGCTTGGTAAGAGATTCAATCCAACTGCTTCAGAAAATAATAGGAAGGAAATTCTTCATCTACAATTTTTCTCCTAAGAATTCTGCTAGTCATGCAGCTCCCTGCTGTGTTTATTGTGTGTTTAAATAATTCATTTCGGATGTTCACAATTGTTCTTTAGGAACCCTGGGCAGAGGACATCAAAAAAATCCCACACCAGGGACAAAAAGGTACGATAGATCTCCTCAAGCGCATATGTACTTGTATTTGAAAGTCAAGATAGCAAACTATTCAGTGTTGTAAAAGTTACTTTAGGTGGTTTATATGTTTGGTTTTTGCTTTTTGGTGGTTTTTTTTTTGTTTGTTCCTAATGTGTTTTTTTTTATTTTAGGCCTGGCCTAATGACACCACAGTCAACATCAAAGAAAGCCAAACCAAGCAATTCCAAACAAACTATTGAAACATTTTTAAAATGA
The DNA here is from genome assembly GCA_007922305.1 of Dermatemys mawii. Lineage (NCBI taxonomy): Eukaryota > Metazoa > Chordata > Testudines > Dermatemydidae > Dermatemys > Dermatemys mawii. Next base: position 11,147,765 of record ML677342.1, read on the forward strand.
TTGTGTAACACTTTATCATATATGAAGAATTTCATAATCAGTGTTTTATTATTTGAATTAGTTTGGTGCAGTTGAAGGATTGGATTCTGATACTTGTCACTTTGGAACCCCTGTAAACCTCCATTGGAGGAATACATTTGAGACAAAAAAATAAGTGATGTAGCAGGGACCAGAGCATTGAATTAATTTTCCACTCAGATCATTTTTTCATAATAGTTCTTGTCTAATTATATCTGTGGAAAAAAGAGCATGCTAAGAGCGAGCTTTGTTTTATCTTGACATAGTGAACACTCGGGGTACGGAAGTCACCAGCAATTCAACTTCAGTTGCTAGTGACCAATCGTTAATACGTGATTACTGTTTGTTAGCCAGTGTGAAATGAACTGGATTGAATTTGGTTTTTAGTGGCCAGATAGCCACAGCACTAAACAATTGGTACTCTTTGATGCCCATGTTGATATTCTCCATAGGATTGGGCCCCAAATCCAGCTCTCATTGAAGTCCATGGAAAGCCTGCCACTGACTTCTGTAGGAACTGATGGGCAGGTTTGTAGGGCTCAGTCCTGAACAGTGCTTGGCGCTCTTGTGATATGTTGAGTAACCTCAACACCTACTGACTACAAACACTTTGCAAAATCAACCTCTTCAGTGAGCATGGAGTGTGAGAGACCCCTAGAATAGGTATAGGGTATACTGGCTGTGCCTCTCTGGTTCTATGGAGATAGAGCTTCAGCTTCCTATGCAGTTATCAAGCCAGCACCTTTCAAAAGCACTAAATTCACTTTAAAAAAAGTTAAAGATAAACTAGTACAATGATAATGTGACTAATGTGCATGACATTGAAATAATAATCCTGAATATATTAAGAAAGGAAATAACCCTTCTTCTTTTGCTCTTATTTTTTTTCTCTTTGAAGAGACAGTTTATGAAAAATACTTTTTGTAGTTTGTTATAAATCATGTTTTTATGAATATATGTAAGGGGGGAAGCTGTAAAGTGCACTTATTTATTTAAAATACTATATTTACATTCTTTACTTTCCAAAAATTCAATTGTTTAAATATTTATTGTCAATTTATAATCAAATATGGCTATAACGTAATATTTTTTCAAGAAAATTATTTTGTAATAATGAGAAAATTCTTAGTTTTTTTTAAAAATAATTAAAATATGAAGTACAATGGCATCTCAAAATAAAATATCCATCTCAAATAATGCATTTGTGAACATTAGCTATGTGAGGACTTTTTTCCTCTTTAAAAAAATACAGCTGCTCTGGTTTTATGAATCTGGCTGTCTTTCAGTTTACATCTGTTTAAATACAATGTAATAAACCTTTATCTAGATTGCTGGTTTACTTCTTTATCTTCTGCTAACATGGGGCCTAAGTCAATAAAAAAAATATAGAAGCCAATTGTATTTTTCTTTTTTTGAGAATAGCTTATAGGTTTTACATATGCAACATGCTGTCAAAAGAGAAGAAAACAACCACAATTATTTGAACAGATGAAATAAGTTTGTTTTGGCACTGGCAGGTATTTCATCATCCATACAAAAGTGTCATTACAATTGACATAGAAGCATTTTGTAAGCATTATTTCTATAGATGGAATAGAATACTAGTACAAAATTAGTGTTTCCTTCACACTTGAAAACTTGGTGAGTTATTCTTTGGTACAACTATAAAATTTAACTGCCTTTAGAAAAGAGATTATATATATATTTAAAGGAGAAACTTGGCATGATTGTTTAATGCTTTTCATACACATAATATATTACTGAATATATAGTCTGAAACAGAACATATTTTTGATTTCATTTTAATTAGGGTCATGTAGTATAATAGAACAATAAGCAATGTGACAAACATCTGTCATGTTTGTTTTCTTGTCCTTTCCCCAGAAAGAGAAGTATGTGTAGGAGAGTATTTTTGTTTAGGATTTTTAATTTATACACACACAATTTGCTATGTTTGTTAGAGAAGGCACAGTCATTTTTGTTTTTAATGGAAGTCGTATGCAAGATTGTAGCATCTTATAGACGTACATCTTTTTGAAAAAGTCAGTGTGGTAGCACTGTGAAGAAGAGATAAATTTCATTTTTCCAGGATTATCCAGGATTGGGTTAACCAGAAAGTGGATTAACCAGGATGTCAAAAAAAAAAAAATATGCGTAACTCGCAGGGCCAGCTCTGGCTTCGTTGCCACCCCAAGCACACAAAAAAAAACCCCACCAGGGCACAGGGCAGTCAGTGAACCAACACCCCCTCCCCCTGGCGCAGAGTGGCTGGTGAACTCCCCATATTTCCTATGGATGGTGATTATCCAGGATTTTATTAACCAAGATTAATTTTCCCCTACCATTCTGGATAATCGAGAGTCTACTGTAATAGAGAGAGAGAGAGAGAGAGAGAAATTTCTGTGTGTAGCTAAGTATTGAACTGGTTGGTCTTAAATTAAATATTCCTATTTTACAGGTAGCGACTGAAGATCTTGACCTGAAATTTACTCTTGTTAACATCCAGGAAGTCCTTTTTAGACAAGTTAGCCTGCATGGGTCTAAGGCTTAAACAATGATAGAGATCATAGAAATGTAGGGCTGGAAGGGACAGTATGAGGTTATCAAATCCTGCCTCTGCACTGAGGTAAGACTAAGTATACCCCTTCCCTGACAGATGTTTGTCCTACCTGTTCTTAAAAACCTCCAGTGATGGGGATTCCACATCTGCCCTTGGAAGCCTATTCTAGAGCATAGCTACCCTGATATCTAACGTAAATCTTCCTTGCTGCAGATTGAGCCTGTTACTTCTTGTCCTGCCCTCAATGAACATGGCGTGCTAATGATCCCCACCCTCTCTATAATAGCTCTTAGCATATTTGAAGGCTATTGTCAGGTCTTCCCTCATTCTTCTTTTCTCAGGAATAAACATGCCTTGTTTTTTTACCCTTTCTTCATAGGTCAAGTTTTCTAAACCTTTTATCATTTTTGTTGCTTTCTGGATTTTCTGTAGTATCGCCACATCTTTCTTAAAGTGTGGCTCCTAGAACTGGACACAGTACTACACCTGAAGCCTCACCTCGGCAGAGCAGAGTGGGACAGTTAACACTCCTGCTAATACACTCTGGAATATTAGCACTTTTTAGAACTGTATCACACTGATGACTCATCTTCAATCTGTGATCCACTATGCATCTCACCCCATCCTGATCCTTTTCAACAGTACTACTGCCTAACCACTTATTACCCATCTTGCGGTTGGGGATATGATTTTATTTTCTTCTCTAGTGAAGTAATTTGCACTTGTCTTTATCCAGTTTCATTTTGTTGATTTCAGCTCAGTTCTCTAATTTGTTAAGGTCATTTTGAATTCTAATCTCATCCTCCACAGTGCTTGCAACTCCTCCCAGCCAGGTGTCATACACAAATGTTATTAGCAAACTCTCCATTCAGTTTTCCAGATCATTGACAAAAATATTGCCACACCCAGAAATGACCTCTGAGAGACCCCACTAGGTACACCATGGCAGTTGGACAGTGAACCATTGGTAACTACCCTGAGTATAGTCTTTCAACCAGTTGTATACCCACCTTATAGTAATTTCATCTGTACCACATTTGTGTTGATACCACCATGTAAGAGGAAAGACTTGAGGAGGGAAGGGGAGTTAATCTTGGTGTAGAATGGAGATCTTGAACCGTTCTCCATTCTCAATATGCTCTACTTTTAGTTCTGTAGCTCTTTCACTTCTTTTGTGCAATATGAGTTTCTTTCTTTTCACTTAAAATGATAAAAAGCACATTTTTCTTCTTCTTGAATTTACTTTACTCTTTTAGTTGCAAGTGACCGAGTGAAGGCTGAATTTTTCATGGTCCTAGCCGCGAAAGGCATGAAGAGTTTATACTTTGCACTGCTGCTTCTGAAGAAGAGAAACAAAAAAGCAACAAGCTGAACACTGATGGTTTGGAGGGAATTTGTTGGGGGAAGCATATACTTAGTATCACTAGCACAAACATAAGAGGAGGTCCTCTTAAGCACAAAGCAGGTTTCAGTTATCATGTAAATTAACAGAACCAAATAACACAAATGAGTGTAATAGCATTATAACAGCATTGAATCAATTTAACACACATCTATCTACAGTAAGTTTGCCATTTCCTTTTTACTTCCAAGTTCTAAAGTGTCATCCTAATCTTACCTACAGAATATCTCACCATCATTTGATAATACTCTAACTTTGTATAGTTTCCTTTAATTGTCCAGAGTCCATTACAGTAGAATCCCTTTTATCCGACCCTCTATTAGCTGGCCCTCTATATTAACCGAACAACCAGCACACACAGGTCCAAAAGCAGGTGATCTCTCCTGTGACCACTAGATGGCACTGCAGCCTTGCACTTTCCCATTCTCCATATTTGACCATGGATCTGGCCCAGATCCCAATTTGATCGAATAAACAGGGTTCTGCTGTAGTTGGATTCCTGAATATGCTAGAAGGCATCAGTCATCTTCCTTCTGCGCCCACCCACATACCTGATCAGATTGGAGATTTGGAAAACATTTAATTCTTCCAAAATTGGGGTGATATTCCAACCACTGTTTTCCTTTTTTCCCAGTTCCAAAAGTCACTCTAATTGATGGTAGCTCCAAAGGTGTGGACAGCAGGGGCTGAGTCTGGGCAGCAGTTCCACTCCTGAACTACTGGTAGGCTCATACATTGAAATTATTGCTGTATTTATAAATCAACTGAAATCCTTCTCCATCTTCTATCCCAAAAGAGGCAAATGTAGGGGTGTCTGTTAGAAGTCATGATGCCAGGAGAGAGGCAGGGGGAGCAGCCCAGAGGGAGCTCAATATCCAGTAAGATAGCCTGGGGTTGGGAACAGATTTGCTCTTGCATTCTTGTGTTCTGAGGGATCTGGCAGCCATGCTCCCACTTCACATTGCTATTTATATTACTGCAGCACCAGCTGGGATCAGGCTCCTTTGTGCTAAACTCTGTTTAAACACCTTTGTTGAGATTCACCCTGCTCCGAGGACCTTGTACTCTGATTAAGACAAGACTCAACAAATGGGCATAACAAATGATAGGAGATAAAGGGTGAGGAAGAAGGAGAAGGATAACAAGGCCCTGTTGCTACACAGGCTAATAGTGTGTGCATGATTTGATGGTTTTGAATCATGTACATGTAAATGTTATTTCCCCATTAAAATCTAATAATCTGTGCTCCTGCAACATTTGCTCCTGTCCCCTAATCCCTGTGAAAAGTGACCCAAGGTTCACTTAGTTTTCTATTATTTGTTTGTGTTTGTTCCCTTTCCTTTTTAATAGCCTATCCTCAGCCACCACTCTACCTAATAGTACTAGCTTGGCCACAATTTTTGTAATATAAACAAACATCTTCAACTCTCATAGATAAACCCTAGTGCTTCTGGGGCTATGAGATGCGAAGTCCTGGCTCCAGTCTAGGGGCACAGAATGAGGGAGATTTACAGCTGCCCTTTTGCCCTAGTACTGTTGGCAACTACTCACTCTGTCTTCTGGGATATGCTGAAGCCTTCTGAAATGGTCAGTAGCCTGGTGAATTCCATGGTGAGTTCACCTCCTTTGGTGCTCTGGTTTTATCATCTTCAAAGTTTGAGCACTTATGACATGGTTGTAATGGCACCATTAATTCAGATGACAGAAAGAAATTGTAAACTGGTGCTATAGGTACTGATTAGAACCTTGACCTAGTAGCCAGCACTCCTCGATTCTATTCTCAATTACCCTTAATGGTGCCAATTCCACAAGGTAAACCATATTGTTTAAGTAGTTACTCTTTTTTGGGTTTTACTGTGGGAAAGAAATACTAAGATCTATATTAAATGACCAGTGCCAGGTACTATACAAAATTAAGTCTCCTACTCAAAAGAAACTATTCTGGAACACCTGACTCATAGGAATTTTAAGCAACTGAAAGCAAAACCTCTGTAATTCAGCTGTGACATGGTAACTCATGCATTCTCATCTTCATATGTTTACTTTCACACTGATTCATTTTTTTATTATCTCTGACGTGTACGTTGATGCTGTTACCTCTCATAATTAGGTCTAGGTTTATCATATTTAAAGATTATGCACTTCAGCATGACTGTATTAGAAAGATTTAAGACAGCTGACAGAAAAAAACTGTAAAATGGTGCATTGCACAGTGATTAGAACCTAAGGCTAGTAGCCAAGACTGCTGGATTCTATACCCCATTCTGCTTAAATTGTAAACCACTGTGAGAGTCACAGGTGAAACATGATATGTAAATTCCTGTTAATATTTTTTAAAATAATTAAAAAGACAGTTAAGCTATTGAAATGTTAGCACTTAATTAAATAGCCAGAGGCAAAAATATTTACCTTAAAAGTGCCTTGAACCACACAAGATAGATGAATGATATTTTTGCACGTGTTGAGGTTGTTTTTCCAATATCAAATAACAATATTAATATTACATAATGCTATATTTATTTTTCAAAAGGTCACATTAAAATATTTCTATATTCTAAAACAAAAGTATACTTGCCTCTAAAGTAATAAAGTGGCTTAGTAGATCAAACTAGGAGTGGGGCGTGGACCTTGTGTGGTGGTATTGCCACATATCTTGACTTTGTAGAAGCACTCCAATTTGCATGTATAAAGCTGGTATTTTCATACAGAGTAATTACATATTTGTACTGTGGTAGCACGTAAGGTATGTCTTCAGCGCAATAAAACATTTGTAGCTGGCCCAGATCAGTTTAATCAGACTGTAGGACTATAAAATTGCAGCGTGTTCCTGCTCAGGCTGGAGCCCAGGTGGAATAACTACACAGCAGTTTTATGGCCTTCTGAGCCTGAGTCAGCCAACATGGGCCAGCTGTGGGGGTGTTATTGCAGTGTACGCATACCCTTGGGAGCCATTGTATTAGACATCGAATGTACATTATCGATTTATTTGTATTCCTGTAGCTGTATCATAAAAGTCTGTGCTGGTGCCAAGGAGTTTACAATCTACATGTATGAAAAAAGACTAATAAGGGGAGGTCCAGATGAAAGTGACACTATCATACTTTGTACAGTGAACAGCAATTAAATGGACTCTGTTGCCTGGACAATATTAAGAGTTTGGTTATTTCCTACTTCTCTTAGTTTAAGACCGTTTTAATCTCCTTTTGTCAAGGAGGCATACAGCTGGTGAGTGAGAGGTGGGCGATGGGAGTTGTACTTTGAGGGTACCCCACAACCTGGGCTGGGAGGGGAAGGTGGCCCATTTCTTCTGGCTGCCTCTGGGTTACAGCCTGCACCATAACAACTTGCAACCCAACCAACCGGTTTTTCTATGCACTTAAAACAAGTCAAAGTCAAATGCTTCTCCTGCGCACACAGGGCGCTGCTGCCTGCGGGCACCTCCCTCCCCGCACCCTGCTGAGGAGCGCTAGCCCCAGAGCCCTGCCTCAAGGCGACTGCTTCGCTGGCGGGCAAAGGAGAAGAGTCGGGGCCGCGCTATGAAGGCGCTGAACGATTTCCTGGGCGCGCTGAGCCGCAGACAGGATGTCCCGCAGGCGGCGGCGGAGGAGGAGGCACCCGCTGCGGGCGATGAGACGCGTGAGTGAGCGCGGGGCTGGGGCTCGGCGCTGCGCGGCGAGAGCGGGGATCGCGCCGCGGGCAGACTACGGAGAGGAAATGCGGCCCGCGGGGAGGGCGGGAAGCGGGAGAGCGCAGCCCTGCTGCAGGAGCGGGGAAGGAGGAACTGCTTTTAGACAGCTAGACTGTGCAGAGCTGTCCCTCGGCTCTGCCCCGGGCCGTTTGCACCTCTCGGGCACCCGTTTCACAGTCCCCGTCAGACCTTGCAGGAGGTGTTTTCCTGAGAGAAACCGAAGCAAACTGACCGAGGCCAGCGGGGTTCTTCATGTTCCCTCCCTGATCTGCTTTAGACGGGGGCTCAAGCTGCACAGTTAAGATCCAGGCTTTCCCAAGGGCCTGGGGCGTTTGGCTCTGCAGTTCTGGGCTGGCCCACTGTGGAAATTGGAGGGGAACTATAAAGTTAGGGTATGGTTACACTTACAGGATTATAGCGCTATTGGTTATAGCGGTCCCCTTATACAGCAATATGTATAGCGCTATTGTATGTCCACACTCAGACGTGCCAGCAGTATAGCATGGCCACATTTGCGGCACTTCATGCGGCATTAAGAGCAGCGCATTAGGGCATGTATCCCACAGAGCACCTCTTCCCGATCTGGCGCAATGCCTTGTGGTAGGGGGGGCGTCACTTGCGGGGCATTCTGCATCCTGTTCCAACTACCCATGATGCTTCGTGGCATATCCCAGCAATCCCTGGGTTTCCGTCCACCTCAGGCGCCATCTTTGAACGGTTTCAGCAAGGCGCACTCCGTCTTCCATTTTCGTGTGCCGCAATGAATTCACAACTGCTGAGGGACATGCTGACGACTGTCGCCAGCACATCTCTGTGTGCAGTGGAGTTAATCCTGGACATGCAGGATGACAGTGATGAGTCTGAAGACGAGATCGAAGCGGTGAACGCGTTTGACACGAAGCTTCTTGTGTCATTAACGGACATGCTCACGGCCGTGGAATGCAGCTTCTGGGCACAGGAAACGAGCACTGAGTGGTGGGATCACATCATCATGCAAGTCTGCGACGACAAGCAGTGGCTGCAGAACTTTCACATGAGAAAAGCCACTTTCATGGCACTGTGTGCTGAACTCGCCCCTGCCCTGCGGCGCAAGGACACCAAATTGAGAGCTGCCCTCCCGGTGGAGAAGCGAGTGGCTATCGCGATCTGGAAGCTGGCCACCCCAGGCAGCTACTGATCGGTGGCCAACCACTTTGGGATGGGAAAGTCAACCATTGGAGTTGTGCTGATGCAAGTGTGCAGGGCCATTAATCGCATCCTGCTACAAAAAATCATGACTCTGGGTAACGTGCATGACATTGTTGCTGGCTTTGAAGAGATGGGTTTCCCTAACTGTGGAGGGGCGATAGATGGGACATATATACCTATTCTGGCGCCCGCCCACCTAGCGGACGAGTACATTAACCGAAAGGGGTACTTCTCCATGGTTCTCCAAGCATCTGTGGATCACCGTGGGTGTTTTACTGACATTAACGCGGGCTGGTCTGGAAAGGTGCATGACGCACGCATCTTCCGCAACACCAGCCTGTTCACAAAACTGCAAGCCGGGACTTTTTTCCCAGACCAGTGGATCCCCGTGGGGGAAGTGGAAATGCCCATCGTGATTCTTGGCGACCCCGCTTACCCTTTAATGCCCTGGCTCATGAAACCCTACACAGGGAGCCTGGACAGCAGCCGGGAAAGGTTCAACTACCGGCTTAGCCGTTGTCGAATGACTGTGGAGTGTGCTTTTGGGTGACTCAAGGCATGCTGGCGCTGTCTTTATGGGAGGCTAGACGTGGCTGAGGATAGTACCTCCGCGGTTATTTCCGCATGCTGTGCCCTACATAATCTTTGTGAGTGGAAGGGCGAAGGCTTCACTCAGGCATGGTCCTCGGAGGTTCAATGCCTGGAGGCCACATACGCACAGCCAGAGAGCAGGGCTCTTAGAGGGGCCCAGCGCGAGGCTGTTAGGATCAGGGAAGCCTTGAGGGACCATTTTGAGGCTGAAAGCCAGTTCTAAAGGGAGGTGCAGAGGGAGGGAAGAAGGGAGTGTGCATTCTTTTAATAGGAACAGGCGTTTACTTTTCTGTAGCCACTAATAATTTATGTACAGTGAATAAAGAAACCCATTTATTAAGAAGACAATTCATTTATTCAACAGCTACTTCAGTTGCTGAAAGAAAATATTTTGATGCATGTGAGGGGGAAGCGGGGGGAGGTGCAATTGGGGTGGGATGGGGTCAGTCAGAGATTGGAATTTGTCCGGATCTCTGAGTCTCCAGTGCCCTCAGAGTCGCCATGTCCCCTTATTGCAGAGGGCAATAAGGCATGTAATTAGGGGTTGACTGCAGTGGATAAGGGTCCTGGGTTTGGGGGTTGTTCGGTGAAGACAGAGGGGTTGGAGGCAGCTGTGGATGGTGATAACCAGATAGCTGATGATAGTGGCCTGGAAGGTACAGAGGGCCAGAAGGGGAAGGGTTTTGGGGCAAATGAAAAAGGGGGCAGAGAGCGCAGTACTTCTCCTCCTGAATGGTGGCAATCCACTGCATAGTCTCCAATTGAAGCTGCAGGAATGAGAGCAGCTTATCGGTGCTTTTCCAGCGGTGACTCGTGTTCTCCTGCCGCGCCTTCTCCCTCAACTTGCTCTGGTCCTCCCTCCACCTCTGTGCAATTCAATTCTCCATTACAGCCTGTTGCATTACTTGCTGTACTAGATCCCCTTTGCTCTTTCGTGGCCTCTTCCTCAGTCGCCTCAGCCTGTCAGCTGTTGATAACAGCATTGGCACAGGGCTCAAGGTCGATGCTTCTAAAAGAAAAAGATACATGTAACAGCGGCTCCCTTGTAAACAGCAGACATGCCTATGATTCCCCCGCATTCCCCGTTTGCCTGTCCCACAGAGAGCACACAGACAACAACGGAGCCCCTGCCATAGTGAGTCCTCTCCAGAGGCAGGGGGAATGATTGTTTCCCTGCCGTGCTGTGCTGTGGCGGGGAGGTGGGGAGTTCCGGGAGCCCTACTCTGAACACTGTCCCAACATTCTCTGTAGGTGTTTGTCCTGGAAGATATCTCGCTGCTGCGGGTCACCGAGGAAGAAAGGGAGGGGATTCTAATGAGATGCGGCTTCCGCCCAGGGCCATATGCAGCTTGCCTCTGTGCAGCAATGCTCCCCCCACCCATTGTAGCTCAGTGGCGAGGACTAGTGACCGTGACTGGGACGGGGGCCACACTGGCTCTCCCGGGAAACCTGCGCAGGTGCATTGCAAGCGCTCTTATTGAGACCTTTGAAGAGATTACTGATGACGATTACCACGATGTGATAGACTACATCAATGTACTATTCCACATGTAGGCAAGCATACAAGCATCCCTTTCCACCCGAAGCTGCCTGCCTTCCCAATAGAAAAGCAGCTTTACCTCCGCAATCCGCTGCTGAGCTGCCCCCTGCAACCGCCGGACACTGCGGCTGGCTGCCCTCCTGGGTTGAGAAGAGCTTCTGGCTGCATGCGTTCAGTGACTCCTCTGTGCCCTGGGTCGCTGCCGCCTCCTCCTCCTCCTCTTCTTCATCCTCCTCCTCTTCGTCCTCCTCCTCACCCCCCACTTCACTGGTGGGCTGGGAAGTGTCCGTGGTGGTCGATGGAGTGCCCATAGGATCACCACCAAGTATCGCGTGCAGCTCCTTATAAAATCTGCAAGTCACCGGGGCTGCCCCGGAGCGGCCGTTTGCCTCACGGGCTTTGGGATACGCATTCCTAAGCTCCTTTACCTTAACACGGCACTGCAGAGTGTCCCGCTCATGGCCTCTTTCCGCCAAGGCCCGTGATATCTGCCCATAGGTTTCATAATTCCTGCGGCTAGACCGCAGCTGAGACTGAACAGCCTCTTCCCCCCAACAGCTGATGAGGTCCAGCACCTCGCTATTGCTCCACGCTGGGGATCGCCTATTGCGAGGAGGCATGGCACGTGGAGTCATGATCAATCAGAAAGATCAGCTGCAAGGATTCACTGAGAGCACGCCACGCTTGGCTGGAGCAAACAGGAAGGGGATTTTCAAATTTCCCTGGAACTTTAAAGGGCGGGTCTGACGTATGGTCACCTGAAGACAGGACAAAAGAGTTTTCAAGTGATGACCAGAGTGGCTCGAACGGGAATTATGGGATGGGCTGGAGGCCAATTAATGCGCAGTGGGAGTCCACATTCTCGCTGTAGCGCTACAGCAGCTGCACTACAGCCTTTATTCCTCATGCGGAGGTGGATTACCAGGAGCGCTTTAACTCTGCGGTTATAGCGCTCTACGTGCCTTGCCAGTGTGGATGGATAGTAGGTTATAGCACTCCTGAGGGCTTTATGGCGCTATAAAGTGCCAGTGTAACCATGGCCTTTGGCTACAAGACTGAATTCCCTCCCAGTATTTTTGAGAGGGTTATTATTATTTTGTGTTATAGGTCTAGTGGTAGCTAATCAGGAGGCTTTGAGTGTATGACACACACCTTGCCCCAGAGAGCTTACCTTCTAAACTAGAGGAGGAACAGACAAAGGGTGAGGAACAAGAGTTTATTGAAACAATAAACAATAGTGAGTTTATTGAAGGCAAAGTGACACACCCACAGCGGGGGCTCCCTTTCACTGCTGCCACTTGAACGGGGACCCGACGCATCGGAGCAATGCCCGGGAAAGAAGCCCACTGCGCGTGGGCACACAGGCAGAGAAATAACAGGAACATTTGCATCTCATGCATACCTCATGAATAACTAATACCTTGTTTCTGTCTTGTTAGTATCACGCAATGCAAACAGGTGTTTCATTTCAAGGCAAGCAAACCGTGAGAGCCAAGTCCTTTGGCATGGGAAATATGCGATAACAGGGCAAAGACTGATAACAGTGGCCGAAAGTACCCTTTCCTTCCCAGGAGTGGGGGGGAAATAAGAACCCTTTCCCTCCCAGGAGTAGGTGGTGGTAAGCACCCCTTCCTTTCCTGGAGTCAAGGATGAGAGTGCCCCTAGCAGTCTACCGTCACAATGTCTTGTGCATCCTTACAGCCGGGAACACCCCAAGGGCGGCAGAGTGGCAAGTACCCAAACTATGTACAATTTTATGTACATTAAAAATAATGCACATCAAATATCTATCAGAGCCCCTCAGTCTTTACAAGTCTGGTATAATGAGAATCAGGGGTGCTGGTTTTGGCCCATGTACAATCCAAGTCCCTGAACCAGCAAATACTGGTGCACACACTTAACTTGAAACACATAAGAAATCCCAGAGATTTCAGTGGGACTGCTCACGTGCTTGAAGCACATACATTTTACAAAATCAGGGCCTAAATCAACTATGAAAGAACATTGGGTGAATGTCTGGCCCCATTGCAGTCAGTGCTAAAACTTTTGCTGTCTGCAGGGTATAGTATCCTTCCTGTCTGCAGCCCATACAGAGAGCGCTTTTGAGGTTAGGTGGGAAAGGATATTATAGAGTAACCTGTAGCTGATAAATCAAGAAATATCAGTATAAGAGCTGACAGAAATTTTTCAAGTGAATTATTTTTTAATAAGAAAATGGCCCTTTTCCAAGTGGATGCCTAGTGATTTTGTTAATACAGTGCCCAAAAAAGCCCAGCTTCCCCAGGTTTCTTTGCTGCTAGAGGTGATCTCTTTTTGGGTGAGGCATAAAACCAAGGTCTTGAGCTCTAGTAAATCTCATGAATTTTCCAAGAATCGGAATACTGTAATCTCAGGTGTCCCAGTCAAATTCCAATGTAGATAATCACCTTTCTACCTAAACTCCTCTGTCAGTTTTACTTGGACGTATGCATGCGTCAGTTCCTACCCTACAGTGTTACGGAGTTTGGTGGTGTGTTCTGTTAAATAGTTGCTGTATACAATTTTGTTGTAGCTGTGTCAGTCCCAGGGTATTAGAGAAACAGTGTGGGTGAGGTAGTATTTTTATTGAACCAACTTCTGGTAAGAGAGACAAGCATTTGAGCTTACAAAAGCTTGTCTCTCTCACCAGCAGAAGTTGGTCCAGTAAAAGATATTACCTCATGCACCTTGTTTCTCAAACAGTTGCTGCGTTTCATTCCCGAGGTGGCTGTATTTAAAAGAATGAGTGAAATAATTCCTGTAGTTTGGTACTGTTGGTTGTTACCTGGGACCCATTTGGTGACAGGAACTACAGTATATACATGCAGTATTATTATTCTAGGAAGTGCAATTAATCATATTTTTGCACTGTGAAAATTCTATTTGTTCTTAAAGAATTGGAACTAGAGAGATCAATCAGATGCCCAGGGAGGGTGGGGAAATGTAATGTTGTAATAACAATTCCATGATAAAAAGCAAATAATTCACATAGAATATTGAAACAAGATGTGCATATCTCAACAACAGGAGGTAAAGGGAGTAGAATCATAGAAGATAAGAGTTGGAAGAGACCTCAAGAGGTCATCTAGTCCAACATCCTGCTCGAAGCAGGACCAACCCCAACTAAATCATCCCAGCCAGGGCTTTGTCAAACTGGGCCTTAAAAACCACTAAGGATGGAGATTCCACGACTTCCTTAGGTAATCCATTCCAGTGCTTCACCACTGTCGTAGTGAAATAGTTTTTCCTAATATCCAACCTAGACCTCCCCCACTGCAACTTGAGATCATTGCTCCTTGTTCTGTCATCTGCCACCACTGAGAGCAGCCTATCTCTATCCTCTTTGGAACCTGCTTCAGTTAGTTGAAGGCTGCTGTCAAATCCGCCCCTCACTCTTCTGCTGACTGAATAAGCCAAGTTCCCTCAGCTTTTCCTCATAAGTCATGTGCCCCAGCCCCTTAATCATTTTTGTTGCCCTCCACTGGACTCTCTGTAGTGGGGAGCCCAAAACTGGAAGCAGTACTCCAGATATGGCCTCACCAGTGCTGAATAAAGGGGAATAATCAATTCCTTCCATCTGCTGGCAATGTTCCTACTAATGCAGCCCAATATGCCATTTGCCTTCTTGGCAACAAGGGCACACTGTTGACTCGTATCCAGCTTCTCATTCATTGTAATCCCCAGGTCCTTTTCTGCAGAACTGCCACTTAGCTAGTCAGTCCCCAGCCTGTAGGGGTACATAGGATTCTTCCATTCTAAGTGCAGGGCTCTGCACATGACCTAGCTAAACCTCATTAAATTTCTTTTGCTCCAATACTCCAATTTGTTTAGGTTACTCTAGACCCTATCCCTACCCTCCAGTGTATTTACCCTTCCCCACATCTTAGTGTCGTCTGCAAACTTGCTGAGGGTGCAATCCATCCCATCATCCAGATCATTAATGAAGATATTGAACAAAGTAGAGTTGTCATTTTAATTTTTATGACTATTTCTTTAATACCATAAACTACTTTGTCACATTTTCTACAGTGTTACCACTTGAGAGAGAATTTCAGCATGCTGCTAAAATGAACAATTTGGAAACCATGGAGACGTTACTTAGGAAGAATGTTAACATTAATGCTGTAAATACTGTGAGTATAAGATACTGTATGACATTTTAATTACCAGAAATATGCCTTCTATATGGTTGCTAAGTGAAATCTCAAAAGTACTAGTGTATTTGACTCCAAGAACAGGAGGATAAAGATATCCTTGTAGAAAATTCTCTGAACAAGTAGTATTTCTGGTGTCCAGTTGAGTGCCCATATCTTTCAAAATGAAGAGTGCCGTCCACATGCACTTAACGAGAGTGTAGGGTGATCAGTAATTGACAGGTCTAGTGGTCAGTATGTAAGAGTGGGACCAGGAACCTCTCAGTTATAATCTTGATACTCTATCACCTTGGGCAATTAGTTTAAGCTCTGTCTCAATATCCCCATCTGTAAAATCGGTACACCTAACTTCACAGGCATTTTTGGTTCTTGTAAAATGCTTTGCAGATTAAAATGCACATAAAGAGTTGTGTTGTTCAATGTGTGCTGAAACATGACTGCACTTATTATCCTGTGGCTACAAGGTGAGGTCAGAATTCAGACCTGGTGCAAGCAGATACCATTGATATCAACAAGAGTTGTAGCCTTTTGGTGTAGATCTAAATTTGGACTAGAATATTCTACACAAAGTGTTGCAGCATTTCAGAATGTTAGCCCACAATAACAAGGAGTGGGCCTTTGTACCCCTGTAGTGCCTGTCCACAGCAGTTCACTCCCTTTGGGCAGCCCATCCAGGGGGTTGATACAAATGGTCACAATCCTGCATCAAACTTTTAGGTGTAAACTGTCTGATTTAGTGTGTCCTAATACTTAATCACAAGTTCTGAAATAAATGTGCCTTCTTTTCCACATGATTGATTTTGAACTGGGGAAATAAGAGTATCTTCAGCTGGATTCCTCAGTCCTCTTTCAGAAAAGAAAGAGAAAAAGGATCCTTTGAAAATTACATTCTTTTGAATAAGAATGTTGTTTCCATCAATACCTACTGCTATTAATAGTACTCTGGGCATGAAATTTTTGACAGCCCTGAGCGATGTAATTGGGTTGATCTCATTTTTAAGACCATGCCTATTTCATATGGGTAGACCCACTGAACTCCTTCAGATTATTCGCATGTGTAAAGTTATTCATTGAAAGTTGGAGAATAGAAACCTTCGTTTACATAAACAACAGACCAAACTGAAATGGTGACTAATACCAAATAAGAGGAGCATTTGAGTCACTCATTAAAGAGATAAAATCAAAAACAAATACATAGCAACCAGGATATTGCCAAGAAACAAATTGAATTACATAAATCTTAGGCCTTGTCTACAGCCATTGCATAGTGCTCATAGTATAGATTTCACCTAAATCTTTGCTTTTAAAATCAAACAGTAAAATAGAAATTGTGAAAATGAATGTTTTCTGCACAGCATGTCTCCTCTTTCTAAGCAATGTGTGTTTAGTTAACCTCTGTTAGTGACAAGTTAGTGAGTTGCAGTGAAAGGATTAGAATGGCACATAAATACTAATATACTCTGGTTCTACTAGGTTTCTTTAAACACAATATTTAATTTAGATACAAGGGAACAGTAATACAGAGAATGGCAAATTTTGGCTAGCGAACATGCAAATGAATGTGCGTTGGTGAGCTTTGATCAGAGGATTCAGAAATCCTGATAATTTGTGTAATAAAAATAACTATATTACGTACCTATCCACCCAAGCTTGTTTTATTTCAGCTGCAGCGCACAGCTCTCCATTTTGCTGTGGCAGGAAATCACATATCTACTGTGGATTTTCTTCTCCATCACAAAGCTAGAGTGGATGTTGCAGATAAGGTAAGCAAACCACTACTATCAGATCAAAAAGCATGGTCTGAACTCTTGGCTTCTACAGTTGCAACAGTACAGCACAAAATGGGTATCTGTGTGAGTGTGTAAAGGTGATTTAACGCCATCAGTGCAGTTCTCCAATCTTGGGTTGGGTGTGCACCAGTTTGGATGTCTGTGTAAATTAGAGCAGCTCCAACAGGCTCCAACAGGCTGACAAAGCAACCCAGGATCACTGGAGAAGAGATAACCATTGGCCATGTCCCCTTTCTTCTAGCACATACCCCTACTCTGGCAGCTGAGAGGGGAGTAGTATAGTAGCCTCTATGCTGTCTCTATGCCACAAAGGACTCCCTGCACTGGGGCAGGTGGCTAGACTATGTCAGTTTTAAAGCCACTTTGGCCGGCAGTATGAGGCAGAGTGGCTGCAGCACAGTGGGAGATCCGGCCCATGTTAATGAAGCAAAACTCCTTATGGGTTACTAAGAACAAATAAGACGAGGAAGACTTTGTAGCACCTTAGTCTCTAAGGTGCTACAAAGTCTTCCTCGTCTTATTTACGGATACAGACTAACATGGCTGCTAATCTTAAGAACAAACAGATTCCAAAGGGAGTTTTTAAAATGCAATTCACCTTTCACCAGATATGCTTTTTGTTTACTTTTTGTACTTCATTATGCTCGGATATGGTGAAAATAGATTAGCCATTTTCAATTTTGTTTCAGTTTGTTTAACTTTCTTCCCATACACTAACACAGTGCTGCAATGTTGGACTTACAAACACTGAAGAGAAATGTGTACATCCAAACAGCTGGGTTACAAGTAATGATTTTGTAATTCATGACAATATTTCTATGAATAATTAGGTGTTGTAATTTTTAAAAATGAAACCGATATTTTAAGTCCCTGTCTCTGTCCTTCCTTCTAGAATTTCTTATTCCTGTTTCAGGGCCCAACAGAGAGGTTTTGGAGTTCTTAAAATGTTATATTAAAGATGTTTTTGTGAAAATTCTAGAAATATTTATGCCCAGACTTCTCCTGTTTTATACTTTTTTTCCCTAAACTAAAACTAAATCATTGCTAAAAAGAACTTACAGTGCAAATCCTGATTACAGGCGAGAGTAGCAGGGTGGGTGGGCCATTAAGAGGGCAAACCTGTTCCTGTCCAGGTGTTCCCAGTTGGGCCACTTAAGAGGGCAGGGTAGCACCTGGGATACTCTAGGAGGTCTGGTGTGACCGAGTGTATCAGAGCAGACAGAATTAGTCAGGAGACAGAGCAGGAGATGAGAGTTACCAAAGAAAGAAGGTGCTCCCTGGGAGAGAATGAAGGCAAGAGTTCCGCAAGGGGATTGCTGGCTGGCATTCTCAAGTCAGAGAGCCAGGGCTGGAGAGTGCTAAAGGCAGGAGAAACAGCAGAGAAAGATCCTGCTGGCTCTAAGACATAGGGCTGGTGCCAAGGGCCAAAGAAGGCTGAAAGAAGGAAGAGAAGTAGAGGAAATGACCTGCTGGTATCTCCTTGCTGGACAGTTGGGACCCAGAGGAACAATGAGAAGCTCCCAACGAAGAGGCCAGGGAAGTTCCCACTGGGAAGAGTTGGGTTGTTCCCCAGAAGGAGGGTTGGGATGGCTGTGTCTAGGGACAGAGGAGGACTGACAAAAAGTCTGGATATGGCAGAGGACATATGATTTTTAAGGCCTACTTGCATTGGGGTGATATGGACTATTCTTGGAGACTTTTGTATTATGTTTAGTTAACAAATTATGGTATGAACTTGAGTGCTTCTGTGGAATTATTGAGAAGCCAAAAGGGAAAATGAGCAAGGGGCTACTTGCAAGGCTGCCTGAGGCCACAATAAAGCACCTGGGGAGGAGGTTACTCATTATAGCTGGTTGTGAGCTAGGAAGAAAAATAATTATCTGTGAATGCTGCTTTGTGTGACTCATCTCTTCCACAGTATGTGATATTCATAGGCTTCAAAAAATGCCATGACAGGCTGTGTTCCAAAAGTTAGATATTTTAGAATACTTTAATTTGAAGGTAGTGAAGTGTCCCAAAGGGAGATATGAGGTTGCCTGGCATATGGGCTACTGTGTTACATCACACAAATGTTAGCTCTGTGTTGCAAATGGGAATCCAGATAGAGGCAGCGAGGGAAACAGTGGGGTGCTTAGTTTGATCAGGAAAAAGTGCCAAGATGTCACTCTTAACTTTTGTAGCCCCATTTCACCTGGATTTTTTGTTACTGTTGCAGACATTGACAGTACCACTGCTTTTTGTTCTGCAGTGTTCTGCTCCATTGAAGTCTATGGAATTTTTGCCCTTGACTTCAACTGAGGCAGGATTGAGCTTCTAGAGGCCTAGATTTAAAAAGTACTTATCTACAAAGTGGATTTATCACAACTATCCTCATAGCTTTAGTCACTTGGGGCACATGAGAGCAGCTATATTTAATGAAAGCTATATATGAAGAACAATAGCAACACTCAGAAGTGAACAAAGTGCCAACAGAATCTTTGGTGCTTCCCATCGCTAATACTGCACTGTGCTCCAGCTATGGCTTCTGAGCAGTCCTTAAAGAGTAGCCCCATGTGCAAGGTCAAAAGGCACGAAGAACTCTTACAAGGTCCACATTCAAGAGAAACGGTTTGTGTGAGATGTTGATGGAAAAAGTCACTTGGGCCACTAAGACCACCTGGGACTCGAGGCAAATGAGGCTCCAAAAGGATGCCTAAATTGTGTACCTCTTTGACAAAGGCTTGGATAAACACCACCTCAGTCAAGGAGGCAGATGCTATCCCTGCCATGCCCTTCAGATGCTTTCCTCCAGCCAACCAATATCATCATGTGTGTAATGCCCTGCATTGCTGTTGTAGGTCTTCTTCAGGTATAATGAGGAATTTGGGAACATCATACAACATCCCAAATATACTGCTGTGTTCCTTGAGCTGCATGAAATGTTCTCCTACTGACTGTATTGCACAATTTAGCACCTGGTTAAAGAATTCAACTTTGAATTGTTGTTTGGGGTCTCTTATGGGATTATCCTGTGCCTTGTAATCAAAACGTCTTCTTCTTCGATGACTCTTGTATTCTTGAATGGGTGGGAAAATAGCTTCAGTATGAAGTTCTTCTGCCAACTTATGTGCACTCTTCAGAACATTTTGAAATTCCTCACCTGACTGGTAAGACTGTAGGTATGACTGCTTTGTCCAGTTGTTCCATTGCTCCAGATATATCAAGGTCAACATCTTGGAGACTTGCTTATAACATTTATTTCAAACAGTATGTCATTCCACAACACTAAGACACACAGAAATTTGAAGTTATGTATGTTTCCGGTGATTCCAATTTCCTCTGCCACTGTTCTCCCACGAACAGTTCCTGTCACAGCATTATCCTCCATAATGGCAACTATGGCATCATCTGTCTTCCCAATTTGGTGTTTGGTAGGCTTCATCACCTCCACTCGACTTTCCCATCATGTGGTACTCAGTGATTTCAGTGTCAGAGAGGATGTTCCCAGATGTTATGTCAAAATTTGCCATCGATGAGTTGATGCAGAGAAAAATACACAGATGCTTTGAATTACATTTAAAAAATCAGCAGCTTCACTAGAAGCTGATGCTGCATCACTGACCACCAAGTTCAATGAATGAGCACTGCATGGGACAAAAAAGCTCGAGGTTTTAACTCTCAGATCCTTGTCTGCACTCCTGTGTTCTTTCCTCTCATGTCTGCCTCGTCTATAATTTCTCAGGTCCCCTTTGTTCCCCTTTTAACAGATAGGTGCTGACTGATTTATAATTTCCCAAGTCCTCTTTATTCCCCTTTTTAAAAATAGGTGCTATGTTTGCTCTTTTCCAGTCTTCTGGGACCTCACCCGTCCTCCATGAGTTCTTGAAGATAATCCCTAATATATATAATTGTAATGTATATTAATTCCAAGTTTGTATCTTCTGTATTTGTATAACTTATATCTAAACTGTATTAAGCTATCGTCGGTGATAAACTGTTTTCTAATATCTCTCTCTGAGCTTTGTTTAGAGTATAGTTAAGCAATAAAATAATTAAAAAATAATTTTATGGGATCGTTAACATTTTTGGGTGCATCATAAGGCTGTGGAATTACAAAAGTGCATGCTAGTGGCCTCATTAAACATGTCCACAGCATCTTGTTCTGATTCTAACTAGACTTGGAAGGATTAGCTTATAATTAATTTAATTAGTAAATGCTGGTAATCTCCTAGTTCTCCCTCCACCGAAAACCCTATGAAAATATTTCCCACATTGTTATTAATTGAAATTTACAGATAGAAATTTAAAATCCATGTAATGTAATGCACTTGCAGATAACTCATACGTTCTTTGGAAGTCAGTTGTAGCTTACAGTTAATAAGAAATTCTATGATATATCAAATGTATCAAATATTCTGACTTTGTTTCTGAATCTGGTGTGAATTTCATCTTCATTCCATTCCAAGTAAACAACATTCCAAATAAATAACAGTAGGGTCCAAGGTGTTCTTAAAAATCATTGTGCAAAATTTAAGTTGAAAAAAAATTAAAATCTTGAAATTAAATATAATATTGTTCTTAATTTTTCAGTTTACCTGCTAAAAATGATATATGTAAAAGCATTTTTCCTTTTTATTCTACTTACTCATCCACTATGGAAATAATATCTAATACTAAATCTGTGGAGATGACAGTATGTGTTCTGGCTTTATTCCTTGAATTACAACATCTAGAAAGTATTATTGCAGGTGTGGGGAATAATGCTGCAGGCAGTTTAACATTTTTGACATTACGCCAGCCACCTCTAAAGTACAGCTGTGTTCAGAGAGGTAGATTCCAGAAATGACTAAAGGCACGCTTGAAGGACCATTTTGCAAAATTGCATGTTTAACTGTGGGCACACAAATAGTCCTGCTGAAGTCAAGCACATGCACACAGGTTGCAAGGCTGGGGACTTTTATGATTGAAGTGACTATTTGTTTTAAGGTGGGATGGTGTCACTTGCCTCTGTTTGCCAGAAGCTGGAAATGGGCAACAGGGAACAGATCACTTGATGATTCCCTGTTCTGTTCATTCCCTCTGGGGCACCTGGTATTGGCCACAGTCAGAAGACAGATACTGGGCTAGATGGATCTTTGGTCTGACACAGTATGGCCGTTCTTATATTCTTATGTAAGCCTGTATTCTAACTGATCTTCTTTTGAATAGTATGGTGTCAAATTTTGGGGTCTGTAAAAATCCCTTTTAAAAAAATTAAGCTTTCTTCTGCTCCCAAGTTTGTTTAGAAAGGTCATTGTGAGTCACAGTCTCACCCATCTATATCCTTTCTTTATGTGTGCACAGTGGGTGATACTTATTCCACATTTCAGCTCTGTTGCCACTGTTCATTGTTGTTTAATATTCATATTACAGTAGCACCCTGAGGCCCTAGTCACAATCAAAGACTTATTATGCTGAATGTTGTACCAACACATATGAAGACATAGTCCCTGCATCCTATTATAGACAGGGTAAGAGGGTGCAGATATACAATACAGTGAAATTAACTATATATAAATGTACAGCGTTGACAAACTGGGAAAAATAGAGTAAAATAATTACTTTTCTCTAACTTCTACACTAGCCTTTTTAAGTATTAACTGTAACAAAGGCAGGTACAACATTTTCAGATAGAAATTTGATTTTCAATTTGGTGATGATCCTTCATAAACATGATTGTATACCTATGGCAGGGGAAGCATAAGTATAAAAGCAAATCATTGCACTCATGTGTTCAAAGTTCTGTGTCCAGAGGTCTCCACAGCAGACTCCTTGATTCTGATTGTCCCTAAGAATATAAGAATGGCCATACAGGGTCAGACCAAAGGTACTGCTGAAACAGACTTGTTTAATCTCTTAGTTCCTTGATTGTATAACTCTGGAGGACTTTAACAATCTTCTTGCATAGCCTGGTTGTCTCTATTCTCACTGATTTCAGAGAACTAGTATCACAGATTGAGGAACAAATAGCCAGGTTTGCTTTGTAGAGAGGAGATGGAGTGGGATTGTGACAGGGAACAAGGGTTAGGACTAAACAGAGAAAGATTTGTGGCGGGACATAGCCATTAAGCAATTGCCTTATTGTTTGTCCATACTCCCCCATCTATATCCATTGGTTGTGTCTTGTCTTGTATTTAGATTATAAACTCTTTGTGGAAGGGGCTGTCTTTTTGTCGTGTATCTGTCAGACACCTAGAGCAATGGAATCCTTGTCCACGACTGAGGCTCCGGTATAAATAATAATAATGCTAATAAAGGAAGAGAGATGGACAAGAGACAGAATACCTATGAGATTGGTGCAGGGATAGAGAGATTAGGAGCTCCTGATGTGTATTCCTTTGGTGGGAGTAGGGGAAGAGGAGCACGCACAATGAGAGAGAGAGCCCAAAGAGGTTTATCAGAGATGAAGAAATGCAGGACAAAGGAATGAAAATGAAAAAAGGTAGCTTTTATTCACCTGGAAAAATTATGGCTATATTATCCACAATTAGCCCCTCAGTGTCTGGGAAGAGTTTTAACAGGGGTGCCCTAGAGCCTGTGTAACGCAGTCAGCTCAGAACATGAGTCATATACAATCACATAGTGCAATTTGAATAGTAGTCAGGGGTATTTTAATGGTAATGTCTGCCTTTTTCATTTTATTTGAAGCACGGTTTGATGGCGATTCATCTTGCAGCTTGGTCTGGAAACCTGGACATAATGCGAATGTTAGTTAAAGCAGGTGCTGACCAAAAGGCTACAGACCAGGTTTGTTGATGACAGATTTAAACCAACACTAAACATATTCATCTTGAGAAGAAGTGTAATATAATCATATAGAACTGGATTGTGTTTTCCTTAGGAGGGAATGAATGTCCTGCACTTTGCAGCTCTGAACAATAACGTTGACGTAGTGAATTATCTTCTCCAGGAACTTCAGTTGAAGGACCTAAACAAGCCAGATGAGGTACAGTATGTGTCTAGTTACCCAAAAAATATAGGGGCTTGTTTTCTTCACATTGTGAGGTGAAGTACAATATGATCTGCATCACACAGATACTCCTTGGATTTTCTTAAGTGTTAGAGATGGACCTGATCGTTTTCCGACTAGCTCTTTCCCTTCCTGTGTCAGGATCCCACATTGAGGGCTTACCTAGTCAAAGGGTGTATTTTTTGTCTTTGAATACACAGGAATGTATTCATCTAGGATCTGATAATGTCATGTGTTGAGCTCCCACATCTTTCTTTGATGCTAGTGGGCCATAATAATATGATTGTGCAAGGTTCTAAGCAACCTCAGTTTGTACCGAGGTATCTTTGGGCAGGTTAGTCCATAATTCTCTGTTGTGGAGTTTCATGCATCTCCCTCTGAAGCATTTAGCTATCCTATTGGGGGCTGGCTAGATGGCCTGATCTGGAAAGGCAATTCCCACAGCATAGTTTCAGGAGAGTTTGCTAGGACTCAGTTGTAAATACTACAGTGGGTTAAGATGAATAAAAATCTTTAATTCCCTCTCCACCTTCCCCACCCCTCTGGATTTCAGAGGTATCTAGAGCTGGCTCTGTTTTCAAAATTCTGGTCACATATAGCATATAATAAAAATAATACTTTTTTGGACTTTTCGAGTTCCTTTTTCTGATGAGCTCAAATATGATTTACAAACAGTAGTGAAATAATCTTTCCAACCAATATTTGCATATCAGGAAGATGTAATAGCTAAATATCAAATATTTTAAGAACAGCTTCTGTTTCTAGTGTTGTTATTTCAGGATTTCTGGTCAGTTTACAAATGTTTTCTTTAAATTATTTAATCCAGATTTTACACTGAAGACATGTTTCTTCTTTTTCCCTCTTTATGAGTGGATCTCCAGTTTTTTGTTTACCTGTTCATATGACATTAGGGTGACCAGAAGTCCCGATTTTATATGGACTGTTCCGATATTTGGGGCTTTGTCTTATATAGGCACCCATTACCCCCCCATCCCCGTCCCAATTTTTCACACTTGCTGTCTGGTCACCCTGTATGACATTTATTCACAATATACAGTGCTACCTTGATATAATGCGGTCCTCGGGGTCCAAAAATCATACGGCAGTTTAGGTGAAACCTCGTTATATCGAGCTTGCTTTGGCATCAAGCATTTCCATTATTAATAGTCAGCAAATCATTTCTGTTAGAACACACAATTTAGAAATGAGATTAAAATAGGCAGGAGAGATGAGAATGCCTAATGCCTTTTTTTGTCTGAGGGCCACATGAGGGTTCAAAATTGTATGGAGTGCTGGGTAGGGAAGGTTCTGCCTCCCCAAACAGCCTGGCCCTGCTCCCATCCGACCCCCACCTACTTCCCGCACCCTGACTGATCCCTTAGAACCCCCAACCCTTCCAGTTCCCCTGCTCCTTGTCCCCTGACTACCTCCTCCAGAGATGCCCATCCCTCCCAAGACCCCACCCCCATCTAAGCCCCCCTGCGCCTTATCCCCTGACCACCGCCTCCAGAGACCCTGCCGTCCCTAATCACCCCCATGACCTCACCCCCTACTCAACCCCTGCGCTCCCTGTCCCCTGACTACCTGACCCCTATCCACACCCCTGCCTCCTGAGAAGCCCCCCGGGACTCCCACGCCCTATCCAATGCCCCTCTTCCCCATCCCCTGACCGCCCCGCCTCCAGAACCTCCAAACCATCCAACCTTCCCTGCTCCCTGTCCCCTGACTGGCCCACAAGACCCTCTGCCCTGTATCCAACCCCTCAGCTCCAGCCCGGCCCCCTTAACATGCTGCTCAGAGCAACTTGTTGGAGCCAGACATGCTGACATGCTGACCCACGAGAGCACGCAGCCATGCCCCCCCAGAGCACTCCTTTACTGTGTTATATCCGAATTCGCCTTATATCAGACCACGTTACATCGCGGTAGCAGTGTATGTGCACCTGCATATGACATGGCGCTTCTAACAATTGGTGAAATTTCTGCAACAGAATGACTTTTTATTTTTAATAACAAAACCTTTCTGATGACTGTTTCCTATTAGAAAGGTAAAAGGGCATTTCTTCTGGCAGCTGAAAAAGGCCATGTTGAAATGATATACAGTCTGATTTCTCTCAAGCAGTTCACCTCTGAAAAAGACAAGGTAAGCCTCTCCTTTCCATACAAGTCCAGATAAAGGGTGCTTAAGAGTCATAACTGACCCCAATATCGTTATTTGTGTTATTGAAGGTCATGCACCCATACACGATGGTCAGTTACTATGGTACTGGATGTGGTATGTAAAAAGTAGACAGATTAGCACAGTAATTTTCAGTAGTCCAGAGAGAATAGTGGAGCTGTCAGTGATTATTGCCAGTAAGGTTTTGTATGCGTATTCATAGATAGATTCAAAAATAATAAAATAATATAAAAAATCTCAGGAATGGCACTCCTTAGCATGTGCTGGCCCAGACTGGTTCTGAGGGGGAGGGGTGCCTGGGGCTGTCCCTGGAGCTATCTCCCACTGTGGGGGCGTGGGGGAGGGATGTGCAGCATTTGGGGAAGGAACGGGCAAAGGTGCCTGGTGGCTGCTCAGAGCATCCCTTTGCCAGGCCCCTGACGGCTGGTTTTACCCCAGCACCCTTCCACGCTGCTCCAGATTTTTGCCCCTACGCATGACCCAGCCCTCCAATCTGAAGTTAAGCTTTCTAATGCTCAGAGAGGAAGGATGGTCTAGTAGATAGCCTAGGGCTCGGGAAACTTGGGTTCAGTTCTGTGCTCTGCTGCAGACTTCCTGTGTGACCTTGAGCAGGTTCTATAGGGCCAGATTTTCAAAACATTTACTGATGCAGATAGGTGTCTAGGAGATAACTCTCATTGATGTAACTTTTGGAAACCACCGAATGACTGTCTGTTTTTAGGTGCCCAAACAACTTTAAATATCTGGTTCTTAGTCTCCTTGTGCCTCAGTTGCCCATCTGTAAAATGGGATAATACCACTCCCCTATCTCAGATACTATAGGAATTGGGGCCCTATGAGTAATTTGAATATCCATTAGCTTACATTCTGAATAGAAAATCCCATAATGATGAGGGAGGAGAAGGCTGTATATAACATGCAAGGCAGGCAAGCAGGGTGATGGGTGGCCAATGCCATGTTAGTTCTGTGAGCTGCTTTTAGTTGTTTTCGTTTTTTAAATTTAATATAATAGGGGATGATGTCAGCAGGGGGAAGATGACTACACTGACTTCAATGGAGCTATGCCTAATTACACAAAATCAGGATTTGGTCCTTAATCATTACATTTCTTTCAAGGGACTGTGAGCTAGGCCCAGTCCCCTTCTATGGAGAAACCTATGGAAAAAAATCACTGGAAGTACCAAGATTTACTTTAGGGATTTTCTTCTGAATTGTCCATGCGGGAAATGGGGTTTTGTCCCCTTGTAGAATAGGTAAGAATTTCAGGCCTTTACATCAACGGATGTCCTGAGAAGTGGAGGGAAATTGAAGAGATATTGAGACATCCATTAAATCCTCAGAGCTCCTTTCCCCTATGTTAGTGTGGCTTCATCTGTGTACACATGAAAGGACTTTCTTAGAATTAGGGCTATATCAGAACATTCTGTAAAGCTGCTTCTTTCCTGTCTGTCGCATGAGGAGGTGGTTTCACTAGGTTTACATCCCGTCTTTGCATGCTGGAGGAAGAGACCATAGGACCTTGTATTAAAGTACTTGTCCACAGTCATAGGTGGTTGTTTTTATTAATTGCAGCATGTTCTACTTAATCTGGGGTTTACAGTATGTTTCTGGCTGTCTTCATTTACAGGAGGGAAACACAGCAGTGCATCTAGCTGCTAAAAATGGTCACTGTGAGGTGATAGAAGTGCTGCTAAATCAATGGGAAGATATAAATGAACTCAATCAGGTAAGGACACAGAAACTGCTGAGGGAGATAAAGAATAAAGGTAAAAGGTGTGCAAGACAAAGTAAAAACAAAGTATTAAAAAAAATATCCAGAACCCACAAATATCTGTAAAAGTAATCTTGTTTCTGTGGTGGTCAAGCTAATCAGCAGAAAGCTTGAATCCACCAAGGTCCCTTTAGACCTAGAGCTCTGTTGTTGAAGAGGAATGACTAGTAAGCTATAGTCTTTCTTAAGGTCACAGATTGGAATGCAGCTCAGGTCAGTAGTGTCTGAAAGACACTATCTGTTGGCCGATCTGTGGTGCATCTGAAATGAATTGGTTGGATCAGTCCAATTCCTAATGGAATGTGCATCACAAAAATCTCTCTGACAGCTTGAACTCCATGTTGTAGTCTCAGAAGAGAGGTCATAGACTAAACAGACACAAAGACTTCACTCCTGGAAGTGGTCCATTCTGATGTGGAATACCACCTCCCCAAATCACAGTAGGTAGGTTGATGGAAGCATTCTTCTAGCAGCATAGCTGTGTCTATACTTGGGGTTAGGTCGACATAGCTAGGTTGGCTGGGAGCGGAGGGAAGTGGGGATGTTCACACCCCTGACCAACATTGCTATGTCAACCTAACTTTGAAGTGTAGCCCAAAGCTGAATTCCATTGGCAGAGTAGCGTGAGTGGAGTGCTGCTGCCTCGGTTGTATTTATCTGCTCTGTTCTGTGGATGGATAGAGAACTTCCGCCTCCGCTGTTGTCAGGGGGATGCCTTTCACAAACACTAAATTTTCTAAAACAATAACAAAAAAATCACCCAGAGTTCAAGCGCAATTGGGTTAGAAATTTTTAATACTGCAGTGAATGCAGTGATTTGTAATAAGCATAGGTAGCCTATAAAAGAGCAGAAGCAAGGATTAGGTTTTCATGTAATGAATGTAGATTATTTTAAAAAACCACTTTTAAGTGGTGGTGGTTTAATGTAAAAATGTCCTGTGGATTGCTGGTCTTTTTAACTGGTGCCAAATCAAGAACACAGAAACTCGTGAAGTTGGATTGATCAAAGCTGTAGTTTCTGGCATTCGTGATCTGGGCTTGATGATTCACACAGTAATGATAATGTTTTACTATAGGAGTCAGTCGTTGCAAGCTGTTATAACTCTAGTATGGGGTTTTTTCTAAACACAAGAACTCATTAAAAATGTTAAGTAGTAGCTTGTCTATATTTTTGCCACATTAGATAAGGATAAATTTGTGTTAAGAAATGTTTGTTGTTAATCACCATTGTATCTGAATGCTAATATTGAAAGATTCAGATTACAGTAAAAGCTATGGTATCCAGCAATTTACCAACCGGAAAGCTCTGTAAACCGCCATTTCTGATCTTCAGTAGAGTTCGGTTGATGCGGGGCCAGCGGGCTCCCTACCTGGCTTCGTGTGGCTCCCTGGAATCGGCAACATGTCCCTGCTGCTCCTAGGTGGAGGAACAGCCAAGGAGGCTCTGTGCACTGTACCCACCCCACCCTGCTCTGCTCTGAGCATGGCTCCACAGCTCCCTTTGGCCAGGAACTGTGGCCAGTGGGAGCTGTGGAAGCAGTGCCTGTGGGCGGAGGCAGTGTGCAGAGACGCCTGGCTGTGTCTCCACCTAGGAGCATTAGGGACATGTCGCTGCTTGTGGGGAGCCACCTGAGGTGAGCACTGCCCGGATCTGGCACTCAGTACTCCAACCCCCTGCCCCGATCCCCCTCCTGCACCCAACTCTCTCCCTCTTTGTTACCATAATTTTTGACTTACTGTCACCCCCTTTGTCCCAACATGCCAGATAACAAAGCTTTTACTGTATTGACATTTGTGACCAAATCTTATTTTCTCTTTACACTGTATCAGTCTAGCTAAGCTTGCATACTATCTGTACCAAATATCATGGTGTAATAAATCAGCTTTACAAGTGTACAGTTTGAATTTGAACAAACATTTTTCTCTTTCATTGACTAGAATGGAGAAACACCATTTTATATGGCTGTTGAAGGAGGTCATGAAAAATGTGCTGAGCTGTTACTGGAAGCAGGAAGTGACATCGACATTTCAAATAAAGTACGGACTTAATATTCCCTCTGGCATATTATCAGGACATCATAGATTCTATAAAGATCCGCATCTTGTCTGTTCTCTATGTATTGAAGGCAAATGTGACTTACATTGTTTAATACGGGTATTACTCAAGAATATGGAGAACTTAAATATTTTAAAAACTATATGGAAAAAGAAAAAGAAAAATAGATTTATTTTACATATTATTGTGTTGGAGCTTTTTTATTTAATGTTATGTGCAATGATACAACATATGGCTTGGAAATGTGACAAAGAGAAGTAATTGATAAATCTGTATTTTTGGCAGGATATATAACTAAGCTAATAATAACCCTGTTTTCCACATCTGGTTCCTGGAGTTAGGTCCAAGTTTGATTTGTTTTATGGCTCACATGCTGTAGGAATTTGAGGTGAACTTTTGGTCCCTAGCAAATTGAGAACAGAAGCATGTGCTGATAACAAGCAGGACAGTGACTGCTGCTCATATTGAAATATGAAAGAATTTCTGATATATTTTGACTTGGAAACCATTAATAATTACTGTGTTTGATAATTCATCAGCAGGGTGAATTCTTGTCTGCAGCACAAATGACTAGTTTTGATCCTCAGGAAAATTCATCTTTGCTGCCTTTAGCAGAAGTATTAAAGGAAAGATTTTCAGTGATTTTCAGAGTGTGTAAATGTGAATGTAATTACTTGTTAAAGGTCAGACCCAGCTACAGGATGGGAGATAAATTGAAATCCTAATTTTCAGTGGCACAGGATGGCTGATAAAAGGGATTCTTCTCTTTTTTATGGTAGATTAAAAAGGAGTAGTAAATTATTAGCATTGCTGGATACGTATTTTGCCAACTACCTGAGTTGTAGTCTAGTAATGATTTTATAGTACCTTTGACAGTCATAAAAATGTTGTGTGAATTTATATCCTACTTCATCATTTAACTGAAGGGACTAGTTTTGACAGTAACACAAATTTAAATGGAAGCTTCATCTGTTTCAAAAGATGTTTTAAAAGAACAGTTTTTCTAAGTTCTCTGAATTCTTTCCTGTGATAAAAAGTCTTTTTTCCCTTCCCAATGTGTTTCTTTCAGCACAACAGTAATGCTTTGCACATTGCAACACAGAATGGACATACATCCTTGGTCACATTTCTTATCAACAAAAATATTGATCTGGTTCCTAAACCTGAGGTGAGTCTATTGCAGTTACTGTTTTAGTTTTACTTTCATTGTTGTCAAGCGTGTTTTATATTTCTTGACTGCCTTTTCTGGGATTTGTGGTCATTTACCTATTACTGTTACAGTCAGAAGGAAGCATCAGATCACCAAGCCTGACCTTCTGTGCATCACAAGCCAACAGGAGTTGGTCCAATAAAAAATATTGTCTCATCCACCTTGTCTCTCTTAATATCCTGGGACTGGCCCGGCTACATCTATGCTGCCTAGTGACCATTTGCTGATTGTTTATCTCTGTGGAGGAGGTGCAATTATATAAATAATATTAAAGTCTTTGAAACAGTTTATTTTATTAGTTTAAAAACCAGTCAGTCATAGTAGCACTGCTTATTTACATTGCCTTTCTATGACTGCAGTAAGGTATAAAATGTTAATATCAGTGTTTTTTTTCTTGGGAAATGGTTTCAGTAAAAAGCTGGTGAAGAGCTTTATTTTTCTACAGCCTTGAAGAAATAGGTATTGTTTATAAAGAGAGTAATGAACTGGAACAGGTGCTGATTTTTCTAAAAAAAACAGGAACCCTTCCTGGTTTACAGGTTCAACATACAAACTGATCTGATCAGTCTCATGGTTGCACGGTGACTAGAGTTGGGCAAATGCCTCATAATGTTTTCCACCAATAATCAGTTGAATAATAAAACTAAACTCACTTCCAGCTGTGTTCACTTTCCCCAGATAGTGTAGCAAACAAGTTCACTGGCAAGAATGGTCACCGAAGCAGTAATATTTAAGTGAATGTTAGAAAATAGTCCTGGAAAGTGGATTTTGAATGTGTATTCTGAATATTTTCCCAGAAACCTGATTCACAGTTCATCCAATGTGATTGAATGGGTGCAACCTCAAATCATGTTGTCAGGGCACACAGAAATAATGCCATATGACAAATGTATTCAATCAAAACTATACTAGCACTTCTTTAATATGAAATACTTATTGTGAACTGTTCGCAGACAATCTACAGACCAAGAATTATTCATAGGCATTATGCAGTGAATAATTACATTTTTCTCTATTTTGTTTGTTCTTTGTGAGCTGCTTTTGGGTCATTTGTAAGTGGGAAGAGGCTAGGAACTGAGCCCTGTGACTAGATCTACCCCAGAACCCTGCACCTATGTGGTGACCTGCATCAAGCTAAGATCAAGCCCATCAAGGCCCAAGTGTGTCAAACACCTTTTCTAAGACAATATGGTCACTCAGCTCTAAGTGAAGATGATTTTGAATAGCTGCTTAATTTCTTTCTTGGCAACCCTCAAAGGACTTTTTAGTATGCCAAGGATGTGGGGGTATCCCTAAATCACAGCTTAATTAAATATGTGGAAAACAATAGTTATTTAGAAAAAAAATGTTTTTTTAAAATATGTAACAGGGAATACTTAATCTCTGAGGCAGAATTCAAGTAGTTCTCTTTTGCATAGGCCCTTCCCATTCACAGTACCACTTTGTGTAAAGCAGTGGTTCTCAGCCTTTGCAGACTACTGTACTCCTTTCAGGAGTCTGATTTTTCTTGTGTACCCCAAGTTTCACCTCACTTAAAAACTACTTGATTTCAAAATCAGACATAAAAATACAAAAGTGTCACATCACACTGTTACTGAAAAATTGGTTCCTTTCTCATTTTTACTATATCATTATAAAATAAATCAATTGGAATATAAATATTGTACTTACATTTCAGTGTATTGTATACAGAGCAATATAAATCAATCATTGTATGAAATTTTAGTTTTTACTGACTTAGCTAGTCCTTTTTATTTAGCCTGTTGTAAAACTAAGCAAAATGTAGATGAAGGCATACCCCCTAGAACAGTGATTCTCAACCAGTGGTTCTCAACCAGAGGGCTGGGGCCCACCTGGGGGCTGCAAGCAGGTTTCAGGACATCCACCAAGTAGGGCCAGGATTAGACTTGCTGGGACCCAGGGCAGAAACCTGAAGCCCCACCACCTGGGGCTGAAGCCAAAGCCTGAGCAACTTAGCTTCACGGGGTCCCTTGTGGCGTAGGGCAGTTACCCAGCTTGCTATCCCCTAAGGCTGGCCCTGGTTTTTATACGCAGAAAAACAGTTGTTGTGGCACAGACGGGATGTGCAATTTTTATAGCATGTTGGGGGGAGGCTTGGAAAGAAAAAGTTTGAGACCTCTGTGTACCTCCAGGGGTAGGTGCACCGCTGATTGAGAACCACTTGTGTAAAGCAATTAGCTATGAAGGAGATATATTTTGACTTAAAAAGTAATTCACAAATATAGGTTTATTAGCAACTAAAAGCTCTTTTGTGAATCTGGCTTTCTTCTAGGGTTGAGAGAAGCAGACGGTTTTTCAAAAAGCAGAAGTACAGTCAGGGAAAAATTGTACTGGATCATGCCATGTGTTTCAGATCTGAGCAGCAGGTTTTAATGGGGCTTTCCTGTATTATCTGAGTGCTATTGTTAATGAAATTGTACTATCTTACAGTTCATTTGTTTCTCTCTACAGCAGAATTCCCCTCTCCATTTAGCCATCCTCAGTAATCACCTTCCTATAGTAATTAGCCTCCTGGATGCTAATTATGATATAAACGCTTTGAATCAGGTAAGCAAATCAGAGACTGAAAGAAGAGATTGTATTCTCTTCACGTTTTTATATGTGTTTTTGTTTTACATATCTCTTTAAGAGGTCAAAGTACAAATGGGGGAAGAAAAGGCAGTTGCCTCTGACTTATTCATGAGTGTGTTATTCATTCCCCACATTCTGCTGATATTGTTTTAGAGTTGGATAGTAATGTGACATATATTCAGAAAATGCTTTCATTAATTTTTATTTGAATATTATATTTTATTTAATAAGTTGCTAAAGCGTTTCACTCTTCTTGAGCCTAAAGACAAACCCGCTGCAGCACGTCAGTTAACTGGAAGAACATTTTATTTTCCAAAGAAAAAATCTAAATCCATCTCCCCCCGCTCCTTTTCCTTTCAAAGTGATCTTCTAAGGTGCATGTTAAATGAGACAGAGGCTTGTAGGATCCCAGCGGCAGTCAAGTTCCAGTTAACTGACACAATTGAAAACTTGATGTGAGGCATAAAGTTTTGATCCACACAGGAGCCCTTCCCTTGGTTAATGGGAACCTTGTGCAGGTCCAGTCAAATAGTTCCACATTGGATATTTTATTTGTTTTTGACAAAAAAAAAGCAGTGAAGGAATTCCGTCAAAACAACTATATCAAGAGAAAATTAAAATTGCCCTGTTAGGCATTCAAAAGTCAGAAAATACCAGACTTAAGATTGCTCTGCCTCCTTGTACATATCTTGTTTCCTGAAGAATAACTGGGTTTTTGTGGGATCTGCTGCTTTTTCTCTATTGTAGCTCTTGGATTATATTTATAATATTGTTACAGGACACCTGGAACTGGAGAGAGGTAGCATTTTGCATATTTTTAAATCTAAACATTAAAAATAATACCATGTAACTATCTGATCCATGCTATTTCTCAAGTAATACAAGATTAAAAAACATTAACTTCTCAACATAAATACAACACAGATTCTTATATATATTACTTTTATTGTCTCTGGCACACTCAGACAAATACATGCTAGTAAAAGATACTGTATTTGTATTTTTAAGATTGTAGAAAAATTTGTGACATTTCATGAAGAAGAGCAAGTGATCGTGCAATCAAAGACTATATCATGGTGCATAAGCACAAGAAGGCAGAGTTAAGGTTGTATATGGAAACGTAACTCTGGCATTTCCTGATTTGTAAGCATTTAGCCATGCAATCTTAACATTCTTTTATGCTAGATTTATAATGGATACATAAAGACATAAAAATCACTCTAAACAAACCCATCCACTTCATGAATTAGGAGCATAGAATCAAAAAATCTTCAATTTACGTGGATCTTATGGACAACATGAGATGTTTCAATCCAAAGGTTCGCACCAAAATATATTGATTGTTATATGGCACTGCCATAAATAACATACCTTATCTGCAGTGAAAGGGCATAGAGGTGTTAAATACTTTCCTATACTTCCAAATAACAAAGAAAATCAAAGAATTACCTTTCAGTGTGGTAGAAGCAAAGGGCAATGGTTCATCATGAAAAAAAAGTGGGAAATTCAGTCTGATTGTTATTGGAGTGATTACTAGAACTGAATTCCAGTGTATACTGAGTTAAAATCTTGTTTGGAATGTAGTGCTCCAGAAAGGCCAAGTAACTAGGCTTTATGTGGCTGAAGTGAAGAGTATTATGGGAAGTGGGAGTAGGGGCGGACAACAAGATTCCCATCTTCAGGTTCAGGGAATGAAGCTGAAGTGTAGCACCCATGGGACCACTGCTCCAGCCTGTATGCCTTTGTTCACAGTTTGAAGGCCACGGGACCTGCCTGATTACAGATTCTGTGGCTCCTCCTCTGGGTGTCCTCCAACACCAATTTCAATGCCAGGGCTGGTCTGGAGACTTCTCTTCATAGAGTGTACGCTAAATTACTTAGGGAGACAGTGGATTCTCCATCCCTTTGAATCAAGACTGGATGTCATTCTAAAGTACTGTATATGCTCTAGTCTAGCTCAAACAGACCTTTCTAATGTGAAACATTTTAGGCTTTTCTCCTTTGCCAGTTCTCATCTATGTAAACACAAGTCATGTACACAGCCAAAGAATTTCTGCATATGTGACATGCATTGCTTTAGAGATTCCCATCACTCTCTTGTTTGTTTGAAAGCAAATTGGCAGTTTGATCGTTCAGCTGTTACACATCTTCATTCTGTTCAGGGTTTTCCAGTGATGTGCATGCTCTCATCAGAAATCTTTGAATTATAATCATGTGTTTTATTTCCAAGGGAACACTGGTTTATTGCACTTTTTTGTATTAATCCCTGCAGAAGCAACAAACCCCTCTGCACCTGGCAGCTGATCTTGGCAATGTGGAACTTGTGGAACTACTGCTAAAGGCGGGCTGTGATTTCAAGATTGCCGACAAGGTATACAGTACTGCATTATTCACGTGGCACTGTGGTTATGTGATCATCCCTTTGATGCCCCTCTTGCTGAAGATGTGGAGGTCACTGTTTCCAAACATTCTTTATAAAATGAGCATGACTAGAATGTATCTGTTATGAAGAGAGTTTCCCTTTCATACCGTCATGGGGCTACAACTCACAGAGATCTGAATTTGTTTTAGTGAATAGTTATTTGTGAGGTCAAACGTGGTGAAATCCATTTTGTTTCACAATTGAATCCACT
Source organism: Dermatemys mawii (assembly GCA_007922305.1). Classification (NCBI taxonomy): domain Eukaryota; kingdom Metazoa; phylum Chordata; order Testudines; family Dermatemydidae; genus Dermatemys; species Dermatemys mawii. Next base: position 11,184,142 of record ML677342.1, read on the forward strand.
GAGAAACACACAGCAAAGGCCTACTCTGTTATGGGGTTTCTGTTACAGACCTGGCTATCAAAGAGCACTGGTGGAAAAATGTAAGACTAACAGGCCAGAATTACAGTTTGCGGACGTAAAAGCTCCACATCTGGAGGTAGGTTCACTGCCAGTAGAGGCATGTGCTTCTATAATTAATTTCAGTGGAGTTGTGCCATCTTACACTGCTCTTGTGCCCCAGGCCATGTCTTCATTAGAAACCACTCTGGAAAAACAGAGCCATAATTTGTAATGATTTGTATAAGCACCAAAACAGTGTATAGAGAAATACCATAGTAAGCAAAAAGCATCAAGTGTTTTCTTGCCCTGTTGTTAATTTGGTGATTGAGCTGAATACACTGCTGGCTGTAGGGCCCTGAAGTGTCTGGCAAGCAAATGTAGCTCTTTCATAGCTTTTTTAAAAATGAATAAACTGAATTGTTGATAATACAAGTTATTTCCTTATGTAAAGCTGCCCTGACTGAGTTTGAAACTGATGCAGCTTGGCAGAAAAATAAAAAGCCAATATTGATTCTACAAAAGCCACTTGTTCCCCACATGAGATGAGATCCATGTCTCAGAGGGAGGATTACGTGGCTGATGTGTTCTGTGAGACTGCGGTAAGATACTGGTACGAGATGTAGTCTTCACGTTCGATCAGCCAGCAATCAGTCTACCCTGAGCCAAGAATTGTGGTTCCCCTATCAGGCTTAAACCAAGAGTAAAGTCTGTTTGGGTAACACAATCCTTGGCCCACAGCAGATCAGGCCGTCACCTCCTGAGAAATCACAGTGCTTTAAAGATATAGGTGAGAAGGTGAACACAGAAAATAAGTATCTCATGCCCACTTCAGCATTAAGTACCCATATCCTTCTGCACCAGGTTACAGCCAGAAGACTAGAAGTGCTCATTGGCAGTGAGCTGCAGAATAGTGTAGAAGAAGCCTCACAAATGGTCTCCCTAGCTGCACTACCATTAGTTTTTGAGCTAGCAGCTTACCTGTTTGTGGCTGGCCAGGTTAAGTGGCTGGGGACATTGGCAGATATGGGGGTTTGGAAATTGGATTGGTTTGGAATGGAGTGAGTGAGTCAGGGACACTGCCATCCCTGAGTTAGGGAAAAGGCAGCCTGCTTGGATTGACTTTGTGTTGTTATCCAGGCCTCGTTCTCCCCTCCCGCATCTTGAGTCTTCAGTTTTTCTGGCTAGAAAGAGGTGACAGATGCAAGTTGTTGCTTCTTATTGCACAGAGGATGCTCCATTTGGACCTGTTTCTTTCTCCAGATTCATTGAAATTCTACCTTGGTTATTGGACTCTTCACTGGCCAGGAAAGATACTCCCCATTTGTCAGGATGTCATGTAACTTGTTGAGTATAGTAACAGGTGTCCTGACGGCATGAACATACTGTATATTAAAGAAGGCAAGATTGCTCTCGTGTGAATGGGGAGCGACCAGGCAAATGGGGGTTCCAGAAAGTTCTTAAGGCCCTTTGTCTTTTTTCTTATGTAGAATGTTCTCTTTCTGATGAGGATTTTATAAAATGTAAATTCCTGGGCTCCCAAATGGGCTAATTATAATTATCTTGAATGGAGCTGGGAGCTAGAATTCAGAAGGTATATATTAGCAAACTTTATAATAGCTGGAGTGTTAAAGTGTTTTGTAATTTAATTTCTGAGCCCTTTAATTAGAGGCTGATTTCTTTCAATCCTAATGTGAAAGATCACTGACACCTTATTAGATGGAAAATATCTAGAATACTTTATATAGGGCAGTTGAACTCAGTGAAAATCCAATGACATAAAAGGATTACAGAGATAAACCAGTAAAGTCACAGAAGCACTTACATGGCTTTGAATTGTTAGCAGCAGAGATGTATTTGGATAGATTAAAGTTCTCTGTGGCTGGAATTAAAGCAGTGGTTCTTATGTGTTTTGGTGGCTATACCAGACATTGAGCACCACCTTCTAGTCAACCTGCCAAGAAGTTGCTCCACCCCGTCATCAAACAGCCCATGTCCTTTACAGGTGAGAGTACACAATAGAGAATGAGAGGTGAGCGGCAGCAGTATACCAGGGTCCGGGACATGAGCTTGTTCTTATGCTAGGGGCTTCTCATCCCTACCTTAGCAACCCCAAATATCTGAAATTCTCTACTGCTCCATTTGCAGGCATCTGGAATGCACTGAACTAAAGGGATCCAGTTCACCCAGAGCAGCAAGGAGCTCTGGAGACAAAATTATATTGAAATATTTTCTTGCAAATGTCAGGGCTCAGTAAACCAACACTCTAGATTCCTGCTATTCTGCTGTAACTCACTGTCTTCGTTTTCAGCAAGGAAAAACTGCGCTGGCTGTCGCATCCAGGAGCGACCATGCCCTCATTGTTGACATGATTATTAAAGCAGAAAGGCATTACACCTTGAAACAGGTACGAAACAGCTCTGTCTTTCCAAAGGGACTGGTAGCTGAAGAAGCAGATTCTAACCAGACTTAAAGCCCTTCTGCCTCAGCTGGTTTCCTTCCTGTCCATCACCAAGCGTTACCCACCATTTACAAAATTCAGAAGAGTGAGTGCAGGATTGGAGAGTCCAGAGATCTAGTCCAGATTTTGCCCCTAACTGTAAGGCCTTGGACACATCTCTTCCTTTCTCTGCCCCAGGCACTAACCTATGAAAAATACTGCAGATGTGACAGCATTAACCAAACTTTAGATTGTGCCATGAAGTCTCAGGAGGCAGGATGTTCCAGATCCAGGCTGCGCCTCTGAAAATCAAGCCCCACCTATTAAAAAAAAACAACCCACCAGCCCAAAGCATTAACTAAGCTTCAGTTCAGTTAATATGCCTCTCACAGCGTTCTCACCTGACCAGCCTCCCTTTCTTGGCATCCAGCGTCCAGTGAGACATTTCCCCTTCCTGAGAGGCCTACCATTAGATAAGTATCAGGAATTGGATTTACATCACTACTTACAATATACACACCCGATCAGACAATGCAATCACCTGCCTTTTGACAATGTTTGCTGGTTCTTACTAGGTCCTTGGAAATATAAATAGACTGAGAAAAAAATTCAGTTGCCTGCCTCCTTGTTATACTTCAGGGTGTAACTGCAATCTCTTCTCTCCTTTACCTCTGCCTATCATTGCTAAGCTATTACACAAATACATTACTTGTCTTTCCTTCATACTTCCTGATGATTAATGCTGCAGGGAACTAGTGCAGGTAAAGCAGAGTTCTTGGGGAAAACAAGTTCACAGACTCCACAGCTTGTGTGTGTCTGATTGGGTTTGGTTCAGCTGGAATCATTGTCAGCTAAATTATTATTCCTTTCAGCTTGAAAGGGAGGTGGAGGTCAGACTATTCATTCCTGGGGAAAATATGACCACTATGATAGCACTAAGGAATACTCCTTTGAATACATTTACTTAACTGTATGAGGAAAGGAAAAGATGTTTAAGCAGCTGTTTTTGTGAACCAGTTGAATAGATGTTAGAAACACTAAGATATTTAGCTACAGATAATGTGGTAAGTGGTTTTGTTTCCTACTACATTATCTGTAGCTAAATATCTTAATAAAGATGGGCAAAGGTGTTGTAATAGCAAAAATATTACTGATATGGAACATAAGCTGCTAGGAAATAAACAGGCGGTGGTGTTATAATATTTTAACTATATTGTTTTGAGCCATTACTTTAGAGTAACACTTTTATTAAATTAAAATGTCCTATAATTCTAAGCCATACTTTGGAGGCTTTAGACAGCTATCTTCTTCTCCTGGCATACCGTTCTGGGGTTTAAAATATTCATCCCACTCCATTATGAGCAGAGTTAAGCACATACTGTAATCCCATTGAATTCACAGGTTTAGATACTTTGCTGAACTGGGGCCTTATTGGATGTCTGCAATAGAGGTACAATTCTGGCCATTTGATGTCAATGACAAAACTCCCTTGTTTTTCCCCCACCCTTCCAGGATTTCCCACTGGTGCTGCTCCATTAGTAAGAGCCTCAATGCAGTAAGGGCTCCAAGTGTCCACTGTGTTCTACTTCTAACCATGTCATTTAACTTTGAGACAGTCTGCACATTGCTGTGGTTAACTTGCCAGCAACCAGCACATTGTCTACACTAGTGCCCTCAGTAAAGACGTTGAGCCAGTGGTAGCAATGGTGGGAAATTTGACAAAGCTTAATGCAGACAGATCGTAAAACATGGCTTGAACATGTTTTTTTTTGTCCACAGAGGCAAGAGAAAACACTGTACGTGGCTTAGTCACAATTATGTTTAAAAATGATCATTTTTGTACCATAGACAGGGCCTACCTACAAAAGCATATTAATAGTAAATCTATAGCAAGATGGCTGGCAAAAGCAGCATTTACTTTTAAAACTATCTGCATATTACATATTAAGGCCTTCTTGTATGAGTTACATCCTGTCCACTTAATTTTGCTCAGCTGTGGTTTGAGATTAGTTGCAGTTGCCCTAAGCAGTGGGGAAAAGGGATTCCCCTCCCCGAGAGCTCTGCTAGCCAAACTATAGTAACAGGCTACTCTTTATTTTGTCTACACTAAGAAAATTACCACAGCTGAACGTGGTTTAACTGCCAGGGTAGCCAAGAACAAACATTCACTATTGTTTCTGAATCTGTAATTAAAATTTGTGCATCTTATTTAACATCTTTTTCTTTTTAGGAACATCTAGAAAACCATGTTGATGCCCCAGAGTTTAGTCTATCCTTCAAACAGGATCACAGTGCACAGACTAAGCAAATCCGTTCCTGCCTCTGGAATCTGGCTTACAATCAGTTAAAACCCCAAGAATGGAAAAAGCTGGCCCTGTTCTGGAAGTTTACAGAGGAGCAAATTAAAGCGATTGAAGAACAGTGGACAGGTAATGAAATGCTCTGATCAGGTGCAGCAGTATATAGATAGCTTAGGTGAAGACATGGCTGCTGGGCCTTATAGTCAACTCTGACCTGGTTTTTGACATATGGGTTCACAGCTACACCTTATTTCCTTGGTCAAAGAGAGACATGTCACTCAAAGCCGTGATATTCTATCTGATTTTTTTAAAATTTAACTTTAATTGTGAATTTAACACATCCTGAGAGACCTCACTCATGCACCCATTTCAGGGACTGCTGACAATATCTCCATATTTTTTAGGAAAGAACCATATAGTGTTGACAGTTCATAATTTCTGCAGCACATCCTGCATGCTTTGCTAGTACATCATGGTGTGTTTCCATACATTAAAACAAGTTAAAGGAATACATTTATTTTAAGAACCATTGACCTTGATTTTTCTATTTGCTTTAGAGTGAAAACTAGTCTTTCACCTTTGGAAGTCTTAGTTTCCATCTTGCTTATAGGTCAGACAATGAGTGCATGGGTAGGGTAGGAGGAATGCCATACAAACTGGGCTCTTTTACAAAAGCAGCTGGGACAGTAAGGGATTTTACTTCAGGCATACGGCACCCACATGTATGTTGTATATTGCATAGGAAAAAAGAGCTATAAGGAACATGGACACCGAATGTTGCTCATCTGGTTACATGGTATATTGCTGGCTCACCAGAATCCAGCCAAATATATATATGAAGATCTGGTGCATGTAGGATTTCAACAAGTAGCTGGTAAGCTATTGTTTAATATGCATGAAAAAGCTATGTGGGAGATGCGCTCCCGAAGTGCAGTCTTGCAAAAGAACAAGGCTCCCTACTAGATCTATAGTTATGGGGATTTTTGGCTTGACTGGGCAGAGGAAACAATTAAAATTATTTCAGGGTTGGGGATGGCGGGGGACGGACAGACTTGTTTTACAACAAACCCAGTTCCAAGTATAGTGGCATACGTGACATGGGCAAAACTGTCTAACTGTAGACCTGGGAACTAGCAATGCCTGTCCAGTAAGAGCATTTTCCCTTCTTTCTTTTCAGATAAAATCAGAGCTGAAATGAGCACGGAGATGGAATCAAGGAAATGTGCAATTTCATGAACTCTTTTACCAGAAGGTGTCATAGGCTATGGACTATGTTCCAGATGGAAAATCATTTATAAATACTCTTTCCAGAAAAGATCTTGCAATAGAACCTCAGAGCTACAAATACCTCGGGAATGGAGGTTGTTCGTAACTCTGAAATATTTGTAACACTGAACAAAACATTCTTTCAAAAGTTTACAACTAAACATTGACTTAATATAGCTTTAAAACTTTACTGTGCAGAATAAAAATACTGTTTTCCATTAGTTTTTTAGTAGTTTACACATTTAACACAGTACTTTACTTACTTCTTATTTTTGGCATTGTTCCTGCCTGATTGTCTACTTCCGGTTTCAACTGAGGTTGACTGATCAGTTCATAATTCTGAGGTTCTACTGTATTTACAAGATGTAGCTCACTGCCTGTGAAGTTTTCAAAGCTCTACTTACAAGTTATTAGTGCTACAACACAAACTTCTATACCTGAGTTATTAATTTGGTTAGTTCCATACTCTGCCTTTTTCTGACATTTCAAAGAAATTACACAGTAATTTTAATTGATTTTTTTTATGGCAGAGAATGACCATTACAATTACACGAACATTAATTTGTGATTAGCCTACCAAGTGAGAGAATATGCTACAATGTTTGTGTATGTGACTTACACTAATACAATAATTCCATATTGGAACTGCACTTAACCCAGTTTGTGCTTGATAGTGAATGTAGTTCCTGTCAGCTAGAAAGCAGATCACTTGTATTTCATAAGTGAGGATTATGTGGTTAAATAATCAACACCTTCTCCATAAATAGGCCATATCGCAGCCTAATTTGAGATGAAGCTCATTTTAAAGTAAATTGCGAAGAGGATAACAGTTTCCTGTGTTGACTGGCTTGGTCTTGTTTAATTACGTGATTTGGGTGGATGTTTATTCTTAAACATTTTTTGATTATACAGGAGAAAAATACAAGATACTGTACAACTTCAATATAACATGGGCAGGTGCCTCATGACAGGAATAAACATATCCAGTATAACACATTATATACTGATTACTCTCGCTGTAAATGGAAAACAGCTAGTGGATGCATCTGTACTGTTTCTTTTTCTAAAAAAACAAGTTTTGTTATTTGGGAATGAATATTTTACTGTAATGATGGTAACTTCTCTCTAAAATGAGAGTATTGAACATTTGTTGCGAGTTCCATTTGGCTGTTTTAACCAACAACTTACATTTGGTTCTGCAGAAGATTTTTGACTTGTTTATTTAAAATAGCTGTTCATCTGGTAATTTTTTCATTTATTAAATTCTAATGACAAAACTGAAACTTATTCTTTTCTAGTTGCACTCATCTGGAAAAACTATTTCCAGCAAGCCTGGCTGTTGCTTTGGTAAAGGTGGTAAGAAAGCAAATTCTGAATTAACAGCATTCTGCAGTCCTGGGCATTGCACCTGTGCAAGAGAATAGGACCAGGTTTCCTTTCTCTAACACATTAGACAAACAGTGACTGTATTGTAACATATGCTTAAAACAATCAATTGGTTTGGTCTTAAAAATGGAAAGAACCCCAATAATGATTATGGAAACAGCTAGGAGGCTATGTTGAATATTAGCTTGGATCTATGTTTGCTAACATTACCTTCATACCCTTTCTCTAGCATTAATCCATACATATTAATTAATACATATTAATTTCATATGTTATGGTACTACAAACAATCCTAAGTCTTTCATTATGTGACTGAATCCAGTTCAGTTTTTTTTTTAAATTAAATCTATTTGTTATTAACATTTTATATAAAAAACCCTGGACAAACATCGCTTTGATCCTTTATTAAAAACCATATTCAACAGCTTCCTTAAATAAAGTATACATGTAATAAAATAGGTTTTCTCGAATAGACATAGCTTGCACTTACAGAGAACTACATTGTAAAGTCAAATTGCTATTTTTTTCCCCTCACAACATTTAAGTATGTCTACAATTTGATTTTTAAAAAGTAAAAATAGGATGTATCCTTGAGCCTTGCTACATCAGTCTGGAAACACTGGGAAGAGCTATACTCTGCAACTTGGAAGGTGCAGGTAAAACTCTGCACCTGGAAGGAAAAATTCAAGCTTTTCAAAATATTCCTTAATCCACAACTTTTATTGACTGAATGTTAGTATGAGCCTGGCTATGAGGTGTTCGTCCACCGTGTCCAGTAGGTCTCACACTGGTGGCACCAGAAGGATGGTGCACGGTTCGAGGGTATTTAGCAGCAGTGGCTTGGGATATAGTTTGCTGAAAAATAAAAGAAGATACATCTTACTATGAAGATTTTAAAAAGTACTCCTAGAAATGGAATTCCCTATTAAGTTAGCTGGAATGCAGTGAACCTGAACCTAAAACAGAGAAGAAACAACCAGTGATGGATGGAGAGTAATACGGGTCATTGACCTCACTTTTTCTTAGCTCCTGGCCATTCGTCACCATCTATGTTTTAACTCTCCAAAATAAAAAAAAGTTCTCTTTTTAAGCTTTTGTAATTAGCTTAGAAAAAGATCAGACCTGAATTCAAGTTATTCTGTTGTGGTCCTATTTAGTTACGGCAACATTCATTTAAAGTTAGGATAGTTTCTGAATAAATCAAGTTGGCTTCCTCCTAAGGAAATATTCTTTAGGTAAGAAAACAGTTACATTTCCAGCACAGGAGTTTCCGTACAAGGCTTAAGAGTGTTTTACTAACAGGCAGATGGCCTCCCTGTTACAGTAACTATAGTCATTCTCTTTTTAATCACACTAATGACTCTCCAGCCAAAATCTTTCCATTGCCAAAGATTAATTCAATCAGAAAAGCACTTTACTCCAGCTGATGCTGCATTATGTGTTTATTGCCAAACGTACTTGACAAGTGGTAAGGTTTGCATTACAAAGGCCTGAAACATCCCCTGGTTCAGAGATCTTCAAGGGAGGACTAGTTGTTTCCTTTTCTAGTTTGAGGTTGAACAGAGGGTGCACATGCCTTCCAAATTTGCTCTTTCCCCCTACTCCTTTTTAAATTCTCTTTCCAAGCTTCAGCCAGTTCATATTTAACACATCTACAAAAATTAATCCAATGGTTGAAGTGTCTGTCCAGGCATACACTCTGCATCCAGCCCTCGCCTTCAGAAAAATAAAGCTCACTGCACACCTCAGGAGCCCCAGGGCATAGACCACCAGGGCTTATGAACTTGTATCTTTCCCAAAAGCCCCTGGAAAAGAGGTCTTGTCACATGCTAGGTTAAATCCAGGCTCTGGTGGACCCAAGGTGCAGGAAAACCAAAGCAGAGTAGGGGAAAGTGTTGGCAACCCCAGCTGCTTATATCAAGGAAGCTCAAGCACATCTGCTGAGACAGTATGGCCCCAAGAGGCAGGTGATCCTTCATGTAACCAGACCCAAACCACTTAGGACTTCACAGGTTAAACTAACATCTTCTAGATTTCTCCTTCATATACATCCAAGTGATCAAAGGTTCTTGCTCTGATGGTGGTCAGCCTAATTAGCTTTACAAATGACTTAAAATGATCTCTTTATGCTAATAAAGCCACTGCTCAAAAGCTTCTTTCCTTGGTGTATGTTGACTATCCACTATCCTATTACTATAGTCATCAATTCACCATCACACTACATACTGCACAGGAAAGGATATGTGCGCGATGGGGAATGGGGTGGTAAGAAGCAAGTACAGTAAAAAGCAGGGGGATGGGCTTTGTTGCCATCCACACAGCTGTTTGGTTAGGGGCATGACATTAAGAAAAGTGATACATGCTTTAAGCTCGTCAGTCCATCCTGTCACTACTGCTTTTGGCCCACCCTTTTCTCACTCCTTAAATCAAATTTATTCACAAGTTCTAGCTCCACAATGACCGAGGAAGCATTGCTTCCAAAAACCTATTTAACCTCCGTTGTTCAGAGGGCACTGACAGCAGTAGATGTACAATGAACCAACAAAGGCTTCTAAACTATCGAAACTATTATTACAACCAGAAGGGGACACTGGGGGTAAAGTTTAAGTGGGCTTATTCATTTCCAACCCCTCATCATTTTGACATGAATCTTAGTTGCTAGAACACGCCCCCAACAGAATAAAAAAATACTGCTTATTTACTCTAATAAGCACTCACACGGACCTGTTAAAACAAAAAGATGAGACCCCTCCCTGATGAGCTTTTAAACTACTAGTAGACATGGTGTAACAAGGCAGTTATTACCCTAGTATCAGTTGGACTTACCTGAGTGACTGGATGATGCTTTTCTACAACGACTGAACTCATGGGTGGTGAGACTCCCATTACAGCTAAACTACTAGAAATTCTGTTCTTTTGTCCTAAATCAGATCGGCCTGTGATTCGAGCAGTTATTGTTCTTCCTGCCTTCTGCTGAGCAGATGTCACTACTCTTGCCACAGGCTACAAATAAACAAGACACATTAGTAGAGATGCCTGCACACAGTATTTACAAACCAGGCAGCTGCTTTGGTTTATTAGCTACATATATTAATAGAACTTATGGGTACTGTAGGTAAACTAGAGTCCATAATGGTACAGAACAGATTCCATACAGTGAGTACAATTAAAAATTGGGTATTTATTACCTGCAGCTACATTTACCATGGCATTTCCCTTTCTAAATAAAGACAATCCTACATTTATCATGATAATAGTAAGTACTATGAGGTAATTAACGGCTATTGTGCTGAAGCACAGCATACCTCGATCATGAAAGGGCCCTATGTGCCAGTTATTTTGACAAATCTAGCAGTATGGACAATTGTAGCTTTGCTTTCTGGCTGCAAGCTACTGACAGCTGTAGGCACCCACATCAGCCCAGCAGGGTCCTCGAATCAGTAATATACCAGGCACCAAAAAAGTTGCATATAATGAAACTGAGATACTGCAATTTTTCAATCTTCCCTCCTTCCCCAGAGAAGTACTGGCAGCAAACTGCCAGATAGGAGTGAGCTTAGCAACAGAGAAGATGGAGGAGGAAGAGAAACAAAAAGGAGTAGGTTAGATGCAAGAGCAGAGGAGGGAATGAGAAACACATTTCAACTAGTAAGCTAAAAGTGAGGCAGATTTGTTTTAAAAAAAAACAAACCCAACCTTTCAGCTGTTAAAATGTTTATTGCTCCTGATGTGCTGTATATAATTTTGCACAAACTTTTCCTCTCAGATCATTCCCATTTTATTTCCTAACTCCATATATTCCTTTTCCTAAAAGCCTTCCCCATTTTCCTTCATTTAATATACAACAAATAATCCATTTAAAATGAGCTGATGCATTTTCGAGTTTCTCTCCAGGCCTTTACCTAAACTCTTGGACAAATGCCTCTACTTCATACTTCTGTATGTTATCCCAAATACTCACAGTAAGAAAGGATCCAAGACAGACTTTAAATACCTACAATGACTTCAAATATTAATCAATTAATTCTAGTTTGTTACCAGTTTTTGAGCTGATGTAATGCCAGATCCTACAGCTGCACTAGCGACTATTACTGGAGAATTTGATTCTAATCTGGTCTGAGAAGTACTTGCGTGGCCCAGATGGGATGAAAACTGTAAATAAATCAAAGGGTTTTATAGAGGAATGAGAACTGTAGATTGGATCATACTTAATTCTTTACAGAAAATGCAGTTTTATTATTTGATTAGTCTAACACTTCAATTAGCTGCTGAATTTTATGCTTTACAGATTCTATACTCAAAGGTAAATAGAGTCACAGTCAACTTCAAAACCAACACACATTGTCAGAAAGTTGGGTACCTATAGAGATCTGAGTAATATCCAAGATTCTGTAACAAAGATCAGAAGGAAAAAATGCTGACTTTTTTCAGTTTGGCTATTTTGTGTGTAGTCAATTTCACTGTTTCCCCAGCTTGGGTGGGTTAGGTTTTTAACTCAGGGTTTGAAAATGACTAGGTTCCAAGTTGGCACTGTCCCTTGTAATTAACACATTTCTGAAAATTAGCCTTTAAGTTAATGTAAAATTCTATTTTCCTCAAACTAAATCAAGTTCAGAATTTTTTTCCAAACAAGTCTTAGCAAGTGTTTTCCACAAAGGTACCTCGGAAAGCAGATTCTGCTTACGATTGTGAGCTTCTTTGTCCTAAGTAACTAGTTTATAAATTTTCTACTTACAAAATTAGAACGCTCTGAAAAAGACAACGACAACAGTGCAACCATAACACAACAAACATGCGCATATAGTGTTTTATACTAGAGTACATGCTGTTATATATAAGTACTTACCGTATATACTCGTTCACAAGCCTAATATTTTTAGTAAAAAAGGGAAGCATCAGAGAAGGGGGTTGGTTTATGAACAGGTATAGAGAGGAGGAGAGGTGGGATACAGCCCCGCTCCTCAACAGAGGGGGCAAGGATAGGCAGCACAGCCAGCAGAGCCAAAGGGGAATAGGCAGGGCCAGAGTCTCTTCTCTTCTAGCCACACTGCTCTCCCTGCAGCCGCCGGAGCAGGCTGCGGCCAGGCAAGAGACATCCTCCCCTGGCCCACCCCAGCTAAGGTGGGAAGGGATGGGATGGGGAGAGTGTGAGGGTCTCAGGCTAAGACTAGGGTCGTGAGGGGTGGTTACAGGGATTACTCTCCTGAACCCCAGCTTTTCCCCCCTAAAAAGTTTCCCCATCAGTCGGTGTCCCAGCCCGTCAGGGTAAGCAGCTGGCAGGCTGGGACACTTTGTTTACTTAGGTTTACCTCTGTGCTTGCGGATGCTCAAGGAGAACAAACTGTTTTGGCCTGCTAGCAGCTTATCCTGATGGCCCAAGAGCCAAAGGTTGCCAACCTCTGAATTATAGGGTTGGCTTACAAATGGGTCATAAAAATTTTCCATTTTTACTTATCTATCTTGGGAGGGACTGGGGGTGGGGGAGGGAGAGGTCGGCTTATAAACGAACTGGCTTAAGATCGAGTATATACAGTATGTCTCCAAAGTAACCAAGTTCTGACGTTTTAAAAAGAAGCTATTTGTAAATTATGCAAGTGCAAAAACATTGAGAGAACTTTCAGAACTTTTAATGCAGGAGTTATTCAGTTTGCTCAATGAAAAAAACCTGATGCCTAAATAGCTTAATAAATGAACTTTTTCAAATAGCAGATTTTTTTAATTCCATTCCTGCTATTGTACTTACAATTTCCTCTTGTGGAACAGTGGCTGCTGTTGGAGGTGGTGGTGAGGGAGGATCAAATTGGGAAGGAGGGAGCCTTCCAGGGGCATTAGTTCCGGGATCTTCTCTCCTATTTATTGGATCTATTATTAGAAACACAGATTAAACCAATCAGCACAGAACCTGGTAAACCCAATGAACACTTAAGGAGCCTTAAGGAGAAAAGATGAGTCACAGTGAAACCACTCTGTTCTTTTGGAATTTGTGCATAACCTTATTAAAAGGATCAGTCTTTTATTACATAGGGTTTTATTTAGCTCTCCTGTATTTGAATCCCTCTCTCAGAAGCTTGCAAATACATGGGCCAGACCCTGTTACATCCCAACCTCTTGGTGCTGGTCTGGTGATGCAAATAAGTAGGATTCTGGACATAACTTGCCAATGGAGAATTCCCGTGGCAGAGAGGCTTCTATATTAGGTGCCCCACCCCAATCTTGGTGTAGGGAGCATGGTAACAAAAGAAGGTGGCATACTGGAGCCCTGCTGCACTGGTGTAAGATCACTTAGGGCCACTGCATCAGAAGGGTAAGTAATTAACTCATGTACATGAGAACTGACCTGTTACAAATTCAGGGAGTCATAACCAGCTCCCAGTACTCGGAACAAAGAAGAGGTCAGGGAGAACTGAGTCTGGTACCTTTTCTAAACAGGTTTGGTTCTTTTTTTTCAGAACACACGGTTTCTTTAATACAGCAAGCAGGAATATGGGTATTTTTTTATTGACTTCCTTGCCCTCTCTAAAAGCAAATTCATAAAGCTGAACTTCTCACTATTGGTAGTGGAGGATAGAGATTTTGATCATTCTACAGACTACAGTGACCCCATGTGGCTGTTAAATTTTCATCACTCCAAGTTTTAGAACAACCTAATATTACTAGTTTAATCTTCTGCTATATGTATTCATTTTATAATATTTGCTTTTATGATGTGTTAAAGTTGTTTTTTCTAGAAAAATACAAGTCAATATGCAGGACATTTCCATTAATACATCAATCACTACTGATGTCAGAAATATCCGAGGATTACTTTTTGCTTTTAGTTTAAGCTATAAAAGGGTCAGTGTATGACCATAGAACGAGTATATATTAGTTAAAAAATAACCTAAGAAGTGTTTTTTGTAATGACATGCATAAGTTCAGATGCTTTGATTTCTTTTACTTCAAATATTCAGAGAGAAAGTATAAAACTTGGATAGATTCTCAGACCTATCTCCATCAGACCTGAGTGCCAAATGTCCTTGGCAAGGGGAAGAGGAGGGGTTTGAATTAAACATTTTAAAAGTCATTTCCATAGCTGCTACTTGTCTTCAAATACTTTGAAGCTTTCAAATTTCATAGATTATAAAGCCAGAAGGGCCACTGTTATCATCGAATCTGTCCTCGTAAAGAAGTATGGTCATCCCTAATATTATTCTGCCACTCCTTGCTTCACTATGGAACTTCTGCCTAGAACCTTCTCCAGCCCCTTCCTGCCTGGCCTCCTGCTATAGCTTTAGAGAAGTTTTCTCTCTTCCTATCTCACAAGCGCGTACGTTTGTAAATATCCTCTCACTAGTGACTGAGAGACCCACTGAACTACAACAGTTTGTAAAACAACAAATAAACAAAGAAATTGCTTGCTGAATAGAAGGAGAAGTGAAGTGTTATAGTCAAGCATTCAAGAGATAGTCCCTTTCTACCGTTCTGGAACAAAGCTAAAAGTTGAAGTACCTAATGCTGCCCTTAAACTTTTATTCTCAAGTTCAACAACTGCAAAAAACTTCGTTAAAATATAACTCAGCTAAGAAGATTTAAAATACTTAAATGTCTGCGGTTCCAATTAGTACTTATGCAGAGTAGTCAGTTACTGAAACTGCTTCAAAAATAAATTAATTAAAAAATCGCGATTAAAAATTAATCACATTGTTAAACAATAATAAAATACCATTTAAATATTTTGATGTTTTTTACATTTTCAAATATATTGATTTCAATTACACAGAATACAAAAGTGCACAGTGATCACTTTATATTTATTTTTGATTACAAGTATTTGCACTGTAAAAAACAGAAATAATATTTTTCAATTCACCTAATACAAGTACTGTAGTGCAATCTCTTTATTATGAAAGTTGAACTTACAAATGTAGAATTATGTACAAATAAAGCCCTGCATTCAAAAATAAAACAATGTAAAATTTTAGAGCCTGCAAATCCACCCAGTCCTACTTCTTGTTAAACCAATCGCTCAGATGAACAAATTTGTTTATATTTGCAGGAGATAATACTGCCTGGTTCTTGTTTACAGTGTCTCCTGCCAGCGAGAACAGGTGATCTCATGGCACTTTTGTAGCCGAAATCGCAAGATATTTACATGCCAGATGCACTAAAGATTCATACATCCCGTTCATACTTCAACCATCATTCCAGGGGACATATGTCCATGCTGATGACGGGTTCTGCTCGATAAGAATCTAAAACTGTGGACCGACACATGCTCATTTTCATTATCTGAGTCAGGTTCTACCAGCAGAAGGCTGATTTTCTTTTTTGGTGGATCAGGTTCTGTAGTTCTCATTGGAGTGTTGCTCTTTTAAGACTTCTGAAAGCATGCCCCACACCTCATCCCTCTCAGACAGCACTTCAGATTCTTAAATCTTAGGTCGAATGCTGTAGCTATCTTTAGAAATCTCACATTGGTACCTTCTTCATGTTTTGTCAGATCTGCAGTAAAAGCATTCTTAAAATGAACAACTTGTGCTGGGTTATCATCTGAGACTGCTATAACATGAAATATATGGGGGAATACAGGTGAAAGAGCAGGGGACATACAATTCTCCCCCAAAGAGTTCGGTCACATATTTAATTAACACATTACTTTTTTAACGAGTGTCATCAGCATGGAAGCAAGTCCTATAGAATGATGGCCGAAGCATGAAGGGGCTACAAATGTTTAGCATATTTAGCATGTAAATACCTTGCAATGCCAGCTACAAAAGTGCCATGCAAATGCCTGCTCTCATTCTCTGGTGACATTGTAGTAAGAAGAGGGCAGTATTATTTCCTGTAAATGCAAACAAAATTGTTTGTCTTAGTGATTGGCTGAACATTAAATAGGACTGAGTGGACTTGTAGGCTCTGAAGTTTTACATTGGTTTCTGAGTGCAGTTATGTAACAAAAAAAATCTACATTTGTAAGCTGCACTTTTATGACAAAGACTGCACTACAGTACTTGTATGAGGTGAACTGAAAAATACTATTTTGTTTTGTTTATCATTTTTACAGTGCAAATATTTATCATCATAAGTATGCACTTTGATTTCAATTACAACATAGAATACAATATATATGAAAATGTACAAAAACATCCAAAATATTTAATAAATTTCAATTGGTATTCTATTATTTAACAGTGCAATTAAACTTGCAATTAACTGAGATTCATTTTTTTGAGTTAATCGTGTGAGTTAACTGCAATTAATCAACAGCCCTAAATAAAAAAAAATCTAACAAAAAGTATAGACTCTATTTTTGTACCAATACAGAGCAATCATGTTGACCACCCACTACACAGTAATCTCTAATTAGCTCCCTGAGATTCTGAAAAGCCAGTATAGTGGATATAGTGAGATTGGAGGAAAGAGCTGGCTGGAGAGCATATATCCCCCACATGATCACTACAGACGTGCTCTATTTTCAAAGCCTGCAATATTTTGCTGAAGAAACAGCCAGCCACCACTTGAAGAGGTGTTACTTACACCTCTTCAGTAGACCGCTTATTTACATACTGAGTGCATTTTTTAAGCATGTAACAAAACTGATCCTGTAATAAGTTTGGTGTTGTCATACTCCTATTTAAATACCCAAATTAAAAATAAAGAATAAACTAATCCAAATGGAACTGTGAACAATGCCATGCAGTGATATATTTTTATTTTACTTTTTATACTAACCATGGTCTGTCCTACTTTCTTTGCCCTGAAACATGGTCATTGCTTCTAGATTCAGTGCACACACACCACGCATAAAGGCTTTTTTCATGGTGCCTTCATACTGTTCCCTTTCACTATGCAGTCTCAAGATATCGGCTTTTGCCTCTTCCAGAGAAATATTTAACTACAAGAAAGAGATAAAAACCAAAGAATTATTTTATACACCTGTGAATACACAAACCCATCAGATTATTCATTTAGCTTTAAAAAGCCACTTTACCAATTTCTTAGTGTAATATTTTCCCTCCATGTCTTCATTGTTTTAGAAATAAGATTAAATATAGACCTCTCTCAAACAATTGTTTGGATACCTGATTACAGTGTGTATATGGCATGGATGGAAACTAAAGGCACTACCATACCCAAACAGACTAACAGTTTGTGCAGTCCAGTATTCTGTCCCAACCATGATTAAAACCAGCAACTTCCAGGTCAAATCCTTGTAATGCATTTAACTGTGCTATACAATACTGTGGTGGGGCAGGAGGAAACACAGCAAACACTTCTTCCTGACTCCACCTAGAGATCAGTCTAACTGTATCATAATTTTCTCTTTGCTCCTGTAATGTAACTCTAGCGGTTATTCTTATTGGCATGAAAGGCTGTACTTCCATGAACTTCCTTAACTGCATCCACAAATACATCTATCATGTATTTACAAACATTTGCAAAACACAAAGTCTGTGTTGGTTAAGGAGTGATTAAGTTATACGTGCATAAAGCAAGGGATTCTGAGATTTTCCTTAAATTACATTTTCAAAATTAACTTTTTTTTGGGGGGGGGGGCAGGATTTTCAAAAGCATCTAAGTGATTTAAGCACACAAGTCATCTCACTGTGCTTTTTAATTTCTTTATATTGTAAAATCTTGAAAAGTAATATCACAGTGGTCTGGTGTGTGATAGCTACCTGGGCTTAAATTTTCATACATCTTCATTAGGATGAAGTTGAGAGTTGTGGGGAAAATCTCTATCAACTTTTAGTAGAAAGGCAGTTATACAAAGATTTCTGTTTATACAATATGATAGACTCTCTCATTCACAATAATAACCTTGCATTTCTATAGGACCTTCTATGAGAGGATCCGAAAGACTTTACAAACATTAATAAATTAAGACTTACAAATACCACTGTTAAGTAGGTATGTGTCATGCACATACCCTTTTTGCAGGCAGACAAAAGGAGCCAACAGATAAGTTAAGTGACTCATCAAATTTCAAACATAGGTTCTGATTTTTCTCTCTGGAATAAGTTTTGAGTAACTTCATTTATATTGGTATACAACTAGCATAAGTGACATATGACTCAGTCCTAGAAAGCTGGAATCTATAGCAGAGTTACCTACATAACCCAGAGCTTCTGATTCCCAGTCCTGCAATTGGTAAAGATTCCTGGCACTCTGAAGAAAAGCAATTCATTTATTTAAAATGGTTTGTTTAGTAAGAGGCACTTAAACCCCTCCCGCCCCCCACAAAAAAACCCTTACCTCTGCAATTTTAGCTTCATAATCCTTGGAAAGCTGGACACAGATTTCCTCAGCCCTTAACTGACAGGCTTTTGCTACTTTCTCTTTCCATCTTGCTTCACTAAGAGAGCGCCAAGCTGCCCAAACCCTCTTCATCAAAGATATCTGGAACTGTCGGTCCGCCAGTCTATTTGCATATGCCTTAAATAGTAAAATATTACCAAATTACGTTTCCCATTTCTTTAATAAGCACTATGATCATTAAAGAGAATATAGTCAATGGTTTTGTAACATTAAATGGATGATAGCATAACAGATTATACGAAATATTGTAGCTTATATTTTCTGTTTAAATATACATTAGCTGACACACCACACACATACTGCTGCCACTTTAGAAGTGCAAGGTACTTGTATGGCATTACTGCAGGAACTGCATAGCACTTGCATTCACAGTGGTAGCTAGAGATTCACATGTATCAGATGTCATTTTTAAAACTGAGTTTTTAAATACGTGACAGAGAGAGAGAGAGAGCGCGAGCAGGCTTTGAATGATTAAGAGATGTGTACCTTTTTTAAAAAAAATCAAATTATATTTTCAAGTACCCGACACTCAAAATATTCTCTAAAATGGTAACTGTAGATCCACTTATCCAGTCCATCAGTGAGATTAAAACAAAAGGAACAAGCTGAAGAAAGACTGAGTAGCCAAAAGATGTCCACACCAGCCTCGCAGCTACCAGCAAACTCTAGGTGGGAAGGGAGAAGAAAGAAAATGCTCCTCCCTTCCAGCAGCCAGAGGGGTTTTGTGTGATGAAGAGCTTCAGACTTCTCAGACACCATCCAAAACCTTCATGAAAAATGGAGCCCAGAGTCTCCTTACCAACAGCTTGAGGTGAGAGGGGTTGAGAATTGACCTGGGGACAGTGGGACCCTTCATCTTTCACATTAGTAATTGTCTAGTAAGTTTAGTTAGCTGACTGTCAAAACTTCTGTGCGAGTGTGGCTGACAGATGTTTTAGGGCTGCGGAAGTGTGGAGACACAAAATATAAAGGAAAGGAGGACCACGCCACAGACCCTAATTGCAAAACCAGCACCAAAATCAAATGGCGATAATTAATGTATTTTTCACTTTTCACATAAAAGCAATGGCTTTTGTGACAGGATTTTAGAGTAAACATTTTTATTCATGCTCTTTCAGATACTGGGAAGATATACTCCTTACTAATATAGGTGGTAATTGACACTGTGATCAGCTATCAGCACATCCTTCTAATTAGTGATTAAAAAGGACATAATTTTGATTCACTTGTCCCTACCG
The DNA here is from genome assembly GCA_007922305.1 of Dermatemys mawii. Classification (NCBI taxonomy): domain Eukaryota; kingdom Metazoa; phylum Chordata; order Testudines; family Dermatemydidae; genus Dermatemys; species Dermatemys mawii. Next base: position 11,204,106 of record ML677342.1, read on the forward strand.
TAACTATTTCTGTATCTTTTGAATTGATGCTCTTGAACTCGTTCAATATTTTGTCACATACATCAAAATAGAACAGCTATTATTTCTTTTGATTGTAACAAGAGCTGCAGTAACTCTGACCCTTTTCAGTTCAGAGGCTTATGCACCCTCACATCTTCTGTTTTCCACACATACCTCTTGTCTGGCCTCCACATGCTGAATCCGCCACCGTGTAAATGCTTTCATTAGCTCTATCCTCTCCTTTTGCTTGTCTAGTGCATGGGACAAGTTAGTGATTACCTGCCAAAATATTTATTAAACAGAAGATTTAGATAGATATTTTTATGCTCTTTGGGGAATTAATGGGTGTTTACTACCTGGATGCGTTATTAATCATTTTAATGAAATACTTCTAACAAGCTTTCTACTGTGTGTCTTTTCCTTAAAAGAAGAACAATGATTTAAAGTTCAAATCAGGACTAAAATGAACTCAACTTCATCATTCAATGACATTATTACACTCAAGAAAGTTTTTACACTGTGTAACTTTTATCAGTATTAAACTGTTATTTTCCCACTACATCTGCAAACTTATGCTATGAATGCTACACAGTGGCACCACTGAATTAAAAGGAAATAAAGACTTAGAAGAATATACAAACTTTCACTTACTCTCAAAAACAACACAGCAAATCAGAAACAATGATTATTTGTATTATTGAAAGTTTGGCTTAGTGTGGGATAGATTCTTAATGTGATGTTCAGAAAAACTGCTGGTCTTTAAAAAAATCTTACAACTGTTAAGCCAGAGAATATTAGGGTTGGAAGAAACCTCAGGAGGTCATCTACTCCAACCCACTGCTTAAAGCAGGACCAACCTCAACTAAATCATCCCACCCAGGGCTTTGTCAAGCCGGGCCTTAAAAACCTCGAAGGATGGAGAGTCCACCTCCCTAGGCAACCCATTCCAGTGCTTCACTAGAGATGAGCTGCAGCAACGCTGGAGCTGCAAAGTTCCGATGCACCTTCACTGGCGCAAGAAGGAACTGAGAGTACGGAAGAGTGCAGCGCTCCATATAGTGAGCCAGGGCAGCACCTTTTCAGAGGCTGCAGGGGGGCGCTCCCCCCATGCGTACTAAAAGAAGAACGTCTGGCACTGGTGCACGTGGCAAGCACGCACCTACTGTGGAATACACATGAGCAATCACTCGAAGAACTTCTACTTAGGAGACAGACCAACTGCATTTTATTTCATTCATTCATTTATTCATTCATGGGAGGCAATCCAAGATCCAAAATTCAGGGCCAAACCTCATTGGTGCGGCAACCACATGCACCAGGTTGTGATGCTCCGCGTGAGGATCCAGGCCAAATCCCACAGGTCAGGAGCTACCACTGCGGGGTGAGTGCAAGGTGGGATTGCTTTCCATGGCCCCATGCCTATTCCGCGCCAGACCGCATAACCCATCTTGGAGCTGTTTAATAATTGGGCTGACAAATTCACTTTAATTGAGAGCTTAATTATAAGAAGATATGAAAGTTCATAAGATGTTACAATAACCTATAACAACTAATGTTTACTGAAAGCAACGTAACCTACTTTCTATCACAAATATTATGAACCGGTGCAATAGAACCAGACAAAAAACCCAAATTAGTCCAGATAGACAGCCCAAGTCAATATGATTCATGGACTATGCTGATATCATGCTTGGTAAAAAACAGAACATTCGGAACTGGAAAGTTGGTGTGTTAGATATTAGGCCTAAGTGGTGGACAAAATGATGACGGAATGGGCTATTCCATCCCTCACTCCCTTTTTGGGTCCTTAAAGGGAAGAGTTTGAGAGGAAGAAATGGAAGAACAGATACAGGCCATTTAAGCAAGTTTCACCGTCATGGTTGCCACACACACCCCCCCCCCCCACCTCCTCAGACCATGGGTCTTCGTCATCCTAATCTTGAGGGATGTCTTAACTAGAACGAGCCAGAGAGAGAGATATCCAAATGACATCACAACCCCTACCAGTGCCATCTTAATCCCAGCCACCACCTGAGATGAAATGAGATCAGACTAACAGCAGCTGCAGCTCCAGCCCATCTCAACTAACTTCTCTTTCCCCAGAAGGATCATTGCTACCATCTTTGATACCATTTGAGAGACCGTCAAACAAGGGGTTTTCCTTCTAAAACTCTCTCCAGCTAAAGAGAAAGGGAACAACTCTTGTTAAATTGAAAAAGTCTCGCTTAACATTTCAAAAGCTTTAATTGTTTTTCCTTCTTTTCTGTATCTGTAGTAAAAGATTAAAGGTACTGAGCAGATGGAGGTCTCTGTATACCAAAACCCCAACCTTGTTTAAGATTAGTTAATGCTGGACAGTAACTGTGTTATGTTAACACCTTTGGCCCATTTATTTCATCTAAATAATACAGCAGGAGCCACCACTTGGGAAACACTGTGCTATTAATAATTTGCTTCCTAAGTATCACTTTGGAGGACAGGATTAGAATTCAAAATGACCTTGATAACTTGGAAATAGTTGGAAACCAACAAGATCAACTTCAGTAAAGACATGTAAAGTACTACACTTAGGAAAGAAAAATAAAATGCACAACTACAAAATGGTGGATAACTGGTTCAGCTGTACTATGGCAGAAAAAGATTTGAGGTTATAGTGGATCATACATTAAATATGAGCCAATAATGTGATGCAGTTGTGAAAAAAGCAAATATTCTGGAGTTTATTAATAGGAGAATCATATGTAAGACATAAGAAGTGATTGTTCCGCTCTACTGACAATGGTAAAGCCTCAGCTGGAGTATTGTGTCCCATTTTGGGTGCCACACTAAGAAAGATATGGAAAATCTTTCTATCAATAAGGTTAGTCAAGTACTGGGATAGGTTTCCAAGGGAGGTTGAGGAATTCCCATCACTGGAGGATTGTAAAAACAGGTTAGACAAATCCTGTCAGGGATGGTCTGGTATACTTGGTTCTGCCTTAGTATGGACTTGATGACTTCTCAAGGTCCCTTATAGTCCTACATTTCTATGATTCGTTTTATTAATGTATATTTATCATAGAAGTAATAGACTAGAATTGCTTTGTAATCAAAGCAGTTACCTAGTGACTAATGCAGTATTCCTATACTTCCATTCAGAATTCAACTTGGTGGTAGTCTGCAGAAAATAATATTTAAGAAAATTATGTCTTTTGAAGCAAGTTAAGTTTAGCTCAAAAATACTAAAGGCAGCAATAGTAAAAGCCTATTTAAAAAAGGATCAGCCTTAGTTAAGATATTTCAGTTTTTAAAACATTAGCAGTTCATAATGTTGTATTTTGTGAAATCTACTTTGGTTAAACTGTTTTGGTCTGCCTGGGTGTTATGGCGAATTTTAACTTTTTGCAGTTTTAGTGTAAATGCTGAACTGATATAACATTAAAAGGCAATTTTTTATTTATTTAAAGAGGTCTATTGACCAATATTTTAGAATTCATTCCACCAAATCATGCACTGAAGTGAGGAAGCAGAAGAACAACACTGATCTACAGCTAAATCAAAATATGCTATTATCATTACACAATTAGCTCCATAAAGTATAGTGATAAACACGATTTGGTGAGGAAGAGTTTGTTTTATAGCAGACAGAAGTGTTAATATTGTAAATGCATCACCAGCAATTATAATACATTCATATTAGTGTCATAGAAGTATAACATTTGCATTGAATTACTCCATTGGGAACTAAATATATCAAAATGGAATACATTGTGGGCCTAATTGCATGCAAGTGAAATTCCATTGGCAAATATGGGATTTGTATGCAGCTGCAGCAACTGAATGTATATGGTCTGCATAACTGGGCTCTGTGTATGTCCAGTGAATAAGTGGAGTGTACTTTTACTCTTTCTACATATGGTCTTTCAATGGGTGTTTGTGAATATAACTTGAACAGTCTTTTCAAAATAAATTGTTAAAATTCAAAAAATTCAGCTGAAGTATTCTCAAATGAAGGTTTTAAATCCTGTTTTGTAGAAGAGGGGATTAAAGTGGCATATGATTGCAAGGTTCCCACGATTCCTACTTTTTTATACCTATCAGTATAATTGAATTGTAGCTGAATTCAAGACTATTCAACACTAGCTGAATTCATGAAAACTGGTGTATGTGTTGCAAGGAAAATATTACTCTTAAGAGCACAGAACCATAGTGCTCATTTTATGTCAGATTATGCTAAAATAAAATTCCCACTAAATATGTAAGAGATTTCTTCCCATTTGAAAGACTATCTGGAGACCAATCCAATCTACACAAAAAATTAAATTAACAGCTTTAAACCAACTTTGCTCTAAGGGATGAGGTAAGTGGAAGTGATTTGTTATTACTAATCCAAAAGTGTGAAAGAAAAACCATAAAATTAGGGACAAAACAGTAAAATTTCCCTTTTAGTATTAGAGAATGCACAGTCATTACATGTGTGACATTGCACGCTATACATTTTTATAAAATATACTGATGAGTGTGGATATAATGTAACTGGGGTATGCTTCGTGCAAAAGGTCTCTTGTAAGGTATTACAAAGCTTATAATCTACTGAATGTGTTTATCCTATTTGTATGAATGTATCATTCTTGTATCTGAAACTAGAAATATAAAATATAATTCTGAGGGCCTATTGTAATTATGCAAAGTGTGGGCCATTAATGGTGGTCTGGAATCTTGATAGCTCCCATTAATCAGGACAATTGACTGTAGATGCCTCTGTTTTACTTGTAAGTTTTCCTGTATACTTGTGTGCTGACAAGTGAGTAATGAAGTCTTACAGTGACATGTGAACATGTCACCTGAACTAGAATCCATCTTTAACCTGGTGCTTTTCCATTTAGAAGGAGGGGTGGGAACCGAGAGAGGGAAAAAGAATTCCTGCCTTATAGAAAAGATCTATAAGGGGGAAGAACAGAACAAATGGGGCTGCCATCATGAGAAATCCTCTAGCTACCACCTGAGCTGGAACAAGGGCTGTACCAGGGGGAAAAGATGGTGCCCTGACTAGGGAGGCGTCCAGTCTGTGATAGAAACTTACTGAAACACCTCTGAGGATGAGAATTTTATCTGTATTCAATGTTATTACTTATTAGACTTAGAATTGTTTTACTTTACTTGGTAATTCACTTTGTTCTGTCTGCTACTACTTGGAACCACTTAAATCCTACTTTCTGTCTTTATTAAAATCACTTATTAATTAACCTGGAGTACGTGTTAGTACCTGGGGGGAGCAACCAGCTGTGCATAT
>ML677342.1:11209387-11634122 GCA_007922305.1 Dermatemys mawii
TTGAGCATCTGAATGCTAAGGGCAGGAACACTTCCTAACTTGTTTCCAGGCAAGCCCACAGCTGCTGGGAGATGGGCTCAGACCTGAGTCTGGGTTTGCAGCAGGCTAGCAAGTCTGACTCAAACCAGACAGGATTTCTTGAGTCCCAAGCTGCCAGGGCAGGAAAACAGGGGCAGGAGTCATCTTGGCACACCAGTTGGCAGCTCCCAAAGGGGCTTCTGTGATCCCAACCTGTCACAATGTGGTTTACTGGTAATGTTGTTTGATGCTACCATTGCTAAAATTCATCCTAAGTGGCTTGAAATACTCTGATGCTTCTTTTTTGACAAAGCAAGTAAGCGTAGAGTGCATACATTACCTGTGGCAAGACAAGTTCCTGACGTGAAAGTACAATTAAGAGTGAATCTTTTTCTATCTCAGAGAGTTCTAAAAATAGAAGACCGAACAGAATAAGAAAACTGTTACCTCATCCTTTCTGCCAATGGAGATTTCATAAGTATGCAGCAGCTCTCTCAAGTTCTCCATCTGATTGTTCAGTTGTCTCATATGTGCAGCATGTTTCTCTCTCTCTTGTCTCATTTCCAGCTTGTGATGTTCAATAAAAGTCATTTTCCATTTTCTGAGTTCAGCCAGAACATTTGTCTGAAAAAGTTAGCACTAATGAAACTAGGAAAATTATCCCCTCCAAGTCTTTTAATTCTAGAACGTATGGCAGATAACCAGACATCAAAATTTACACTGAACCTTGCATGTACAACTTTGCCCAGTGACCAGACACATTGACACATCTAATTATAACAACAAATACAATATTTAAATATTACACGGCTAATAAAAGCATGTAAGATAGGGGAGGAGAATCAAATCTTGATCTACTAAGAATATTTCATTTTGGTGCCACAACCAATGACACTTGGAAAAGTACCATTTTAATCTAGTCAGAGGAGCCAACAAGGGAGAGGAGAGGAGAAAAGCCTGGGGCTTGGGTAATTGAGCACCACTAGGAGGAAGCCACTCCTACCAGGCATCCAGCTCCTCTCAGAGCCAAACTCAAAGAAGTCTAGCAGAGCCCATTAATGTTATAAATTCCACTGAAAAGGAGTTGATCCTGAGAAATCCAACAAAACGTGAATGTGCAGATGTTCAAAATATGACCTGTCCTTCTGTGACTGGAGTCTCATTCTGGTGTCTCGAGTGGGTGGAGGTTCGTTGCAGGTGGGAGATGGAAGAATACAACTATTGCTCCACCATTTCCCACTTGATCTGTTTTTGATAGGCAGTTTTGATCTTGCCTGTGCACATCCAAGAGCTTGAAACTTAAGGATCTTTTTGGGACCACAGATACAGATACACTTATAGCTGCCATTGCTGAACAGAACTGATTCTTGGAGTAAACAGGGTTTGCTAGTCAAAGGCAAGCAGATTATTAGTCCATTTCTAGGCCAATCAAGTAGGTTTTCAACTGCTTAACTATCAAGAAACAGAAGTTGTACCAATTTCCCAATGTAGTTAGATTATATTGTCTCCTGTGCTTCTACCAATGCCACAATAGTCATCTGTTCAACATAAGAATACTACATTTAGCACAAATTTAATACCTTCAGACTTCCACTCCAGAGATCAAGTATGCTTTCTATGTGGGTCACTTTTTCATCTGAAACAGTTAACTCAGTCACTATAGTCTCATCAATCTCTCTTGCACCAGATGAGGACCCTTGTGAAGAAGTCTCTCCTGAACGAACAGGGCAAAGTCCTTCCATGTCTGCCTCAGGAGGTCTCTTTACCGGTGTTAAAACTAAAAATAAAACAAAAAGGTTAAAAGTTGATTCTTTGAAGGGTTTAGCTGTTGTATATTCAGGAGACAAGTCAGAAGTTGGGTATACAAAAGGCCTATGTCGTCAGAAGTCTTCCTTTATTATGCACGTAAAGCCTATTCAAAAGTATGCCTCCAATGTCTACACTGCATCTGGGAGCATGCTTCCCAGTGTGGGCAGACAGACATACTAGCTCTGCTCGGACCAGCACATCGAAAACAGCAGCGTAGCCAGGGGCAGCACAAGTGACAGTTTGGGTCAGGACACTTCCTCCCCCACACCCCCACTACACACCCCTGCTCAGACATTCTAGGTACATGCTCAGGCACCAAGCTACCCGCTGGCTCCACTGCTATTTTTAGCATGCTAGGTCCGTTCAAGCTGGGAAGCACACTCCCAGCTGCAGTGCAGACGTATCTTAAGCGATGAACATCTGTAAAACAGCCGTTGGCTGATAAGTTTTCCTCTTAGAAAGAATGAGCTATGCTTCCCAACTCAAAGTATTGCTCCCTTTAAACCCAGAAACTTTCAAGGTCATTTGTGCCAAAACATAGCACAGTTTACGGACCAAGTGAATTTTCTAGTGTTGAGAAACTAGCTTTACAAGGAGCAACATTTAACGTTACAACATTTAACGTTACTCCCTCAGCATTCTCTGATTTGTTTCCCCGGGTTTCATAATACAGCAGAACCCCGTTTATGTGATCTAATTGGGACCGGGGCCAGATCGGATAATCTAAAACCCGGATAAAACAGAGAATGGGAAAGCACAATGCTGCAGTGCCAGAGGAGAGACACCCCCATTCCAAACCTGTGTGCACTTGTTTTCCATGTAGAGTCGGATAATGAAGGGTCAGATAAATGGGATTCTACTATATCTACATTAGACTGTAAGTTCCTCAGAGCGGGAAGTAGGTCTTGTTTGTTTGCAACATACAGTGTACCTTTATTTATAAGTCCAGGTATGTACATGGCCCTCTTCACCCTGGTAACAACATAAACAGCACTCCATAAATAAATGAAACACTACACTGGATTCTCCGTGCCTCAGTTCCTCAGCTGTAAATGGAAGAAATAATGCTACCTTTCCGGCACTCTTTGACTTGATTGCTTATTATGGATTTTTAACTCCGAGTTTTTTTCTTAAAGTAACAAAATTTGCATATTATGATGATGGGCGATCACTCGTTACCAAGTATGATCATCTTCCATGGGAGTTATGGGTCCTTAGGTGGCTAATAAGACCAAACCTTGAACCACAAGTTCTATTATAATGAGGGCAGATGTTTTCAAGCTCCGCAGGAGGCTGTTGACCATGACTGGAGACCAATCTCTCCTTCCTTCTGCTCCTCTTGTCCTGTTCAGCTTGTCGGCGAGCAAGGTCAAAATGCAGGGGACCATTACGTAAGACTTCACTACATTTTAAGTGATCCTGGGCAAGTATCAATGTCAATATTACATTATTTTTAGGTTGTCCTTCAGCAAGTCCTTATAATGCTTCCATTGTCCACCCAAGTTATGGTACCCTTCTTTCAGCTGAGAAAACAGGACCTGTTTTGGGAGGCAATGGGCTGGCATCCAGACAACATGACCAGCCCAGCGGAATTGCTGATGGATGATCATTTCCTCGATACTAGTAGTCTTTGCCTCTTCCAGAACACTAATATTGGTGCACCTGTCTTCCCATTTGATCTTCAGAATCTTACAAAGGCAGTGTTGATGGTGCCTCTCAAGGACTTTCAAGTGGTGTCTATAGGTTGTCCAAGTTTTGTACCCATACAACAGTGTTGGGAGAATAATGGCTTTATAAAAAAGAAGCTTGATGCCTGTTCCAATGTCGTGATCTTCAAAGATCCTGTGCCGTAAACAAGAAAAAGCTATACTGGCCAGCTCAGGCAATGCTGAATTTCTGCATCAGTACCTGCCTTGTGTGAAAGATTCCTTTCAAAGTAGAGGAAATGATCAACATTCTCCAGTGCCACTGCATTGATTTTGATAGACGGGGAATGTAATACCTCATATGGAGACAGCTGATAGAGCACTTTAGTCTTCTTGATATTAAGAGTAAGACTAACTCTTGTTTATCAACTGATACCATTGTATATTGAATACAAAAGAGCAAGCAGAGAAAACCTTTATAAATACCATACGTCCTTCAGGCCTCCTTGACATGAGGTAGAGAAACTTGGAGGGAAAAAAAAAGGCAGCATAAACATTTCCCCCCATCCTTTGATGACCTTCATGAGATGTTGCACACTTTTCCTGGTGAAAGAATGCATTGATTTTTTGGGGGGGAGGGGCGGGGGGAAGGAAGAAGGAGAGATGGGGTGAAGGGAGGGGAAGAGTGGGAGAGAAAATACTTAAGAAAGAAGGTGTGTGTGGGGGGGGAGATTTTGGAGGTCCAACATCTTTCCTTATATGATTTGGGAGTTCAGGCCCACTGGGGTGCCATATTTACATTCCAAGCACATTATCAACATCTTAAAATAACGTTCAGAAAGATAATTTTTTTAAGTAAACTGCAAATGTGGAATAGAATGGGTAAGTACTGAGGACTGATAGCCTAAAAAGAACTTACATCTCAACTGTTTGGAGATGAGTCACCACTGTACATCTCTGGTACAAGAAATGTCTTGTTCCATTCTCTCAAGTTTTCCGATCCAATTAACTACACTGATAACACAGAACAGGAAACTAAAATTTAGCTTTTAAAATTCCAAAGCCTCTGAACTCTGGATTTAACAGCACACGTGTTTTATTTTGAATAGTTTTCTTATTTGACTGGAAACTATTATTTATTGTAAAAACAGTTTTAACAAAGGTTACTGCAATTGAAGTTCTACATCTACAATATATCACCTCTGCAGAGCCACACTCATTGACTTGAAATGCACGTTCCCAAAAGTCCTGTAACTATTTGGGAAAAATAGTAACCAGTGGAGCCACCTGCACACTTACCCCTCAAACAAGGCTGTGTTCTATATGATGTGTAAGAGCTGCAATTCCAAATGCCCTTAAGTTCAAAATCTAGTGGCAGGGGGAGGGGAAGTTGGATAAACAAGAATAACGAGAACTCTACCCTTTTAATATTACATACAGCATAGGTGTATACTTCCCCCCGCGCAGGCAGTTAAAAAGTTATAGAACCCTGTCTTGACAATTTTACTGTCATAACACAGCAACAGATAAAGACCAAATGCGAGCAGAACAGTGCAAGAATTTTTGCTGAAGATCCCCCTTGCTATTTTCTCACCTTTAGTCTTCTGAAACGCCACTGGTGCTCAGAATGATAAGCTCTCTAAGGTAAACCAGGCATTTTCAGAACTGGGTTAAGATGATACTGGAGTAAAACCCTTTGTAACTGGGCTACACACCTCTAGCATTCCTAACACTGGTGTTAAATCAACCGTGGGAGATCATCTGAAAATACTTAAGATGCTGACAAAGGCTACGAACAAGTAGGATAATTTCCAAAAGAGCTTGGTATTGAAATAGTCTTAAATCTCTTAGTTTATGATAAAGAAAAACTGATCAGAGAACCAAAAATTAATAACAGCTTAGGTACAAGTGATTATAACTTGATTGCATTTATAATGTACAAGCAGAATAAAGCCCCAGTAATATTTATTTATATAAATATATATAGATACACTTGATGCTTTAATATGTCCAGTTTCACAAAACTGAAAACAATTACAGTAACTCCGCACTTAACGTTGTAGTTATGTTCCTAAAAAATGCGACTTTAAGCGAAACAAAGTTAAGTGAATCCAATTTCCCCACAAGAATGAATGTAAATGGCAGGGGGAGGAGGGGAGATAGGTTCCGAGGAATTTTTTTTTCACCAGACATTTGACTATTTTATAAATAAATAAATAAATAAATAAACAAACAAACAAATAAATAAATAAATAGTGTGTGTGTGTGTGTGTGTATATATATATTACACACACACATATATATATACATATACACACACACACATATATATATATATACATACATACACACACACACACACACAGAGTATAAGTTTTAAACAAACAATTTAATACCGTACACAGCAATGATGATTGTGAAGCTTGGTTGAGGTGGTGAAGTCAGAGGGTGGAAGAGGGTGTGATATTTACCAGTGAATGCCATAGTGCTAAATGGACTAGCACTTGGCTGAGCATTCAGGGGTTAACACATTATTGTTAACATATCCTCACACTCTACAAAGCAGCACACATGGAGGGGGGGAGACAGCAAGGCAGACAGAAACAGAGACATACACCGTTTGTGAGAGAGGGAGATGCACATTGCCCCTTTAAGTACGCTGATCCCACTCTAAGTACACTTTTTAAGTAGATCAGGAAGTTAACAGCCACTGCTACCAGGAAGCTCTCTCTGTCCTGAGCCCTGTCATGTCCCTTCCACACCCCACCCCCGGCGCTATAGAGATAGGGTAAGTGGGGAGCAGGAGGGAGGGGAACACTCTGACATTAGCCCCCTCCTGCCCTCTCCCTCTGCAGAGCAAGCAGGAGACTCCCAGGAGCAGCTCCAAGGCATAGGGCAGGATCAGCACACGGCAGTGGTGGGGAGGGACAGCTGAACTGCCAGCAATTGATAGCCTGATGGGCGGCTGCCACACCAGGGAACTTAGGGGAGTGGGGAGCTGATAGGGGGTCTGCCCATCCACCCTGGTTCCAAGCCCTCACCAGCTAGCTGCAATGGGCTGTTTTTCCTGCAAGCAGTGGACAAAGCAGGCAGCTACCAAACAACATTATACAGGAGCATTGCACAATTTTAAACAAACATGTTCTTTAACTGAACAGCAACGTAACAATGTTAACCGGGACAACTTTAAGTGACTAGTTACCGTATGAGCCAAATCCTCTGTAAGGAAGAATTTAAAACTAAAAAAAAAAGAAAAAGTGAGTAAATGGCAATCACTTAACAACCACCTATTAGATGCCCCCTCCCCCACCCCATCACAAACTACAATCAAGGGAGAAGGCTGTATTCTTTTTTAAAAAAAACCCAACAACTTGGTTCAAAAGAGAAGCAAAGGCAGATGTAACATAAATATGTACATAAAAACACATGAAAGAGGAAGCTGATAGTGTTGAATATAAAGTTAAGAATTGTAGAAAATTGATAAAGGAAGCCTAGCAGATATAAGGAGAAAAAGAATTTTTGAAATATATTAGGAACAAAATGAACCCTAACAATGGTATTGGTCCATTACTATATGGAAATGATACAATCATAAATAATAATAATGCAAAAAAGTCAGAAGGGTTCAGTAAATATTTCTGTCCTAAATTTGGTGTGGGGAGGAGAAACAGATCATATATCACCATATGGGAATGATACTCTTCCCATTCCACTAATATATCTGGAGGATGGTAAACAGAAGCTAGTAGAGTAAGACATTTTAAAATCAGCAGGTCTGGATAACTTGCATTCAAGAGTTTTTAGAGAGCTGACTGAGGAGCTCAGACTGTTAATCTGATTTTCAGTAAGCCTTGGATCAATGGGGAAGTTCCAGAAGACTGGAAGAAAGCTAATGTACGAATTTTTTTAAAAGGTAAACAGAATGACCCAGGTAATTGTAGGCCTGTCAGTCTGACATAGATTCTAGATAAGATAAAGGAGCAGTTAATTCCAGACTCAATTAATAAAGAACTAAAGGAGGATAACATAATTAATGCAAATTGCCATGGGTTCATGGAAAACCAGTCCTGTTTAACTTGATTTTTTTTGGATGAGATGACAAGTTTGGCTGATAGAAATAATAGTTTTGATAACATATACTTAGACGTTTGTAAGGCAGTTGACTTGGTATTGCATGACATTTTGATTTAAACTATAATAATATATAATGAACGTGGGGGCACATTTAATGGATTTAAACTGGCTAATAGATTTGTCTCAAAGTAACTGTAAATGGGGAACCATCATTGAGTTGGTATTTCCAATGGCGTCCAGCATGGATTGGTTATTGGCCCTACCTTATTTAACATTTTTATCAAGTGACATAGAAGAAAACAAAAATCACTGATAAAGTTTGCAGATGACATAAAAATTGGGGGAGTGGTAAATAATAAATAGGACAGGTCACTGACTCAGAGCAATCTGGATTGCCTGGTAAACTGAACACAAGCAAACTATGTTTTAGAACATGGTGAATGTAAACATATACATCTAGGAACAAAGAACGTAGGCCGGGGTGGGCAAACCACAGGCTGGATCCGGCCCCCTCAGGGCTTTTGATCTGGCCCATGAGATTACCACCCCCATGGTGCTACAGGCCATGCGCCACTCCCGGAAGCAGCCAGCACCACGTTCCTGCGGCCCTTGGGGTTGCAGGACAGATGGCTCCGCACACTGACCTTGCTTGTGGGTACCTCCCCCGAAGCTCCCATTGCCCAAGAATGGGCAATTGCGGCCAATGGGAGCTTCGGGGGAGTTACCCACAAGCAAGGGCAGCGTGTGGAGTCCTCTGCCCCTCTCCCACCAGGGGTCGCAGGGATGTGGGGCCGGCTGCTTCCCAGAGCGGTGCGGGCCGGGGCTAGGGCAGGCAGGGAGCCTGCCCTGGCCCCGGTGAGCACTGCCGCCACCCCAGAGCCACTCCAGGTAAGCAACACCGGGCCAGAACCCAAACCCCTCCTGCACCTCATCCCCCAACTCCCTGCCCTGATCCCCATGCCCCACCCTTCCCGCACTGCACCCCTCCCTGCACCACTGTCCTGAGTCCTCTCCCACACTGTGCACCACATCCTGCACTTGGACCCCCTTCCCTGAGTTCCCTCATACACCATACACCCCTCCTATGCCCCAAGCCCTTGCACTGAGTTCCTTCCTGCACACCACACTTCCTCCCACACCCTGTACCCCAACCCCACATTCACGGCCCTGCATGCAATTTACCCACCTAGCTGTGGCTCTGGGGCCAAAAAGTTTGCCCACCTCTGATGTAGGTTGTACTTACAGGATGAGGGACTCTTTTTTGGGAAGCAGAGACTCTGAAAAAGATTTGGGGTGATGGTGGATAATCAACTAAAGCTCAGAGTGATGCTTTGGCCAGAAGGGCTGATGCAATCCTAGGATGCATAAACAGGGGAATGTCAAAGAGTGAGGTTATTTTTAGTTCTATATTTGGCACTGGTGTGACTGCTGCTGGAGCACTGTTTCTCATTCCAGTGTCAAAAATTCAAGAATGATGTTGAAAAACTGGAGAGGATTCAGAGAAGACCCATGAGAATGATTAAAGGATTCGAAAACATGCTTATAGTGATAAGCTAAATAGATTGAGCTCCTTGAGTCTAACAAAGAGATGGTTAAGGAGTGACTTGATTAACCTATACGTACCTCCTGGGGAACAAATATATAATAATGAGTTCTTCACGCTAGCTGAGAAATTTATAACAATCAATAGCTGGAAGATGAACCTACACAAATTCAGATGCAAAATAAGGCATACATTTTTGATGGTGAGAGTAATTAACTTGGAATAATTTACCAAGGGTCATGGTAGATTTTCCATCACTGAATTTTTAAATCAGAATTGGATATTTTTCTAAGAGAGATGTTCTGGGAATGGTTTTAGGAAAGTTCTATGGCTTGTGTTATATGGGATCAGACTACATGATCATAATGGCTTCTTCTGGCCTTGATATCTATATAGTCTGGCCTCTCCATACAAACTGCATGGAAATTGAAAGATTGTCAGGTTAATAAATCAGAAGGCTTTCCAGGGGAAGGATGTAATGTCAGCTCATGCTTGTGTTTTATACATACATATATACACAACACCTATGAAAGGAGGACCAACAAGCACCTAAATTTCACTTATTCTACACTTGAAATAACCAAAACCAAAACTTTAGAGATGATATAAGGAATAGTCCCCAGCAGACTCAGATGGTGGAAAGTTGAATCTAGTAAGAATTAAGCTTAAGTTTGCTGAGCTGGAGGAATTCCATACCCAAGCGTAAAGATAAATCATCCCCTTAAGGAATCATTTAACTGTAGAATTTGCAGAAATTGAAAATACTTTAATGGGGGGGGGGGTGATGGGTAAACTACTACTCATGAAATGAACCTAAATCATTGCAACAGATAAACCATACATCTTTAGCGGTATTAAATGTTCTAGAATAAACTGAATGGAGCATAACTGGGAGCCTACAGTTTGCATATAGCTCACCTAGAAAAATGTTTCCATTTTAAGTTCAGAACAAATTACGATCAAATTATGAACTCAAAGTTTCTAAAACGACACACAAAAAATGTTAGTTCACTGCCAATGAGGACTGAAAAGAAGTAAAGGTCAATCTTTTTTCTGTAAAGAACTGTAAAGTTCTTTTGTTCCTTTTTCAATTTGTCAGTTTTAATTGAACCGTGAAAGAAAACATTGTTTATCTGGAAATATTTAGTCTAAAGTCAGTTTTTCCTTTCTTACCTGACAATTTAGCAGCTCAGGTTCTATGTTTAGACAGCAAGAATACCCACTCAAAACTAAAGCAGAGCTGCCAATTCAACTCTACACTGTTTGGCACTCAGATACACAATTGATGAGCACAGGATAAAAAACTTTAAATAGCAACAAGAAAAACAGAATCCTGAGCGCTGATCTTGGATGCAAAATTATTTTTAACCTATGAACATTTTTAGAAGGATAACTTGCAGGGAGAAAACTTCTCTCAGTTTCTTATTCAGTTATTAAGCTTGTCCTTCACAAGGTTTTGGTTGTTTCATACTAGAAATGCCAATGTAACCAGTCTGTTTTTCCTGACTGAAAATAAATGCATATTTGTGGTGTATATGGTAGCTTTAAAGATTCTCAGCATTCTTTTCAGACAGATAGCCTGTTGATCCCTCCTGTAGTACCCTCCCCAAGAAAGTAGGAGCAATCATCAAACAAACTCCTGTCTATGGGCCCTGATTCTGTTGCCTTAACTTATACCGAGTACTATCATATTCCATAAATAATCCTGTTGCAGAGCAAGGTACTGAACTTGAACAGGATGTCAGCATCAAGCACTACATTTGTTCAGTTCTGAAGAAAATCATACGATAACCAGAAAACTATCCAAGGAGACTGATTTCAGTGTAGTTGGAATTAAAATCTCTACTCAACACCAGCAGTATTTTTTGGATTGGTTTTTGCTATGTAATATTGTTCCAAACTGGTACAAAGTTGGGACTTTTCCCATTTACCTTCACAGGCTCAGCAACTTGGTGGTTTCCAGCAACTTGTTCTAGAACTGTCCTTGAATTCTAGAGTTTTACAATTGTGTTTGAATCCTATTGACCTATATCATCATGTTAGTACCACCTAGCTCTTTCTTAGTGTTTTTTATCCATAGATACCAAAATGCTTTCCAATGGGGAGGAGTCTCATTACCCCCAATTTTCAGAAGAAGAAACTGAAAGATACATAGAACCAAGCATTGTAATTAACGTTTCCCCCACCATCTGCATTCATTGTGTTGGGAGATTTGAAGTCCAGATTAAAATTCTTTTGAATTCAAATAATATTTATCATAGTGGTTTCTATTTCCTGGTGTATCTGCTCTCGCTCTAGCAGGAGTTGGAGAACGACACGGAACTCTATGACTAAGGATACAAATTGCTCACAGAGGTCATGTATTCTGTGACTTCTTTGGCTCCAGCTGTCAGCACTGGGCATGTTACTGTTTATTACACAGCACTGACACACTTCCTCTACAGCAGGGGTCTCCAAACTTTTCCAGCCACGGCCCCTTACCGCAGTCCGGTGCCCAGTCGCGGCCCCCCTTGGCATGTCCGCTGAAATGCCGCCGCAGAAAGCAGAAGCTTCTGCTTTCCGTGGCGGCATTTCAGCGGGACAAAAATAGCCCTTGCGGGAGCTCAGCAGCGGCACCGGGGTCTCGCGCACCCCCTAGGGTGGGCTCGCGCACCCCTGGGGGTGTGCGCACCCCAGTTTGAAGACCACTGCCCTACAGGACACACAGGCTATCTATACTACGCAACTCCAGCTATGTTATTCACATAGCTGGAGTCGACATACCTTGGATCGAATTACCAGGAGGGGTCAACTGGAGAGCGCTCTGCTGTCAATTTCTTGGGTCTTCACTAGACCAGCTAAATCAACCTCGATTGATCTCAGAGTGTGATCCTGGATGTGTATGGATGTAGCCACAGACATTCTCATCCCAGAGAGGTCACTTCATGCACATAAGTTTCATAAGCACAAAACTATATAAACTGCATTTGAACCTTTCCATGACAGCATTAATTGTTCTCAAATATGAGTTTTCAAATTCCTTGTGTGTCTGCATTTCAGTATCACCTGCCACTCTTGCACTCTTATCAGGGGTAAAAAAACTTGCCTTCTACCCCTTCCCACAGAGGTTCTTATGTTCAGAGAATCCACTGTGGTCATGCTGCACTGGGGAGAAGTTTGGGAGATGATGCACTAATGGGACTCAGCTCCTCTTATAAATGAGCAAGCATTTCTTCAAGTGGCATCTGTGTGTTTGGAAGGGAGTGGGAGAGTAGGAGCAAGGGTGTTGCTGGCCAGAGTGCATGAATGGCCAAAGTGCTTTTACTACACATATTAACTAGCCAAACCTCTGTGGAAGGGGAAGTACAAGGGACACAACTGCTACTGCTGCCCTGAAAACATTGACTTATGGCCTGGAACATCCAATGAACTGTTATACTGTTACTACTTGAAAATTAAAACAAAAAAAATCCATTTTAAAAATTAAACCATTCAAACACAGTATACACCCAACAGATTCCTATTGATAAAAAATGCATCTTAATAAACGCTCTCCATGCTGGAGCATCTTTTCACTTTAGACAAGACTCAAAATGCTTTGTTTTATCTTATGATGCTTATTATTCTTGCTCAAACTACTCTCACAACAGCTCTCTAATATGAAAAGCTATGTTCTTAGGAGAAGTTAGTGTATGTTATTAATAAGACAAAAGGGAAAATTATCCTAAGTACTTTGAAGAAACACAACACTGGTTTCTTAGGTTTACAGTTGTCAGCTCAAAGACATCTTTGTTGTGATTTTAGCAACTACAAATTAAGAGAACCACCAGCACCATGTAACCATCCAGTTTTCTACAACCATCAGGAGTGTTCCACAGAGAGTGGTTTTGGGATCCGCTGTTAGTAGAACTCCCTCCTTAGCTTATTTTCTAACTATTACAGAAGGTAGATTTAAGCTCAAGTAAGGTATAAGGCCGACAGAGTCGTTTTGTTAAAAATGTCAACATTTTCTACAAAACTTAAGACTAGACAAACAATGCTACAGGCTTTAACTACATCATAACACTTATGTTTTGAACTCCAGAATAGCAGATATTTAAAGGAACCCTGTATCACAATGAGTTTTTTTTTAAAGTAAGAAAGTTTGCATATTATATCAGCGTGTGCAGTTCAAATGATGCAATCACCAGATACTCAGATAATAGTATCTATTTATGCTATGAAAATTTTCTTTATACTCAAAATAGATAAACACATTTCTCCCTCCCCACACACTACCTGGAGTCTTAGGGTAATTGATGACTTCATCCATTAAACTCGAAAACCTGTCATGTGCTGTCAGTTCTGCAGCAGGCTCAGACTGCCTCAGGACACACGGTTCAAACTTTGGAGTCACCACGGCATAACGAAGCAGCTCTTCATATTCATCCTGTCACAACAGGATGATAAATAATTATAAAGCTGCTGTCATCGTTTTTTTAAACTCAAACACAGGAAGAAAGGAATGAAAATGGATATGTTCGCTTTTAAATGAATGTTTTGTATCACATGGTAGAATAATAATTGTACTTATGTTTTCATGGCTCAGCTGCTTTCCTTCAATTTAATAGGCAAAGTTAATTATTTAGCTCTCTTTTATTTCCTATTTTAGAACACCAATACTGTATTCTAGTTAATGCATTATAATGACCACACAGTAGACATTCTAAATAATTCTTTGCTAGCTCAACTAAAATTACAGATCTTATAGGAAGCACTCTAAATTCCTTTAAAAAAACAGCATAAGTGTTGGCCACATTTCTTCAAATCACTTAAATTATCAGATGGTCTACTACTGCTTTTGCAAATCATTCTTACTGTATATAAAGAAATATAGTTTTATTCCCATCACAGAGGTGCCAATGAGGAGTAAATCAGCTTTCAATGTTTGTACAATGAGAATATATTTGGGAGGAATTACAAATATGAGAATTGGTTGTTTAATGTCTTCCCATCTAAATTTGATTTGGATATTCTCACCCACTTTAAAATATTTAGCTTTCATTGTGTGTTACATTTATATCTTATTAGAAAAACAAAGACCAATCTAGCTTCCCACCACTACCACCAAACTCCAGAACTTAGATTCTATAATTTTCAATTTGTGTTATTGTAGCATACTGGAAATGCGTATAACTTTAGATAGTATGGCAAGCACCTCTAGTGAAACGGTGTTCAGAAATCTGCCATGTATTATAGCGACCCTGCAACACCACTATAGTTGAGGTTGCATCACAATTCCTCTTTAAAGGCTGAACTTTCTAAGTACTCTAAATACGAAACGCTAAATTGGATTCCTTTGAAATTTGCTGTGATCAGAGTACAGTGAGATGTCAAGGCAATGAAAGCCCAACCAACAGCTCAAAGTTGTTAGTGAACTAACAGCATCACTATTTACCCCTCTTGTCCCTTCTATTTTAGAACTTCAAAGCACTACACAATACAAATATAGACAGCCCTCTGAAGTTCTCATTTCTCTCAATAAGACCCCATTCACTACTTGCAAGAACACATATGGCGGTCTATTCAAACTCATCCAACGTGTAATATCAAGGAAGAATTGCTCATGTATCTAAAACAGTCACCAAATTTGTGGCATGGAACTTTGCCACAGAAGGTTACAGGGCAATGCTGACAGAAAGGAAGTTTGTTTTTTAATTGAAACAAGCAAAGAGCAAACTATGAGATTTAATGTGGACTATGAACATTTTAAGTAATTAACCAAAAAGATACAAAACAATATTTCCCCCCCAACACACACACCACACAACCATGCTCTAAATATCACTCCAAAGCTATGTGAGTGTGACACATCAACTACAAAATCCCACTGGAGTATAAAATTGGCTTCTAGAGGTAAAGCGCTAGAAACCGGAGGTCAGAGAGGTTGGGATTATTTAACCTAGCTTTGCAATATTAAAACATTGATATATCTGAGAACAGAATACGCCCATTATTGTATGAGATGGAAAAAACTATAACAGAAAACTCAGCAATAGCCAAAGTATTAATTTTTTTCTGGTTTCAGCTTTTACCAAAAAGGTTAGTGTGATTGGATAACAAATGTATTGAACATCAATGTAAATGGGTAGGATCTAAGGCTAAAATAGGGAAAGAACAAGTTAAGAATTACTTAGACAAGCCAGATGTTTTCAAGTCAGCAGGGCCTGATGGAATATATCTTAGAATACTTAAGAAACTGGCCATTAGCGATTATCTTTGAGAACTCATGGAAGATGGGAGAGATACCAGAGGACTGGAAAAGGGCAAATATAGTATCTATCTATAAAAAAGGGGAATAAGAACCACCTCAGGAATTTTCAATCCATCATCTTAACTTTGGTATCCAGAAAGAAATTTCAGCAAATAATAAAAGCAATCAACTTGTATGCACCTAGACATAAGGTGATAAGTAACAGGCAGCATGGGTTCATCAAGAACAAATCAAGTCAAACCAATCTAATAGCCTTATTTGACAGGGTAAGAGCCCTATGGGTCAAGGGAAGCCGTAAATGTGATATATCTCAACTTTAGTGAGGCTTTGATATGGTTTCCCATGGCCTTCTCATAAGCAAACTAGGGAAATATAGCCTAGATGAACCTACTATAAGGTGGGTGCATAGCTGGTTGGAAAACCAAACTCACAATAGTTATCAGTGAAGCACTGTCAAGCTGGAAGGGCATGTCAAGTGGGGCCCTGCAGGGATCTGTCCAGGGCCTGATTCTATTAAATATCTGCACGATGAGAATACACTTATAAAGTTTGCAGACAAACCCAAGTTGTAAGGGAGCGCAAGCACTTTGGAGGACAGGATTAGAATTCAAAATGATCGTTACAAACTGGAGAAGAGGTCTGATATAAATAGGATGAAATTCAATACGGACAAATGCAAAGTATTACACTCAGGAAGGAACAACCAACAAATACAAAATGGGAAATGACTGAGTAGGAAGGAGTACTGTAGAAAAGGATCTGGGGATTATAGTGTGTCACAAACTAAATATGAGTCAACAAGGTAATGCTGATTGCAAAAAAAGCAAACATTCTGCAATGCATTAGCAGGAGTGTTGTAAGTAAGACACAAGAAGTAATTCTTTCATTCTACTTAGCACTGATAAGGCCTCAACTGGACTAGTGTGTCTAGTCCTGGGCATCACACTTCAGAAAAGATTTGGTCAAATTGGAGAAAATCCAGAGGAGAGCAATGAAAATAATTATAAATCTAGAAAACATGACCTACAAGAAAAGAGAGAAAAAAATGGGTTTGGGTAATCTGGAGAAAAGAAGACTGAGGGGGTACATAACAGTCTTCAAGTATGTAAAAGGTAGTTATAAAGAGGAGAGTGATAAACTGTTCTCTTTATCCACTGAGAACAAGAAATAGTGGATTTAAATTGCAGCAAGCGATATTTAGGCTAGATCAGGGGTCGGCAACCTTTCAGAAGTGGTGTGCCAAATCTTCATTTATTCACTATAATTTAAGGTCTCCTGTGCCAGTAATACATTTTAAGATTTTTAGGTCTCTTTCTATAAGTCTATAATATAGAACTAAACTATTGCTTTATGTAAAGTAAATAAGATTTTTAAAATGTTTAAGAAGCTTCATTTAAAATTAAATTAAAATGCAGAGCCCCCTGGACCGGTGGCCAGGACCTGGGCAGTGCTTGTGCCACTGAAAATCAGCTCACGTGCTGCCTTCGGCACCTGTGCCATAGGTTGCCTACCCCTGGGCTAGATATTAGGAAAATCTTCCTGTCAGGGTAATTAATCACTGGAATAAATTACCTAGAAAGGCTGTGACTCTCCATCAGTGGAGATTTTTAAGAGCAGGTTAGACAATCACCTGTCAGGGATGGAGATAATACTTAGTCCTGCCGCAGTGCAGAGGACTGAACTAGATGACCTATCAAGATCCCTTCCAGTCCTGAATCTAGGATTCTATGATTTCAAGATTTAAAAAAAATCAGACTCAAATAATTCTAAGAAAAGCAGCATCAGTATATAGATGTTAAGTACCTCTGTAAATCTGACCCATAGTGACTATTTCACATCAGCCTAGACTTTGAACCAACTGTAAGGATGATTATCATCTGCACGTTGACCTCAGGACCTGCTTGATGTTCATTAACAGTGTAGTGCAGACACAGTCCTGTCTATTTTCAGAACTTGTTATATGGCAATACCTTTGTCTTATCCTCTGATTTAAGTGTTGGAAATATGGATGAATTGTCCTTGTTGAATACACCATCAACAAGAGGCATAGCCATACGCCTTGCAAAAATGAACCACCACAGAGAGTGGTCTTTTTTTCCCCACAACACTTCTAAATCTATAGTTCAAAGGGACAAATGTACAGATGCCCAACAGGCAGAAACCAAATCAGCTCAACCTGAGAAAAAGGCTTCAACATTACACACTTGTCCCACTGGGTGACTGAAAGCTAGGATTCATCTCTACCAACTGGCAAAACTCCTTTTTTTTGCCAAAATTAGCCTATTTTGGCAACATTTCTATAAGGAAATATCTGTTCAAACTTCATAAAACAATTGTGGTTTCTACTGGCTTTAAGGAGCAAGAGCTATATTAAGGTCCAAGCTTATATTGTAGTCAGACTTCTGATCAGGGAATGAGGTGCCACTAGGTTGAATTCACTAATGTTTAAAACTTAAACACCACCTTACACCTTTCCAGTGCTTTACAAAATCTTCCATAGCACACTGTATCAAATGTAAAGTCAAGAGGACTCTCTAGCTGACCTTTTTAAAGGTTTCAGAACAATACAGACTCAGCCAAGCAGGAATTTAAGTCCACAAATATTTGAAAATGTTTACTCTTGAGATGAAGTAATACACAGATATATAGCTAGAAATAATGGGATTACATTAAGAAAAGGAAATTTTCCCTTCATTACCAGGATCAACACCCCTGTACTGAGATGTAACTGACTGTAGAACAGATTTTCAAGGGATGTGATAGAAGATCCATTGTTTGGGACAACTAAAGACAAGTCCGGATATATGGTTTCTGGAACTTATGTTTTTTGATAGAACACTTTTATTGTAAAATCTTTGCATGAACAAATCTGAAAGAAAGGTTAGAGGGGATGAAACAATATGTCAACTAGAATAGACATAAGATAGTTCTGGTTTTGGGTGGGTACTGAAATCTCCCAAAAGCCATACATTTTCAACCTCCTTTTCTATTCTGAGAGGGTGGACGTGCTTCCTCCCAGATACTACGTCAGTGAGCTATCACAAAAAAAGGCGGAGTGAGTAAGTATAACAACACATGAATCAGCTGACATCTTTAGACCACAGACCTCTGGAGTGAAATCCTGACCCAACAGACGTTAAAGGCAGTTCTGCTAGACTTTAGTGTGCCACAATTTTACCCCGGTCAGCAATGATGCATCCTGATGCCATCCTGTCCCACAGAAGATACAGCAGGAAAAAGAGAGGGATTGTAATCTTTAAAATAAATTATTTTGTGGCTTAAGATACATGTTTTGAAAATATCTGTATGCTAAATAAAGGAGAAAGTTGAATCTTTGTTACTATTAGACTTATTATAGGTGCTGAAAAGATTGAAAGGTTAAGAATACAAAAAAACCCCAACCTATTCAAAACATACAAGTTCTTTAATGAAAATAAATCTTGTGGATGAAAAAAGACTGGAGATACTGCAAATCCAGGTGAGAGCTCAAAACCATTCTCTTCTAAGCTTTCCAATAATGTTGAACCATCCTCAGACATGGGTATAATCTGTGATGATTTGAGATTTTTTGTAGTTTATTAGGTCTTAACAAGCTGCAAGCTCCATTTTGAATATAGCAGCTTCTCTATGCACTATTGTCTCCACGTTGGACTACAATTTGAAAGGTAGTGGCAAAGGGCTAACAAAATAGTCACTGACTCAAGTACTTGACCACTCAAATGTAATTGCTCTATCAAAAGGCAGGCTCTCAACCTGGAGAACTAGTCTGTCAAGGGAGAGATCCCCCTAGCAACAAAACCAACAGTTGGCACTGGCCAGGAGGTCATATGACAGAGAGACTAAAAGATTACAAAAAGACAGGAGCTGATCCCATAACTCTTCAGTCATTTTTCACCAACTCAGGCTGAAAAGAGTTGCATGTAGGAGACTAATGAGGTAGGGAGAACCCTGCCTTCCTGAACACAAAGATGAACCCCAAAGACTCCCAAGGGAAGGATGAGCAAGTGAGCAGCATTGCATTTATGATGTTAGTTGTTTTCTAAATCATATGTACTCTTGTGCATTATTTGTTAAGCAGAGTATAATGGTGTTAGAATATTGAGCAAAGTATCTGTTACATGACATACCTACCATTTGGCCTGTTGAAGGAGGAAGCTGGAAGGCTCAACGATTTGGGTGGAGTTCTGGGAGAGGGTATATTTGAGTTACTAGAGTATTGTATGGGTCAGTGCTGGTCTTTGGGGCCTGTGGCAAGTAGGCTGCAGAGCTCCATTACTATGAATGGGTATCAGAAAGTGCACAGGAAGCGTGCCAGAGAGACAAAGGGAGGAACTAGTGCTCCAGCCACCTCAGACCCAGGATACCATATAGAACACAATGGATTGAGAGTCTGGATTCTCTCACAGCAATCTGGGTGCCATCCAGGTGAGCCCAACCAGATCTGTGACTATCTCCTTTAGTTGATATTACTAAGGAGGACATTTCTGTTGAAAGGAGCTATAGAATTCCTGTGCGTAAACTGGAAAGAACAAACCACCACCTTAATAATCTCTGCTAGAATCTTCAAGGCAGCAGAAGACATTACCCATAAAAACAATAGAAGTATTATATTTTCTAAATCAAGCCTCATCACACAGGCCAGACATAAGGGATGAAATGTTGCCACTGACATCAGAGGGAGCCAAGATTTAACCCATTTATCCTTCATTCGGAATAAATGTAGGAAAAAGGGGAAAAAAAGCTTAATTGTTTAAGTAAGATAGCTGAAATAATAAGAACTACCATACAAAAGACATGCCAGAGGCAAGACTAGTCACAAGCTGAGCTATGTGGGTAGAGAGGTTTTACTGGGGGAAGAATGCAAATGCAGAAAACTGAGTATTTTGGGGGTATGGGAGTTGGGGGGCAGGGGCAGACATAAATATCACAGAAGGAGAAGGCAGCAGAAAGGTAAAGACAGCCTCAGAAGTACTTACAGCATGACACTGACAGAAAGCAGAGAGAACTTTCTGGGTAGGGTACTGGCTGGAAAAAGATGCTTGGAATATCAAGCAAAGAGACTTCCTTCTGTTTGATTTGTATTGTGTACAAGCAAACAGCACTATGTACGTTCTTTGTAAATAAACAGGATTGCACCAAAGAAACTACTAGCATCATTCTTTCCTCCTAACGGAAACAACATTCAAGATCTTGAATACTGGTTAGCCACTAGGGTCAAATGGCAGAATTATGCTTTCTATCCTTAGTAGCAGTTTTATAGTTTTAATTTAGTAATGCACAACAGTACGAACAGATGTAAGAAAGCAGCACTTTTCTACTTTTGGGATTAATGTGCTGTCTCTTAAGCTTAAATCAAGACACATGCTCCATACATTACATTTTTTTGTGCAATGACACTGTTTGCTAATTTTTACTTAGTAAAAATTCAGTGTGGTTATTTGCTTATTAAAATCTCAATTTTTTTGTATTCTCGATTTTGCTTCCTTCTGTTAACATTTTTATTTCTCTATCGTATGCCTAAAAATCAATAAAAATTTAAAAAAAGATGAAAAAGTTATCCACAGCATTTTTTCCACAGTTACACTTTGTCAAATAAAATGCCGTAAAAGAGGTTCAACAGCAGTTGTTTCTGTCCTACCTGAAGTTCTGAAGAGACAGAACTGCCTCGATCTGAGTCTTTTGGCAAAACTGGACTTGTGCTTGTCTCCTCATCTGATGACATTCTGCACAAAGACAACTCTATAAAATAGTAGAAGCTGAACTTCATTTTCTAGTTACAACAAATGATTGTGGCCCTTCCCTAAACAGGGGAGTTGGATAGACCCTGTGTAGGGACCTGGGACATGGAGCACTCAAAGGACTTGAGGCCCAACAGGAAGAAAGGTGCTGACATATTGCAGCCTTGAAGAGCCCCTGCTGAAAGGCAATAGATTTTGTGGGGCTCAGAAGAAAACTGATTAATTTTAGGGTATGTGGAAGAGAATGGGTGAATAAACAAATGATTATTGAGTCAAGTATGAATTTGTGAGCTAGGAGGACTAATTAGAGAGTGCATGACAGGGTGGTGTGGTTATCTGGTGTGCATGCGAGGAACAGGTATTAGCTGTGTCTGAGCAAAAGAGAACAGGAAAATTTTGTCTAGAGTACATTCATGCAACTGGTTTTATAGGCAGGGGAAAGGGTTGTGTATAAAAAGACTTACAGAGACAACAGGAGAAACTGGCTATACAAGTGAAAAAGTACAAAAAGAAAACTGAAAACATATTTTCTAACTAATTTTTAAAATAGATATTTTCTGATAGAAGTATAATTTGCCAGTATGCCTTTAAATTTTATCATTAAATTGGCAGAAAGTAACCATCTTTAAGTATCTGTATATCCACTGTTGTTGCTTTCAATATAACAAGCAAATAGGTAGTGTTTTATTCCCCTAGTTATATGTAGTAATGTGGATGGAAGTTATGTTTGCACATTAAAGCGAGGGGAGACTCCATTACTCAGACTAATTGATTATCCAGCATTGCTTAAACAGTTTAAGGGGCTATTATTATTTTTATGGGAAAAAACAAACTAAAGAGGCTTTTCTTGCCCTACATAAGCTTTTTGCTTTTTCTTGCACTATATAAGCTTTTTTGTTTTTTACTGTTAATGCTTGCAGAATTTAGGTAACTTTCCAAATTTTCTGGTGTGCAAAAGAAAACTCTGAAGGCAGAAATCACATATGTAAAGATTTCACCAGACTGAACTTTTACACAGCCAAGTATAAACCCGTAAATCCAGTCATTTGATGTAATTGTTGTCAGGGCTTTACACATTGCAAAGAACAATGCTACAATAGTTCGCTTTATAAAATGGACTTAAAAATGAGAGCACACCTTAGTTAATAATTCCAGGCCCCAATCCTGCAATTGACTCTAGATGGGCACACTCTTTCACTCACATAGAGCACTACTAAATTCAGTGATGTGCAGACATGCTGTGAGGGCCCAAATTCACATTTGTGGAGGATAGTGCACATAGATATTAGAACAAGTTAGCTACAATAGCCTCCAAGATCAACACAGTCATGTAAAAAGATAAAGAAAAGCTTTAAGCTACTTTCCCCACTACGATTTTGAATTTGTTTTCACTCATTTCAAATCAGTTAGAGACATTGGAAGACCTAGGATGCTTAATCCCTTGCTCAAATTCACACTTTTGGTTTCTCAGTGCTTAGGGTGACTGTTGTAGATACTTCAAAGACAGGAGATTCAACATTTCCTGCCTCTGAATTATCTATGACTTGGGAAATGGAAAGCTATGCTCAGAACAGAGAAATTGACATTTTTAAAATGCTTTAAAGACTGTGATTGTTTCTGGTACAAACTCAAAGAGACAGGACTGCTGAGTCTCTGATTAACGCTAGTGCTCTATGTGCCAATATATACATTGTATATACACCCACATAAAGTGAAATTTCAAGTATTTGTTAAAACACTTTGTATAACTCATGTGAAAGAAAAAAATCCAGTATATCTTAAATTTTGGAATTCTCTCAATTTATATCCAGAAGAATAGATTTCACAACAGAAACCCACTCTAAAACAAAACAGGAAGACTGGCTTACTGCATTGAGGTCACTATATTCAGAAATCAAGGTCAAATTAGTGCAGGGAGTAACTTATTTGTTTTTATTTCAGTGGGCAAAGTGCTTGACTTTAAGTGAGGATCTGAGATCAGTTCAATGCTTACTGTTCTTTGATAAGCATAATATGGTGCAAATAATCTGGTATTGACACAGCTCTTAGCAAGGGAGTCTTTCTGTAGGTTAGAAAAGAAAATCTGTCCTTTCCCTATATAAGACAGGGTTCACCTCACCTTCCACTCCCAACCTCACCTCTGTGTGGGAACATGTGATATTTATACTATGGAATTTCCAAGTAATGTCCACTCTACAGCTTCCACCATTAGTACCACTAGTAGAGTTGCTCCAATGGTGGGTGAACAACTGCTACAAATGGCACTAGTGAGAGTAAGGTCAGACTGAACAATAATGCTGCTGAGATGTTCACACAGGGAGGAGCAATTGAGTCTTCTAAAGTCTCTGGGGAATGGGGACGACAAGAACAACAGAACATACAACTGAGAAAACAGGTTACTGAGATTATTACTGTATCTGAAATATGGGATGGAAGATCAATTGTTCTGTGAGGGTTGTGGATAACTCCACAACCAGTCATGTTGAGGGCATTGTTAATAATTGCAAGTGACACCCACAAAACCAACTGCATAAAGTCATAGATAATAATGTGGGGGATTTCAAGTAACTGAAGAAGTGACAGGAGTGTGGAATCCAGGGAGAGACTCTCAATGCACAGGTGTGCAGGGGGAGTGTCAGGATTTCAATGAAAATCTCAGTCACAAACAGACATGGAAATTCAGATAAAATTATAAATATACTAATGGTGTTCATGTATAATCATACATGGGGCTGGGTCAGTGAGGGTCCTGGATAATGGGCAGGTGGGGAAGTTCAGCAAGAACTGCAGATATTGGAGCAGGGGGGCCACGGGGGGTTATAAGGCAGGGTGATTATGGGGTATGGAAACGGATCAGTAGGAGCTATGGGTTAGTGGGGACCTGCTTGAGGGGGAAAGGCAGAGGGGCTGTGGTCATGGGGCAGGGCGACAGAGGGCCAGAGGCTACGGGGCAGTTGAGACCGTGGCTATGCGGGAGGGGCGAGGCAGAAGGGGCCGTGGCTATAGGACGGGCTGGGAATTAGGGGCCGTGGCTGTAGGGCAGTAGCCATGGGGGGAGGAGACCGTGGCTATAGGTCGGATGGGGGGTGGGATCTGTAGGCTCATGGAGCTATGGAGACTCTCCACTGTACAGTGTGCACCCTCCCCTTCTCCTCCCACAGGCAGCACCCCTGTGTGGACTCAGTCTCCCCTGCAGGACCCCCGCGAGCTCCGCATACCTGCCCTGGCGCGGCCCCGGCTCACTCGGGAGCTTGACAGTTTCAAACTGCCGTCGGGAAAAGCCAAAGTCTCTGGGATTGGTTCCGAGTACTTTTGTAAAGCATCCTATCATTGGATAGCCGTTTCGTAGCGCAGCCAATCAGTATGTGCAATTAGCTCAGGGCGGGGCTTACAGGTAACTGCCTTCCCAGTCGGCGTGGAGCTGCTGCCGCTACCACAGCGCGGGGAGTGCAGCGCTCTGCCCGTCTGTAGGCGGCATGGGGAGCCCCGTGGGTAGGACTGCTTCCGCCCGCTGATTGGCCAGCGACTCTGCCCGGGTCGGGAAGGCGGGTAGTGAACGGGCAGTTAGCATGAGGATGTCACGTGGGCAGGGCCGGTTTTCTGTTGGCGTCAGTGGGCTCAAGCACGTACTGTGCGTGGCTGACGCCTGGTCTCGGCCTAACGGCCCCAGCTGCCTGGGGCGCTCCAGTCAATTGCGGAAATCCGAGATCGGCCCGCCAGTCACGTCAGGGTGCTGCCCGCGCGCTGGGCTCCGGCCTGATTCAGCAAAACACATAAACGTCACTGTCAGTGTCACCCCTCGTCCACTGGTCGTTTTAACCCCTCCGACAGGAAAGCGCGGGGTAGAGCGAACAGTGCCCCTCGCGCTCTTACGGGCTCAGGGTTGGGCAAAAGTTACAGCCTTGGCCTTTGGAGCAAAATCGTTCTACTGCGTGGGACCCTTGAGGGGCCCCAGCAATAAGTCCTGGGGCTCTAATGAATAGAAAGGCAGCCTTAGATGTTAAGGGTGTACTTACAATTAATAGGGAATATAAAGAATCCATTTGCCCATTAGTCTCTTTGTTTAGCTGGATACCATTTAAATCATGCTTTTTGTAGAACAGGTTGTGGGGTGTAAAACCTTTCCACAGTAAAGTACAGCCTTGGGTTATGCTGGTGACAGCTACACCATCTGGTATGCAACAGTCACATATCCCACAGTCCAGCTCTGAGAACTTACGAA
The DNA here is from genome assembly GCA_007922305.1 of Dermatemys mawii. NCBI lineage: Eukaryota > Metazoa > Chordata > Testudines > Dermatemydidae > Dermatemys > Dermatemys mawii. The sequence continues at coordinate 11,234,670 of ML677342.1, forward strand.
ATAGACATGACATTGAGCCTGAGGTCAGAAGTGTTGGCAGTAGCTACCGGCGTGGTGCTCTGCTCTTGTTCGATGATAATATCATTCGGCTGCGTGCGTGTTCCCTCTGTGTGCTGCCCCAGCTCTGCGCAGATCGCTGACCCAGCAGACCCCAAGAGAACCCCCAAAGACCACAGACTCTAGTAAGGTACGAAGGGACCCAGGCCAGGTTTATTGCCAAATGAAGCACAGGGATAGTTCCCCGTAGACTCTACAGGATATACTACAAATTTGTGCCCCCTGACAATGGAGTCAGCTCAGTCAGAAGCAGGATCACTAATGCCCCCTAGGCTGGACAAAGACACTGTCCCAGGGTTGTATTCTTATACACAGGTACAAACAAGTTACACATCACTCCTTACGTTTTGAGGTGCATCCCCTCTACATAGGAAGGTACATCCCCTCTACGTAATAAGGTGCCACCTCTCACCTTGTACATGTTGGTTCGAGCAAAACAACTCTATTCATCATATTACCCCTTTGCCCCTGTTTTTAGGATGGGTCAGCTTGTTCCTTGTTATCTGTATGGAATGTACCAGTGTTCTGGTACATCTTAGATCTGTGTCCTTTTGCAACATCAGCCCTTTCCTTGCCAACTTCTGTGAGCAGGGCCTGCCTCGCTCACAGCTTAGCGTTGCTTTATGTTAGAAAAGCTTGACCATTACATTAACTCAGGCCTTAGGCCTCATATCAGGCCTCTGATACAAGGGTTTATGTTTCAGGACCTCACCTTACTACAAGAAGAAAGCATCTAAATGTATAAACAGAGCAAATATACACAAAAATATAATATATTGTAATCTATTTTAGATTTTTATAAATATATTAAAATCCTTGTTACTTCTAGATGCTTTTAATACCCATTAAAATACACTTAATCAAAATAAAAGTAGCCAAACCACCAAAAAACTTCATCCCCAGCAACAGTCAGTCCTCATCCTCAAAGTCTCCCCACAAAGACTACCTCGGTCAAATCCTTTCTATAGTGTTCCTTGGCTGCCACAGTAACTCCTTAGAGGCCATTGCATGTGAGTGCAAGTAAGAGAAGTCCTAAAGTCAGCTCAGGATCTGGAGTGTGTAAATGTGGGGTTACATGCACCTTTGCTTCCCCCAGGCTAAGGTTCTGTTCTACACAGAGCTTGATCTGACCCACTGATCCAGCATATATTTTTTTAGCCAACATCTCAGATACGAAGAATTACAGTGTCTCATGAGAACTAACTCTTGGAAAATTTCCTTTCTAGGAACTCTTCTTTTAGCTTGTCAGTGGGGATGGGACCTTTTTCTTACCAAGGCACATTCAAGGTTATTGATTCAGTACTATGTACATTCCTTTGCCATGTCATCAACAGAATCTTGACTAAAGAGATTCAGGGACTCTGTTGTAGTATTAGTTAAATTTAGTTTAAATATTAATTGGTTTTGCTCTGAAATGTTAGGTAGGGCAGCTGAAGAGTGTAAAAGGTTTTTCTGTAAGGGGTCTTTCCTTGCAGAGAAATGTATAAACAGTAGTTGGAAACTAACTTTCTCAGACAACTATTTTCATTGTGAGGTTTGTGCAAGTGATAGGTAAGGTTTATGAATGGAAAAAATATATACTCGGTGAGATTCTAGAGCTAAAACTTTAGAAAACCAGAATGAGGAGCTGGAGCAAGTTTGCAATTAATATTTTAAAATATTATCCACCTGTATAGTTTGCTACAGTTAATGGGCTGGAGAGGTTATATGACACACCAATTATCTTTTTCTTAGTTACACATTATCATCAGATATTTTCAGATGAGGTTGTTCATCATGACATATTACATATATTTTCTTCTTTCTTCCTTTTTTCTCCTATTTTCATCTATATTTATAGCATTAAATTTGTTATGTACAGTGCCTACAATGTGCTCCAGTGACTTCCAAACAAAGACACAGATCCTACCACATATTCAGCTATTTGTTTCAAATGGTAAAGCTTAAGAATGAGGGAAAAGGCATAAATATAAACATTATATTATATATGGTTATTGTGGTGATTAAGCATGTTAGAAAATATGTTTTATTAACACAGATATTTTTTAGATACAGAGATTATCTCCAAAATTCACACTTTTCTTTATGGATCTTTCGCTTCTCCCCTCTGAAACATTCTTTAATTCTAACTTATCCTTGTTGTACTTACTCTATAATCTCTCATTCTTTAAATGAATATTAATATTGTCATATCAAGTGGTAAGTAATTTAGAATGTTCAGTATCTTTCCAATACTAAAGAGTCCATGATAATATATGGTATGTCTGCGCTACAGTTTGATACCCACAGCTGGCCTATGCCAGCTGACTCAGACCTCAGGCTAAGGGTCTGTTTAATTGCCTGGTAGACATTTGGGCTCGGACTGCAGCCTGAACTGTGGGATCTTCCCACCTTGCAGGGTTGTAGAGCCTGGGATTCAGCCCAAGCCCAACCATCTCCCTTGCAATTAAACAGCCTGATAGCTTGAGTCAGCTGGCACAGGCGAGGGGTGGGTTTTTAATTGCAGTGTAGACTCTCTTTTTTTATTCCCATCCCCGCCCCCCATCTTTCAAAGAGAGAGGTCTTTCATTTTCTGCTTTCATGTGAGATTTTAAAATCTAGTCACAGTGATGTGTAAAGAGCTGGGGAAGAAATGCACAGAAGCTTAAAAATAAGATGGATGGTGTTGTGCCAGAAATAGTCAATTTGTTGACATCTCGTTTATATATAGTTCTTTAGAAGAGTCTATCAAATGTTGGCTTTTCAGTAAAAGGTGCTCCTTGTGTGATTAATGTGGCTTCATCTCTCTTATTTACCCACAACTTCTGCTGGCCTTTATATGCCCAATCATCCTACCACAAAATTAGCATGGTTACATTTTTTTCTCAGATTCTTCTGGAAGCTAAACTGTGAGAGCAAAAAAGTTCATTAACTACAAAATATTGATTGGATCAATTGTCATCAGAAATCAAGTGAGAAGATCTCAGCTGAAAATGAATGAATTGAAATGTCTCATCCAGAGGTTGTGGAAACAAATGCATCTCTGTATCTGAAGTGACCTCATCTTGCACCAGTGCAAATATAAATTTTTCTTCCTATAAGACTGGCCTGTGCACTTTTGCACTAGATTTCAAAAAACATTTATTGTAAAGTAAATGTTTAAGGAATGTAAACACAAAATCGCAGTAGCTGTATATTGGTCCATGTAGGTGGTGGCATTTTTGTTAAGTACATCTACACTGGCTCTACTGAAGAGTGAATAATATGGCAATATTAATTCACTAGAAAGGAGAAAAAAATATTGCACAGCTGTGGTGCCTGCCAAAAATCTTCATGTACTTTACAAATACTTATTTAGCCTCACAACACTTGCATGAGGCAGATGGGAAACCAAGGCACAAAAAATTGTTTGTTATCAAAAAGTAACATGAAAAATATCTAGCAGAATTGGGAGTAGAACTCTGTTTTCTTGATTTCTGGTCTCGAATCTTATTCAAGAGGGAAAAGATCCTCTTGGATTATTTGCATGCAAGAGGCTTTCAGAAGAGGGAGTGGGAAGGAGGAAAATTTGAACTAAGCTATTGATCTATTGGGTACCCAATTGTTATCTTACTGTGTTCTACACATTCTTCTTGTCCTGCAAACTCTTTTAGGAATCAGATCTTGATTAAACTTTTGAGAATCTCACACAGGAATTCCTATTTTAGATTACATAAGGTTGAGAAAATTCTATATATTTTAGTATTGTCGTTAATGACAATTTTATACAAGTTATATTTTGTTGCAAATGCTAATTCTATTCCTTTTTTTTATGTCACAATGAACTATTTCTCAGTCATTTCCCTCTCAAACACATTGTTTAGCCTAATATGAAACAACTCAATGGTTGTAAAGATGCAAGGAACTAGAACTCAGGTCTGTAGAGCCTAGGACAGCCGACATTCCCATAGTGCCACCGGGAGGCTACACAGACCCACACCAAGGGAGCACCATGGAGATTAGGCTTTGCAGGAAGGACTGCACAAGGGAGCCAGAGTAACAGTACCCTGCAGCCCTCTGATTGGTCAGACACCCTGTTTAACTCTTTAGGGTGGCCCAGAAAGTTGTCTGGGCAACACCACAGACTTGGGCCTGCTGTAACTTCAGACCTCACCTCCTCTCCCAATCTCAGGCTGGGATCAGAGGCCAGACTCTAGCCTGGTACAACCTCTGATCTCTCACTCCAATTAGGATGACCAGGTGTCCGGTTTTTGACTGGAACACCAGGTCGAAAAGGGATCCTGTCGGCTTTGATCAGCACTGCCAAATAGGCTGTTAAAAGTCCGGTCAGTGGTGCTGCGGAACTAAGGAGGGCTAGTTCCTACCTGTCCTGGCTTCCCACTGTGCCCCAGAGGTGGCCAGCAGATCCAGTTCCTAAGAGGGGGCCATGAGGCTCCACGCACTGCCTCCACCCCGATCACTGGCTCCTTACTCGCATTGGCCAGAAACCAATGGGAGCTGCTGGTGCATTGCCTGCAGGAGAGAGCAGCGTGCAGAGCCGCCTAGTGCCACTGCCTAAGTGCTGGACCTGTCCTGCTGTCCGCTTCTTGGGCACAGTGGGGAGCCGGGACAGGCAGCAAGCCTGCCTTAGCTCCCCTGCTGTGCTGCTGACCAGGAGCCGCCCACGGTAAACCCAAGCCCCTGCTCCGATCCCCCCAAACCTGGAGCCCCCTCCTGCACCCCAAATCCCCAGCCCCACTAAAGAATCTGCACCACCAGATGAAGCCTCACTCCCTTCTGAACCCCAGCCGCAGCCCAGAGCCTTGTCCCACACCCTGAACCCCTCTGCCCCACCCTCCAGCCTGGAGCCCCCTCCTGTACCCCAAACCCCACAGCCCCAGTCCCACCCCAGAACCCACAGCCCCAGCCACAGCTCCCGCCACAGCCCCCATGCCCTTCCACACCCCAACCTCCTGCTGCAGCCTGGAGTCCCTCCCACACACTGAGCCCCTCATTTCTGGCCCCACCCCACCTCACCTCACCTCACCCCAATCCCCTGTCCCAGCCCAGTGAAAGTGAGTGAGAGCAAGCCACCAAGAGAGGGGGAATATAGTGAGCAGGGGACAAGGCCTGGGTGAAGGGGCTGGAAGGGGAGGTGTGGCCTTAGGGAATGGGCGGGGCTAGGATGTTCAGTTTTGTGCTATTCGAAATTTGGCAACCCTAAACCCAGCCTTACTTTGATGCTGACTTTTGCTTATTGAGTGATTCCTCTGACCCCTCCTCACTGACTACCATCCCTGACATGGTCTCCATCCCAACTGTGACCTCTAGGCCCGACCACCTATAATTCAGTTCCATACAGTTTGCCCAGGGCTATTTGTGATCCCCTCCGCAGGAGCCCTTTTAACAGGGACAGGAAAGGGGCTGATCTACCATCACCCACTGGATCTCATGGGATACCAGATCTGTAGAAGCATATCATGTAATGCCAAACTGAGAACCATAAAGTGCGGTCCCAAATGGAGCAGCTCCTACTGGATTTCAACCAACTCAGAAATAGTAGGGAAGGGCCCATGGAAAGACAGATTAGGAAGAAAAGGAGTTGAAGGTGGCTGGCAGGTCCTAAAAGATAGGATGTGTACTATAGGCATAACGTCAAGCTATTCCAATGCAGAAGATAGATAAGAAGAGCCCCATTCGGGAAATGTGGATGTACAAGGAGCTTTTTAGTTACCTAATAGCCCAAAGGGATACATATAGGAAATGGAAGAGGGGCATGTTCAGTGGTGGGCACAGCAAGGCTAAGGGAGGCTCCCTGACTACCCCAGCCCCACACCACTCCCAGAAGGGGCCAATGTGCCCCTGCAGTCCATGGGAGAAGTCGGGGGGCATGTAGCTCCGCGTGCTGCCCCCCTCTGCAACCAATGCCACTGCAGCTCTCCCGGCCAATGGGAGCCACTGGGACGGTGCTTGCAGGTAGGAGCAGCATGTGGCGGGAGACCTTTGCCCAGTCCCACTTCTGTGGCCATGGGACTGTGTTGTCTGCTTCTGGGAGTGGTGAGGGGCTAGGGTAGGCAGGGAGTCTGCCTTAGCTGCAGCCACACTGCACTGCCAGAGATCACAATTAACTGGAAGATCCTCTAGGATCAACAGTGAAGCTATCACTGGTTTAGATTCAACTAGATAACCATTGTGGTCCCTTAAGCCTTATGGTTCTATGATTCAACTCTTTTTCTTATTGAGCCTGGCTCCAGGGATTCCTCTGACCTCTGCTCACTGGCTACTGTTCCTCCCTTGTGGACTTCAGTCCAGCTGTGATCTCTAGGCCTGACTGCTTGTGCCCTGGTCCCTTACAATGGCTTCATTTCTGCCTCTGATATGGGATAAAATATACTTCTAGTTGTACCCACTTAGCACATTTCTGCAAAAGAAAGAATTTGCAGTGCTATATGGGCATTTAAAAGACTGCTCCAGCATGCATTCCACTTGAGTAGAATGCATTAAAGTATTGATTAGTGTTTCCACATAAGAGAGATACAGGTACATTATGAAACTCTAAAAAGGAAAAAAACCCTTTCAAATGTTTTCTAATATTCCTAAAAAGTAACCAAGATGTGAAGTTATGTTATATAGGGGTAAATACTGCCTGTATTGCATGGGAACAGTTGAGGGCAAAGGAAATGAGGCTTCTTACCATCCACTCTCTCAACACTGCCCTCAGGCCAGAATGCCTAAATGGACACACTCTTCTGACTAGAAACACAGTCAAGCTCCCAAACAGCTACTGCATATGTTGTGTTGTGCAGAACAAGCTAGTTTAGGGTGCACATTGCTCCTTCTTTAATAAAGCAACACTGTATATCCCCACAGAACAGTTTGGAAACATATGGTCCATAATAAACAATAAATTGTTATATGATTCTCACCAGTCAGACCAATATGTGACCTTTAAGAAAATATGAGTGTGTCAATTTTTCAACCTGATACTGCCTTTGGTTGAGGAGATACAAGCATTTGAAAAATGTGGGGGGTTCACAATGATTACTCAAGCCAATCTTTATTATGCAAACCTTTACCAGCACTTTGTAATTAGGTGGATAAAAGGCAAAGGAGATCAAAGGGTATGAAGCTGATTACTGCAATGAAAAGGATAATTGTCGATGCCTAGAGAGAGTGGGGAAATGACAATAATTATTCTCCTCCCACACTTTGGGTTTTGTTGATCGATGAAATTACTGAAACTTTTTCATTCCGACTGCGCATCAAAAATACTAATCATCTTCACTGTTAGATTCTATTGCAGTGCAGTATGTACAGATATTTTCACTGGGGGAAGATAATTATTCTAGGCCTTTCCAACTACTTATACTAAGTTGCTTTTCTAGTCAGATAAGAGTCACAGTAGTGGTTTGAAGCAGAAAAAAGTAAAGTATCATTTGAACTATGTAGGAAATTTAACAAGTCTAAACACTGTAGCTCTTTTTTTTCCCTCTCTGTTTGTGTTTTTGCACACATTTAATCATTTTAATATCACCTACAAAAAAAACCCTTGTTCTTCAAAAACACTTATTAAAGGATTCAAAAGATATAGGGAACTTAGTTTCATCTGCATGAAATTTTCATGCTTGTCACACTTGGCCTGAACTATGTAACACACACTAGTTCTTGTAATACTCAATAAGTTTCCCTTGAATTTGGAAACCAATAAGTGAGTCCTCAGTGGTGCAAGAGAGGTTTCTCCGTAATTTATGAATGCCGTATTTGAACTGGTTATTGGGATGTTTACTGTATAACAATACTAGGTTAAATATTGGGATGTTTATGTATCAATGTTTTGGTTTAATAGCAGGCTGTTGGAAAAATAATCAGGAAACAGAACAATGGCCTGAGGTAGCTGACTACTAACACTTAGAGACAATACAAGAGCCATTGGCTTTGGTGTTTTACCTTTGACCCCCTGATGAGCTCACTGGATTAGACTGTCAAGGTGGAGTCCAAGGAGAACAAGAAAAGAAAGAACACAACTAGATTTAAAGTGACATACTCTGTAAGCAGAGAGAGAGACAGTGATATAGACTGACACCCTGACCCCAGAGGTTAGGGATGACTGGGAAAGTTAGGCCTGATTAGGGATGCTACTAAAGGATGGCAGGACTCTAGGTAAGACATGGGTATAAAGTAGACGTTTTACTGATTTAAAATCCTTTTCTTCTTATTATGCTTTATTCCTACTGTTAAGATAAAACAATACTTGGGTTTGAGATAGCTGTCTGGTCACTGGTTCATCACTAGTTGGACTCCTACACAGGAGAATTGTAGGTTCTGAACCCACTCAGACCTGTTAGGTAAGCATGATAGATACACAGGATACTGTAGACCAGGAGTTGGTCTAAAAGGGGAAGAATCACATGATTCCTCCCCAGGAGAGGTCAGGTTTAAGGCCTGAGGGAGTGAACTCAGAGACCAAAGGGGAAGAAAGGTGCATGTAACCCTGTAACTGTGTTACCCTTCTGTAACTAACTAATTAGCACATTTATTGCTGTGGTCATAAACAGAGTCTCTGTATCCTAGTGAAAAAGTGCTTCATACCTCAGGCGTCAAGAGTTTAAAATTATTTTATTGTAAATTGTTTTACAGGCTCACCATAAGTGTACCCCCCAATAGAAAAATATAATTGCTCATAGCTGAGTCTTCTTCATGCTTCAGCAACATCAAGGACCAGGGTGCTTCTACCCTGTCACAGCCCTCCCATGCTTATATCACTGGAGGTCTTCTCTTGCCTACAGAGAAGATCTTTGCTGCCTGTGCCCTACCGTCTTTACAGGGTTGGGATTCTCCTGGGGGATCCTGTTCCCTTTGGAGCTAGCCTTCCATGGAACAGTGATGAAGGTCTCCTGCCTTCCATCCACAAAAGGTACAATTAGAGGATGGAGGTTTCCCCCCTAGTTTCATCTCTGACCATTGATCATACCAATCACATCCCAAACATCTTTTCTCTAGTTTACTTGGTTCCAGACTCTCATCAGCCCCCATGAATTGTCCCTCTAAGAGCTACAATCTTGGGATCCCTCTCTTCCTGACTTATCTTGCCCCTAGTTCAGGACTAGTAATGTAAGTTTGCCCACAAGGCTCTTTTGTGAGAACCCTTCCCTCTCCAGTGTGTTCACTATCCTATGCCTTTCCAGGACTTGTACCTCCTGGAAGTTGGAGGCCTCTGCCCTCTTTCTCTAGGCGTCCCTGATCTAGCACTCCCTGCTTCACTGCCCCTTTCTCAGGTTTTCCTTCTCTCTCTCCCCAAGTCTTCCTCTGTATTGCATCTTTCTGAGCTTGTTACCGTATGTCTAGGATTATCACACACTAAACCTGGAGGACTCAGTGGAGAATCTACACTTGTGAGCTTTTTATATGGATCCACCAGTTGGGTTCTCTTCCTGCATAGTCTACACATTTGCATAAAGGGAATGGGGTCCTTTCAGTTCCTAGGATTACTGAGTAGGGCAATGACTTCACTGTCCCTAGTTGTTGCCATCTAAAACTTCCCTTCTGCTTCCAAGTAGATAACTACCATGGGAGAAGTGTTCTTTCCCCCACCCCGATGCATGCAATAAATAGTTATTGTCACCACTGTGACTTAACCAGGGTGCTCTAAATAAGGGAACATGCTGTTGCTGACTCCACAATGTTCTTTGTCATTCTTCAGCCTCTTGTGACAGGAATCATCCTTTTCCCAGGTTTTCCTTTTACACCTGTCCACCCACAGAACTCTGCAATCGTGCAGTCCATGAAAGTGAAGTTTCTCTTCATGGGCCCTCTGCCCCACATTAGTAGCAAACTAGTGCACAAGCAGCTGGAGCTCCCTTGCATCTCCTTCCTGGGCTTCCCTGCATGAGTTTCTTCAGGCTTATTTCCCCCATCCTTAGCCACAGGGGGACAGAGCTCTTTGCTTGGAAAGAGCATCTCCAAATACACTTGTTAATTTTACTGCTGCCTCTAGTGAGTCTGGCTGGTGCCTCTGAACTCTGACTCTTGTAGTCTCAGGGAAGCCCTGTATAAACTGTTCCAGAATAATGGAGTCCATTAGGGCCTCAAGGTCCTGTTTATCCAACCCCAAGCAGGGAATGGTCAGATCTGACAGTTTCTGTGCAAGAGCCCTGGGACATATCCTGCCATTTCAACGGGCTGCCATGAATTTTTTTGTAGCATTTCTCTGACAGAGTATCAATTTTTGGCCTTTTGCTTGCTCAGGGCGATATAGGCCACATAAGCCTCACCAGCCAGATAAGGGGCTAGCTGAAATGCCCATGCACTCTTGTCCCATCTGGCACCTGTAGCCACTCATCAAAAGGTTAGTAAAAAAGCATCAAGGTCATCCCACAGGGACATTTTGCATTTCCCCAGGTTTACTGTTCAATTTCCAATCCCCTCACTAGAACTCACCAGCTTCTGCAGGAGAAATTGCTGCATCTGGGCCTGTTCCTTGATGAACTCCTGTAACATTGATTGCTGCCTGCCTGCCAACTCAGAAGTGCTTCCTCTCCATCTGCTGGGTCTTTATCTCCTTTTATTGTTCTACTACCCTGTGCAGCCTCTTATTCATTGTGCCTGCATCTCTTGCCCTTGCACAGGTTGCCTGAGAATCTCCCCACAGCTGAGAAGGTTAATGCTCCTGGACAAGCCCCCATGTGTCATAGGGTGTCTGTTATTACTTAGTCAAGTGCAGTGCCTGGCCAGTTTGCATGGACTCAGTCAGACACACACCACCTTTTCACCATGTGTGTATTTATTCCTTCCTTGCAAAGTAACAAAGTGTACTGCAGGTTCCCCCATAGCCTTCACTCCTCAGGCCAGTTTCATTCTCTGAGGCCATGGTTACAGTGGCACTTTATAGTGCTATAAAGCCCCCAGGAGCACTATAATCTCCTCCCTGTCCACACTGGCAAGGCACGTAGAGCGCTATAACCACGGAGTTATAGCACTTCTGGTAATCCACCTCAGCATGGGGAATAAGGGCTGTAGTGCAGCTGTTGTAGCACTACAGCGAGAATGTGGACACCCACTGTGCATTAATTGGCCTCCAGCCCATCCCATAATTCCTGTTCAAGCCACTCTGGTCATCACTTGCAAACTCTTTTGTCCTGTCCTCAGGTGACCACACGTCAGACCCGCCCTTTAAAGTTCCAGGGAAATTTGAAAATCCCCTTCGTGTTTGCTCCAGCCAAGTGTGGCATGCTCTCAGGGAATCCTTGCAGGTGATCATGCTCATTGATCTGATTGATTACATTGTGTGGTCTCAGGGAATCGTTGCAGGTGATCATTCTGATTGATCATGACTCCACATGCCATGCCTCCTCACACTAGGCAATCCCCAGCATGGAGCAATAGCGAGGTGCTGGACCTCATCAGCTGTTGAGGGGGGTGGGCGGGGGAAGAGGCTCTTCAGTCTCAGCTGCAGTCTAGCCGCAGGAATTACGATACCTATGGGCACATATCAGGGGCCTTGGCAGAAGGAGGCCACAAGCGGGACACTCTGCAGTGCCGTGTTAAGGTAAAGGAGCTTAGGAATGCGTATCACAAAGCCTGCAAGGCAAACGGCTGCTCTGGGGCAGCCCTGGTGACTTGCAGATTTTATAAGGAGCTGCACGCGATACTTGGTGGTGATCCTACGGTCAGTCCATTGACCACTGCGGACACTTCCCAGCCCATCAGTGAAGGGGAGGGTGGCGAGGGGGATGAAAAGGAGGCGGCGGCGGCAGCGACCTAGGGCATGGAGGAGTCCCTGGCCGCATGCAGCTAGCAGCTCTTCTCAAGCCAGGAGGAGGGCAGCCAGCCGCAGTGTCTGGCGGTTGCAGGGGGCAGCTCAGCAGTGGATTGCAGAGGTAAAGCTGCTTTTCTATTGGGAAGGCAGGCAGCTTGGGGTGGAAAAGGATGCTTGCATGCTTGCCTACATGTGGAAGACTACATCAATGCACTATATCACATCATGGTAATCGTCATCAGTAATCTCTTCAAAGGTCTCAATAAGAGCGCTTGCAATGCGCCTGCGCAGGTTTCCCGGGAAAGCCAGGGGGGCCCCGTCCCGGTCCCTAGTCCTTGCCCCTGAGCTACAATGGGTGGGGGGAGCATTGCTGCACAGAGGCAAGCTGCATATGGCCCTGGGCGGAAGCCGCATCTCATTAGAATCCCCTCCCTTTCTTCCTCGGTGACCCACAGCAGCGAGATATCTTCCAGGACAAATACCTACAGAGAATGTTGGGACAGTGTTCAGAGTAGGGCTCCCGGCACTCCCCCCCCACTCCCCCCGCCACAGCACAGCACAGCACAGAAGGGAAACAATCTTTCCCCCTGCCTCTGGAGAGGACTCACCATGGCAGGGGCTCCGTTGCTGTATCTGTGCTCTCTGTGGGACAGGCAAACGGGGAATGTGGGGGAATCATAGGCATGTCTGCTGTTTACAAGGGAGCCACTGTTACATGTATCTTTTTCTTTTAGAAGCATCAACTTCGAGCCCTGTGCCATCGCTCTTATCAACAGCTGACAGGCTGAGGCGACTGAGGAAAAGGCCACGAAAGAGCAAAGAGGATCTAGTACAGCAAGTAATGCAACAGGCTGTAATGGAGAATCGAATTGCACAGAGATGGGAGGACCAGAGCACGTTGAGGGAGAAGGCACGGCAGGAGAATACGATTCACCGGTGGAAAAAGCACTGATAAGCTGCTCTCATTACTGCAGCTTCAATTGGAAGCTATGCAGCGGATTGCCACCATTTAGGAGGAGACGCACCATGCTCTCCGCCCCCTTTATCATTTGCCCCCAAACCCTTCCCCTTCTGGCCCTCTGTACCCTCCAGACCACTATCATCAGCTACCTGGTTATCACCATCCACAGCTGCCTCCAACCCCTCTGTCTTCACCGAACAACCCCCAAACCCAGGGCCCTTATCCACTGCAGTCAACCCCTAATAACATGCCTTATTGCCCTCTGCAAATGAGGTTTGGGGGACACAGCAACTCTGAGGGCACTGGAGACTCAGAGATCCGGACAAATTCCAATCTCTGACTGACCCCATCCCACCCCAATTGCACCTCCCCCGGCTTCCCCCTGACATGCATCAAAATATTTTCTTTCAGCAACTGAAGTAGCTGTTGAATAAATGAATTGTCTTCTTAATAAATGGGTTTCTTTATTAAGTGTACATAGATTATTAGTGGCTACAGAAAAGCAAATGCCTGTTCCTATTAAAAGAATGCACACTCCATCCCTCCCTCCCTTTAGAACTGGCTTTGAGCCTCAAAATACTCCCTCAAGGCATCCCTGATCCTAACAGCCTCGCGCTGGGCCCCTTTAAGAGCCCTGCTCTCTGGCTGTGTGTATGTGGCCTCCAGGCATTGAACCTCCGAGGACTATGCCTGAGTGAAGCCTTCGCCCTTCTGCTCACAAAGATTATATAGGGCACAGCATGCGGAAATTACCACGGAGATACTTCCCTCAGCCAAGTCTAGCCTCCCATAAAGACAGCGCCAGCACACTTTGACACACCCAAAAGTACACTCCACAGTCATTCAACACCGGCTAAGCCTGTAGTTGAAGCTTTCCTGGCTGCTGTCCAGGCTCCCTGTGTAGGGTTTCATGAGCCAGGGCATTAAAGGGTAAGCGGGGTCACCAAGAATCACGATAGGCATTTCCACTTCCCCCATGGGGATCTGCTGGTCTGGGAAAAAAGTCCTGGCTTGCAGCTTCATGAACAGGCCAGTGTTGCGGAAGATGCGTGCATCATGCACCTTTCCTGACCAGCCCACGTTAATGTCAGTAGCACACCTACGGTGATCCACAAGCACCTGGAGAACCATGAAGAAGTACCCCTTTCGGTTAACGTACTCATCCGCTAGGTGGGCGGGCGCCAGAATAGGTATATGGGTCCCATCTATCGCCCCTCCACAGTTAGGGAAACCCATTTCTTCAAAGCCAGCCACGATGTCATGCACGTTACCCAGAGTCAGGATTTTTTGTAGCAGGATGCGATTAATGGCCCTGCACACTTGCATCAGCACAACTCCAATGGCTGACTTTCCCACCCCAAAGTGGTTGGCCACTGATCAGTAGCTGTCTGGGGTGGCCAGCTTCCAGATCGCGATAGCCACTCGCTTCTCCACTGGGAGGGCAGCTCTCAATCTGGTGTCCTTGCGCTGCAGGGCAGGGGCGAGTTCAGCACACAGTGCCATGAAAGTGGCTTTTCTCATTCAACAGTTTTGCAGCCATGGCTCGTCGTCCCAGACTTGGGTGACGATGGGATCCCACCACTCAGTGCTAGTTTCCTGTGCCTAGAAGCTGCATTCCACGGCCGTGAGCATGTCCGTTAATGACACAAGAAGCTTCGTGTCAATCCCGTTCACCGCTTTGATGGGTCTGAAGACGAGATTGCTGTCATCCTGCATGTTAAGGATTAACTCCACTGCACAAAGATGTGCTGGCGAGAGTTGTCAGCATGTCCCTCAGCAGTTGTGAATTCATTGCGGCACACAAAAATGGAGCGCGCCTTGCTGAAACCGTTGAAAGATGGCACCTGGGGTGCATGGAAACCCAGGGATTGCTGGGATATGCCACGAATCATCATGGGTAGTTGGAACAGGATGCAGAATGCCCCGCAAGTGACACTCCCCTACCACAAGGCATTGCACCAGATCAGGAAGAGGTGCTCTGTGGGATACCTGCCCTAATGCGCTGCTCTTAATGCCGCATGAAGTGCCGCAAATGTGGCCATGCTATACTGCTGGCGCGTCTCAGTGTGGACACACAATAGTGCTATACATATTGCTGTATAAGGGGACCGCTATAATCAATAGTGCTATAATCCTGTAAGTGTAACCATACCCTATGCTTCCCCTTACTTCCTGTTCCTTCCACTGGTGCTCAGTTCCCCCGACCCCACCCCAGAAAGCATTTAATTGCTCAGAGCTCAAGGCAGGGCTGTCTCTAGCTTTTGACACCTCAAGTAAAAAAAAAAAAAAAAAAAAAAAAGCGGCCACCCGAACACCCCTGCCCCAAGATTGGCCAGAATGGTGGGCACATGCTTCCTAGGCTGGTGCCGAGAGCCGGCCCTGGCTGCAGGCTGCAGCCTTCTTCAAGCTGCAGCACCATAAGTGAGTAGAGTGCTAGAAATAGTGCCCTGTCACAATCTCAATTCATGGACATATTCCTGCTACAGGAAATAGTCTTCAGTGTAGTCAAAACATCTAGCAAGAATTTTGCTACCACTTGAGTAGTTCTGTGGTAAAGTATTTTTTTTTTTATAGTTAAACAAAAATATGACAAATCACTTCTGATGTGAGAACAGAAGATCAACATTTCCTGAGACAATGGTAATATGCACATGTGCAACATATTCGTGGTGACATTTTTCTTTAGGAGCTATGGAATTCTACTATAACTATATAGTACTGAATGACCGTAAACTGCACAATATCAACATCTTTCAGAAAAGGACTGCAGTTTCTTCTGAAATCTGTTATTCAATTTTTATTTTGTAATTCGTGTTTGCAGTAGTCTAATATTTACAGCAAGGCAAAAAAGTCTTACTTGCTGGACTCTACAAAGAGCTGTTGGCAACAATTAAACTGTTTTTGTGAACATAAGCTTTTAAACTTCAATTATATTAACTTTCCATTCACCAATAAAAAATCCTTTTAGAAACAATAGCTTCCTTCATTAGCTGTCTAATTATATTCATGCTACTTATATTATTGCTTTTAAGGGTTTCATTGTGCAAAGGAATAGTAGGCAGAATCTTTGAATAGAATCTCCATTATAAATTATAGATCTGTTTGGAAACAGATATGCAAGAAAAGAAAAACAAAGGATTAATTAAAAACAAACAGCCTTTCTCCAGCAGTATCCCATTTATGAGTGATTATGTGACACTCAGTGTTAGTGACTGACAACTGTAAATCAGTTATTTTCCCTGACAGTTTGAGTGCTGTAATTCCCTTGCCTGCCACCCTAACTGTTCCCCTGGTCAAATCCTCTAGCTGTGGGGATAAGACACAGGACTAGATCACAAGTTGGAGTACAGTTTTTTCCACACCAGGACTAACTTTAGTCCACTGGTCACATTGCTGAGATATTTTTCTTTCCCCCGCGAGATTTGCCTTTGCAATTATGTAGGTTTTGCTCACATAGGAGTGAAAGAGGTTTTTGTTTTTTTTTACACCACATCTACACCAGGGGGCAACACAACATGCTGCTCTGTCATGGAGCTGTATTTGAAAACAAATTCTTTCAGAACACAGGTGCTACTGTAATTTACACAGTATAGGAGGACAGACCGTTTTAGTCTGGGTTTTATTGATGGTCATGGCAAAAGACATTTCTTGCTCGAGTCTGGACGAGGGTCAGAGAGGCAGAGAACGCCCTCTGTCTTCTCAATTTCCTGGGAATATGTTAGCAAACCCCCAGTACAACAATTTTGCTGTACACAGAAAACATTGCAGAGTTCAGGGATGAAACCCCCAGACCCAACTAACCATGGTATTATTACAGATGGATCAGGGTCTCCTAATAGATGCATATGTAGGAGGAAGAGTAGTTGTGCTCGACTGCTTGTACCCCTCTTGGTTTTTGGCCTAGTGGAAATACACTGTTTATGGATTCACACACCATAACCCTTGACCAACCCACCTGTAAGACAGGAGGAGGAGGAGGAGGAAGAGAGGTTTTTATGTAGATAAGATGTATATAGCATGACAACATTGATTATGGCAGATTTCAATTGTCTTGACATTGATTGGAATAAAATAGAATCACTAATAATGGAGTGGGAGATCTTTGTATTGGGCTGTTTTATACAATTTGTGAATTAACCAACACACGTGGAAGATGCAGTTGTGAAAATTCTTAGGAAACAAACTGGCTGTGATTATTTCTTGACCATGTAAGCTACTAGTTGAAAAGTCTTGGCAAAGTTTTCTTCTCTTAGGCTGCGACACTAGCGAATTAGCAGCACAGTTTGAAAACAGCTGTCATCAGCACATGTATTTTCATTTTTTTAACAAGAGATTGAGCTGATGCATGTTATGTGACACTTAAGAGCTGGCCTTACTGTATTAATGCAATCGTATTTTAAAAGGTAGTGGAGCAGTTATAACGTGACAGTCCTACAGTCATACTGAGAAGAATATGAACAAAATGGTAAAATATTGGAGGGACATCCCCTTTAACTCTGCAGGAATTACCAGTACAGTATTCCTTATTCACACAAATGCTTCACCCCTGGTCCTGTTTGTTCACCATACTCAGCTTCTAGCAAGCATCAAATACTGTTCTATCATTCATCTTTTAGCCATGTTTCCCTTTCATTAATTGGTGAGCACTCTCAGTCAATGGCGCCAGCACTGCAACAATTTACATTTGGTTCTCTGCTTCTATTTTTCAGGACCCTGGACAATAACTACTAGTATGTTTCATACCAGATTTTTTTAACACAGCAGAGACCAGCTATACATTCATCTTGCTTATTTTTATGTGCTGGGCTGAGTAGCAGGAGTAGCCACATTGCTAACTGCCACAGCAACAACAACCCAGTCTCGCCTAGGAAGAGGAGGAATAAGGAAGAGTGCAGCTGTTTGCTAGGATAGTGGCAAAGGAAAGAGGCAGGAAGGAGAACTAAGCATTCCACGTGATTTTACTTTGAATGGACTCTTAAAAGATATGAAAATAAACAGAGTAAATATTTCTAATTCTAAAGTGTCTGCTAAGATGCAAGAAGGAAATAAAATATGAAAGCTAGCATTCAGTTGAAGGTGAACTATTTATCTGTTCTATTAAATATGAAGATTACAGTTTAAACTCCTATGGCAGTCTTAAATTCTCATCTCTCAGCACATATTCACAAAAGCCCAATGCAATGTTAAGGTGTGAGAATTCCCTTTGCAGCACGCATATCATCCATCTGGAGATGGGCATGAATATTGTCCCCAGCTCCCTATACCACTTACATAGTAAATGATTGCCTGGGGAAAAAAATTAATTGCGAACAAAGTTATAAAAACATTTATTTTAGACTATGAATGCAGAGCTTTGTTCACATGTAAGGATTTCCCCTCGGGCTGTTTGTAATTAAATAAAAGCCCCAGAAATTTAAATGTAGATGTATTTTCCCCCAATGTCACAGCAGTCCTACCTGATCTAAGAGTAGTATATCTCAGTTCTTCCTTGATCATGATTTCTCTGGCAAGAATAAGTTGATAAAATACAGTTTAAAGGGATGAGTTTTTGAT
The DNA here is from genome assembly GCA_007922305.1 of Dermatemys mawii. Taxonomy (NCBI): domain Eukaryota; kingdom Metazoa; phylum Chordata; order Testudines; family Dermatemydidae; genus Dermatemys; species Dermatemys mawii. The sequence goes on from ML677342.1 coordinate 11,252,954, forward strand.
GTCCCTTCTAGAGTCTGCTGTTATGGAATTCTAGTGCTAAGTGGGTCATCAGTCATTCATGGAGAAGCTTCTGCCCTAAAACAGCCCTAGAACTGTGCACAGTTTTTCCTCCATAAAGGGGATGCCTTTCACTGTCACTTTAGGATGTCTTTCACATGTAGAAACAGCTTCCTTAGTAAGTATTATCAGTTCTCAGTAGCAGCTGTAATTACAATCCCTTCCTAAATGGCATTTTCTTTTTGGACTGCAGAACTGTGGCCCTTGCTCTCTGGAACCTTTTCCTCTCTCACCCCTCATTGATTACAAAGCTTTAACATGTAGTCTTTAGCCACAAATAAACATGGAATTCTCAGGTTTCTTAACTCTCGCTAGTGTTTCTATTCTGTTTTCTGTTCAAGCCTCTAAATTAACTAGCAACTAGATTTTCCTCTTTGGATTTTTGTTTACTGCTTAGATTACTTATTGAGTAATCTAGTCTATTCACTGAAAGATGCAGTGTGCTAGCAGAAAATAGAGTGAAATTGTCCATTTTTAACAAGTTACACATGCAATGAAGTGACAAAGAGTCCTGTGGCATCTTAAAGACTACACTAAAGTATTAGAGCATAAGCTTTCGTGGGCTAATACCCACTTCGTCCGACAATGCATGCATCCGACAAAGTGGGTATTAGCCCACGAAAGCTTATGCTCTAATACTTTAGTTAATCTTTAAGGTGCCACAGGACTCTGTCACTTCTCCAATTCCAGACTAACACAGCTCTGATTCTTGACATGCAATGAAAGTTTACATTTTAAAAAGCAATTTGAGATTTTAGACAGAGATCATTACTCTTTAAAAATGTATGACTTTATTCAAAATAAAAAAGGGTACCTCTTCAAAATGTTAACAAATGGATAAAGGAAAGGTGTTTAAAAACAAGAATTTGATATTGAACAATTGTTTAGCATCTGCATTTACAAGTGAATTGTGCAAGTATTGGGCAAAACTGGGAATTATTTTCTGAGAAAACAAAGGAGTAATTCTGTCACACCACCTTGTGATGGATGTACTGTTAGACCCACAACAGAAGTTTTGCTATGGGATGGGGGAGCAGGCAAATAAAGACAGAGCTGGTATACAATACGTAAAATGCTTTTTATTGATTACAAAAACAAAACAGAAAAAAAAGCTTTACTCACTCTGCATTCACACCCCAAACATATTATAGCAGAGTCCAAAGGTCAGAATGGTCCTGATGGCCAGTCGAGATTTCTTCTGATCATAAAAATCATAAGACGTGGAAAGCCAGCAAAAACCACATCTATAGCCACATGGGGCTCTAAATCCATAAACCCCAATGTGCAAAAATCAAAGGCAACCATTTATAGTACATTCCGTCACATCATTGCTTCTTTGCCTTTGTTTACTATGCTTTCTACCCACACAATTCCAAACAAACAATCTTGGGTGGGCCACCATAATTCAAGGAATGCCATTGCCTCCAAATTCCTATACAATCTTGTATCAGTCCAGCTGGTGGTGTTTCCTTTTCTGCTAATTTTCTGTATTTTTCCCCAAAACGTAACAAAATTGAGAACTATTTGTGCAAACTTTAAGTTCTTGCTTAGATTGCCAACTTTCAGTGCACAATGTATTCATGTCAAGCAGACGTCATTCATACTAGGCCTCAATAACCCATAAGATATTACATGAATGTCTCTCTCTTTTATGTAAAGAATGATCTCTAGTACAATATATTCTAAAAATCCTAAATAAGGCATAAAATCCCTTACACAAATCCCTTATTGCAAGTTTAAAGAGCATTCAAGGTACAATAGCATGTATGCTAAATAGTTTTAAGTGAAGTGCTTTGCTACAAGTGGCCAGTTTGCAAGAAATCATTACATCAGTTCTTAAAGTGATGTAAAGTTCACATAGGTAAATTGCAGTTAACACAATTTTATACATTCTAATAAGCACACACAGGCTAATCCTATATACTATTCTACATGGTACTTATGCTATACTATAATTTAAAATAGTAGGCTTACTTTATATATCTGTTGGTATTCCTTTAAATTATAATTGCTGCCTGCCACTACTTCCCATCTCTGATCAGTCAGCCTCTCTCTGCTCTCCTCTTCTTCGTTTCTCTCTGCAGCAGCTCCCCTTCATCCATCCTTTCCATATCACTCTCTTTCTCCAAATCCAATTCAGCCTGCTGATTGCAGCATAAAAAGCTAGCTCTCTGTCTCTCTCCTAATATATCTTCCTAGCCTTGTAAGCAATTACTTCTTTTGCACATGTTCAACATCAACCTTTACCTCAGAGTTATGACTGACAGATCTGATCTTTAGAACAAGTTGTAAGTATGAGTGTGGCTGTTCTTAGCATATTTGTAACCTGACCATGATTCATCACTGAATTTGGTCTGCTGGTTGGATTGTTAGCTTCCCTGGCCCGGGAACTAATGGGAAGTGTGACATGAACCCTGATCCATGTTCCCCCATGAGTGCTCTGACTAGTCAGCTACCTAACCTCTCTCTCCTACCCTGTACAGCACATGGTCAGTAGCTATTAGTTTTTTACATGCTCCCCCCTGTTTATCTCAGAGGGATTCTACTGACCCCTACACATACACTTGGCCTTTTGCCAAGTCACCATCTTACAAATCCTGGGTTTTCTACCAACTGACTAAACTTTTCACCCTATCTGAGGGCCGAGGATGCTGAAGATCAGCAGCTCCCATCTCAGGGTGGAGTAGAAAAAGAGACCAGGCAGACAAAAATGGAGGCTGGAGAATTTGTTTAGTAACACAGCATATAAAGCTGACTGCCTTTTACCACAGTTTTCACATTAGTAAAAATCTATATCCTCTCATGAAGTCAAATATCCTTAAGAAATGCTTTTTTTAATGCTACCCCACTTTCCCAGAACTCTCATCAGTCCTTTCAGACTATGTTATTTTACTTAGAAGCATCTCAGTTCTTCATAAAGAATCTTTTTATTTCTGTAGTTCTCCCTGCATTGCTATAGCAAATACTCAACTGTTTCTTGGACTTTACATATGTTGCACAATCCACTTCTGTGCTTCTTTAGTAAATATAAAAATTAAAATTCTGGTCATAATAAGTTATCACTGTAACTATAGTTACTTCACTTCTATCATTGCTATTAAATATACATTTATTCTCAAATTTAGGGCTTTTTTTAAAATAAAAAAAGAGGGTGTACCTCCTAACCAAAGGAACTTGAGGGGATACCAGAGTTTGCTTTCTGCCTACATTTTGCATAGCAGGGTTTTCAGGAAGAGACATAACCTAAGAACCTTAACTCTGAGATAAGAGTGAAGATGAAAGGACAATACAGGAAGAGGCCTAGGGAAGCAGCAGCAACTAACCTAACTGAGAAGTGCTGTTTGCAGGGTCCCTGCACTGGAAGATAGAGTGTTAGGGAACCCTGGGTTTGCTTATCAGCCATAGATAAAGTTGCATAAACGCTGTAACTAAGTGAGCTACACCTATGTGTCCTCTTGTGGCCAAAGTACCTCTGCCCTGCCCTTTATTCTCCCTGTTCCAGGCTCTTTTACAGAGACTCCACACTCTTGCCAATTGCTACCCTTATAGGGATATAGACTTATTCAGACAATAATATAAAAGCAAAATTCATAGCCCCAAAATTTGTCCTAAGGCATGGCTTACCTCAGAACCAGAGTGAGCAAAAAGGTTCCTTCAGTAAGTCCTTTTCCTCATTTATAAGTTCACATGGGGGTGATCTGCCTCAGTGTTTGGCTTGTATCTGTCATGCTCACGGTTAACTCCCCTGGAGATTTTTCCAGAGTCAGCTTTCTCAAGCAACTCCTTCAGCTTTCTTATAAGAACCAGCTGCTTGCTGTTCCCTTCCCACACCAGGTGTCTCTAGTTAGGTCATTTAGCAAGCTTGCTCTAGGCATCAAGTCTCCTACAGGCAGCTCTTTTCCTCTCTCATAAACCCCACAAGCTTACTTGGGAGTTTGAACAAAGGGATGAATTTAAAGGACTCAGAGCTGAGGCTGAAAACCCTAGGGAGGGTAGATAAAGAGTCTAGAAAGTAAACAGTCTAATACCCCAGAAGGGGTTTATTTGGACTTTGTGAGTTGACCGGAGGCCCAAGCCACTGAAAACCCAACAAAGTTGACCGGAAGCCTGCAAAGGGCACCACACACAAGAAAAAGATTGTGATACCATACCTTGCCACTCAGAAATGTGTCATGGGTGAGTGCCTGATTACATGCCTGTAATCATAAACCTCTCAATATTTGATTTCTCCAGTCTTTGTCATACTGTACATAACAGTTAATGTCAAAAGCCTAAAGGCTAGTGATTAGCTTAAAGCCATCCTCAGACTGATGAGTTATTGAGTCAAATAGTATTCCTCTGTGTTGAAATAAGGAAATTAGTGACATTAACAGACTTAAGAGGAAGGTCAGCACAGTTCTCCTCCGGGGAAGAAGGGTATCTGAGTTGTATAGTTTTTGGGAATAGAAGAGAAAAAGTATGACAGATGGAATAGGGAGCCCTGGAAATCCCTGAAAAAATAAACAGTTTGGACAGAGATACAGACAGATGCAGAGAGGAGAGGAGGAAAGTACCCATTGCCCAGAGTTTATTGTTACAGCTAATAGGTAATGATTTTTCATATAGAATTGCTCTGTGCTGTCCAACTATAGTTGGGGGAAGAGGTTATGGGGAGGTTTCTTCTTTTGCTCCACAGCCCATGTTCATGATGCAAGGCACAAAACAGTAGAACCTCAAAGTTATGAACACGTTGGGAATGGAAGTTGTTCGTAACTCTGAACAAAACTTTATGGTTGTTCTTTCAAAAGTTTACCAGTGAACATTGACTTAATACTAGAGTTTTGAAATATTACTATGCAGAAGAAATATGCTACTTTCCATTTATTTTTTTAGTAATTTATTTTTAACACAGTACTGTATTGTAGTTGCTCTCTCTCACTCTCTCTCTCTCTTTTTTTTTTTTTTTTTTGTCTTTCTGATGCTGCCTGATTTTGTACTTCTGGTTCCAAATGAGGTGAGTGGTTGACCGGTCAGTTCATAACTCTGGTGTTTGTAATGCTGAGGTTCTATGGTATTCCAAACTTACTACTTGAGAGCATTATGTTGGGAGATCAGCAACCACCACAGTTGGTACCTCATGGTGAGACCTGTTCTGCTTTGTGTGTGCTATTGTCAGTTGTTTACATGAGAAGGGATTACATGCTGCTTCAAGTTATGTAAATTGCACCCAACTGTATGTTCCCTTATCCATACTGGCTGTTGTCGGGCATCATATCCTCTGCTGATAGAATGGTTCAGTGCCCACCATGCAGCTAGTTCTGCAGAGCTCTACCCATTACTATGGAGAGTAGCAGCCTACAACAGACAGGACACTGTCATGCTTACATAATAGTAAAGTAAGTCGTTAGTGATGCTTTAAAAGAATTCTCAGAAATCTATTTATTTTTAGTGAGACTCTTGTAGCCTGTGACATGGTCAGTATGGCAGCATCATTATTTAAAATAGTGCCTAAGAAGACAACAAAATTTTAAAGAGCTCTTAGTTTCACATCAGTTGGTAACTCTTAAGGGATCTACAGGTGAACATGTCTAAAAATAGCAGCTTGATTAAAGACAGCAAATGTGATTTCAGAAAAGAAAGGTCATGGTTCATTAATGCTGACTTTTGGGACCTTCTTGGCATATTGCTATTCTGTAAGGGCAGACAATAAAAATGCAAAAGACATTACGGACAATAATTTAGAAAACACCAAGAGAATTTTCTGTGTGAAGCAAATAAGGTGCAGCATTGTGGGGTCTAACAGGAGCAGATTCTATGAAGATAGAAAGTGTCAACTGATTAAAGAGCTGGACACAATAGTATTTTCTCTGAAAAGAGGTCATTGTGAGGTATAGCAGGAATCAATTTTGTATCATTATCTTTTTTTCTAACAATGTCATATAGGCCCTCAAGATCTGTTTCCATTTGTGTGTATGAGTTTATAAGATTTTCATAAACTTTATTTTTCAGGTACATTTGGGCATTTGAAAGCCACAAGCCTGCCATAAAACTTTGAGTCCTCCCACTCATTCTAACATTAAAAGCAGCTTCATTTAAAAATGGAATTGTGTGAACAGTAAACAAAGATCATAATCTGTTATGAACTCCTTGATTATTTTTTGATTAAATAAGACAAGATAAAGAGGACTGTAATAATTTTCTGTGCATAGTCAATGTGTTTTCTCACCAAAACACACATCCTAAACATCCAACAGTCTTTTTCATTTACTTGGTATTTAATGTTTATTGTCCAAAACTGCCTAATTACCAAGTTTTGTTTGCAAAATTAGAAGCATAAATCCTGTATTTTTGGTAAATATATATATTTGGCCCAATGATTGATTTAAAATATTGTTATAATTGTTTATCCACGATACCTAGACAATTAAGTAAACAATATACTGTAAATTGAAGTCTGATTATGTTCCCATATAGATAATATACATAGTGACTAATTTTTTAAAAATCACACAGATTTTATGTTTTAAGGGATGTGGGGGAAGAGGGGTGGTCGGTGGTGCAAGATCTGAGTGGCGCTCACCTCAAGCAGCTCCCCAAAGCAGCGGCATGTCCCCCTTCCAGCTCCTATGTGCTGCCCCATCCACAGGCACTGCCCCACAGCTCCCATTGGCCAATGGGAGCTGCAGAGCTGCACTTGGGGTGGGGACAGCATGCAGAGCCCCCTGGCTGCCCCTATGCTTAGGAGCTGGAGGGAGGACATGCCGCTACTTCTGGGAGCCATGTGGAGCCACGGCAGGCAGGGAACCTGCCTTAGCTCCACTGTGCCATCAACTGGACTTTTAATGGCCTGGTTAGTGGTGGCACCAGGGTCAGTGGTGCCACCAGGGTCCTTTTTCAACCGGGCATTCCAGTCAAAAACTGGACACTTAGCAATCCTATTCCTCCTCCTCCCTTTCTTCAGGAATATATTGTAGATGTCTCTTGTTCCTTTGGTAAGTCTGCTCTTCAGAAGTGACTATTTCATATGCCCTATGAGCCACTGCACAGATAAGTATTGCCTTTTGTTCCCAACAATTTCCATCATATGCACGCACAACGTCCTGAGGCTGCAAAGGCTCTAGTTCTCGTGACCCTCGGTTATAGTGCATTTCAACCCTTTTACATCATGGTCATTGCTAACATCATTTTCTACAAAATTAGGCAGTCTCATTTTTAGTTTTCCGTTAAACAGAATTTCTGCAGGAGACAACCCACATCTCAAAGGTGTTACCATATAGTTAAGCAATGCCAAGTGAGGATTTGAATTAAAGGCTTTCACTTTTTAGTAGCCTTTTTATTATTTGTATACCCTTCTCTACTAGACCATTTGGCTGTGAGTATGTAGGATTCTCTGTAGTATTCTTAAACTCAGTCTCTTGCAAATTTCTTGAGTTTGTATTGTGCAAACCGAAAAATGTGTGACATTGCATCTACAGGAATACTATGTCCAGCAAATATTGATTTAATGCATGTTATTACACGCTTTGCTGTAGTATTGTTCAGTAATGCAATCTCTGGAAAGTGTGAGTAATAATTTAAAATCAAAACATAATCTTTGTCAGCATAATAGAATAAATGAATGCCAACTTTATTCCAAGATTTTAAAGCATAGGCTTTTTCAGAAGTGTAGGCTGTAAATTTTAACATTTCACATTTCTTAACTGCTTTTTCTGTATCCTATTTCATTTGATGCCAATACAACACATCTCTGATCCTTCTACATTTTTCAATTCCTAAGTGTCTTTCATAAATTCTAATAAGCATGTCAGACTGTAAGATTTTGGGATCAAATTAAGTGGTTTCCTCTAAACAAAATGCCATCAGTCATTGAAAGTTCTTTGAAGTGAAAATCTGGACTAAGTATATGGTATCCAGGCCAACCTACTGTTATAACTTTGATCAGTCTTTGCAAGGTTTCATCCTGTACTGCAAGTTCTGCAAAGAGGCCACATTTTGTCAGAGACTGGGTAGGTTTTTTTTTATAAGATTCCCATGCACTATATCAGATTCTGAATAATTTTCTGCTACAGTATTGTCAAAAGCTCTAGACAGAGTGTCTGCTACCACTAAAGTCCATTATGGTTTATAGTCCATTTTCAGTTCATAAAACTGCAACTGAACAAACAGTCTCTGTATTCTGGGAGGAGTGTCAACCAGTCCCACCTTTGCAACGGATATTAAAGGTGTATGGTCTGTTTCAGCAATGACCAGCTGCCCATAGATGAACAATGAAATTTCTTGCAACTGCACCAAAGCTAAAGCCTTCTTCTCAGTTTGCACATATTGCCATCTCGTTTTAGTGAGGGCCCCAGAAGCATATGCCACTGGTCTCCACTGTTCTTCATACTTTTGTAGCAATGTTGCCCTTATGCCTGCCTTTGAGACATCTGTGGACACCTTTATTCTAAGTCTTCTTAATTAGCTGATTCAGGTTTTCAAATTCCTTGTCTTTATTGGCATCCTATGCCCACTGATTATTTTTGAGCAAGAGTGCTCTAAGATTAGTAGTCTGAGCAGCCAAATTAGGCACAAACTTTCCCACAGAGTTAACCATCTCTGAGGCACTCCTTTGTCTATGGCACTCCTTTGTCTACTGGGGATGGCATATTTGTAATTCTCTGAACTCTGTTAGGATCTATTTGGACTCCTATGCCAGTACTCTTCCTCCAGGTATGTGATATCTTGGACCTGAAATTTATATTTTGACTTGTTTAATTTTAATCCTACTGCCCTAACCTTTTCCAGTGCTCACTGTAACCTGTGGTCATGTTCTTCTATTGTTCTTCCACATATTAAAATGTCATTGATGTATACCTTAGCACCTTCTATACCTTCAAATATTTGTTGCACAGTCTTCTGAAATCCCTCTGGTGCAGATCTTAACCAGAATGACAGTCTACAAAAGCAGTATCTTCCATATGCTGTATTAAAAAGTACATAAACATGTGCTACTCTCGTCTAAGGGGATTGGCCAAAATCCTACTAATGCAGCCAATGTGGAAAAATATTTAGCACCAGCTATTTTTCCAAAAATTTGTTCCCTGTGGGTATGGAAATATTTGCTTTCTTGACATATCTGTTAAGTTCTTTAGGGTCCAAGCATAACCTTATGGTTCCAGCTTTCTTTTCCACAATTACTAATGAATGCACCCATTCTGTAGGCTTCTTTACTTTTCTTGATTATTTCTATTGCCCCTAATCGCGCTATTTCCTCATTGAGTGTTTTTCTTAGAGTTAGAGGAACATTTCTTGGGGAAGGTATGTTGGGGCAATTAGGCTCTGTCAATTCAATTTGGTATTCCATTGGTGGTAGTCCTATCCCCTTAAACATCTTGAAACTGCTTCTCAATGCCTGAGCCCCTTGCCCCTGTAATGAGTATAGTCTCTGTGCTATACCTGGAACTTGAAATGCTTTCACGCCTAGCACAGATGCATTTTTTCCTGCCGCAATTACAAATTTTATTATTTCAATCTTATTTCCCCTTAACTCTAGTTCACATGTGCCCAGAGTAGGAATGAGCTCTCCACTTTAAGTCCTTAACTATACCTGTTTATTGTACCTATTTTTTAATTTCAGCCCTTTCACATATATTCAGATCCACATTTGCTTGAGCACCAGTGTCTAGTTTAAAATTCACAAAAGATCCATTCATTGCCAGGGTAATATCCAATCATATGGTGCAGGTGCTTCAAAGATCCTTAAAAAATCCTCTTCTTTTGTACAGCTAGCTCTGTTGTCCTCCTGGTACAGAGTGTATTTCTTTTTGTGCATCTGCTATACCTGCTTGAGCACACTTGCAAAATAATTGAAATGTTTGCACTTTGCCCAAAGGCGAGACATTGCTGAGGTCTGTTTGTTTCTACACCTTGTGCCATTCTTTATGTTGTCCTCAACAAACTCCTTTCCTGCAACTCACTTTTTTCAGGCTTGTACATTTCTGCTGTGCATTGCTGTTGGGTTTTCCCTTTTCATTAAGTATTTGTGATTCTGTCAATCAAGACAGTGTCTTGTTTTCCCTCCAAAAGCGTCAATTGGCTCTGGGTAACCCCTGCTGCTGTGGATATTCTTTCTGCCTTGTCTGAGTTCAAATCTGCATTGTCCAAAGTCTTTTTTCCCCCTAAACTTTGGATCTTGAAAGCCCATCACTATTTGAGCTCCGATTATGGACAGTGGACAGAGACAATAATTAAATGTTTGGCTCAACAGTTTGCAATCCAACATAAATTCTTCGAATGACTCTCCTTCTCTCTGAGTTCTCCTGTAATTTATACCTATCAAAAGCTTCATTTTTCTTGGGTGTGCAGTAGTCTTCAAACTCCTTCGTAAATTTCTCATAACATGCTTACTCTGCCTGACTTCGCTGCATACTATTGTAACCAGCTAGCAATTTCCGCTCTGGAATATTTATAAAACCAGCTACCTTCTGCTTATCTTCATTTTCAACTAAGCCAGCTGCATGTACAGGCTGAATCTCTGTTGAAATCTTTTCCTGTTATGTGCTGCATTGCCAGATAGCTTCAACTCTAGTGGAGCTCTCAGCTGCTCCATTTGTCCTGTATGATCTTCTCCAGTTACGCTTATCTGTCCACTTCTTGTACCATTCTGTGTTTATGGGCTCTGTATAAAGAGACTCCAGATTTTAGGAAACTCAGAATTAATTGTTTGTTATAGATTCAGCTCAGCAACTTAGAAGGTATTGTTACTGCTTATGTGGCTGTGTCAGAACTGCCTATAGGTCCCCCTAATGTATCTATTCAGCTACGATGGCTACAGACCTTAAAGGAACACGTCCTCACAGTTACTCCAGGTCGTGGTAGGTAATCGGCTGAATAAAAATTCCCAATACAACTCTGTGGTCAAAAGGGCTCATGTCATCTTTGGATGAATAAACAGGGATATCGTGAGTAGGGATATCGTGAGTAGGGTGTGTCCGGTGAGGTTGAAGTGCTCTCCTACAGGTTTTTGTATATTGCCATTCCTGACATCTGATTTGTGTCCATTTATCCTTTTTCGTAGGGACTGTCCAGTTTGGCCAATGTACATAGAGGGACATTGCTGGCACATAATGGCGTGTATTACATTGGTAGATGTGCAGGTGAATGAACCAGTGATGGTGTGGCTGGTCTGGTTTGGTCCTGTGATGGTGTTGCTGGTGTAGATGTGTGGGCAGAGTTGGCATCGAGGTTTGTTGCATGGATTGGTTCCTGAGTTAGAGTTATTACGGTGCAGTGTGCTGTTGCTGGTGAGAATATGCTTGAGGTTGGCAGGTTGTCTGTAGGCCAGGACTGGCCTGCCTCCCAAGGCCTGCGAAAGTGAGGGATTGTTGTCCACGATGGGTTGTAGATCACTGATGATGCGTTGGAGAGGCTTTAACTGAGGACTGTAGGTGATGGCCAGTGGTGTTCTGTTGTTTTCTTTCTTGGACAAATCAGATGTCAGGAATGGCAATATACAAAAACCTGTAGGAGAGCACTTCAACCTCACCGGACACACCATAAAAGATTTAAAAGTCAGCATTTTGCAGCAAAAAAAACTTCAAGTCCAGACTGCAAAGAGAGACTGCAGAGCTGCAATTCATTTGTAAATTTGATACTATCAATCAAGGATTGAACAAAGATTACGAGTGGCTAGCTAACTACAAAAGCAGCTTCTCTTCTCTCGCTATTCACACCTCCAGTTCAGCTGCTAGAGGAACACCTCACCCTCCCTGATTAGAGATAACAAGCTGGTTCAGCCTCATTGGACTAACCTTGTTATCTCCCACCTGGTTCTTTCCTACCTATTTATACCTGCCCCTGGATACTTCCACTGCATGCATCCGACGAAGTGGGTATTAGCCCATGAAAGCTTATGCTCTAAAATTTTAGTTAGTCTTTAAGGTGCCACAGGACTCTTTGTCACTTCTGCAATTCCAGACTAACACAGCTACCCCTCTGATTCCTTTTTAATAGGATCTTCTACAAATGGCAACTCTTTAATATTTCTCAACATAGCAGTCTTTTAAATGACCCACTAACTTCCTTTTGAGGAAGTTCAAGTCTCTTCTCTGTGAGAGACTTTGGGTGTGATCCATAACAAGACACACTGTCTTTCTGTGCCTGAGTTCTCCACTTGCAAAACAAGGAAAATAATACTTCCCGCACCTCACAGAGATTTTGTGAGGATAAGCACATTAAAGGTGGTGAGATGCTCACATGCTACAGAAATAAGCCTTATAAGTAAGGCTATGTTGAAGTAACAGAAGTCATGGAATCCATGAGGCTTGAACTGAAAACAGAATAGACTTCCAGAGATCCCCCATGACACTTTCTGCTTCAGCTCCTGGAGCCATGGGACTGGAGCTGACAGCCAGCAGGATCCCGGCAAGGTTCCAGCAGTGGGCGACAGACTCCTCAAGGTCCCCTTGCAGGGTTCCGTAGACCGGTGACAGCCTCTCGGACGGGGGAGGGAGCCGAGCAACTTCCAGCCACCATGGTGGCAGGAGGAACCATGGATCTGCAGCAGCAAAAGTTGGACAGATCACGGCTTCCATGAAATTTTTTTTATTGCCCATGACTTGTCTGACTTTTACTAAAAATAATCATGACAAAATCTTAGCCTTACTTATAAGTACCCAAGATGGAAGACATGATCTGCTTAATTTGTCTCTATAATCACCTTAAAATGTTGGTCCACGCTCGGTTCTCAATTGTACCAGTGTAAATTCCGAATAATTCCACTGAAGTCAAGGGAATTATTCCAGGTTTGTACCAATGTAACTGAACAAAATCTCGCCCTCAGCGTTCCAGATGACAACTTTGATATAACATAATTAAGATATTTCTCTGCTGGTGGAAGTTTTAAATGTGTTGCACAGCAAATGTCTAGACAAATAAACTTAATCTTTCTAGTGTTGATGGCTGTTTTAGCTCTAGTTTTCCAAATAGTAAAACTAAAGTTTCAGTGGACTGTAACTACTTGACAAGGAGCTTCGTGAAGGTAAAACAGAAAATGTCTGTGTTCTCCAAACTATAACTAGGGTTCATTTCTGTTCTGCCTCAGTTAATCTGTATACTAGCAGAGGAAACAGTGTGATGGTTTGCAAATGTCATACAAGTTCCATAATTTTTAGTTTAATTTTGGGGTGGGGGATTGTAAGAAAGGGATTAACTAAAAGAGAGGAAGGGGGACATTTGTTTCAGGAGTCTTCCGTTTCTGTGTACAGAGCTAGTTAATATCTAGGGTGCCAGTAGATGGCACTTAAGAATAAGTAGCATAGTTCCTGGAATTTTTAGGACCAATGCTGCACCATAAATAGCTTCCTTTGGCTCCTTTTTACCTGAAGCTCTTAATATTGAGGGGAGGTTAATAAAGAGGATAAAGGAGAAGTAGAAGTGAAGGAAGGACAGAGGGCAGAAGGAGTGAGGCTGAACTGAAGTGATTGTAGAAGATGGAGCAGGGATGTTATGGCAAGCTGCCAGTCAACCGGGGAAGGAAAGACCAGTGTAAAAACTTGGGAGGAGGAAAACAAACACATACCGCCTACTGTCCCAAAAAATCCAAGTTTCCTGCTGCCCTGTTGATGACTACTGCTGCCGGCTGGCTCTGCTCAGGAGTTTCTCCTTCCTTTGGCCAGGGTAGTGGTAGCACTACCTGGCACCTGGTGCCCTTGTAGGTATGGGAAACTCACCCCTGTACAGTTCTGGTCCCAGGTACTGGGGATGGGGAAGTGTAGGTTAGGTGGAGGCTTATCACTTCCACATGCCCCCAGCTCACACCACAACTGTTCCTGTGTCTGCCTCAGGGTTAGCTCCTCCTGGCATTTCTCCCTTCCCTGAGCCTATATGTTTGGGGGATGATGTGCTCAGACCAGAGGGTCTGGATGAGGGAATGTCGTCTGCAGAGTTTTGGGGTGGGGTAGCAAGAGTTAGTTCTAACCTTTCCTGTAACTACCCTATTAGGGGCTTATTCCTTCACCCGCTTATTTCCCTGGTTCTTTTTGCATGAACAGAATTACAATACTCAAAGTCCAAAGGTGCAAACAATGTGATATTTATTGGGGTGAACTTTCAGCAAGCATGATTTTGGTTCCTTTCCTCAGTGTCCCTCTTCCCAGATCTAACATCACAGAGCCTTGCCTGTGTCCCTGTTCCCATTCTTCCCTTCAGCAAACATGATTCCAATTTCCCACCCCCATTCCCTGTTCCCATTCCCTTCCCGACTTTCTCATTAACTGCAAACTATATAGTAAAACTTGAGTCTTGCTTAGCTATATTTTTATCAATTATTTACTGAAATTTAACTAACCAATCCTAACATTGTACCATAATTATTTAACCAATTATATCCCACCACCTTAATTTTGCTGGGTGTAAACTAATTTAATTATACAGCTAACAATTACAATACCAAACAAAGTATACAAACAATAAAGTGTGAACTACAGTAATAAAACAACAAAAAAATAAAAATTTTACATCCCAGCTATTAATAAGTAAGTTCTTGCCAAACAGAACTTAGTTTGGATAGCATTCTTTAAATCTTTTAGACTCTTCTCTTTCTCTGAAGGTAATAGGCATTATGAGAACAAAATTGTATTCCTAACAAACCCAATAGCACCTTATTTCAATGTAACTAGTTTAAAATGTAAGAATGTAACCATACACTTTCCAGCTTATGGCTGTCTCCACTGTTTAGTGGTCTTCAAATTGGGCTGCGCGCTCCCCCAGGGGTGCACGAGACCCCAGCGCTGCCACTGAGCCCGCCCGGGAGACAGCCAAACTCCCGGGCAGGCTATTTTGGTCCAGCCGAAATGCTTCTGTGGAAAGCGGAAGCTTCCGCTTTCTGCAGCGGCATTTTGGCAGACATACCCTGAGGGCCGCCAGACTTTTCCCTCCACGGAAAGGGGCCGTGGGGGGAAAAGCCTGAAGACCCCTGGTTTAGACAAAAAGCCTAAAAACAGGGCCTCAAACTGTCACAGTAAGGCCTATATCCAGACAAACCAACTTTAATTCTTTCTTTTATACCTCTATAACTAGCTAAGTAATAAAAGATGCACCTACATTCTTAAAGTACATGCCTAAATATCTATATCCTAACCCTTCCCCCCACCCATTTCTGCCCTCAGTCTTTTGCTGCAAGATGGCACTTCATGGGGCATTGTACACCCAGAGGGAAGGGTTGGTGTGAAGGAAAGTTGGAAGAAAAAAGTGGTAGGACAAAGCCAGAGTTTCTAAAGACTCAGAGTTTGCTGTTCTGGCGTGATCCTTTCTGCCTTTCCCCTCTCTCCATGTGAAAATAACTTTGAGGTTAGTAATCTGGGGCAGGGGAGAGCCTCTGAATAACTTAGGGCATAGTTACACTTGCAGATGTAAAGCCCTGAGAGTTAAAACAGCCTTCAGAGAGTGCAGCAAGGAAAGCACTACAGTCTGTTCCCCCTGTCAGCTGCAAGTGCACTAGCATGGCCACATTTGTGGCACTTGCAATGGCACTGGAAGCTGTGCATTATGGGCAGCTATCCCACAGAGCACCTCTTCCCATTCTGGCGCTGTGAGATGGGGGCAGGTGGAGAGGGGCATACTGAGTCCTGTCCCAATGCCCTGTGATGCATCAGTTTACATCCCGGCAATCCCTGAGCTTCCATCCACATTTACCGCCATCTTTCAATGTTTTGGGTACTGTATGCTCTGTCTTCCCTTTCCGTCTGTGGGAATGGAGCCCAAACTGCTGAGGAATATGCTGACGAGTCTCGCCAGCACGTCTCGTTTGGCAGATGAGTTATTCCTTAAGATCCAAAGTGACAGTGAGGAGTCTGACGACATCGACTCGTGTAACGCATGTGGCATTCATGGACATGCTAACCACCATGGAACACCGCTTTGGGCTCAGGAAACAAGCACAGAGTGGTAAGATCACATCGTCATGCAAGTCTGGGATGACGAGCAGTGGCTGCAGAACTTTCAGATGAGAAAAGCCACTTTCATGGGACTGTGTGAGGAACTTGCCCCAGTCCTGCGGTGCAAAGGCATGAGACTGAGAACTGCCCTGATGGTGGAGAAGCTGGTGGCTATTGCAATCTGGAAGCTGGCAACTCCAGACAGCTACTGATTGGTCGCTAACCAGTTTGGAGTGGGAAAGTCGACTGTTGGAATTGTGTTGATGCAAGTTTGCAGGGCCATTAATCGCATCCTGCTCAGAAGAACCATGACTCTGGGTAACGTGCATAACATTGTGGCTGGCTTTGCGCAAATCGATTTCCCTAACTGCAGAGGGGCGATAGATGGGATGCATATTCCTATTCTGGCACCAGACCACTAGCTTCCGAGTACATTAATCGGAAGGGGTATTTCTCTCTCTGGATCTCCAGGTGCTTGTGGATCACCTGGGCATTTCATTGACATTAATGCAGGCTGTTCTGGAAAGGTGCATGATGCACTCATCTTTCGGAACACTGGCCTGTTCAGGAAGCTGCAAATTGGGGCTTTTTTCCCAGACCAGAGGATCACTGTAGGGGAAGTCAAAATGCACATTGTGCTCCTTGGAGACCCCGCTTACCCTTTAATGCTGTGGCTCATAAAACCCAACACGGAGCCTTGACAGCAGCAAGGAGCGGTTCAACAACAGGCTGAGCCAATTCAATATGACTATGGAGTGTGCTTTTGGCCATTTAAAGGGCCTCTGGTGCTCTCTGTATGGGAAGCTGAACCTGGCCGATGACAACATCCCCACAGTTATATCCGTGTGCTGTACACTCCATAGCATTTGTGAAGGGAAGGGTGAAAGATTGACTCAGGCATGGAACTCGGAGGTTCAACACCTAGAGGCTGAATTTGAACAGCTAAAGAACAGGCCTATTAGAGGGGCCCAGTGTGGGGCTGCAAGGATTAGGGATGCCTTGAGGGAGCAATTTGAGGCTGAAAGCCACCAGTAATGTTTGGTTCCCTGCATGGGAGTGAAGGGCAGTGGTTCCAATATTAGTAGGAATCTGTTTTTGCTACACTGACTTGCAGCGCCTGTTGCTTCCCTGGGCTAAGATATCTTTTGCTTAATGCAATAATAAAGAATGTTTTCAAAGCCAAAAAATCCATTTATTGAAAAGAAACACAACTGCCTGGGAAACAGGGCAAGGGGGTGGGGAGGGGAACAGTACAAGCACAGATTTGTGTTATGTCCTGTACTCATACTCAGCCTTCCTGTCTGGAGTGCTGAGCAATGAGTGCTGCACTTCAGGATGGCTATAATGCGTGGTGATGGGAGTTGAGTGCTGTGGATAAGGATCGTAGTTTTTCAGGGCTGGGTGGTGAGGCTACCAGTGTTGGATGCAGCTGGTTGCAATAAGAACAGGGATGTTGGGGGAAGTGAGTTGGAGATGACTCAGAGGCAAAAGGGAAAGAGCTTTGGGACAACAGCTGGAGCTGGGGCAGGCATGGTAGTCCCCCTCCTGCATGGCTGTGAGTGCTTGGATCGAGTCTGCTTGGCACTCCATGATGCTTATCAGCTGATCTGCGCTTTGCTGATGGTGCTCCATGCTTTGGTGCTGGTGCTCCTCATTCTGTTGGTGGATTCTCCTTTCAATCTCTCTCCACTCCTCATTAGATTCTCATTAAGGGACTGTGGCATTACTTCATGCAGTATGTCTTTGCTGCTACATGGCCTCCTCCTAATTCTTTGGAGTCTTTCGGCTGGTGATAACACGGACAGCTGAGATCTCAAGGTTGCATCTGTAAAGGCAAAATGCAACACTTCACAGAGGCAGCATTGTTCATACCAGACAGAGCAATGATTCCCCCACACTTAAGAGCAAGCACAGTCTACACAATAGCAGAATTTGCCCATCCCAAAGTGAGCACACATAACCCATGGGAACCCCAAAATTGTGAGTAAGCACAGGGTCAAGGGGCACTGATTATTTCATTGCTGTACTGCCTTCTGGGTTTCTGTGCCTTGGGGAGAGTCAACAGCTGCAGGGGCCCCTATACTGAATGTAGTCCTCACATTTTGCACAGGAGTTCATCCTGGAAGGTATCTTGCTGCTGAGGGTGACCTGGGAAGCAAGGGAGGGTCTTATACAATGCGACTTCTCCCCTGGCCCATATGCAGCTAGCCTATGTGCAGCAATGGTCCCCTGCCTCTCATGATACAGCGGCATGGACATGTTAGCCTAACTGGGACAAGGACCACAGTGGCTCTCCCAAGAAACCTGCACAAGCGCATTTCCCAAGTTCTGGATGAGACGTTTGAAGAGACCACTGAGGTCGATTACCATGATCTGAGAGAGCACATCGATGTTCTATTCTGCATCGAGGCATGTATGCAGCCCTAACCCTCCTCGCCCCAAGAGCCCACATCGAATAACTTCCTTCCCAAAATAAAAGCTGCTTACCGGGCACCTCCTCTGGTGTTTGTCCTTCCCCAAGCACTGGCTGCCACAACTGGCTACCTTCCTCTTGGCTTCAGAACAGTTTTGACTGCATGTATCTAGGGATTCTGGGGTGGTGTCCTCCTCCTCAGCACCCTTGCTCCTGCTTTCTTCCTCCTCCTTTTGCCTTGTTGAACAGGGCTCTGAAGTGTCCAGGGTGGTCCTCAGAGTGGAGGTGGGGTCACCCCCTAATATTGCATCCAGCTCTCTGTAGAAATGGCAGGTCACGGGGGCAGCACCAGAACAGCAGTTTGCCTCATGGGCTTTGCGATAGGCATTCCGCAGCTCCTTCACTTTAACCCTGCACTGCAGTGCATCCCGGTCATGGCCCTTTTCCATCGTGTCCCTTGGTATCTGCCTGAAGGTATCATAATTCCTGTGGCTGGAGTGTAGCTGGGACTGGACAGCTTCCTCCCCACAATCCTGATGAGGTCCAGCACCTCACCATTGCTCTATACTGGGGTTACTCTGGCACATGGAGGCATGGTCACTTGCAAAGTTTCACTGAGAGCACTCCACACCTGTCTGAGCAAACAGGAAGGGGATTTTCAAAATTCCCAGAGAATTTAAAGGGTGGGTCTGACAGTTGGTCACCTGAGGGCAGGGCAGTAGAGTTTGGAGTGGCCAGAACATGCATTATGGGACACTTCTGGAGGCCGATCAGAGTGCATTAACAGACCAGGGCGTTCGCACTGACACTGCGGCACTCCAGCAGGGGTGCATCAAACGTTATTCCACTTGCTGAGGTGGATTACTAGGAGCGCTCTAGCCATGGAGTCAGAGCATTCTACATGCCCTGCCAGTGTAGACATTTCGTGAGTTAGAACGCACAGGGCTGCTTTAATATGCTCGAACTCACAAGTGTAGCCATGCCCTTAGTCTCTGGACAGATTCTGGAGCTCCTGTCTCGGGTGAAGCATAGCAGCTGGAAGAGAAAGCAAAGCCCAGCAGTCATCCTTGAAAGAACAGAGCGGGTCAAGAAACTGGGAAACAAAAAGAAGCTGTAGCAGCTGACTGCTGAGGGATCTATCTGTTCTTTACAAAAAATTTCCTCTCCCTTTAGTTGTAAGAAAATGATGAAATAAAGTTGGCAAAAGCAGCCTTATGCTCTTTCTACTGCCTCTCAGAGCAGAACTCAGAAATCTTCTGGGGAAGCCCTTCTGGAACAGAGACTATCCCAGCCTGGGGAAGTGAAATGTTGGCATTTACCATGTGTAACAAACTGAAAACACAAATTAAAATGTTCTTGCTTGAAAATGTGCGGCTGAAATGGTCCAGAGTTACTGTCCCCAGGGAATGTGTCCCTCTGTAGAAGCGTTCATAAGTACTGCATTAACTTTAATGCTTTTGAAAAGATGCAGTTGGCTGTGAGATGGTGCAGTATAGGACATCTCAAGAATTTGTGTTATGTGCAATGATTTAGGAGATTGAGCTTCTTCCTAGTAGTGAAAGAACAGATTTTTAATAATGACCTTATTGAGATTAATTACTCTTTCACTATGGATTGCTAAACTTTGATCCACATAAACCCTTTATTGTGACAAAAATATAGGAAAACAAGAGGACGTAATGCAAAAATGGGAGTGTATAAGAGTAGAGCTTAATAGAAATACATGAAAGAAGTTGGCAAAATAGTCACTGAAATAAGAAGCATCAGTTTATGCAAGAGGGCTAGATTTAGAAAAACAAGCCAGAAAATAGATACTGGAGAATTATAGGGGGTAAGAGCCTGATACATTAATATAATTTTTTCTCTTCTAATCTGAAATAAATATCTGATAAAATTTTAATAAAGGACAATTATTTAAAAAATCTAGCTGAAGTGAGAAGAAAGGTCAGGAATGGGAATTTTCTGACTGAACATTACTGCTACAAAATCTCTGCTTAAAGGGTCAAAACTGGGCTCTGAGAAATGCTTTGTGCTGGAGGAGAACTGTGAGAGGAGCACATCGGCAGGAGGAATTCTGGCTGAGTCAGTCAAAATTCTTCTTGGGGGCCCAAGAGGAGCACATGCAGGAGTGACAGACTTGCTAACTTTCCAAAAGGTGTCGTGTGTACTCAGGTCTTTGTCAGGTGGACTCTGCAGACCAGTGTGAAGAAGGTGAGTCCATGGCTACGCTTCCTTTTGGGGACCGGCAATTCATAGCCCAGTTATGCCTGGCTGTTAGGCATGATTTGAGGACTTCAGTAACTCAGGTAGAGGTTGGGGGTCTATTACAAAGTGGGTAGGAGGCATTCTGTAGCCTGCAATGTGCAGGTCAGAGTACATAATCATGATGGCCCCTTCTGACTTTAAAGCCTGTGAGTCTAAGGAGTAAAGGGTCCTTGTGACCTCACCCAAGTGATTCACTCCCATGCAGACTCGAGCAAAATTTAGCCAAACTGTTGGCTGGGGAATGGATTTCTTGATATCATTCACTATTTTATTTTGATAATGCACCTAATGTAATCAAATTATAATTGATTTAAGGGGTATTTATTTTATTAAAAGCATGATCATGAGTACGCATGTATATCCTATTAGGCCTATAATATGCAATGCAATTAGGTGCTGGGCAATGATTAGTCACTGTAGTATCTTTGCTCCAAATTGTACACTGTCATTATTATTTCTGAGGCTGCAGTTCTGTTTCTTCAGTCTGATTCATTCTGAGTCATACAGAACATATCCTCATTGAAATGGGGGGCACAGCAGAGAGGCTGTCGTGCTTGTTCTGCACCATTAGGTAATTGTTTGAGTCTTTCTGCTGGAGATGTGTGTTGTGCAGGCAGTACAAAGAGACTAGAAGAGCGTGGGCATCTGGTGGGAGGATTCAGGCTTAGAGGGGGGGAATACCCAGTCATATTCTACTGCAAAAACGTTGACTTGAGCTTGATTCTGACAAACTCACCAGTATTTCTAGTGTCACAGTTTGTGGACAGCAATTCAAGATGTGAAAACTGTTCTTAGTACAGAGAACAGACCTGCCACAATTCAGTGAAAAAGTTGCTTTATCTGTAGAGAATTGAGGCCTGAGTCTGATCTCTCATCACTTTTTATGCCAGTGTAACCCCATTGACATTAGTGAAATTGCTCCTGAATACAACCGGCATGAGAGAAATCACAATCGGGTTCCTAGTCATTTTAGTGTGTTTTATGGGTTAACTCATCAACCCTTTCAGTTCCACAAAGAGCAACTTTTACTCTATTGGGTAAGAAATGGGGTCAGGCATGTTCTGGTTTGAAAGGGATATCTGCATCAGAATGGTATAGCAAGGTGAGGCAGCTGCTTCCATGCCGTAGTTTTATTTAATTTGCTCATTGTCTTCCTAAAATGCAGGAGTAGAGTCTCATGTTGGGGAGATAACAGATACAAATGAATAAACCAAGGCTGGGTGCATCAGAGAGCTGAATATTTTGCCATAAAGGAGGTACCTACATAAAGATGGCATGTCTCACCTCCCCTGTGCCACCAGCTCCACAGGACCATTATGGATAGCTAAGAAAACCTCTCTTCCCTTACCCCACCGATTATAGGGGAGAAAAATGCCTGAATACTTGATTTGGAGTAAAGAGGGGAACAAAACAATTGTTGACCCAGACTGTGCTTCATTTTGAAGCACTGGCTGAAATACAATTGATCTGGTTCAGCAGCAGCAAAGACTTGTGCTGGATAGAGTCATGAATAGCAGCTTCAGAGAGCAACAAGAAATGCAAGTTACTATGTTAGTACAAAATAACCAAAACATAACAATAGCAATGATAACAGTTAAAATAAATATAAGAATGTTATTGGAATTGCTTTCAGGTAGCCTGCTGTATCAAGAGAAAATAAATAAGTTTGTGGTTTTCCAGATAATGTCTTATTTACTTTGAAATGTTGTAAATTATAAGAGCTTCCTTTTTTAACTGTGTAGCTTGAAGTAAAACCCATTATCAGCTCTTTGTTTGAATTCAGTTCACATTGTCTTCTCATAGGCTATAAAGAGGTTCAATCTGTTCCAGAACAGTAATCACAATCCATTAAACTCTGTTCTCTGTAGCCTTTGTTCCCAGTTGCATCCAATACTGTAACTCTGTACGTGTGTGTGTGGGTGTGTGTACGCACATGTGCTCACGCTCGCGCTCTCTCTCTCTCTCTCTCCACACACACACACACACACACACACACACACACACACACACACACACACCCTCCCTCTGCTTGTCTGCCCTTCAACAGAATGAAATTACATTGGAAAACAAACCTTGAAGATTTTTTTATGTGCCCTTTTTTTAAAAAAATCCCTACATGGGCAAATAGAATTTTAAGGCTATATTTACAGAATTATTAATACTATAATCCATTTAGTCTTCTCAATTGTCAGGTTAATCTATGTGCAGTATTTAAATCATATGCTGATGCCAAAAAAATCAAAATTCTTCTCTGTAACAGACACTGACTAACCATATTCCGATGTGTTGAATTCCGAGTTCACTGAGCTCATAATGTAAAATGTTGCCTCTAAAATTTTGGGCCTGATATTCCTCAGGCACTAAAGCAAATTTTATACAGCTGTAATGCCACTGATTTCAGTGGAGCTGCTCGTGACTTACACTGGTGGGGGATCAGAATTGGGCACTTATTAAACTTATGGGCAGTGGTCAATGTATTCATTATGAATGATTAAATGAACAAGGGGTTGTTAGAGTAAAGCTGCAGCCAACCATTTTCTTTGGGAATTTATTGTTTAAGATCAGTGGCTTTTGAATGTGGGGATACAGCTGCCTAAGGGACAAGAGAAGAGGAAGGAAGTTAAGCAAGCAGCCTGCCCTGGCTCTGCACTGCAGGAGGCTCCAGGAGAAATAACCCACATTCCTTTGACTCTATGCCAAACTCTGAAAACAGTGGAGCATTCTATATGCCGTTGAGAGCTCCAGAGGGGTTTTTTAAGCCATGCTGAAAGAATTATAGTTGGCTGAAAGTGTAGCTGTGCCCCTTTAAACTTACCTCTTTGAAAAGTCCATGTAACTCCGAGATGTTGATGGAGGGGAGCAATATCAGTTGGAAATAAAGCACCTTGGAAATAAAGCTCCCTGGCCTGCTGCCCCATGCCCAAGTCTACAGAAGAGCCTGTGTTGTAGGGGCACATTCCTGCAAAGGCTCTGGCCATGATCCCAAAAATGCTTAAACATGTGCTTAAGTTGAAGCATATGCATTGTCCCTTTGGGCTACTCAGATGCTTAAAGTTGAAGTGCTTATGTATTTTGTTGGACGGGGCCACAGTGCTCAGCAGTTTGTAGGATCAAACCCTTATGCTCTGTTGTCTGGTATCTGAGGATCAATAGTGAGCTGTGTTGAAGGCAGTGCCTTGAAACAGCTGCTTTCATTTGTCATAGACCCTTCTGACCGTAGCAGATTTTAATTGCACTGGGCAGCCTTAACTCCCCCTATGTCCTCTCTACTTGAAAGTGATAGTGATTGCAATTGCAGGGGAAAAACTTTTGCAGTATGGCTCCGGAGGGAAGGGGAGTGGCTGGGGGAGGTTCAAGGAAGGATCTACTCTTTGCACCACTGCCCTGAGAATTCATGGGAATTAGCCTGCTTTTTTAAAGAATTGTAGGGCTCCATGTAGTTTCTATTTCCTAACCTCTCCCTTTGCACAAGATCAGAACCACCCTCCCTCTCACACTCCATTATAGGGAAATGGAGAGAAACCTCTTAGAAGTGAATCTCATAGATTACAAGGCCAGAAGGGATCATTTTGATAATCGTGTCTGACACTCTTTATAACACAGACCATAGAACTTCCCCAAAATAATTAATGGAATATATCTTTAGAAAAACATCCATTCCTGATTTTAAAAAGGTCAGGGATGGAGAATCCACCATGACCCTTTGTAAATTGTTCCAATAGTTAATTAGTCTCGCTCTTAAAAATGTACACCTTATTTCTATTCTGAATTTGTCTTCCTTCAACTTCCAGCCACTGGATTATGTTGTTGCTTCTCTGATAGACTCAATGGCCCATTATCAAATATTTGTCCTCCATGTGGATACTTGCAGATTGTGATCAAGTCACAAATGCTTCATTGCTGTTTTCCAGAGGAATAACTGCCATGAACAACACTCATGAGTCGCCCTACATGTAACCCTTCTGCTGGCCAGCATTGGCAACAGCAAGGGTTGGGTTCAGTATGAAGTGGTTCCTTTTGGCAACAGTTCAACACAAAATCAGCTCAAGCCTCCATTTTCTGGGGTGGCAATTTTCTGGGCAGATACTTAGAATGGCAGATTTGGCCTGGCTGCTTCTCCATCATGACAGAATTTGAGTGGTGTGGAGACAGCACACTGACATGTTGTCCAACGTGGCAGGCTGCCTTGAGCTGGCTTCGCAGTTGGTTACACTGGCTTCGCAGTTAACTTGCTCAGCTCCTGAACTGCACCTAAGAGAGAGTCTGTGCTGCATATCTGTGTGCAGCTAAGTTAACTATATAGTTAATTGCCTTATCACCTGGATTGCACCAAAGGAGGAAAGACTGCTTCTGGTTGAAACGTGAGAGGTGACAATTATTAAATACATCCTTAAATAGAAGAGAACCTACATTCCAAAGCTTTAGTCAATAAAGATATACCGGACTTATATTTACAGCTATTTAATATCTAAAAGAAAAAAATACAGATAATAGAAGTTTGCAGGAAAAACTGCAGTTAGGTGATAGACTCTTGCTCAAATACTACAGTTTATCATGAGGGAATGAAATATTGTATCATAGTATTTGTGCACAAGGGGACAGATTTAAGGTTAAGAATATAGGCTTAGATTCTCAACTTCAGTGGTGTTGCGTCCAGAGCAGCTGGTGGGTGGCTTAATGCCATCTCTGTCTCCCTGTCCCAATTCTGAGACTGGACCTGTATCCATTTGGCCTCCAGAAGAACTTAGTGGCCTCAGGTCTGCTCTAAGTTGTGTGCAGCTGCTATAACCCCTTTGGGGACATTGGATTAGTTAGAGGTTACTGGAGTCCAGCAGTATTTCAATCATATCCCCTTTCTCCTAGCCATGACCAACATGTCCATGTGCCTGGACAGGGGTGATGTAATGGCTGCTGTCTCAGCTCTATATTGCCCAGGGACTTCCCTTAACCTAGTGGAATCCCCAGGTAGCCCGTATGACTTGAGCCTCCAGCACAGTTCAAAACAGCCAGAGGGGAAGAGTTTAGGATCTGGCCCATAGTTCATAGCAGATTAGCAACATGGCACCATTGTTTTCAAATTATTATAAAGATAAAAACAATTGAATGTAAATTGCAAATAAAACATTAATCTCAGTTTCCTTCCCCCCTTCTCCTCTCTATTTTTCTGTTCCTTGATCATTTCCAGTTGAGAATCAAAAGGAGGGACCAGAATGCTAAAAGCTTTTCTCACAGCAGTGTGTGTGTATGAGTGTGTGTGTGTTATGAATGCCAGCACTGATTGCAACAGCATGAGCCAGCTTCAGGGAACAAAGACTGTTTTCTCCTCCCTGCCATTCTCTGTTCCAGAAATTAATCTTGTGTGTGTGCGTACACATCCCACAAATCATCGCTGGGACTGGAATTCATCCCTTCCTCTGAGTACAATGTGCTCAATATGCTGCTGGAACCGTCACTCACCTGTTATTGAAACTAGTCTGTGAGCTGTAATATGGAATTATTTTACTACTACAATTACTTTTTTTAAGACTGTCTTTGACTGCAAGATACAATAGAGTTCAAATACCCTTGATAAAATACAACATGCATTATTCGAACACAGCAGTTGCTTGGATCCCTTCCAGACATGGAGATGCTACATACATCCTTTTAAAAAATGAGATGTATCAGAGATTGGGACTCCTATTAGATATCTGACTATTGGCTATCAGAGATGGGTGTATTCTTGTGGCAGTTCATTAGTTGCTGGAGGAAAATGGAGGAAGGGTACCCCAATGGCATTTTACATGTGTAAATTCTGTCATTTCTGTGCTCCAGTGGCAATGCCCCATTTCACATTAAATGATTGAATATGCAAAATTGCCTACACACACATTAAAGCCATGTTTTGAAAACGTTTATTGACAAGGTCAAATTTAACCTCTATAAGCCTGAACTACTTAGGGTCAAAGTGTTTTAATGTGTGTTGGGGAGTTGGGAGGGGAAATGGTACATTTGCAGAAAACATTGCAAATCATAAAGGACTGGAGTGAATAGATAATTCTATTTCCTGGGGGACAGGAATCCTGTCTGAATAATTACATTCAGCCTGAAGTTCCTTTTCCCTGGCATTTTTATGGATGCAGTCTTTTTCCTTCGGAAACAAGGAGCAGCAAGGGATCTGTATTCTTCTTACTTTGCCTGCTTCAGAGATGAGGCAGGAAGGACAAAAGAAGCCCAGATTAGTTTTCCTGCTTTGTCTTTCAAATCCCCAGTAGCAGTGCAGAAATGCCATTGCAGTTAGCCACTATTTAATATGGAAAATAAGCAATATGCATTACAAGTACCTGTTAAAATGTAAAAGTGGGTAGTGCAATAGTCAGGACTGAAAGGCATTGCCATCGGCGTGCAGGGCAATATTGAGGCACATTGGTGAGGCATATTGTGTTCTTTCTGACCAGACTGTACATGTCTCTGTATCTTAGTAACATGTGTTTGGTGTTCCTCAGTGACTATGTAATAATAGCACTTGTATAGCATGTCACAATTTCGAAGTGCTGTACAAGCAGGTAAGGGCTAAATTCTGAGTTTAGGTATAGCCCTGCATAAGGATGGTTTATAAACTGAAACAACTCAGGAGTTGGCCTGGGAAGCATTATGACTCAGACACACCTTTGAGTGTAGGGACTAGTTTACTGATCCCTATATCAGAATTAAATAACTGACCATCCCATGCTTGTTCAGCTACCGTGGTCAGAGAATGGGGTGGAGTGCAGGCTGTGCTCATTCCCCCTTCTACCTGAGAATAATGGGAATGTTAAAATCAGTGGTTATAACCGATGGGGGAAGGATCGAGTGGGCACAAGGGGGGTGCAGTGGCAAAAATGGTGACACCTATTTCAGAGTCAGTGATAACTTGGAAGAAAATGATCTTGAATGCATATGGGTTGATGTCCTAACAGTTAAAGCACAAGATGGGGTTGTGATGCTGGTAAACCAAGCATCAGCTCTGACCAAGGCTGTAGGTATTAGCTAAGAACTGACAAACTTATAGCTGGACACCAAACCAGTTCACCTATATATTTGTTTTGTTCAAAATAGGTATTCATCTTAAAGAATGTAAGTTGCTGCATGCATTCATCTCACTTGTAATGTCAGTATTCCATGCAATAAGAAAATATGTATGTTTTACATTATAAGTTTGAAAGTGTTTGCTCTGAACTACTGAATCCGGGCATGGGAATCCAGATGTCCCTCCTCCCATCTAGGAGGAGTATCAAAAAC
Organism: Dermatemys mawii; assembly: GCA_007922305.1. Classification (NCBI taxonomy): domain Eukaryota; kingdom Metazoa; phylum Chordata; order Testudines; family Dermatemydidae; genus Dermatemys; species Dermatemys mawii. The sequence goes on from ML677342.1 coordinate 11,280,842, forward strand.
TAAGTTGATTCAGAGGAGATTTCAGCTGCTCTCTGTGTGCTGAAAACGCTACTCAGTACTAGGCGCTGTCCGGCATCAGTGGTGCTGATCTGTCACCATTAGCTGAAGCAGAGAAAAGATTGAGATTTGCGCTTATGTAAATTTGTGAAATTAGAGTAGTGACAATAAGGTGTATATAAATGTAATTTGTTTAGTAATTTATAACAGATTAAATAGTTTAATAGCAATAGTTTTAAGCAGTCACAGTAAGGCAAAACAAAATGGCAGCCACAAGGAATTAGACCTGTGAATACCAAAATGGTGACCTTAGAATGGTCTGACCAGGCAGACTGGGGTGAAATAAAGGTCACTTCCACACAGGAAGGCAGTGCTCATTAAGGTAGAATACAAGGCTTCAAACAGGTGCTGCTCGAAAGGCACAAGTTTTCACTCAGGTCCACATTCTAAAGGGCTTGAAGCTGAACGCTGGGTCAACTGTATGTAAGGCAGATAGCTGGAAGGCTTTAGTTAGTGTGTCTGTCCATGTTTGAGGTCATCTGTGTGAGTGAAAGACACTGGCGTGAGTGGGAGCAGTAGCGAAACCATTAAGAAGATCAAGACCAAGAAGGAGAACATCATAAGAGCTGAAATCATAGAAGAAAGAAGCAGGGCTTTGAGCAACATCAAGAGACCAAGCAGAGGGACCTCTCAAATGGAATAGAAGACATCGAAGAAAGTAAGCATAATGATTTTTAAAAGACAACTCCCATTGAAGTAGGTGTATGCCTGAGTTAATAAAGCTGGATGTCTGTGTATGTGTGTCTAATATTTTAATGCTGTGCTGTCAGCATTCTGCATGAGACTGGCCGTTGCATGCAGAATCTAACTACCTAAAACTGTATTAATTATATGATACTGGGTGTCTGAATATGCATATGTGTTGATAGAGTTTGTATTCTCATTTATGCCTGTTATGTTTATGGTTTATTCCTTTGGTATATGCATTAGACTTATTGTGTTAGGGAATATTATGTGTGTTATTAAGGGTATTTAATTTTTAAAGAAATTACTGCCTGAGTGTTAATCCTTTGAGAGGAAGGTTGTATTCATGTTCTCCTAAGGGTTAACGGAACTAGGGGAGTCCTCTGCTGGTCACAAGATTCCTCTGCTGGTCACAGACAAACTCCCTGGTAAATCCCGGGAAATTCCTCTAGGGTAGGCCACCACCTGTTAACTGGGTTAATAGGGTAGAAAGGCCATTGTGGGGTGCCTTATGTATGAATTTTGGGATAACAAAGTGGGCTATTATAAAGTGGCTTAGGTACATGTGAACATGACTTGAACACATTTATAATGTGCAAACAGAATAACGTCCTGACCAATAATATGTACTTGGTGCTTTAAAAGGGCCAATTTCACAAAGCTAAAAACAATTATGAGTAAGGATAAGATTGTCATGGATTCCATGACTTTCAGAGACCTCTGTGACCTCTTCCACTTCAGCCCAGGGGTGGATCTGTCTGGGCTGGATCTGTCTGCTGACTGGATCTCCCAGCTGCCACTGGTGGTGGTGGGGAGTCCCCAGCTGCCATGGGGCTCTGCTCAGTCTCTCTCCTCCCCCTAGCTCAGGTTTCAGTCATCGTCGTCCCTGTCAGTCTCCCCCATTATTTTTAGTAAGATACAGACAGGTCATGGCTTTCATGAATTTTTGTTTATTTTTCCTGCAACCTGTGTGTGACTTTTACTAAAAATAACTGTGACAAAATCTAAACCTTAATTGTGAGACAAAAAAAAGTGAATGGTAAATGGGACTTGATTAAGAACACTTTACTAGATTCTCAAAGAGCCACAACTGAGGTAAAAGGTCATATTGGTTAAACAGCTGACCTGGTTTAGCATGGCAGTGAAGATAGCTATTAAAAAAGAACAATTGGAAGAAAGGGGAAGTTAATAGTAATGAATACAAGTCAAATGTTAGGACTAAAGAAAATTTATAAGGAAAGTAAAGAGATACAAGGAGGAGTCCCTGGCCAGTAACTAGAGGACAATACATTTTAAAAGTATATTTAGAAATAAAAAGGAATCCTAAAAATGGTATTGGTCTATTACTAGATGGAAATGGTAGAATTATTAATAATAAGGCAGAAAAGGAGAAAGTGTTCAATAAATATATCTGCCTTGTATTTAGGGAAAAACAGATTATGTGGTCATAACATATGATGATCACTCTTCTTTCCATTCCATGAGTACCTCTGAAGGATGTTAAAAAGGAGCTACTAAAGTTAGACATTTTAAATCAGCAGGTGTGGATAACTTGCATCCAACAGCTTTAAAAGTGTTGGCTGAGAAGCCCTATGGACCATTAGTATTGATTTTCAGTGAGGCTTGGAACACTGGGGAAATTCCAGAAGACTGAAAAAAAGTTACTGTTGTGCCAATATTAAAAATAAAATAAAATAAAATAAAAGTTAAGATAATGATAGACCTATCATTTTGACATTGATCTCAGGCAAGATAATAGAGTAGCAGATACTTAACTAGATTAATAGAGAATTAAAGGAGGATAATTCAATTAATGCCAGTCAACCTGGGTCTATTAAATATAGATCCTGCCAAACTGACTTTATATTTTTTGAGTAAATTAAAAGTTTTGTTTATAAAAGTTATAATGCAGATATAATATACTTACATTTCTGCAGGTTTTTTCACTTGGTATTCCATGACAATTTTATATTCTACTTTTTTAATAAAAAAAATGATACATTAAATAGATTAAAAGCTAACTAACTGATAGATCTAAAAATGTAATTGTAAATGGAAAATCATCATCAATCAGGTGTGTTTATAGTGGATTCTTGCAGGGACTGGTTCTTTGCCCTATGCTAGTTAACCTACCTAAGATAGTTATGTGAGCTGTATGTAAAAACATTCTTTGTTTAATATGTTCTTTTTGGAACTATAGAGTAGTTGAGAATTTCTGGGAGAAATCCAAGACTCCGGTTTATTCTGTGATGGAAAATGAAGGCATTGTACTACAGTGCCATATAATTTTAGTCTTGTAGAGACTCCTGGAGCAGCCTGAAAGGGAGTGTGACTCAGCCCCAATCTCCCTCTGACTTCTGCTGCTGCTCTAGGGAGGGAGAAAATTCATGGAATGCTCTAGCTCAGCCAGAAGATATGGCATTGATGCAAGAGCTACAGTGAGGTTTTGTGGCCTGTGTTATGCAGGAAGACAGACTCAATGGTCCATTGTTCCTTTAATATATTAAAGATGAAAAATTTGGTTGATAAAGGTAATTGTACTGATCTAATATACTTAGATTTCTATTTGACTTGGTACCACAAGACATTTTGATTTAAAAAAATAACAACTAGAAAGGTATACAATTAACATGGCACAAATTAAAGGGATTAAAAACTGGCTAACAGAAAACTCAAAATGGAATTGTTAATGGAGAATCAAGTGTGTGTGTTTCTAGTGGGGTCCCACAGAGATCTGTCTTAACAATGTTAAAAAGCATAGGGTCATGCAATGACCTGGAAGAAAACATAACCATCACTGATAAAGATTGCAGATTACCACACCTCCTATTTTTGGGTCAACAATGAGGAGGATAGGTCACTAATAGAGAGCAGTCTGGATTGCTCGGTGAGTAGCCACAAGCAAATATGTTCTAATATGGCTAAATATAAGTGTATCCATCTAGGAACCAAGAATGTAGGCTATGCTCACAGGATCGGGGGCTCTATCCTGGGAAGTAGTGACTCTGAAAAAGTGTTGGGGGTGATGGTAGATAATCAGCAGAACATGAGCTCCCAGTCAATGCTGTGTCCAAAAGGGCTAATGAGATTCTTGATGCATAAGCAAGGGAATCTCAAGTAGAAGTGAAGAGGGTATTTTACATCTGTAACTGGCACTGATGTGACTGCTTCTGGAATTGTGTCTACTTCTGGAAGAATGTTGAGGAAAATGGAGAGGGTTTAGAGAAGAGCCACAAAAATAATTAAGACATGGCTCATTCTGTTCAACTTAACAAAGAGAAGGTTGAGTGAGTTGCTTGTAGTCTAGAAGTAGCTACATGGGGAACAAATATTTGATAATGGGCTCTTCTATCTAGCAGACAAAGGTGAAATATGATCCAGTGGCTGGAAGCTGAGGCTAATAAATCTGAACTGGAAATAAGGTGTATATGTTTAACAGTGAGAGTAATTAAGCATTGGAACAACTTATTAAGGGTCAGGATCGATTCTCCATCACTGACAATTTTTCAAGCAAGACTGTATGTATTTTCTCCAATGATACGCTTTAGGAACTATTTTGGGGAAGTTCTAGGTTACACATGAAATCAGATTAGATTATCACAATGGTCCCTTCTGGCCTTGGAATCTGTGAACCTACTGATCGGGCAGAAGGAAGGTGAGGAGGGGAAAAAATCATAAATATGCCAAAATGAATCTTGTTGCTTTGAATAAAAGGGGGAAAGAGTATGGTGAAATTATATCTAAGGTGCAGCTGCCTTCATTCCCTCTCAGGGTATTACTGATGTGTGAAATTCAGCTCTCTGTCAGATTTTTTTACACTCTGTAAATGTATGTACAATCCTAGCAAGTAGCAAGCTATTTTATTTTATTTTTTTTAAGGTTGGAACAGAATGACTGACTGAATGTTAACTAAAGGGAAACCTGGTATTAGAGTCAAGAAATGAAGCTTCAGCATGAGATCGAGTAGGCATTAATTTGTCAGTTCACTGCTGAGTTCTTGATGGAGTTGTCATGGGTTCCTCAGTTGAATCGGCATTACACACCAGGTTCTAATTTCTCCTCTAGAAACAGCTGTTGGAGTCAGCACGAAAGCAGCATCTTGTCTTGAGCTTAGGATACCCTCTCAAAATCAGCTTTCCCAGTTTTGCATGGTGTCAGAAACAAATGAGGATATTCTGGATAAGGAAACTAATTATTCATTTTACAATTTTTTTGGAAGGTGTGAGTTTGTTTCACTAAGGTTTTTAGTAGTTGGCCATGTATGCTAATCCTGAATCAGTCTTCCATCTGATAGGAATAAGAAAAAAAATTATATAAAAAAAAACGAACTAAAGTTCTGATCCTGCAAAGACTTTGGCACATGGTGCATGCTTCATTGTAAAGCAAATATATAAGTATTTGTAGGATCAGGTTCAATTGGGTGGAATTCTTCACTTTTCTTTCACTTATTGCCTAGCTGACACACTTAACTTAGCAAAGAGACAGATTGTGGCCCATCCTGTGCAGCAGGATAAGGAAGAAAGGCTGTGCCCATTCTCCATCCCTACCAGGGTCTAGAGAGGGTGTAAGAGATTGAGCACATCTTTCCTTGCTCAGGTGTGCTCTCCTACCACATACTACATGCAGGGGAGGAGTCCCTGTAGAGTCACTATATAAACCATCATCAGATATAATCTGTGTGGTTCTCTGCTCTGTTCAGTGTTGATAGGTCGGCTGTGTGTGTGTGTTCCCTCTGTGTGCTGCCCTGGCCCTGCAGATCGCTGGCACAGCAGACCCTGAGAGAACCTCCAATGACCACAGATTCCGATAAGGTATGAAAGCACCCAGCCAGGTTTATTGTCAAACGAAGCACAGTACTAGTTTTCAGCAGACACTACAGGTAATACTACGAATATGTGCCTCTTGACAATGGACAGCTCAGTCAGTGGTGGGACACTCCACTGCCTCCTAGGCCAGACAAAGATGTCCACGCAGGGTTGTATTCTTATACACAGGTACAACGCATTGAGGTACAATTCCTCTGCGTGTTGGGGTGATGCCTCTCTCCTGGTACATGTTGGTTTGAACAAACAAGTCTATCCATCATATTATCCTTTTGACCCTGTCTTTTAGTATGGATCAGTTGGTTCCTCATTATCTCTGTGGAATGTATTTGTTCTGGTGCAATCCTGGCACATGTTTATCCTATTAGTACTTGATACCCTTTAGATATGTGTATGCATCCAATTAGCAGTCACCTTCTTGCCAACTTGTGCCTCTGGCTCACAGCTTAATTTTGCTTTGTTAGCGAAGTCTTGACCATTACTTTAGTTTGAGCCTCAGGCTTCATATCAGGCCTCTGATACAAGGGTTAACATTTCAAGGCCTCATCTTACTACATGAACCACTTGAGAAGGTGGGCAGGAGGGGGTGGGAAGTGGGTGGAGCCTTGAGTCCACTCCCCCAAAACACACCAGGTAGCATATTTAGTGGGCCAGTAGTAGCTTTACTTCCTCCCCAGAGCAGTGAGAAGACCAAGAGGGAGACTGATTCCCTGAGCCCAGGCTTCTCCAGGGAAGTGTAGTAACTTGCTGCCCCTTGCTATGGGTTAGCCAGAGCTCCATAATAATCAGTCCATAATATCTTTAAATTAATCTAACTTTTTTTTAGAATATTTTCATATACCTCTCCATATGCTGGGTAGGTTTATTGGCTACAATGTAGCTAAAATAGACTTCTACAATGCAAATCTCCATAGGACACACTACTGTTTCTCTGGATGTCTTAAATGTTACTATTTCAGATTTTCATAGGAATTCTATTGATAAGAAGAAAAGATGTATAGCACTTTTATAAATTTATCTCTGAAATTATTTTCATTTGAAGGTTTCTAGTCATTGCACGGTCGTACAGAAAAATATTGCATGGTAAATTACTAACCTCCTTTAATGTAAGAAGATATATTTTTACTATTATTGTAATATTCCCACTGCAGATTCTGAAGTTCTCATCTTGACACTGTTCTTCAGGCATTTTCTGCTTTATTTGATACCAGTGAATAGCATATTATAGCGGCTTTTCTTATTGCCTGGTGCGTACAGGGGGCTAGCTGGTGATATTAAATTTCATATAATGCAACAGCAGTTACTCTTGATTTTGTTTGGTATAACCTGTTTTTGATAGGACCATGCTGTTTGTTCATTATTAGCCCCCTCTCTTCCCCTTGTTTACATAAAAGCTTTTTTTCATATGATCAGATATTTAACCCAGAATAGACATTGGGTGACATAGCTGGTGATTTCCTAGTTCTTCCTTATGGCCCTTAAATAACAATGATAAAATAAAATCTCTAGAATCCAGTTTCTCTGAAAATATTTGTCTGGAGATCTGTGTATTGGTAACTCTGTTGAAAAATAGTGTATTATCAAATCCTACAGGATTTTCCAGGTCTGTAACAGCATATGTTTCTCCTGTCTGCAGCATGTTGCCTAGATTGCAATTTCCCCCATCTTTTCATAAACACTATTGTAGTTTGCAGTTTGCTTTTATTTCTGCCAAGCCAATATATTGTTTGCTTGACTTTTTTTGCATGTTACTTGCTTAGACTGTAAGTGGATTTTTCATAGTACACAAGGTAAAACCAAGTTAACCTGAGTCCATCTAAGGCTTGGGCCTTAGGGGACAGGTGAATTGAAAAACTGCATTTTGAAAGGCGGAGAACTGTGGACAGGGAGGCTGAGAGCAGCTGCTGCTGCCAACTCTTACAAAAGAAACAACATAATGAGCCAAATTTATCGCTGAATGTAACTCAGCTGAAGCCAGTGGTGGTATGCTAGCAATGAATTTGGTTGTCTGTCTCAAACCCTTTAATCCAAGATTCAGAAATGTTCACATATAAAGGAAAAGAAGAAATATCAAAGAGAACCTGTTTTGTGTTTAGCCTCCTTAGATATGGAAGTAGAAATTTATTCTGACTGTAGAATAGCCTCACTGCATTTTTTTTCATGTTACCATTAAAACTCATTTTATTTGATCTCCCTTTATTTTTTTAAGTATTTTCTTATTATGTAGTTAATGATGATACTGTGTTTTGTTCTGTGTTTGCATAGTGCCTAGCATAATAGGGTCCTGAGCCATCGGGCTCCTAGGTGCTACTACAGTGTAGAATAATAATGTTTTGACCTTTCTTCCGAACCCTGAGTTGTTTGTTGTTCCCAAGTAAGTCTAGTTTCCATATTGTATTATATATTATTTATTAAATGCCATTCATTAGCTCAATGCTGGACAACCAAACACTCCTGCATCAGCATCAATTTCCTGGATACCGCGATCCACTTCAAGAGTGGAACCCTAAAAACAATTATCTATAAGAAATCCACCTCACCTACTTTCACAGATCCAGTAACTACCCCAAACACACCAAGAAATCTGTTATCTTCAGCCAGGCATTCAAATACCACCTTCATATATTTAAAACTGCCTTCCACAAACAAGGACAATCCTCAAGGAAAGTAGATTGCATCATGCAATGGGCCATCCAAATACTGCAAGAGAACCTGCTTCAATATAGGAAAAAAAACTCCACTCCAAGTGCACATCTCTAGTTGTCACCTACCACCCCCACTGGAAGCCATGCAAGGTATCACCAAACAGTTATAAACCGTGTTCGATGAGGACCACACCCTAAAAGAAATCTTTCCTAAACCCCCTCTTCTGGCATTCAAATGCCCCAACCTCACCATGCTCATCAGAAACAAGCTCCCCACAGACCAGGACCCACCAACTCAAAGCGACACCAGAGCCTGCCAGAACAACGGATGCAAAAATTGCAGACATATCTCCACTGGTATAGTGATCTATGTCAAGAGAGAGGTCCTACATGAACCCATCACAACATGTGATGTACCTCATCCAATGCACTAAATGTCCCAATTACAACTATATGGATGAAACCAGCAATCACTATGCTCTTGAATAAACTCGGACAGAAAAATAAGACAAAAATACCGTATCACCTATGAGTGAACACTTCAGAAAACAATCACTCCATATCTAACCTCTTAGTCCTGGTCCTCAGAGGAAACCTTCATGAGACATTCCTAGAAGCTTAGGAACTTCAGGTAAGTGTATACATAAACTTTCCATCACAGGTCTGGCTGCCCCAAAATAGCAGACCACAGATTGTGACTTTTCATTAGTTTACTCTTGCTAAAAGAGTTAGTGGTGCAAACAAAAGAGGTAGAATTCTATCCGCTTTTCAGTTCCCCTTTAAAGTTAAGTGCGGGGAAGGGCATGCAGAGCAGCTTATGTACAGAGGGATGTCCCTAATCCTCCTGAGAGATCTCAATGAAACTTTCACGGAGGTATTCTGCAATCAGGCCCTCTCAGAGGTCCAGAGACCTGGGCCACTTCCAGCTTTTGAGGCCCCTAGCCATAATAAAAATAAAAAACGACAACACATGAAAACAAAATAAGGCACCAAAAAAGTGAGACAAAAGTTGAATATTTTTTTATTTAACAAATGCTTTTCTAGCCTTTTTCTGTGCAAATGCACTAATTATTGAGGAAAAAATCTAGCTTTTGTGCATTGTCATAGTTGATATTAAGCATGGTGAGCCCATTCAAACATTCTTATCCCATAGATGAATGGTGATAGTTCTTTACCTGCTTCAACATATTGAAGATGCCTTCACCTGAAGCCAATGATTCAGGCAAACTGACAAAAATACGCAATGCAATTGTGATATTCGGAAACACCCCACAGAGTCCAAGTTTGAGAATTTCTTGAAGCAGTTCCTTTGACTTGCAATCCAACTTGAAGTTCACGGAATACATTCATTGAGGAAGATGACCTCATCACTGAGATTGTTTGAGATTCTTTGTTGTACTGTTGCTGAAATTGTTCAGCTGCAGAAAGTAGATCTTCCTTATTCAGCCTGTTGAACTGCCAAAGAAACCTCAGTAGGGTACGAATTAGTCACAGTGACTCTCATCACTGTGTAAGACCTGATTGAATAGAGTCAGTGATGGCAAGAAGAAAATACAGTTTGAATTATGCTCAGGCAGAACTGCTTGTACAGCTTCATACTTCTCAGCCATACCAGATCCATTGTCCATAGGCTTCACCAATGCAGACTTGAAAATCTTGATCGTAAACAGGATCTTCTGCTGCATCTGTTACTGTTGGCATATCACCTTCTTGATTACAGTCCTCATGTTCAACTATTGTCACTGAAATATCATCTGTTGCAGTTGTGGAGTTTTCATTATCTGTAGCATTGTTTGTTGGGCAAGCTGTGTTTTCCAGTGGTTTGAGAAATGAAGTTATTGGCTTTGAGCTTTTAGCTGCTGCTTTACATAGTTGTTTTCACCATCTCTTGCTTGCACGACTTTCAAATCTCATCTTCACGGTGATCTATCTGGTCAATATGTAGCCTAGCCACACTTGAAATATTCTGCTGTAAATAAATAGCTTATCTACACTTGGAATCTTCTCTTGTAAATGTACACATATGCTGAATGGTACACAAATGCTGAAAAGACTTAAAATGAAGGCATATTAAGAACATAAAATGAAACAGACAGGTGATTATATTTATCACTGAATCAAAACTCAAGCACGCAAGACATAACAGGCTGAGCTGAAGACAAAGGGATGACACATATATCATAAACACAGACATGGATACAGACAGAGGGATAATGACCAAACATTTGTTCACACAAAACTCACTGTTAAATATTTTCCTCACAAATTTTCACCTTGAATTTGGGCCTATAGACTACGAAAGCTTATGATGATGGCCAAGCTACCAAGGTAGGGCTCTACCAACCAACCAGTCACCTCTTTTAGCTACCATATGAAGATAGGAATGAGGAAATCTCACACACAAATAATTCCTAAGTCAACTAGATGTAAAACTATAAAATCACGAAAATATCACGATTCTTTACCTTTCAACACACAGTTGATCCAGCACCAGCCACTAGTTGTGTTTTGTTCATATAATCAACTGATCTGAGAGGACACGTTCAACATGGTCTAATCTTATGCCATCAGAACTGATATATTTTTATTAATATTTATGAACATTTTAAACTTTTTAATATGACAATATCTATATCCATTAACAAAAAAGTCTTTTACTAAATCACATCTCTTATTTGCTTAAATTTGCAGCTCTAAACTGAGAGTGTGTGTCACAGTTTAGCCTGATAGGGATGTGCATAAAAACAAGTTGTGAAATTTATCAAATGCCAAAAAATTAACAAGTGTATACATCTGAGGCCCCCTTGAGACTGAGGCTCAGGCCAAATGGCCCTTCTGCCCCACTTCCCCTCCCCTCCCCATTGGCCCTGTCTACAAACCTCTGCCAAAGATTTCTAGGGATGGCAGCCTTATTTCTTCCTCTGCGGTAGCACACTTTCCCATGTCAGTCAGTGAAAACTTGGACAGGCGTCATTGCAGTACACAGGCTAGCAGCATATGGGCCCAGGTGGCTTTGGGATGCTAGCAGCAGCTGTGCTCTGTGCATTTGTTATGCTCAGGAGTGAGATATCATCTAAATTCACCACTGCCTGTGGAAAATGGTGCCAGCATTTAGTGCCAATGCCCTAGGTTACTAGTTTCATGCAACCAAGCAATTCCCTCTTCATTTTTCTAACCCCCAGTAGGCTATACTTACCATGTCTGATGCCATGACGGGTGCCATGCACAAGCAAACCCAAGCAGCAGTGAGAATGAGCATGTAGTGCTTAAAACTTTAGAGAAGCAAGGGGAGTGACTTCTTCCTCTTAAGTTTTGCTTTATATAGTGACTGCACTGACAATGGTATCTCTGTTTTATTTGCAGCTGCTGACATTGTTGTCTTGACAGTCACCCCCCACGCCATGTAAACCAAAAGCCTAACGGGGAGAAATTGTCTTAAGTAATAAAATGAGAATTGTTCTAAGCAGTAACATTTTTACATTTTTCTTATTTTGTTAGCTTTGAATTAGTAAGAAGAAATTGTTTGGGTTTGATTCTTTGCTTTACGTGTTGATGCTTGTATTTAGAAGGGTAGACGTGTTATGACTGTAATTCTTGCTTTTTGAAATTTATTTACTGTTTTTTGTGTGAGTGAAGAATGTATGGCATGCTAACAGAAGAGACAGGAGGCATCAGTTCTGATGGGCCAGATGGTCGAGAGAGGAGTGGAGAAGTCGAGAGGCACCAACTTTATTATCAGAATCACCGGGATGGCAGATTGTCGACCCTAAAACAAAGGCATACACCCCAGGGACAAGATAAAGAGTGAAGCCAGAGGGACGAGATAAGAAACAGCTGTGGAGACTCCCAATAACAACCCAAAATAATGTTGATTGGGAGCAATCTTGACTACCTCATGATTAACAGCCCCAGTGTGACACAGCAAGGTCCATAGACTTGTATGGGGAATTTTTACTGTAAAAGAAGGGTGTATTGCCATAGGACTTTGGGTTCATTCTGCGTCAGCACTGGAGCTTTGAACATGTCTGTCAGAGGCCTACCTCCAACTCCTCCCCTCTTTCATGTGCAGTTTCAGCTGACCACTGGAACTGACAGAGCAACACTAAGGACTGCTAATGATAAGATCCAGCTGCAGAACCTTTTGAGGGGGGGTGCATGTGTGTGTATGGAAGTACATGAAGATTTTAATGCTTAAATTGAATTCTCAGTAAATGTGGCGTATTGCTTTATCCCCTTAAGAAGAGATTCCTTGTGCTTCTTATAAGCAGCACAAAATTTTTGGTGGAGAATTGCGGTGGAGGGAACAAGGTGACACACTGTGCTTACTGTAAGAGTGTAAGAGTCTGCATAAAACAAATTGATCAATCATACTAGAATTTGGTATGCATACCCTCGGATGTAGTGAGCCAAGTAAAAGAAGAGAGAACTTAAGTTTCTCACTCTAACCCGAGCACTGGAGTAAACACCAAAGGGTATAGGAGTTTCAGACAGTATTTCTTGCATTTCCCATGTAAGACCCAGATCTGAAGGATAGAAGAGCATGGAAAAACAAGGAATAGATTTCTGTAAGACCCCACTCTGACGGATATAGGAGTGTGGGCAAATAGTGGTACATAAAGCAATAGTATATAAGGTGGCACCTTTGTAAGAATGTTTAAAAGGAAGCAATCCAAAGATGATGCCTCCAAGGGAGAAGGACAGGGATCATCACCTTCTGTTCAAGAGATTATGCCTTTTAAACAAATCCTGAAAAAACATGGACATAGTCCGTGACTGAACAGGTACTGGCAGATGTCCACACCATCTCAGATTTAGAAGACAAGTTTGTTAAATACATGCTGGTGTATAAACCTGCTACCCTGGCTAAAAGAGATTCGGCAGCAATCTGGCTATTATGAGAAGCATGCAATGAGTCATATCTCTGTCTGTCTGCCTGCCGAGAGGAGAATGCCTTCCTGCATAAGAAGCTTTTCCAAGTGGAAAAAGAAATTGAAAAATGGAAGGTACTGGGAACAGGAATACAAAGTCAGTTAGGTTCCCTTAGGGATGCATTTAGGGAAGAGAAACAGAGAGAGAGTTAGTGTAGCAGGTCGGGGAGAAGGATAAGAGAGAGAGAAAATCAGGTGTTACAAGGGATGGTTAAGAAATTAACTTTAGAACAAGGCAAAGCCCCTGCCAATCATAATTGCTGTGAAGCCCTTATTAAACACCTTAAGCAAAAACTGGGATTTGCAACCCATCAGATAACGGTGGTAACAGCAGGAGAGTGGGGTGACAACCAGCAAAGCAGCATCCCTAATTGGAGTTATGAGTCATGGGATCCCAGTGAAGCATGGGATGGAGATATTTGGGTTTATGATCCTAAAAACCAGCAACTTGAAATCCCTGCCGCAGCCATAAGATGCACGTGGACTACAACAGTGCCGGAAGAAGGAGGGAGCACTACCATCACTACCACGCCTGCAACTGCCTCTGATCTCCAAGCTGTATCAAAATGGTTAGGACCCTTAAATCCCCCTGTACTTCTGGCGAAGAGGGCGGGATGACCTAGGATCTGCCTTCTAAGGGGAGGGTAGTGGACCCTCCCTCACCCCGGAGGAAGGAGGCCCCTCTGCCTCACTACATACACCCAGAAAGTTTAGCAGAATTAAAGGCTCTAATTCAACAAATAATCACTCACTCTGGCCCACAACTTAATATAAAGAAAGAAAGAACTCCCTTTGTGACTGCACTAAAAATGCCTGACCCAGATAATGAGGATAAAGAAGACGACTCGGGAGGACATGTTCAATGAGATCCTGCAAGCCAGTGCTGCATCGGACCATGAGCACAGGGCCTGGAGGATGAACACGGTGGACAGCCTGGAGAAGGAAGAAATGGAGAGGAGAAAGGTGCAGGAAAAAGAGGGAGGTGCATCAGGACATAATGGAGCTTCTCAGGCAGCAAACACAGATGCTGATGAACCTGCAGCGTCAACATTCCCAAGTGCACCTCCCTCTGCAGCTGATTGAGAACTCATCATTCCACATATGTCAGGGCCACTGTACTACCCCTACCACTCCAAGCTAGGGGACATTAAAGACAAACACAGGTTCACATACACTGACTTGTGAAAGCCACACAGTTGGTGTAGGTGTAAGTGAAATGGACATGAATGTTCTTTTCCTTTCATAAGTTCTTTTCTCTTAATTTATTATGTTTTTTAGTAAGTTTTAAATATAACTCATTTTAAAATTTCGCAATTTATTTTAAGGCTGTCATATGATCAAAAATTAATTGTGATTAACTGCAAGATAAAAAAATTAATCGCTGTTTAATCGCACTGTTAAACAATAGTAGAATACCTATTTAAATGTTTTCTACATTTTCAAGTATATTGATTTCAACTGCAACACAGAATGCAAAGTGTACAGTGTTCGCTTTATATTTTTTATTGCAAATATTTGCACTGTAAAAAGATAAAAGGTAGCACAATCTACAAGTCAAAGCATGAAATGGCATATGACTGTTTAGCATATCTGGCATGTACATACCTTGCAACATCGGCTACAACAGTGCCATGCAAATGCCTGTTCTCACTTTCAGGTGACGTAAATAAAAAGCAGGCAATATTATCTCCCATAAATATAAACAAACTTGTTTGTCTTAGCAATTGGCTGAACAAGAAGTAGGACTGAGTGAACTTGTAGGCTCTAAAGTTTGACATTGTTTGATTTTTTTTGAGTGCAGTTATGAAAAAAAAAAATTCCACATTTGTAAATTGCACTTTTATGATAGAGATTGCACTACAATACTTGTATGAGGTGAATTGAAAAATGTTTCTTTTGTTTATCTTTTTTACTGTGCAAATATTTGTAATAAAAATAATATAAATTGAGCAGTGTATACTTTGTATTCTGTGTTGCAGTTGAAATCAATATACTTGAAAATGTAGAAAAACATCCAAAAATATTTTATAATAAATTGATATTCTATTATTGAATAATGGGTCACACAGGATCCCTATTGGCATTTCAACATTTCCGATGGTTATCCCTGGTCGTGAAAGAAAGTCCCTTCTTGCAGCTTTCTGAAAACTCCCATGTTGTTGAAGATGTGTGTGTCACGTACTTTCCTTGACCAGCCCGCACTGATGTCAGTGAAGCATCTCTGGTTATCCACCAATGCTTGCATACTCATAGAAAAGTAGCTCTTTCTGTTGATGTACTCTTTGGCAAGGTGGGCTCATGCCAAAATAGGAATATGCCTGCAATTTCTCTGTCCACTACTGTTCGGGAACCCTGTTGCTGTAAATCCATCCACCATGTTCTTCACATTGCTGAAAGTCACGGTCCTTCATAGCAGGAGGTGGTCAGTGGCTCTGCATATGTACATGACAATGGCCTCCACAGTGGATTTCTTGACTCCAAATTGATTTCCGACTGACCAATAGTAATCTGGCATTGCAAGTTTCCACAGTGCAATTACCTCTTGCTTCTCCACTGTCAGTGCAGGTCTCATTATTATGTTCCTGTAATGAAGGTCTGGAGTGAACTCAGCACACACATCCAGGAATATGGCCTTGCACACCCGAAAGTTCTGCGGCAACCACTCACCATCCCAAGCCTGCATTATAGTATAGGGTCTGTGCTCATTTCTTGGACTCAGAAGCAGCATTCCATTATCTGCAGCTGCTCCATGAATGCCACCAACAACCTTGAATTGGTTCTTGCTGTGTCCCACAGCAGTCTGTCCTCCAAGAAATTGTCATGTTCCCCACTGAATCTTTAGTTCTTGCAGATCTGTAAATAATGCAGGATTGTGCACCTTGTGCTTGCAATGCCCATGACAACACTGCAGAGCTGTACAAGCACCATGCTTCTGGTGAAGATGAAGGACAGCAAGGTGTGCTGCATAGATTTGTGGGATGTTGAAAAAAGGTGTTAAACTTATGGGATGTAGATGACATTAAGGGATGAAGACAGCTGCATGCTGGGAAGTTGATCTCTTGCTCTGAGTCACGCTTCCATGACTAATTTTCTGCTTCACCACGCATTGCCAAAATTTCTGAAAAGAGAGTTCGCTGGATGGTGGTGGTACCTCCCTGTTATGCATCGCTTTTGTGTATTAATTCAAGTACTACTGGTAAGTACACACACCCACAACAAAAAGATGCAAGTATGCGTGCACACAAAGCTGCCACGATTAGCACATCGTTTATGTCAACATAATTTATGTCAAAATAATTTTCTAGAGTAAGTGTAACCTAACAGAAGTTGGTCCAATAAAAGATATTACCTCACCCACGTTGTCTCTATACAAACAGTCAGCTTTAGTATCCTGGCCTTTTGTTCCTTTTAAATTCCATTATTTCTAAATTTTCCAGCACATAAAACTTTCATTAAGTCCATATGTGCAAGACAGCATATGTTAAGAGGCACTTTGCAGCTTAAGGGTTATGCAACCTGTTAAAGATAAAAAAAATCTACCTTAAAAGGTATAATATTAATTGTGCAGGAAAGGACCACAGCATTTCATATAATATTATGAGTAGCCATAAGGAGCTTGAGGTATGTTTTAGAGAGAGACTTCTCCATTGGGAAGAAACGTTTTTTGGTACCTAACAATTCCACACATTTACCTGTGCAAGAAGGTGGGATCTAACATGTTTGTTCCCATCATTTCTGCTATTGAAGATTTGATGTAATAGTATCAGCAGCACTGATATGTTACTGCTGCCAGTTAATACCAGATGATCCCATTTTGGAAGTAGTGTTGTAGTGTGCTTAGTTGTAGGCTAATCTGGCTGCATGGAAAGAAGATGGAGACCTCTTCAGATCTTATCCATAGCTGTCCATTAAAGAAAGGCAAATGACTTCATAGTGCAAATACTGTATAGACCTGATTCTCCACAGACCAGTGGAAATCAGTAGTTCAGGGAGTCAATGGAATTTCAGTAGTATAAAATCTGTATGTGTGGAGAAAATCAGGCTCTGTATACTTCAATCAGCTTTAATTTTTTTAATGGTGTATAGGCATCATATACCTCTCCTCTCATTGTTTACCTGCCTGCAAGAGACTCAACATTATTTTTACTTGAAAAAATCTTAGTGGTAAAAATTAATGTATTTCTATTTTATCCATCTGCCACAAGCTGCTTTCTGGATCTTGCAGTGTGAGGCATATAGTAGTCCATGTATAGGCTCTTTACACATGTGGACAGTTTAATATTCTAATGTGATTTATGTTAACAATATAACTGCTGACTAAGGGAAGAAGGATGTTGATTTCTATAGCCCAGAAAAAAACTATCAAATTCTGAGTGCCTTTCACTCTGAGGGCAGTGCCATCAGGGCTCTTACCAAATAAATCATTTGGGATGTTGACATGGGAGCATAGATAGCTTGTGCACTGTATTTGCTGCAGAATCCTTCTGTGAAGCTACAGGCTTTTTCCCCCTCAGGTTTATTATGTGTTTTCTTTGCCTGGGTTTCCAATTTTAGACAGCTGTATCAAGTGGTATGCAGTCCATTTGACAGTGCCACCTCTGCAGTGCCTACTAGGGTCTGGCTGGATTACAGAATAAGCAACAGAAAGGAAATTAGAGCACAAACGAGTGGTTCCATAAAAGAAATGAACCGTTTCACTTTTTCCAGAGATCTCCTCCAAGCTGTGTAGCCATTTTAATGTTTTTGGCTTTCTTTTCATTATGCCCATTGGCATGCTCTGCTGCTATGGTAGGAATTGCAAGCTGTTTATAATGATGTTGACAATCTCACTCACCAGGTAATTAGAGCTGGTGCTACAGAAGGGGGAAGTTGCCATAACAAGCAATTTAAATAAAGGTAACTTCTGGACTTGCTAGTTGCACTGTAAACATTAGTGTGTGTGAGGGGGGGATTAGGCACTTTAATTTACTTGTGATGAGTATGTGTTCTTCAGAAAAAGCAAGCCACATGACCAAAAGTGAGTGGGGGGGGGAGGGAAAAGGACCTGGCTCACCATCATCATGCAGAAATTAAAAAACAAAGATAGCCCTGAGGTTTACTAGAGTCATCTTCAAATGCTTCTAAAAAGAACCATGATGAGTTGTTCAGATAAAGTTGCTCATCCAAGATTGTTACCTCACATGGGAGCTCTTAGATCTGCCCTATAAATATTGTAGTTCAGTAACTTCTTTTCCTTTAGACTCTCATTTCTTCAGTCTACTGTGCTTGGGCTCCATAACTGTTGTAGTTAACTTGTTCACAGTTGTAATTTTAGTCTTGTTGGCTCTCTGTCTTTTTATTTGAGTGCCATAGATCTCATTATACATCCCTATTGTGATCCAAGCTCTGTTTTCTCATCACGCTAAGATGCAAATGCAACCGAAGCACAACATGAAGTTTCTTTTTTTTAACAGGATTTCTGTCTTATT
Source organism: Dermatemys mawii (assembly GCA_007922305.1). Lineage (NCBI taxonomy): Eukaryota > Metazoa > Chordata > Testudines > Dermatemydidae > Dermatemys > Dermatemys mawii. The sequence goes on from ML677342.1 coordinate 11,299,447, forward strand.
GCTTGATACTCATTTCCCAACTGTTTCCTCTTGTCAAATGAATTGTTTTTCATGAACAGTGACTTCTTCTAGGATGGAGGAATACATTTATTTTCTCTTCTGTGTATATTGTGGGTGACATTCTGTTCAGAAAAGGTATGAATCGTCCAAAAACATTTTTTAAATATACCAGACTACTTCTTATTGTCTGTTCAGCAGGAGGCAATTTTTGCAAGGTGAAAATTGTTGAACAAACATAAAATATGAAATCTGTCTGTCTGATGGGTGAACGTGTTAGAAAATGATAAATCAGTCCTTATTACTTAGTGTGCCTGCCTGATGGGTATTTGGGACCAAGGGATAGATACTCTGTGGGACTGTGGTCAAGAATTCTCCACACTAGAGCCTGATCTGCAAGAGACTGAATGTTTCCCATGGTTTGGGATCCTAAATGTGTCATTTGGATACCAGGATAAACACTACTACTACTATTTCATAGCTCTTATTTAGCACTTTTCATCCACAGATCTCAAAGCACTTTGCAAAGGAAGTTGTATAATTATCCCCATTTTACCAATGTGATAATGAGTATCAGAGTGGAAAATAAATACTGGTACTCTCTCAGGCTCTACCCATTGAAGACCTCAAAGGAAGATGATTCTCAGAGTAACCTGTGGAAATCTTCATGTGATCATGCTACTTCTTTCTTGAAGGACTATAGGAACATAGTCTATAGGACTATAGGAACATAGATCTTAGGGATCATGAGCTTTCTGTTAGTCTATAAGGTGCTACAAGATTTTGTCGCTCTTATAGGAACATAGGAATTGTCATCTGACTAAGGACCATCTAGTCCAGTATTCTGTCTCTAACAATGGCCAGAACCAGATGCTGCAAAAAAAGGCGCAAGACCCCTTCAATAACAGATGTGGGATAATCTGATCCCATATTAGGTCTTATCCTGATCTCTAATAGTTAGAGATTGGCTTAGGCCTTGAAGCATGAGGTTTAATATCCCTTCCATAAAGTTTTTACTATATTTATCTAGAATATCTAGAATTCTTAATTGTCTATATAATTAGACCCTGCCTTTATGAATATTATTAAATTCTTGGTCTTTAGACTTACTGCATCAGTGAGTATGAAAGTTTGTTTAGACACTGGTTGAAAATACTTTTCCTCTTATTGGTTTTGAATTTGCAATCTTAAGTTTTCATTGAATGTCGTCTTGTTCTTGTGTTATGGGCCAGGGAGAACAGGAATCCCCGATCTATTCTTAGACCATTCTTTATTTTATATACTTTATCATGTTCCCATTTGTTTCTCTCCTTTTCCAGGCAAACAATCCCAACCTTTTCAGTCCCTCTTTATATGAGAGTTTTTTCCCCAGAGCCTTGATCATTCTCATCACCCTTCTCTGAACTCCCATGAGTTTTGTAATAACCTTTTCAGATGGGGTGAAAACTGCACACAGTATTCCAGATGAGGATGCATCATTGATTATAAGATATAATTGTCACATTTTAAAATATAAAGACATTATAATCTGCATATTATTCACTATCCCACTCCTTATGCATCCTGTTATCATCTTTGTGTTTTTAACTGCAGCTCCACATTGTGCAATTTTCAATGAGCTGTCTATATTATCACCCAGGTCTCTTTCTTGAGCTGATACTGTTAATTAAGAACCCCCTGCGGGACATGAGGTAGTTTACATTTCCCCCTGTATTCTTTGATCATTGTGAGATAGTTTAAATAACTGCACATTAACTATCATTAGACTTCATAGTGAACACACCAGTGAGATGAATGGGGCAGTTCACACCTCTTAGAACAGTTGCTCTGAACCTTTCCAGACTACTGTACTCCTTTCAGTAGCCTGATTTGTCTTTAGTACCTGCAAGTTTCAGCTCACTAAAAACTACTTGCTTACAAAATCAGACATAAAAATACAAAAGTAGTACAGCACACTGTTACTGAAAAATTGTTTCCTTTCTCATAATCACCATACAATTTATAAAATAAATCAATTGGAATATAAATATTGTACTTGCATTTCAGTGTATAGTAAATAGAGCGGTATAAACAAGTCAATGTTTGTATTAAATTTTAGTTTCTACTGTCTTTGCAAGTGCTTTTTATGTTGCCTGATGTAAAACTAGTCCAATATCTACGTGAGTCGAGGTACCCCCTGGAAGAGGTCTGTGTACCCCCAGGGTATGTATACACCTGGTTTAGAAACACTATCTTAGAGTGATTGTTCCAGACTGAGGCAGACATTACTGCATTGGTTTATATGCAGTTCACACTCTGAAGCTTTTATTCACAACTTTGAAGATTTTTAAAAAAGTTTTTTGTTGCAGAGCACAAGGTGGTAGGTACCATAAGAAAATACTGGCCACTTCCAGCTCCTGATAATGGTGTTTTAATTAGAAGATAAATAGAATTTTATAATTCTTTTTATGCGTAGTGGAAGGTGAGAATTCTACATACAGTTTCTTTCAAAACACTGTTGAGAGAATGCGGAGCTGAGGTTTGTGTTGCTTGTGTCGTTGTATTTGTGTTGCTGAGTAATCTTGACGAGTGCTGACTCTTGCACAAACAGGAGATGAGTGTTTATCACTTTTAAGGATCAGGTCTTTCCTGTGCATCTATCCAGGGACAGATTTTGTCCCCTCATGCTCACAACCCATTCCTCTGTGGGAGATGAACACCAATAATTGAGGGTGGAATTTGGTTCCCAGTATATAATGCACACAATGACAGAAAAGTCTTCTGTAATATTTTTATTAGAAATTTCTGGAGAGAGAGCTAAAATACAGTCTATATTCTTGTATAAATGCTAAAACTGCAGCTACTAATGTTTTGGATTTAAGTTTTGCAAATTGATATATTGGATTGTTTTTATTCCTTTGTTTTTGTAAAATGCACCGCTTTTTAAATGACATCTTAGATTTCTTTCCCCCATCCCATCTAGAATATGTGACACAACACTTTTGCTTTTATTGTAGATCAATATGTACTGTTGAAATAGTAGTTGGACCAAGGAAGGCATGATTGGGCCCATCTTGATGGGGAGCATTAATGACTCTCTGAAGGAGAGCAAGGCGTTTTGCAAGCTTTTAAACTGCGGTGCTCTGGTGCCTGTAGGGAAAAATCTATTCACATTAACAAATTCTCCAACTGCTGCTGATCAAGTTTCATACCTCTCTTCCTTGGAGAGGATCACTGAGGTGAGCCAAATTCAGCAGGCTATGGTATTACCTCAGTTTTCATACCCCTGTCAGGCTTCACATATGGATACAGAATGGAGAGAGATGGATACAGCACGGAGATAGCATTAAAGTGGGTGATCCAGGGTCTTGTTAGGTCAATGGAATGACATTAAACATTCATGCTAATTATATTAGATCAACCAGCAACCTTCAATACTGTTGATCATGAAGGGTTGTTGCTTTGAATGTAGGGTAAAACAGGAGATGTCAGATTTACTTCAGGTCCGCCTCACTCATTCCTTTCAGAGAGATCCCTGGCTGAACTGTGCATTGCTTTGCTTTTAGAGTCCCAGAGAGAAGTGATGGACTCAAACTCTATCTTTCATCTGTGACTGGCCAACACAATGGAATCTCTTTTCTTCCTAATATGGACATTGCCATGTTTATCTCTGCCTTTGTTGCTTCCAGATTATTGTAGCATTCTGTGACTGTGGCTCCCCTTGAAGGCAATTTAGAAGAATCAGCTCATACAGAATGTGACTGAGCACATTATATCTGGATTTGTACCCCACACTGGATGCCAGTTCACTTGTAGGTGCCCAACCACTTCTAAGATGAAATGCAAATGCATCTCTTTGTTCAGGTATTTGACTACCTGTAGGTATATAGCAATTCAGCTTGTGTAAATCATTGTATGGCAATTTATACCAGCTGAGAATCTGGCCCCCAGTAGGTAGCTTCCCAATTACGGTCCATTTGATTAAGATGGTTCAGTCTCCTTGATGGGACGCAGAGTACATGCTCATTATTTCGGCAGAAATACATTGATCTCAGTTAGGTAAATTGTGTCTAGCCACTGCAGGGGTGGACACTTTCTGGGTATGTGATAGTTGCACTACCAGTCATTCTTTGTTTGGCATTGATAATGGAAAATTCCTTTAATAGGTACAAAGTTATGGGTATTTAGAACTGTGTTGACGGGGATTCAGCACAATTGTTTTTCTCCAGGAGGAAGAGGAATTCGCAGAAACCCTGATAGAACAACAACTACTTGATCATTCACAGTCTGAAAGTAAGGTACCCTGCTTGCTATTCTTAATATATATATTGGTAGTTTGGAAAGAAGGAGCAGCCAAGGAAGCGGCCTACCATTAAAAGCACAAAGAAAACCCTGTTGCTCTGCTTGAAGTGTGAGGAAAGCAAATTCAGCATAGGTGATTAGAAGCCATTTTTAAAAAATGAATGCCATCATAATAGTTTCAGATAAATGTGAGCCAGTGTGCTTCAAACTACTACAATTTTGTGACAATGGGCTTTTGAAAAGTTCATTTTGTGAAATTTTATTTATTGCAATTGCATTCACATAGACATTCAAGTCAAGCATGTTGGTCTAAATGTCTTGTGACAAAGCTCTGTCCTTATCTTCGTGGATCCTGCATTTCTTGGCAGATTTTCACTAGCCTCAGAGGCTCACTGTGACCCTCCACATAGTCCTCCTCTCTCTAGAGACAAGGTCACAGCCTATTGAGCCATTTTCATCATAAGCTAGTGAGGAGAAGCTATCCTTCCTGGCACAGTCTCTATTGTCTCCCAATCTCAGAGACTAATTAGGGGAGACAGAAAGGGGGGAGCCTAGGCCCGCCCTCTACTCTGGGCTCCAGCCCAGGGACCCTAACAGTATCAACTAAGATGGCTGACTTTTTATCCACAAAACACAATACAATTCCCTGGGCTACTTCCCCACAGCAGTCCCCGCTTCCTCAAACTCCACTTCACCCTTACCTCAGGGCCTCCTTCCTTGTGTACGATATGTTGTCCACCACTCAGTCTCACCAACAGCATAACTTCCTCCCACAGCTCCTAACACCCACACCCACCTGACTAACTGGGAGGTTTTTAACTGGTTTCAGCCAGTCCCTGATTGGCTTCAGGTGTCCCAATCAGGCTAGCTGTTTCTACTCTTTTCTAGAAGGTTCCATTGGTACCAGGGATTTGTTTAGCCTGAGACTAACACATTTATTCTTTAGCACTTTCCTATAGCCATCTGGCCTTGCCCTATCAGTCTTAACTATTCAATAGCTGAGGGAAGGGCATTATGTAAGTTCATGAGGCAGCCTGTGCCAGTGGCTACAGCCTGAATGTATTTGATCTACATCTTCTAGTTGGCCACAGCGGAAAAGGAGAGCATCAAGAAGGCCCCACTTATAGTCACCTAAGGCACATCTAGTTACTCTACTTCTTTTGCAATTGAGCTTTGCCCAAGGGACCGGACCGTTAGATCTGTCATGAGGTAGGCATTGGTGTGTTTGAAAATTGATCTTGACATCTAGTGCGTTATGTGGAGGTGACACTGAGGTTCTGTAAAGGAATTGTCCAAACGGGGTGCCTGGAGCTAATGTAGTGGATAGGTGGATCAGACATATCTTTAAACAGGAGTAGATGAGGTATGTCTTGCACCTTAAGGAGCAGATTCTGGAAGGCGACCAATCACCTGATGTCAGATGGGCCAATGCGGGACAGGACCAGCAACCTGACCAGGCTGGTTGATATCACAGAATCAGTTATTATATGCATAGTTTCATATAATGTCCACTGGTCCTGTGCTAGAGGATATGAGCCACATCAGGGTACAAAACTCTGTTGCACAATAGCACAAAGCAAATCCAGAGCATCTTAGTGATTGCACAGTGGCTCCCTAGGTAGAACCAGCTCATTTGCTGATCAAGTTGTTTCTTGTTTTTATTTTCAGCAAGGTCTAGATAAGATGTTCTTTGAATGTCATGATATGGTCCAGTGTAGCGCCCAAGTGTACAGGCTTTGAATCATGGTGTAGCCTGTGGCAATTCAGGAAGACGTTGAGATGTTTGTTGGCCTTTATGTGGTTTCGATGGAAAACTCAAAACCGTCTTTTCAGAGTTTGGTTTAAGTTGGTTGAGATGATGCAGCTACCTTTCTTTGGTATTCCCTGTAGGTACTTTGCTTTGGCAAGGGAAACCAAAGCTACTATCAGTAGGCCAAATCTTTCAGTTCCTGGCCAGCATGGATTCTCAAGCAATCTTAGCAATCTTAACCATGATCAAGAAACTCTGGACATTGGCCTTTTCCTAAAAATCCTTCAGTGAAACATTGAAGGTCTCTTAGTTGCTAAATGCTCTGCTCTCCAGTCCCTACCCTCCAATGAAAATGTTTTGCACACAGTGCAATACATTAAGGGAATGTGTTTTGTTTCTTTTGGGAGTGAATTTTGGTGCTTCTGAAGGTAAGATACACCAGTGAAATCTAAACATAAACAGCCACTTTTCACCACTTTTCTTAAATGGCTTAGATCCGTGGTCCCCAATGGGGTGCCCGCAGGAGCCACGGCACCTGTCAGGGCATTTATGTGCACCCACCTAGTGACAAGGTGTGAAAAGTAGTGCACATGATACTAATAAACCTGGTAGGTCGTTGCGTGTGTATGGTGTGACTTCTTTTGGCAGGTGAGGTCACGCCACTGTGGCCGCTACAGACACTACAACTTCTTCTACAAATCCCGTTGCTGAGCAGCCATTAGCATCTGGGTGACGTCATGCACAAACTGGTCTCATTTTCGTTCACTGGAACAACCTACTAGGTTTAATAGTATCGTGGTAGTGCAGATGTAGGCTGTCTCATGCGCGTGCTGTTGGTTCCAACCTCTCGTCACTCATGTATAGCCACTCTTTTTTTTTTTTTCCTGCTTGCGCCTGCACACACAGTGGGATGTCAGTGACCCGTGTTTCCATATATTATGTGAGTATTCTTCCACTGAATTGATATTACTGTTTTCTCGTGTTTTGCGATTATTTTTATAACATTTGCCTCAAAATGAGTGGTTCAAATAAAAGACAATGTACGTATTATTTCAACACAGAGTGGGAAGAATCCTATTGTTTTATTGATAATAAAGGAAAATGTTTGCTTATTGTGCAGTGGTACTGTTGCAGCATCGAAAAAACATAATGTTGAACGCCATTTCCAAACTAATCATGGCTCTTTTGACATTAGCCATCCACTTAAATCTGAGTTGAGAGAGATTTGATTTGAGTTGATTAATTTTCTTCTATCTTCCCAGAAATCTGTTTTCACTAGACAAGTCGTTAAAGTCTAAAAGTGCTAGTATTGCTTCCTTTAAAATTGTTCATCTGCTTGCAAAGAAAAAAAAAAGCCCTTTCAAGATGGTGAATTGTTGAAGGAAGCATTTTTGACTGGTCCTGATTGCCCGTTTCAAGATTTTCTAACAAGTGTGAGATTTTGTCGGCAATACAAGACTTGCAATTATCAGACAACACAGTTACGAGGAGGATACATGCAATTTCAAGCGACGTGCAAACTCAGCTAAAGGATGACTTGGAAATATGTGACTGGTTTTCACTGCAGTTCAATGAGTCAACAGATATATTGGATACAGAACGGTTGGCAGTTATGGTGAGGATGGTATTTAGTGACTTCACCGTAAAAGAAGAGTTACTAAAAATATCGCCTATGAAAGGGCGAACAAAGGGTGAGGACATCTATAATTTATTCAAATCATGCACAGCATCAGTTACTATGCCACAACTCAATTTGTCTGCGATCACCACTGAGGGAGAACCGGCAATGATGGGCAGCGCCAAAGCATTCATAGGACTCTGCAAGAAGAATGAATCCTTTCCGAACTTTGTCTTATTGCATTATCCACCAAGAAGCTTTGTGCGTCAAAGCTCTTTCTTTTCAACACATCATAAATGTTGTTAAAATAATTAACTCTAATCAAGCGAAACCTTTGCAACACCAACTTTTTAAGGCCCTGTTGGAAGATGTTGATGATAAACAATCTGATCTGATCTTGTACACACAAGTACGATGGCTGAGCAAAGGTAAAGTTCTTGCATGTTTTTTAAGCCTAATTGAAGAGATCAAAGAATTTCTGAAGTCTACACATCAGAACTTTGAGCAACAAGAAGACTCCAGATGGTTAATGGACTTGGACTTGGCTTTTCTTCCCAACATCAGTGACAAATTGAACATTTTAAATCTTGAGCTCCAGGGAAAAGACAAACCTGTGACTCAAATGATAAGTTCTGTAAAATAATTCAATGCAAAACTGATCTTGTGGATGTCACATATGAAGACAAAGTCTCTTGTACATTTCCCAAGTATGAAGAAAATGGTATGTGACAGTGATTTTAACCCATCACCATTTGTTATCCACATTCAAACAATTCTGGAACAATTTGAAAAGAGATTTCAACAGTTCGCCATCATTGAGCCTGTAATTGCCTTTCTTATGAATCCTTTTACTTGCCAAATAGAGATAACAGAAATGGCTACATCAATTGCGAGTCTCATTCAGATAAGAACAGAAGTGGAACTTGAGGTTTTGGACCTTCAAAATGATATTGTTGTAAAATCCTGTGCAACAGATTAAAACTTTTGAATCTGGTTGACCGAAAAAAGTTTCCTGTCCTAAAAAAGGTAGCATACAAAATAAAATCTTATTTTGGTTCCACTTCTCTGCAAAGTTCTGTTTTCAACAATAAACATCATAAAATCAAAATACAGATCTCAGCTTACAGAGGCCTGTCTTGATTGCTTGTGAACAGGAATATCATCCTACTCTCCCAACTATGAAAAATTGGCCGAAGAAATACAGTGCCAAAAATCACACTGACTTTATTAGAAAAACCATGTGAATTGATACTTATTGTCCATTAAGCACTGATGAATGCATATGATTAACTTATGTTTAACTTTTTTCATATTTGTTTGTTGAAATCTAGATACAAGTAACAATACAATGAATATTTTTAATTAACCATAAGGTGGCTATCTATGCTAAAATAAAAATAATAAATATATTTGGACAAGTAGTTCAACAATGTTTTACTTTTTTAAAATAAGATGAAAACGGTTTATGATATTTATTTTGTAAAAACTCCTTAATTTTTCTAACAGGTAGATAAAAAAGAACAAATTCACATAGTAAGGCAAAAGAGGAATTGCCAAATAATTAATACCTTTTACATGTAAAATTACCTTTTTTTAATCTTATGGATTCATATATTATGTAATTAAATATGATGTTTTTTGTATTATTTAATGTACAAATACAAAATAAGCCTTGAAAAATTGTTGGCGCCTGCCACACTCTTCTGAAAACATGAATGTGCTATTGGCCACTGCAGGACACGGTGAGGGATCCCAGGTTGGTGGAAGAGTAAGGCTCAGTGGAAAGGTGGCACCCCAGAAAGTGGAGGTTTAATTCATCACAAACATAATTTCCAATATGTTTTGTAATTTTGAATTTGTCCTCTATATGTACACCATGCAAGAATAGTAATAATCAATATGGTATTAGCTTTCAGTTGATACCTTACATGAGATTAGTGAGTTGGAGTACAATCAATCGGTCAGGCCAGCTGAAACTCACTACTAGATACCAGTGAGCCCCTTACTCTCTTGCATCGGGATGCTGTTAGTATCCCACCATTTCTCCATCCACAGCCCTCAAAGACAACTAAACTCCATATGGATGCTGCAGCTAACCGAACCTTTGGTAAACCTCTTTGGCATTGGGAATAGAGTGTTCTGGTCTCAACAGTATGGTCCTGGCTGTGAAACTTTTAGTGGAATTGATGCATCTTACCCGTAACCTAACCGTGCCTCCTCTTCCCCCACTAATGGTGTCATTATTTATCACTCCTCCTCAAGACTGAGAGGAAAGAGAATAAAGATGGGAAATGTGGAGAGATGGGGATATAAAATCTCTTTGGATGCTGAGTGATATCTAAATTGTGTGAGGCTTAACTATTGAGGAGGAGACAACCTCTGGCTAGTATTAACCCTTGAAGAAATCTGAAATTACCCCAGACCTATCACTAAGCCAAGGAAGACCAACAAAATACATTTGCCTGCACTGACAGGAGCAAAAGGGAGCCCTGACTCCAAGTGAGAAGAGGTAATTCTGTGACCATGATAATGGCTGTGATCATTCTAAGTACACATTTGCAGTCCCAGTACATGTGGAACATTGTAAGTACTTAATGTCAATGGCAAACGATAGTAAAAAACATATTGCTTTTTCTCAAATGTGGTTAGAAAGATATGAATCAGTTTAGGGATAGAAAAGGAGAATATGGAAGCTGTTTCTGGAAAGTTGTTTTTCACAATGGAAACGTGGCTAGTAACTAATAGCAGAAAAATCTCTCTGCAGCAGCTGCTACTGATGCACACCACTAACTTGTTATAATTAGAACAAAAAGCTTTCTCAGGAGCAGTAAATCTGCAACATTAAAAATAATGAGACCACTGAATGAACAAATGTCCTGTTATCTGCTCTTGTGTTGATTCCTTTGTCAAGGTTCAGCATGTACCTCCTGGATTTTTCTGCTCTGTAAAGAAATCCTTGAAAATATTACTCCAGTAGCTGTGTCATCACTAGGAGACTATTCCATGCCTTTGTTCTCCCCAGAAGCAGTTGATTAGAAGCTGCTCCCCCATACCGGGGTTCCTATTTCTAGGGAAAGTGGGATAGCTGAGTGGGAAGGAGTGCTTGGGATATAGATTGGGGATAGCGATTACCTGAATCAGCGGGATGGGCAATAAATTAGTTCCTGAGTCAGCCGGAGATGTGCATGCCTTGCAATCTGGTGCTGTGTAAAACTTGATAGTGGTCAAAACCCTGAATGTTCATTTTCAATCACAAGCAAATATTTATGATCACGCTAGATAACCTTCTCCCTCACCCGCACTCACTAAAATGTTTTTTATAATTTGTAAAGACTGAGAGGACCTAAAGTGCTGCAGCGTTAGTGCCGCTAAAGATCTAAATCACAGAGCTGTTATAATAGTGTTTCCTTCTGTTTCAGTAAATGAACACTGGAATCTGTTGGATTAAGGTTCACTTAATCAGCAGATGGTCTAACAAATACTTATTAAAGCAAAACACAGTCATGATCACTTACAAGTGGGAAACCCATCAGATTTCATCACATTTCTCCCTATGCAATTATGCTGGGATTGAAAGGAATGAGTTTATCCAACAAGACACAGGTGACGGTGCATTTCTGGACTAATTATAATATGCCTTGAATGGTGTTAAAAAGCATAAGGCCAATAGTCAAGAGACTTTAACTCCTGTGAAAAGAACAGTAACGGGCCTAGTTTTTTAACTTGAAATGGGATTTACCAATAAAAATGAAGAAAACACTCAAATCTGGGCAAAGCTTTAACAACTAACAATCTAATTTTAATGTGTTGGAATCTCTGGTCTGCCAGTTTGCGGGGGAAAGTGAACCTAAAGCATCTGGAGTTTTGCACTGGAGAATTCCTCTTTTGAAGCGGGAAACTACACAAGTGAGGAAGTGACCCTGTTTCTGATGCCTTCCACACCAGTTCTGCCACTGGTTTCACCACCTCCTGTGCTGCAGGGAACTTCCACCCAGAGTGAGGGGTATTTGGGATTGGGGTTGGGAAAGATAGGGAGGGCTGAGGGTGCGTGGACAGAGTGAGAGTCTGCTAAACCAAATTTTCCACTGGTCTAAAACCCCTTATAAGTAGGTTTGGTAGGATTTGATTTTTTTGGAGGTGGGGAGGGGAGGAATATATCAATTTCACCATAGACACAAACCAAGGAAAAATATTTCCATCAATAATTGAAATTTACAGATAGGAAAATAAGAAAAATGATTTTTGAGAACTTATTAGAGTTTAATTTAAGGATATTTTAATATATTTTGACAAGTGAGGTTGACAATTTGTATTTTAACAGTTATAAAACTTAATTTTTTTTAATCTCAACCTCTGCTACCATTAAAAAATGATTGACCCCAAATTCCCACAACTGTGAAAAATTAAATAGATAAAAATAGAAAAAATGCTTTAAAAATATCAATAGCTGTTGAAACTGTTTTAAAAAAAAAAAAAAAAAAAAATTCTGCCAAGCCTACTTATAAGTTACAGCTGCCCTCCTGCAATGTAACTTACTTCAAACTGGGTGTCTGCCTCAGCTTGAATTTTTTTTCAGAAAGTTTCAGCCAAAATGATTTAGGGATGTGCTTTTTGCCATACCTGTGAAGATCCAAAGTTTGCACTTGCTTGGTAAAGACGTCTTTGATTGTAGCAGATAAATTCTGAAAAGATTCAGGTTGTACTGGCCATACTCCATACCAGGAGTGAGCAGGACTTTATCTACAGTTGTAACTCTGGGCTAATGTGGGTTAGTCTGGTCTGAGTTTCAAAGGCAACCTTAATTCTGGCATTTCCTAACTTTTGAATACTTGACCTTGCAATCATAATTTATGGTTTTATTAGTGCATTTATTTTGTGTGTAGCATATATGCACAAGTATACAGTATAAGTTTGATCCTATACTTCTTGCTAAGCCAATTTCCTAGGAGTTATTGGTGTTCAAGAAGTTCTGGTTTGGATCCCATTTGTCTTTTGATGTGGACACCCTCAACCCCATATACATATACAGAGATAGATACAGTATAAGACATACAGTTAATTTTTTTCTTGCACCTTTAGGGAAGATATTTTTGGTTTGATCAGGATATCATTGTACGTATATTTGGAATGCTGTTAGGGCCAGAAATATTTTACCCACCTGTAAAAGGTAAAACAGAACTTCTCAGCTGCACTGAATGTATATTTATTGCAAGACCTTAGCAGAAAGAAATGGTGCTTCCTCATTCAACCGAAAAATCTAATTCTCACCATTTGATCTGTCTGCATCATGTGAGCTGTTTGTTTTACTCTTTCCAACATCATTAATAACATGATTTAAATTGCTCAGACAGTGGGTTTTTCAGAACATGCAATGAATTCAGGAGAAAACCTCTGCCCCCAGTGCCGAGCCTGAATAACTGCTGTGGCAGTTGGGGAAATCTGTAGAAAGAATACAGGAGGAATCTTTCCCTCTCCACTCCAGAATGATACGGAGTTCCTCTTCAGACACTACTCCATATGTGGAGCTAAAACAGCCTCTGTGGCTCCCCTATGTAGATCTAATACACTCTTCCCCTCTTTCCCCCCGCCCATCCCATTTTACATCACATGTTGATGTGCAGGCAGCCCTGTAATGTACACCAGGCAAGAAGGGACTAAAGAGCTGCCTTGGGCTCAGGTAACTCTGCTCTGTGGCACTTGCGAAGCATGTCGGTCTTGGATTAAGTCTTAAAATAGAGAGGCCCAGTTCAAAAGGGCCCAGCCCTGGGAGATGGACTGACAGCTCCCTCCAGCTCCCATGCAGAAGTATTGCAGAGGATGTGGCTGGCAGAGGATGAGGTTGGCAGAGGATTCCTGTGAGCACTTCATGATAACCCTCAAGACACTGAGATGCCCTACAGCTCGGCAGTTACCTCCCAAAGGAGGGAGGCCAGGAACATGTTTGGACTATTTTTGTGTTGGGACTTTCCTTGGTTACTTTCCCTGGAGGGCTGAGAAAGAAGGTCTAGGGGCAGGCCACAGCAGAAAGAAGTCCAGGAAGAAGCAAAGTCATAAAGCTTCATGGGCTTAGAGTTGGGCTGAAGTTGTGGCACAGGGCTGCTGGATTGTTATTGGACCGGACTCTGACTTACCCTGAAAAGTATCGGACTAAAAAGTGACTTGGCTGGAGGATCGAGTGGCAGGATAAAGGGTGGCCACCAGCAGACCTGAAATGCTTGTCAGCAAGATTATGGTGAGGAACAAAGCTGACAATGTTGTACCCAGCTACAAAGAGGTGCGCTGGCTGGTGACACACTTTGTCAACAGTCTTGAACCCTATGTAGGATCTTTGCACTTGCAAAGGAGGTGTCATGATCTTTTGTCCTTTACTGAGAAAAACTTGCATAAATGAAGCAATATGGTTAACAAGCCAACCACTAAAAACTTGACTCCAAGCAGAGTCATACTGGCATAAAACTAGTATAATGAAAATGGAAAATAGGGCCCTAATGACTTTAAAACAAGCCAATTTTGAAGTTTTTATCTTCAGACTTTTTTGTCTTACCCAATCACACTGTGCTTTACTGGAACATATGGGAAAAGTGTGTGTTTTATTTTCCCAGCTCTTGTGTTTTTTAAACTCAGAGTCGGCACAACAGCTTTTATTCAAAGTTGTGCAATGATTCTCCATGGGCATAAGACAAATTTTGGAAAAATTTCAGCCCAGAGTGAATGTATTTGGGAAAATGATGAGGAACTGAAACAGGCAGGAAGGAGAATGGAGATCATCAAATCAAGGGTAACATTTGCTCAGAACCTCTAACATTTATTACGCATTACCTGCTTGTGGGTGGCAGTGACGTAAGTGCTGAATGTTTATGGGTTCAGACACTTGCTTACTGTTACTATTGCAAGAGTAACTGACTGGTTCTCCTATTCCTGCCGGTCTGTTGAACTTGCAGTGACATCAGTTTTCAGCTTTCTGTACTTTTTCAAAGATAATTTTGTAACTAAATACACTTGTGATAGGGCCCTCAGTGGCCAGGCAGCCTATTAGCTAGATCATTGGTTCGGGGACTGTACGGGGACCTGACCCCTCCTTCTCCCTCAGGTCGTGGCCCAGCGTCCTGTGTTGCTCAACCCCTAAACAGGGGAGATGGATCTTTCTCCCAGCCGCAGCTGGGGGGAATGGAGTTTCCAGGCCTGTTTTCCTGTCCTGCTCCCTATGCAAGTCCTTTTAGTTTGGGGCATGGCCCCGCTAGTCTACCTGCCCCAGAGTTGTGGCTTCTCTGTTGATTCCCCTTGGCCGGGGAGACTTAGTTGCCTCCAGTGGTTGCACTGGCAGTCAGGTTGCTGGTCTGTGCCTTTAGGCAGGCATCCAGAGAGCTCCTGCCCCTGACCGAGCCAGGATCCCTTCTTTTTTCCCCACTCCAGACCTAGCATTGGCTACAGGTATAATGTGGCAGGGCTATCTGAATCCATAGATGTTCCTTAACCTCTGCCGTGCCTGGCTGCAGTCTCTCTGCTCCTTCGCAACGCATTTAAACACATTTAAAAATGGTTTAAGACCAGAATCCCTATTCATCAGGCTCTGCGCCTTTCAGCAACCATCATCCTTTCAGACATAAAGACTGGATGTGAGCCTGTGGCTCCACTGAAGTCATTGGCAAAATTCCTATTGACTTCGCTGGGCCTGGATTTCATCAGGTATTTGAAATGTAAGCAAGGATGGACTCTCAGGAAAGCACATTTACAAAGAATGTAGTTGGTTTGTTTGTTTCTTTTTAAGCCCCTACCCGCCCTCCCCTGCCCCCCAAAATAGGCTCAATCCTGCAATTTACATCACATGGGCAGATCATTACACCCAGGGGAGTCCTGCTGAAGTTAATGAGGGTGAAACAGCCAATCTGAATGTTGTACATTGCAAGATCAGGGCCATGATTTGTAAATGACAAACAGCAATGAAGCCGAACACATGGTGGTCCTCCTCCAACTCGGGGAAAGCTGAAGACCCATCTCTACATAGAGAGGTTTGTTTGGGACACTTGTCCAGAAAGAATGATGGACAGTAGAACTGCTTTAGAGGTGGTGACTATTTTCTTGAAGCTTCTCTCTGCCTTTCATCTTTTCTGAGACACCCTAACATTTTATACTTACTGCAGTTATTTAAACTCATCATTGCATGTAGGATATAATTGAACTTTCTCCTGTAGGAAGAATACAGGGTAAGAATGCTATAATTCTGTGTGTCCCTGTTCTTTAGTGACAGCCTGTCATTTTCTGTACTTTGCTAGAGATTATGAATAGACAATATATGTAGGCTGAATGTAGTTGCTTGGTAACCGGCTTTTTTAACTTTCTTAAATGTAATTGCTTCTCTGCCAGAAAAGCACAGATTGGTTTAATTTCTTTTGATGTTAAGGCAACAAATTTGCATTTAATCTCCCTGAGCATCTCGATAAATAAAATGGAGAATGGTTCAAGTTTAAAGTTATTTAATTTTCAGGGCATTCTGAGGCAACACCTAATAGTAACTAGGGCAGAGAGAATGTGGGATGTTATAGTAATCAGGGTTTCTCTCCCTCCCCTACTTGTTGAAAGTACTTGTCTAGGGAACTGGTATAGTCATCACAAATAAGTTAAATTTCCAAAATGAGTGAGTTTTACAGTTTGAATGTACCCTTACACAGGAATAAAATTCTTTCAAATCTACATTTCCTTCTTCCTGTCAAAGTTATACTTGTTTACTTATATGCTACCTATTTGCATGTTCTTATGGACATCAAAGTCATAGGAAAAATGAGATCTTATTGTAAATGTAGGGGAAACTACCATGCTGAGTAACATGTAGATGAATTCAGAAGAGACCAAGGAAAACTGATTAAGATGCTGGAGGAACTGAGAAAAAGTTAACAGGCTCCATCTAGTGTAGCTATGGGACTCGCTGTGGAGACAACTTCTTTGTTGGTTAATGAGTTATAATGTCCAGATTTAGGATAAATGTAATGGATTCCCAGGGAGCTCCACCAGTTGAATCATTTGAGCATTATAGATTAGCTAAATGATAGGTAGAGGGACATGATAAATGATGAATATTTGAAGGAAGAGGAGGAGAAATTGTGCACAAACCTGTGAAATGTTTAGCACTCTTAACTCCCTCTGACCTGGTTCATTTTGGCTTATTACTGATTAGACTGCGTATGATGGGTATGTTGATTTTGAAACCTAGTGGCATCTGGGAGGGGTTTTAGCTGATCGCATTGAAATAGTGGATAAAATGCAATGAGTAAGGTGGGAATATTGTTTGCATGAGCACTTGCTCATGGATCAGCATGACTGCAAACACTTTATGCAATTTCAAATACAGGCAGAAAGAATCTTTTCTTTTCACTGGATAGGTAGTTTGTAAAACAAGTCACAACTCATTAACCAACAATGAAACTGTCTCCAATGTGTTGTGATCTGGAGCAGCTAGTTCCATGGCCTCGAAAACTGCTTCTGTTCATCTGCTTCTGGATGCTGATGGTCTGACTCTGGATACTTCTCTTTGGATTCTTTTGATGTCATAAGTCTGTTACCTTATTATTCTCTACTGTTAGTGCTGCTGCACACTAACAAGTAATGGGACAAAGGAAAGCACACTGTAAACTAATTCAGTGTTGTGGCTGAAATGAATGTTTATTTGTCAACCCGTGGTTAAATTAATGAGCTGCAGCGTACTGTTTCTTTAAAGCAGGGGTGGGCAAACTACAGCCCGCGGGCTCGTCCCGTCTGGCCCCTGGTCGGGGAGGCGGCCCCCGGCCCCTCCCCCAGAGCTGCGCCGCCCCGGCACCACTGCTGGGCCAGGGCTGCATGCTCCCTCCTCCCCTGGAGCCGCGCTGCACGCGTAGCGCGCTCGCCCAGCGCTCCAGGCCGGGGCAGTGCACTTGTCCCCCTCCCGCAGAGCCCTTGCGGGCAGAGCTCTGGGAGCCAGGGCTGCACACTCCCTCCCCTCCCCCAGAGCCGCGTGCGCAGGCAGCGCTCTGGGGGCTGGGACTGCGCATTCGCCCCTCTCCCCCGGAGCTGCACACACAGGCAGCGCTCTGGGGGGCGGGGCAACGCATTTCCCTCCCCTTCCCCAGGAGCCCCGCCATGCAGGGAGTGCTCTGGGGGGCGGGACTGTGCGCTCCCCCTTTCCCCAGAGTCACATCTATCAGCCATAGTAAGTGGGGGGGTTCCGGGGTGGTGGTTGGGGGAGAACTTTGGAGGGGACAGTAAGGGAGCAGGGTGGGGTCGTGGGGTGGTGGTTAGAGGGCAGGAGGGTGGATAGGGGTTGGGGCACTCAGGGGACAGGGGAATTGGGTAAGGGGTGGGGTCCTGGCGATGGTTGGGGTCTCTAGAAGGGGCATTCAGGGGACAAGGTCGGAGGGGTGGATGGTTTGGGGATTCTGAGGGGGCAGTCGGAAGTGGGAAGTGGGAGGGGGCCGGATTAGGGGGCGGGGCCTTCCCTATCCGGTCCTCCATATAATTTTGCAAACCGGATGTGGCCCTCAGGCCAAAAAGTTTGCCCACCCCTGCTTTAAAGGAACATGGACTTAACCTCTGGACACTGCAGAGAGATGCCTGTGGGGAACTCAGGAGTTGGGGTTCATTGGTTGCTACCTACAAGGCAGGGTTTGGCCTGGCAGGGTCCTGAAGAGTTTGCTGGCAGGGCAGACAAGATGGTGAGTCAGGGAGCTATCACCCAACTTAGCAGTAGCAGAACTCTCCCTTGCTGAGGCTGAGAGGGGATAACACAGTAACTCTCAGTTCTGGGAACTTCAGTAGATTATCCCATCGATAAATGGCTTTGGGGAAATTTGGAATGAGAGTGTTTGGGGTCACTGTGAAAAAAGTAACTGGCTGATGGAAGCCAGGCTGTGACATGCAGGTTTGTAGACTGGCTGCAGGTGTCACTGATGTGAGCCACAACAGCATTGCATTTAAGGCACCCAGAGTTGCAGGGCAGGCTCTGACACAAGCCTTTACTGCTCTGGGTTGAACCTTAAAGCATCATATGGACATTAACTGATTAAACCTCTCCACCCCTCTGTGAGATGGGTAATTGTTTTACTAGATTTAATTGAGTTTAATAATTAAAGGACTTTAGAAATATAAATTGCTGTAAAATGCTAAGTATTAACTATCCGAAACAACCCAATCCCAGCATTCTGATTTGAATAAACTTTTCTAGGAAAAGCGTTTTAAAATACAGGCTGTGCAAAGCTTTGGAAGGTGAGTGCCAAGAGATACAAATATGCACCATCATAGGTATGTGGAGTAGGGGACACCATAACTTCCCCTTCCTTACGCATTCTGAGCCAGGGCCAGACACAGTAGAACAGGGACTGCTCAGATGTAGTGACCTGGGGGTTTAAGTAGCCCAAAGGGGACAAGGGGAAAATCATAGCTTACTTCCTCCTCTGCACAAGCCCATGGGGTTGGCCAACAGCTTTGGGATGTGCAGGTTGTACCTTCTTGCAGGAAGCTAAGGCCCTAAGCAGGAACATTTTGCTTCCCCACCCCATACTAATAATGAATAATCATTGTTGCAAGTAGTGTGTATATATATATATATGTGTGTGTGTGTGTGTGTGTGTATAATATAACGAAACAAGACTAACCCTATTCAGCACTGATTTATTTCCACCACAGTGCCCTACCAGTGCTAAATGCACATAATGCATTTTCCTAGTTTCTTATCTGATAACTTAATGCATAGCATTTGCATCAATGACTTTTTCCCTGATAAAGCTGACAATATGATGGATGTTTTTCTCATTGCTTGTATTTTTAGCGTCCACCAGGCCTTTGACTTCTTCATTTTTTTTTTATTTTTTTTTTAAATCTAGACTGACATACAGTTATCAAGAGTCCTGGACGCTATCACTCAAAATGTAGTTAAATGAGATTTCATAGTTCCCCATTTCATACAACACAGGCTCAAAGTATTCTTTGTGTATTCACACCATAGACCAATTTTCTCTTCTCCTTTTTTTTATTGATCCTCCTGTACTTATTAATGCCCTACATTGCTTTAGCCCTAAAGCTGCCATAGCTAGACATGGGGGAGGGAGTCACCTTAGGGCTGGCCTTACCATGAGGCAAACTGAGGAGGCTGCCTCAGGAGCCAGACTGCGGGGAGAGATGCCACTAGACCCAGAGTGTAGAAAAACTGTCTGCTGCAGGTACATACGTATTCTCTCTGCTCTAGATACACCTTGATGGTGGAGTGTTGTGCTGGAGGAAGGAGGGGACAAGAGACAGAACAGGCAGGCAGGAGAAAACATGAGAGGGAATAACAGAAAGCAGCAGGAGCTGCAGGGAGAGAGAGAAGAAAGAGCCTTTCATGTACCTCTCCAGCACCCCCGGGAGCCTAGATTGATTAAAACCAGCTTTTCAGGGAGCTTCCTGTTTCCTGCTGCTTCCCTGAACCCACTTGAGAAGAACAGGCTCCTACTGAAGTAGCAGGAGCCAGTTAAGCCCTTAAGACACTGACATCTTCCCTCACTCAGGCCCTGCTACCAGCCTGCTTGTTTGTCCCCTTCAGCTGAGTGTTGAGAACCACTATAGTTGGCATAGAACAGCTGTCATGGGTGAAAGAAGAAAATGTCCCGCTGGGGCAGCATTCAGAAAAAGAAAGAAAGCAAAGTAAGCTTTTTTATTTAAGCAGGAAGAAGCTCTCATGTGATGCATGGACACAAATGTTCACGGTGAGCCTTGTGGTCCCAGTGAGGATGTGAGTGGTGAAGAGATGCCTGATCTTCCAGTTAGTCAGAGTGCAGGTGATCTGGCAGCTACTGCAGAATCCATATCTCTGTCTCAAATGGATGTAATCATGCACGTTCCTGAAGAAAAGTGTAGCTCAAAGAAGAGTGTGGTGAAGGTGCAAGAAACAGCTGCTGCTGAGTTTAGTTCCTTAAGTCTAGATCAGTGGTCTTCAAAATGGGGTGTGTGGGATCCCCCATGGGGGGCCACAGTGTCCCCGTGCTACCGCAGGATTGGCCCCGGGACACCGCCAAAATCAGAAGTGTTCTATTTGTGTCCCACCGACATGCCGCCGGAAGCGGAAGCTTTCTGTTCGGTGGCATTTTGGAAGACATACCCCCGGGCTGCGAGAGGACGTGAGAAACCGGAAAGGGACCTTGGAGGGAAAACTTTGAGATACGCTGGTCTAGATGATCCAGGACTGTGGACCCACTTGAGCAGTAGCCCGAGGGACTTCCTTGTACTGCATGGGCCACTGCAACTGAAAAACTTCATGTTCCCCAGAAACAAAGAAAATAGAAGTTTCCATCCAACACATTACTGGTGTGAAATTCCCAATGGTGACAAAGTGAAGAGGCCGTGGCTTATGTGCTCAAAACCCCACAATACTGCAAACTCTAGGATGC
Source organism: Dermatemys mawii (assembly GCA_007922305.1). Classification (NCBI taxonomy): domain Eukaryota; kingdom Metazoa; phylum Chordata; order Testudines; family Dermatemydidae; genus Dermatemys; species Dermatemys mawii. The sequence continues at coordinate 11,320,484 of ML677342.1, forward strand.
TGCATATTGTTTTTCTTGTAAATTCTTCCAATCTAATGTTCACAAGGGATAATGTTGCACATTGGATTCTACAGGAACAAAGGACTGGAAACATCTGGCTAGAAATCTGGCATGCCATGAGAAGGCAGCAAATCACCAGAGAGCATTCCATAGGTGGAAAGAGCTTGAGATGAGACTAAAGGCCACCATAGATGATCAGCATCAAGAGAAGATTGCATCAAAGTCTCTTTACTGGAAAAATGTTCTGAAAAGGCTCATTGACATTGTGAGAGTGCTTGCTATCCAAAATCTAGCGCTGGGTGGCACTTCAGATGAGCTGTATGGGCCAAACAATGGAAACTTCCTTAAAATTGTGGAGCTTGATGGGTGAGTTTGATGCTGTATTTCAGGAGCATCTGAGAAGAGTCACCACCCAAGAAATGTACAAACACTACTTTACCCTTGGGAAAACCATTCAAAATGAGATCATACAGTTACTGGCAACAAAAGTCAAACAGAAAATTGTGGCGGATCTGAAGTCAGCAAGATATTTCTCTGTTATTCTGGACTGCACACCTGACATCAGCCATACAGAACAAATGACTTTAATGGTGCGTTTTGTAACAGTAACAGAACCTAGTGAAAATGTCCCTGCAATGGTGACTGTCAGAGAGCATTTTCTAGAATATATTGACATTGATGATACTACAGGAACTGGTCTGACAAATGTGCTTCTTAAAAAGCTGGAAGATACAGGAATTGCGATAGCTGACATGAGAGGCCAGAGCTACAATAATGGTGCCAACATGAGATGAAAGAACAGAGGAGTGCAGACATGGATCCGAGAGTTAAACCCTCGAGCAGTACCATGAGAGGAGTAGAACAGGAAGAAGGCAGAATTGAGAGATTTGAAGGTTTTGGCCCAAGTGAGGGTGCCAGAATGTTGTGGGCCAGCCCTGCCAGTGTAGAGGGTTCCTCTGGTGATGTAGAGCCCAGGAGGATGTCCGGGGCATAGCTATTTCTCTCCTATGTAGGCTGTGTTAACAGCATAGAGCCAGTAGAGTGAGTGCAGCTGTGTAACCTTTGCAAATCTGCACATGTGCAAAGGGGACTCTTGGCCTGAGGAGCATGGGTTCTGCAGGTCCTGTTGTGATTGTGATCCAGCTGAAGAAGGTTACTAGTCCTACTCTCCCTAGTAACAGTTTCTGACTTCACCCAGCAACAATTTCTGATTTGTTGACCTTGTTTCTCTGTATTGATTGGTCAATTGTTATATACATATATTGTACATTGTTGCCAATTCTTTGGGAATCTGCAAGTGTGCTCCAACACCTTACACTCTGCAGTCCTGCAGCTGCTATATTGGTCCTCTGGAGCCACCAGCACCTTGTGTTATTTAAAATGGACTGAAAGCTGCTTTAACTTGTGGTGGGAGAGCGACATGGCACACAGCTGGCCCAAGTTTATGCTAATCTTTTCCTGTATTTGCTAACTGATACTATTGCACTAGAGTGTATTTTGAATTAAAGGGATTACTCTAATATTCAATACAATACTCTAATATACAATACAAAATATAGATACCAGTTCCTCATTGCTTCACCTGGGGCAAAGCTAAAGCTAGGTTGCTATTGGAATGGGAGTCAATTGTGTGAGATGAACAGCTTTAACAGGCTTTCTGGATTTGGTTCTTGTTGTGTTCTCTTTTTTCCACTCCTCCAATGTTCTTGGAAGATGAATAAATATTGGGGAACTAGAGAAATGTGGCTGCAAAAGTAATTCCAGATTAACATAGGTTTTTTTGGCTGTTGAATTTCCTTAGATTTTTCCTTAGACTTACTTTTGAGAGATTGATGTGGTGAGAAGATATTAAATGAGAAGCAAAACAAAAGAGACAATGATCTCACAACAGCATATTTTCAAAGGGTGGGATCCAACAAGGGACTGAGGTGTTACAATACTCAGCGGCATGGCACCTAACTTTTCGGAGCCTGGAAAACCACAAGAACAACAGTGTGATCCCCAATGTTTGAGTTATGCACTTAAGTTCTCTCTACAACAAATGGGAGGAGAAAAGCACCTTTAAATGCAATCCACAAAAGTTACGGGGCATTCTGATCGGGGCTTCTCAGTCTCTCCTGTTGAAGCTGTTCCACTGTAGACAAATGAAAGCATGATTGGAGCAACAGGACCAGGCCTGGTGTCTCCCACCTCCCAGGTAGTGCCCTTACCACTGGACTCTGCAGTCATTTTCATGCTTCCTGTCCCCACATCAGAATGGCCCATAACTTAGTTATTAGACCATTTTCCTGAGAGAAGTGAGACTGTTATTCAGATGCTCCCCCCTGCCCTTCAGGCAGAGGGGGGAATTGAACATAGGTGTCTCACATCCCCGGTCAGTGATCTAATCTCTGGGCTAAATGTTATAAATGGACAGTGGCAGCACCACTTCCTCCCGCACATGCAAGAGAGGTGGGAAATGCCTATTTTCCCTCAGTTCGTGGATCGCTTTTCAGCTTAGGTGGGAGAAAGGTGTCCAGATGCCTAGAGAGAGGCAACTGTGCTCATGCTTTGAGGCGGGAACATAGGCCCCTAGGGAATTGGTTCCCTAAAAATCAGAGTGAGTTTAGGTACCTATAGTGTTCATTGGGAATTTTGTGGATTGCAGTGAAGTCTAACCCAAGAGTTAGGTACCTAAACTCCAGACTTAACTGCATATGTATCTCTATGGATCCCATCCAAAGGGTCTAGATTGTATATAATCGGATATCTATTATGGCCATGGGTTGGCTGCAGGATCTAATTAAAATCTAAGGTTTTAAGGAGTCTGGCATCCTGTATAGCACAGGCCTCTGTATTCACATATGTCCCTGCCCTCCATTGAATGTGTTTGTCTGCTTCACATGAGACTCACATAAGTGTTGGAACTGTGAATCACTATGTAATTTGGACAGAGTGCATTAAAGGATGGCATCCTTCTAAGAATTGGTCCTATCTGAGACTGGCTGTGTACACTGTTCTGAAACTAAAAAGCAGATAGCTGCACCATCTTATCTCTAGCCTATTGTGGATATCCTCTGTTTGAACAAAGTCTTTTAAACTGGTGTAAGGGTGCGAAAGACATTGTGACGGTAGAGTGCTAGGGGCGCTCTTGCCCTAGACTCCAGGAAAGGAAGGGGTGCTCATTCCCCCCCCCACTCCTGAGGGGGGGTGCTCATTCACGCCCCCATCTCCTGGGAAGGAAAGGGTATGTATTTCTCTGCCCCCTCCTGGGAAGGAAAGGGTACTTTTGGCCATGGTTATCAGTCCCGGCCCTGTTATCGCATATTTCCCATGCCGGAGTAATTGGCTCTCACGGTCTGCTCACCTTGTAATGAGACACCTGCTTACATTGTGTAATACTAACAAGATAGAAATAAGGTATTAGTTATTCATGAGGTATGCATGAGATGCAAATATTCCTGTTATTTCTCTGCCTGTGTGCCCACGCGCAGTGGGCTTCTCCCCGAGCACTGCTCCGATGCATCGGGTCCCCATCTCAGTGGCAGCAACGAAGGGAGCCCCCGTTGCAGGTGTGTCACTTTGCCTTCAATAAACTCACTACTTCTATTCAACAGCTGTGTGTGCCTCGTTCCTACGAGACACCAGGTATTCTGCAACAACTGGTGATTCAATAGTTCTCCAGAATTCATATTGCATGTCATCTGCTTCCTTCTCTCTCCATGATTTGTAGAATTCCTCCAGATAATTTAGAAGTCTATTCCCACCCTCCTGATCTGTTTGAATAGTGTCTTAGAGATCACCAGAGTCATTCTCAATCTTAGGGCCTGATCCAGAGCCTATTGAAATTAATGGGGAACTCTGACTTCAGTGAGTTTTAGATTAGGCACATAGTTTGTAGAAGGTAATATTCCATAGTGTAGTACGACTTGGTATTAGTTCACTTACTGGAGATCTAGAGCCTAAGTGTTGTTTATCTCCTCCTTTCTTTCTTTTGCTGTAAAAGGCAATAAAAAGAATTTCTGAACTCTGTTGAACACTTTTATCTTTAGGGTGTCATCATTAAAGAATTACTTTTATAACTCACTTAGAATTTCAAAGAAAAATTCTCAGCTCCAGAGCAGACCTACCAATTTTGAGGCTTTTAGCACATTTTTTTTGTGAAGCTCTGAGACAGGGCAAAAATTGCATAATTGAATTTCTATTATAAATACAATCTTAACTCTAGAGTGACTGTTCCATAATAAGCCATTTCCCTTGAAGGGAAGCCAGATACAGCTTCTTAATCTCTAAAATCAGTGATGATTTTTATCTTAAATAGTATTCTTAAATACTTAAAGCAGTCACACAGTGAGCAGACAATGACGCTACTAGTACTAACCTCAAAAGAACAAAAAGAGGAATAATTCAACTCCTCCTTTCTTCCTCCACATCCCTTACCATTGCTTCTGAGCTCTTTGTGCTGCTAATAGACAAAAAATGTACACTGAACTTGCAAAAAGCAGAAGAGAAGCATTACAGATATTCTGCGGTGCCTGTCAAGATTACATTGTACAGAGCAGAAGACTAGTACATATAATTAAACCCTCCTGCCTTTATGATTACTAATTCCGCCTACAAAAGATCTCTAGGGGAATCACTTTTTTTATTATCACAAATATAATCAGTTTCCAACAGGGCCTTGTTGCCAGAAGTGTCCACCCACCCCCAACAATCTCTGCAGCATTTCCACACCAAAACCAGCAGTTCTAAAAAGCCGCTTTGTGAAGAACAAGAAACTCTTCAGCTACTTCGTGATGCAGTTTATTTAAAAAATGATCACTGGAAATGGGAGAGTAAAGGAGTTTGACTAGATCTGATATATCAGCTACATCTTCAGAGTTTAGGTCTCATTAAATATAGTTCTTCACTATCCTTACTGTCCAGAAGTTTTTAAGTTTGCTCTCTCCTTTGCATGCCAGTATGGGGAGAGGGAAAATGGAAGAACTATAATGAATTCATGTTCGTACAGAGGGTTAGAAATAAAATCTGTCATCTAAACTCTGGACATGTGATTTGCAGACTAGAAGTCTTTTCAGTCAGAAACACAGGCCTCTGTCAGTTAAAGGAGTGTTTCCATTCAAGATAGTATACTCTGTAAGCCTGTCTCTTGAAGGTGACTTAGGGTGCAATTTTAAACTGACAATTAGCACCTTGTGTGTGATGCTGCATGTTCTCAACTTTCAATTTACTTAAGCTGGAGGTGCTGGCATCTCAGAGTATTACAAATTTTGTGTAGTTCTAGTTCCATCTAGTCCAGCAGGGACCACTGTACATACATACTAGGTTGTACATTACATGAGACAAAGCTGTTTTTCCCATAATTCATGAAAGCAGCACTATGACAGTTATTTTAATAGCAGCAAAAATGGTGTTAAGTTGGTGAAATGTAGTGCATATGAACATCAAGTGAGTCAGGTTTTTTGATAGTACTCCTGAATACAAGAGTGTGTCAGGTATATAAATATCCATCCATCTTAAGATGAGTCATGAACAGATCTTAAAATCTAAGATAGAATGAATGAAATGAGGAGATCACGTAAATGAGAATCATAGGGGCAGATGCTCTGCCTTGTTTTTGTTTTGTGCTCTTCAGGTGGCCCAAGCAAAATGGAAATGGCCCTAGCAAAACCTCCAGCATAGCTAGCTTCTACACCCTTCTCCTTGTCATCATGAGCACAGGGGGACATCTCAGGCAGAGGAGTATGACCAGATGACCATGTGCTCCAGCTATCCCCACTTGGCTATGGTTCCTTGGGAAGTCATAGCCAGCTGGTTCAAGTTAAATCAGCCCCCAAGATCGGGCTATGGGAGAGCGACAGGGAGATGTAACTGGCAGCTGGCCCTTTGGTTGGTCCTCCACAACCAGAAACTTTCTCCTGGCAGATCAACATAATACTGGTATTGATGGCTAAGCTTTTAGGCTGCAAATTGCCAGGGAAATAAGAGAAGAAATAAAGCAGAACAGAGACTGTGCGGAAAAGAATAATCAGACAATGACAGCTAAAAGAAATAATCTGCACTAATTGTAAGATCTTTAGAACACCCATAACTGACCCTCCTGGTCTTCAGCCCATTCACTCATTTCTGAATGCTACAATTGTCTAAATTTAATAATTCTAATTACATACTTGACACTTTTCCTTTTTGTGGTTTTTGTAACTAAACTTTCTGGGGTTTTTTTTTGGTTTTGTTTTCTGCAGTGAATTTTTGTTGAAAAATCTGACTCTGCCAACATAGTCATTCTTCTGCTTTTTGTTCTGACCCTAAGTGAAAATATGTAAATGCTAGACATTATTATTTTGCTTTGGATCATTTTTTTCCCAGCTGGTGTGCTGGATAGGTCTTCTATCCACACCCCCTCTTTATTACTCTTCTGATAAGCACATCTGGCTTTTCTATTTCTAGCACCCTTAATTTTGTTACTTATCCCATAATTGAATTTAACATTCATCTGGCACTTCTTAGAATGTATGAAGATCACCAGTATTTTTACTGGAAGTTTTAAACTCAGTAAAGAATAGAATTGAGGCTTTTCCTCTTCAAGAAGTTTCACTGTAATGTTGCAAAAGTCCTAAAGTAGAAAATCTGAAACATAGTTTTATTGGGCCAAATGCTCCTCTCTGCTCCCATAAATGGAAGGGATCAAAAAACAGGGGATCCTAGTAGGAAGAGGTCATAGAAGGAGAAGTATCAGCTTTTCACCAGCTTTGATCCTCACCTCTCCATTGGTAATGCATGGACTTGGAGAAAGCTTTGAGGGACTGGAAGAGGCAGAACTAAGAGAACCTTATGTAGTATTTCCCTTTATCCCCAAGAGATACGTTGTACCTTTCACACATGGGGTTTCTTACCTTACAGCAAGTCCAAGAGCAACAGCCAGCTAGGATGTCCATAGGAGCATGACTTTTGCAGGAACCATGTTACTACGGAAGCCAGGAGGCAATGCAAAGCCATGGAGACTCTCAACAGACCTACTAGTTTTGGGTTGAACCCTCCCTGCCTGTTCTGCTGGGGAAGAGGGATCCTTGCCCCCCATGAAGGAACGATCATACTTACTGAGCTCCATGTCCTCTACAGAGGAACAACCCATGATTTGGCTCAAAGGCAGTGCAGGCTAAAGACATTTAGGCCATGTCCACATTGTAACCAGCTACTGTCATCATTGGCCGTAAACGTGATTTGTGTCCACGTTTCTGTAAATCTCTCTCAAATATCCTGGCACCAACTTTGCTACACTGCATACAATAGCCATAATTACAAGAAGAGCTTCGCTCCAGCGAGAAGCCTATGCTGGCACATGGTTGTCTGTGTGATATGTATACTTATGCTCCCATTCACTCCTAAAATCATGACCCATTTAACTGAGGCTTTACATTATGTTTGTTTTTCTGCTTATACATAATTATTCAGGACAAATTATGCATTTTCCTTCTAGTTACAATGTTACAATCAGCTTGATCAGCCTTGCAGACCTCTTAGGTATAGCTGGGACAGAGAATGAACAGTTTTAATGGAAGAAAAAGATTAAACTGTTCCTTGGAGAGGGCTAGAAGTCAGTTAAGACTGATAAAATCTGGATCTAAATTGAGAAGGACCCTCCAAAATAAGAAAAGTAGAGGTGGAGATTACTCTTTGTGTCAGGATGAACTGATTGAAGTTGAAAGATATTATGGTTACAAGGAATGCATTAGCTCCTAAATGTTCATTGTTTGTGAATTCCATCTTGGAAAATATTAGTTTGCAAGCAAAAAAGAAGAGGAAAAGTTACAGATGTCAGTGGTTGATTTGCAATGGGGAAATCAGAAATACATTTTTGGCTTTAGTCTGTTTTGGAATTTTATAGATCACTTCCAAGTCTTTCCATTTTGGGTTTTACTTATGACACTCTGAAGGCATAAAACTTTGCATGTGCTATGCCCTTTTGTGTCCTGTGCCCACACAGAGATGTTTGCAGGACCAGGGCCTTAGGCAGTTGGAAACGTTTCTTCATTATGTATCTTCACCTAAGAAACATTTTATTTTTCTTGTATTTTATTTTTTTATTTTATAATACTAAATAAAACAATGGAACAAAGTCATTTTCAAAACAAAAGTTCAAAATATTTGTTTCCAAAAATGTCAAAATGGGATATTTCAACATTATTGAATCTTTTCTGCTTTTTTTCTCCAAAATGAATTTTTGACAAAACTAACACGATTTCACAAAGCATTTCAATGTTGGCTAAACTGAATTCTATCAGAAACTGGGACAGAGATAGTCAGACCTAATGCTCAGAGCCAGAATCAGGCATGCAGGGTGAGACTGGAGCTGGACTAGGAGCAGGGCAGCAGCAAGAACAGGGCTGGAGCAGGACTAGGAGCAAACCTATCTATGCAGGAGTAATATGTATTTGGTTCAAGTTCCTCAGTGTGAAAGTACCTTCACTGAGGTTCTCCCAGACTTTTAGACCCATGTCACAGACTGACTGCTGAGCCTTGCCTGTAACCTAACAGCTAGGGTATGGTAACTTAATGATAATTAGTGAGCTCAGCTGCAGGGAATCAGGACTACTTAAATAGAGCAGGGAATCGAGTCTAAAGGAAGAAACTGCCGAGAAGGCATGACTCTCCGGTAGGTAGGAGAACCCACAGGTGCCAGCACTGATGCTGAGCAGCATTATAGGAGCAATGTCTTCCTTGTCATCATTGACTCTATTCAGTCAAGTCTCACACATGGATTTGAGTCACGGCAACTAATTTGTACCCTATTGGAGTTTCTTTGGCGGTTCAACAGACTGAATAAGGAAGATCTACTTTCTGCAGCTGAACAATTTCAGCAACAGTACAACAAAGAAATCTCAAAAGATCTCAGTGATGAGGTCATCTTCCTCAAACAAATATATTCCATGAACTTCAAGTTGGATTGCAAGCCAAATGAATTGCTTCAAGAAATACTCAAACTTGGACTCTATGGAGTGTTTCCTAATATCACAATTGCATTGCGTATTTTTGTCAGTTTGCCTGAATCATTGGCTTCAGGTGAACGCACCTTCAATATGTTGAAGCAGGTAAAGAACTATCACCATTCAACTATGGGATAAGAGTGTTTGAATGGGCTCGCCATGCTTAATATCAACTGTGACATGGCACAAGAGCTAGATTTTTCCTCAATAATTAGTGCTTTTGCACAGAAAAAGGCTAGAAAAGCATTTGTTAAATAAAAAATATGCAAATTAGCTCTTTGGTGCCTTATTTTGTTTTCATGTGTCGTCATTTTTTATTTTTATTATGGCTAGGGGCCTCAAAAGCTGCAAATGGCCCAGGCCTCTCTAGACCTCTGCGGGGGCCTGGTTGTACTAAGCCTATAATGTTTGTCTGAGATATACTCTATCTTTAAGGAAGGTATCCAGTCTTGATTTAAAGACCTCAGTTGCTGGAGAATTCACCACACCCCTAGCTAAGTTTTTTCCAGTGATTAATTATCCACATAGTTAAAAACTTAGCACCTTGTTTCTTATGTCTCTATTAATACTATTATAAAGATTGCTCTCTAACTAATTTTACAAGTTCATAAACAGTTCCCACTGTTTTTCCCCCTCCCTGCCAGTAGTTGCCAAAAGGTATCTTGGTAGGTCCAAAACATAAAGAAACAAAGAATTCAGAATTTGCAGACCAAATCACTTTTCATATACAGTACTGGCACTGTGAGCCAAAACCAGAGTTAAGAAAATGTTTGAATAGTAAATGAGAAGGAAATTTTGGAAATACCATAACTTTTCTGAATTTTACCAGACTTCCAAGAAAAATCTACCTTGTAATGAAAAGTTGCATGGAAATTTTGGGGAAACTGATTCATTTTGGGGGGAGGGCAGGGGGTAGGTTTTTTTAAAAAAATAAATAGCTTATAATGGGACATGAACTTCAGCTTTAACTATGGAGCAGCTTTCACTTCTCCATAATTACTGTTAATGAAGATTTATGGTCAATTGTAACCAGACCCAATAATGGTAGTCTTGTACAGTGTTTTAGCAATACAAAAATGCATTCTTTGTCATTAGAATTAAAATAGCCTTTAATCATGCACAGCTTGATTCAGTGACATAAAACAATTACAGTGCAATCATGCAAAATAACATTGTTGGCAGTCTCCACTTATCATTTCCTAAACTACCACTTTTCTAAGAGTTGTGCATTTATTAATGCTACCATAAGACCAATCAAAGTACACATCCACTATTCCCTTTAGTGCATCTGAAAGGCTTTTGTTTAAAAATACAGAACGTGATCAATTCACAGCCAGTACCTTAAGTGTCTTCTTAACCTAATAACTGTAATAAACAGTTAACTTTCGTGGATCCTAACTGATATTTTTGTCTTTGATCTAATTATATACAGTTAACTTAAAGCCAATGTATTCCCTTCCCTCTCAAAAAAAGTATCTTCTATCGTAGGGTAAAAACTTTATTGCATTCTCTAAACATCCAAAAATATTGTAAATATACATTTGAAGCTGAATATCATGATCTATACCTATATGGGATAAAAGGAAAATTAGAACATTTTAGGATGAGCAATAACTGGATGAATAGGTAAAAATCAGCTCCTAATTTTCCAGGATTTCTATAAGCTACTTTCTATCGACTATGTTCTTTATAAAGAAGACACATTTCAAGAATAAATAATGAATAGTGCATTCCTAGCTTACATTAATATGAAGCCTATGTTCCTGCATATGTGGTGCAAAGACAATATAAAGTGGTAGCAGATTTGCGGTGGACAACTTGCCCTGCGTAGGGGCAGGGTCTGCCAGTATAAGATGGGAGAGGTTACTCTGTTGCTTCCTTGCTATAACCTCCCCTCAAGGCACCATGGGAAGGAAAGGGCATGACAGAGGAAGACTTCACTATGTTCAATTTTCCACTGGCATAATTTATGGTCCCTCAGGTTCCTTATATTACAGGTATAAATTGAACTACCCCCCGCCCCGCCCGCCAACTTTAAATTATAATAGGGTCAGGCAGCTGAGAATCAGGGAGCACCAGCTTGCTTCCTGACAGTGTCTGCTGCACCTGAGTGGAGTTCCAACACAGTAGAGAATCGTGCTGACTATGCTTAGACAGTAAGATGCTAGCTCTTTTGACTTACCTAGGACAGTTATTTGAGCTGTATGTAAAATGTGTTATCTTTGTTTTAATATATTTTTTGAAATTATAGTAGTTGGGAACTTCTGGGAGAAATCCAAGACTCTATTCTGTGATGGAAAATGAGGGCACTGTACTATAGTGCCATGTAATTTTAGTCTTGTAGAAACGCCTGGTGCAGCCTGGAAGGGAGATTATGACTCAGCTAATTTCCCCCTTAGGGCTGGGCTACACTATGGGTACGTGGGAGTCGACCTTAGATATGCAGCTTCAGCTATGCAAATAGAGTCGACTTACCTGGCCATCCCCATGGCGTTGAGTCAACTATGGCCACTCCCCCCACCGACTCCACTTACTCCTTTTACCGAGGTGGAGTACAGGAGTTGATTTGGGGATCGATTTATCGCTACCCACTGATCTGTGTGGGGAGTGTAGTTGTACCCTTAGTTCTCTTGCTGCTTTGGGCAGAGAGAAAATTTAAGGGCTGCTCTAGCTCAATCAGAAGATATGGGATTGATGCTGGAGTCAGTGAGGTTTTGTGGCCTGTGTTATGCAGGAAGACAAACTCAATGGTCCCTTCTACACTTTAATCTTTAAGATGAAAAATTTCCTTGTTAAGGGTAATAGAGCTGATTCAATATACTTAGACTTCTGCAAGGTGTTTGACTTGGTACTGCAAGACATTTTGATTACCGCTTTTTTGGTGTGCTGTAGATATTTGTTCTAAACATCTCTGTTCCTGCATCAGGCCTTTCTTTTGCAAATGTTCATTGGTGTTACACTACATCTAGTAATAGCAGACTGAATTGTAGGTGGAAGCTTTTTCATTTGGTGCAGCTGCTGAAATTACATTATCGAAATAAGAGACAGGGTGGGTGAGGTAAAGTCTTTTACAAGACCAACTTCTGTTGGGGAGAGAGAGACAAGCTTTTGAGATTAGCTGTGTAAGCTCAAAAGCTTGTCTCTCTCCATCATGAACAGAAGTTGGTCCAATAAAAAAACATTACCTCACCCAGTCTCTTGAATATCCTGGGACCAGCGCAGCTACTACACTTACATACACTATTGAAACAAAACATTCTGATCGTATAGAAATGATTTGTTTTGATAAGTGCCCTTAGAAAATGTCACAAGTTTTTTCTGCAAAGCATTTTGATCTTGTGGAATTGGCATTTAACAATGGGAAAACTTGTTCCATCAGAAAACTTTCTCCCAGCTCCATTTCAAGCCACTTGCAATGGGAACAGTGGTTAAGTGGGCGGCGTCTCTGCTTGCACAGATGCTAGCACTTCTGATCATTTTTATTTCCTGCAGCAGTCTTCTAAGATGAGTGACAGAACACTTCAGGATATATTGTGTGACTCAAGTAAACCCTCAGACAGTATTAAATTGACTTGTCTCCATTGATACATAAAACAAATGCTCTGTCAAAATCAAACAATAGATTGCCTCCAGCTCTCTTGGGAGAAGGAGAGGCAGGTTCAAGTCTTATTGCACACTAAATGAGCCAGGAGCAAGAGCTGGTTAGGATGGGTACCGGGGTGCCTGGCAAATACTTTGTGAAGGGATCAATAGAAGTGGAGAGAATTTTCATTTTTCATATCCAAATGAGGCTCTGTCACTAGCTTATTGTGGTACTTCAAAAACAAATAGGAAGAAAGGGGAGGGTGAAACATTATTAAATGTCACAAGATCCTGTTTTCAGGTGGGATTATGCATCTTTCATTCAGCTTCATCATTAATAAAACCCTATTACTATTTATTTGCTATAAAGTGAACTTTATGGTGAAGTGAATCATAGACTGGAAGGGACCTTGAGAAGTCATCTAGTCCAGTCTCCTGCTCTCATGGCAGGACTAAGTATTATCCATTCCTGACAGGTATTTGTCTAACCTGCTCCTAAGTGTCCCATGATGGAGATTCCACAAGCTCCCTAGGCAATTTATTCCAATGCTTACCACCCTGACAGCTAGAAAGTTTTTCCTAATGTCCAACCTAAATGGCACTTGTTGCAATTTAAGCCCATTGCTTCTAGTCCTATCTTTAGAAGTTAAGAACAATTCTTCTCCCTTCCTCCTTGTAACAGCCTTTTATGTACTTGAAAACTATGTTCCATCTCAGTCTCCTCTTTTCCATACTAAACAAACCCAATTTTTTCGGTCTTCCCTCATAGGTCATGTTTTCTAGACTTCTAATCATTTTGTTGCTTTTCTCTGGACCTTCTCCAATTTGTCCACATCTTTCCTGAAATGTGGCACCCAGAACTGGACACACTACTCCAGTTGAGGCCTAATCAGCATGGAGTAAAGTGGAAGAATTACTTATCATGTCTTGCTTACAGTACTCCTCTTAATACATCCCAGAATGACGTCTGCTTTTTTGTAACAGTGTTACACTGTTGACTCATATTTAGCTTATGGTCTACTATAACCCCCAGATCTCTTTCTGCAGTACTCCTTCCTAGGCAGCCCTTTCCCAAACCTACAGGGTGCTTTATTGCTAGACTCACTCCCTGCCATAACGAGCCTACAAGCTAAGCTTTAAAAAGGCCAGTTTCTACTCAGTTACACTTGTTATAGCCAGGCTTTAAGGTCAGAAGTTAACTTTCTAATCTCCAACGTGCCTGGTAACTCTCTGTCACCATGTCCAATTCTAGTTATTTAAAATAATGCTTCTTTGACATAAGGAAAAAAATCAAGAAAATCACAAACCATAAACATATGTTAAACAAAACATGAGCACAGCCAGCCTAAACACTGTGGGGAGCTAGTGTGTCCCTGTGCTTCATTAGTTAAGGAGAATTTTAATTAAGCTTTCTATGGACCTCACACGTTACCAACTTTTCCCTCTTTGCTAGCTGGCCAGCAGAAAGTAATGTGCTATAAATTAAAGAAAAATGTCTTTATAAAGCTATTCAGTAGTGGAAATAGCTAACTAGTATCAGTGGGTGGGTGAAAATGAAGAGGCAAAGACAAATATTTTCAATCTGGATTTGAAGGGAGATAGAAGGGTATTTCATATGCCAAAAGTTGTAGAGGAGAAGATTCCTGGGACTGCAGAAAGCAGTCCAGAGGAAGCAGGTGCTAGATGAGTGAAAAGAGAAGGAAACAATAAGAAGATTTGGTCTGTGAAGTAAACTGGAGCAGGGAAATACTGCTTAGAATATCCTGAGGCGGTGAATGTAAATGGCTACAGATCAAAAATACAAATAGGTCAGTATGCGCTGACTTTGTGAAGCCATTCCAATACAAACTCAAATTGTAGTTAACCCCCATTTCAGTGCACAAATGAGCATTAATTAAATAGCAAGATCAATGAGAACCAATTCTTAGAACTCCAGCAAGGTGGCAATGGAAAGAATCCCTTGTGAGATGGTTGCATCACAGGATGGATAACTTGCCAAGTATATTCCAGGACAAGTGAAATGACATTGAGAAAAGAAAGAAGAATGAGTCAACAAAAGGCAAGAACATTATGGAAAGTTTTGAAATTACTGCTAGAAATAGGTCTCTTGGCAAGAGACAAGACTATGCTATTCCTGACTTTGTCACAAACTTCCTGTGTGACTTGGACAAGTCAATTAATAGCTCTATCACTTAGTTTCCCCCTCTATAAAATGACTACAATAGTAATTTGTATATTCTGGAGATATTGAGACTTAATTCATTAATATTTGCAAAGTGGTGTGCTTTGAGATCCCTAGATGGGATCCTCTAGATCAGTGGTTTTCAACCAGGGTCTTCCAGTGGTTACCTCACTCATCTAGCTAATGTCTGTCAACCAGGGGGTTGCAGCCACTGTGGGGGGTGAGGGATGGGTTTGGAGGGGAACACAAGTGCAGAGCCTGCATTAAGGGGTGGCTGGGCAGGCTGGGCAGTTACCCAGGACTTCATGCCACAGGGGGCCCTGCAAAGCTAAGTTACATGTTTCACCTGGGCTGCCTCAGTCCCTTGCTTTCAGACAAGGCTCTCAAAACAGGCTCAAGTATCACACTGAAATGTAAATACAATATTCATATTCAAATCAATTTATTTTATAATTATATGTTAAAAATGAGAAAGTAAGTAATTTTTCAGTAATAGTGTGCTGTGACACTTGTACTTTTATGTCTACCGTAAGCAAGTAGTTTAAGTGAGATGAAACTTGGGGTACACAGAAATCAGCCAAGTGAAAGGGACACAATAGTCTGGAAAGGTTGGGAACTATTTCTGTAGATCAGAGAAAAGTGTTATTAATTTGTCTATTGACATGTTGAATAAAATATTTCTACACTGAAACCATAGTTGACAGAAGTCTATTGTTGAACAATATTCATTATCTAAGTTGAAAATTTGGGATTTAAAGACTAGGCTTTCCAATATCTTAGTAATTTGCTTATTTTAACTTCATATATGTATATTTGCATACTCTATGGAGCAACATTAAATATTGGTGGGTGATAATGGTCCATGAAGGACACTATGATTGTAGGGAATTGATTGGATCTCTTAACGGTTCACTTTCAGATTTTTCTGAGCATCAAACTATTTTTTTTAAAGGATGTAAAACTTCTGTGTTAAAAAAATACAATACTGATTATGGGTGTGTTGCACTCCACTGAAACATGCTTTCAGCATTACTGAAAACTTTATTAAAGCAGAGTTATGTGCTTTTGTAATTAATTCCTTCATAAAATCTAAAAGGGAAGCAAATCAAAGCAGGTGAGAAAAGGTAACAGTAATGTTTCATCAGCATCTACCTTCAATATCCCTATATCTGTGAAAACAGATTTACTTTGAAATCTGCCACTAGCTGACAGTCACTGTCCTGTCTTCAATACAACAGTTATAATTTTTTGTAATACTATTGTGCCAATGGGCTCCAACTAAGTCTGGGGCCCTATTGTATTAGCTGTTGTATAAACACATCCCTGATCTGAGGAGCTTACATGCTATGTAGACAAGACAGCCAAAGGTTAGGAAGGGAAACAGAGAGCCAGACGGGTAAAGTGATTTGCTCAATGTCACTTAGTGGGTCAGTGAATACTGGCATAAGTGAATTTAATAGGCATTCTGCCACTGATTTCAGTTGTACCAGGACTTTACACTAGGTCTTCTGACACCTAGTCTAGTGTTCTATCCACTAGACTACCCTGCCTTCACATGCAATTAAATGTCAGTGGTGATTGAGAACCTGGAAGAAAGGCTATTCACCATTTTGTTAAACTATGTAAATTGCTAAATATTATCCTTATTATGGGCTTCCTATTGGGACCAGTTAGGAATTCTGCATCAAAATCTATATCCGAGTATGACCTTATATGTAGAATGCTGAATGTCACCAGCTTGGGCATGATATAGTTAACTATAATTAGGCTCTTAATTCTGGGGTAGCTGAGTGTGACTGACAACAATAGTAAAAGGACCCAGATCCACCCTTTTAGTCTAGGGAGTGTAGCCTCGTCAAACATTTGGAATTTCACTTTAGTTTAGCATGCAGTGGTCTGGGGTGGAGGGTGGGGTCACTTCCCCAGGTCAGCTATTGTAGTAGGATTGTAATGAGAATGAGTACCCTGAGGAGTACACAAGAAGCAATACAAACATTTACTTTTAGAAATTATATTTAACAAGCAAAAGAGGATTTCAAATGCTGCACTATAGCTAAAATGAGGGAGAGATAATACAGAATTGTCCCTGCATTGTTCATATTATCCCTTGCTGGGAAACCTGGAGTGTTGGTCATTATCCTCATCATTGCCCTCATCAATGGTTATCATCTGGTTTCCTCCAGGCAGGGTAACATCTCTCTAATACGTTATGCTGACATCCATGGTATTTTATGCCCCTTATCTTTCAGCACCTTTTCCTTATCTTAACTTGCACTCTCCAGCTCTGCTGAGATCCCCCAATTCTGATAGGTTAATTATTTATATCAAACTCATTAGTATTTGTCAATCAATTACCATAATATGTCTGTAGTTAATACATAAAAGTTTCAGTTTTTGTTCCTTAAACTTAACTTCAAAACAAAAGTTAGATAGTTTAGTATTTCATTTCCCACTGTATTCAATCATGACACAGTCACTTGCCTGTTAGTACATTTATTAAGCTATTCATGTACAGCTACACCTTAGTTATTTTAAGCAACCTTATCATACAGGATTTGAGCCTGTTATTTGCATTGCAGCATTAATCAATACTTCTTACCTATATCTCTATATGTCAGGCTATGGAGCTATTGTATACTGTATTGTATGCTGAGGACTCCCTATATACCTCTCCCCCTTATCTGTCATTTCTCATATCCGTCATTCATCAATACGGGAACCTGATCTGCATATCCATCACTTCACTTTTTGTGTTGCTTTTCTTAGAGTGCTTCCCCTGGTGTTCAGGAGTCGCTGTGAGTAGTGGAGATGGGTTATGCTCAGGGGCTGGATGGGGAAATGGGTGGGAAGAGGTGGGGTGCAGGGGCAGGAAGAGGTGGACCAGCCATTATTTCTTATGGGGAAAAATTCCCTGGTATCTGTCACTCTTTTCAGGAATGTAACCCTGCCATATACTGGGGACCCCCCCGTATTAATAATTAGTAGAAATATCTCTGCTACAGCTGATAGAATCACCTTATAACAGGCACCATGAGAGTGATTCTCTTTGTCTAAAATACAGCTCTGGATTTAAACTTGCTATTGGCAAATGTTTCCTTAATCCTGCCCCACAGGCTGTTGAATGCCATGCCCCATTACTGGAGCTAGACTGATAACACTTTTAATGTCCAAAGTACAACAAGTGCTGGCTATAGCCACTCTTCTTTTGTATTTGTTAATGCAATTTGTAGGTTATTATTTTTACATGGAGAGCCAAATTCATCCCTGGTGTAACTCCATTGACTATAGGGATCACTTTGGTACATTGTGAAAATATGCTTTTAACTCTCAAACTTATCCAAAACAAGTGAGGAAAAACATTCCGTCATGAAACCAATTTCCTTCATTTTAGACCAGTGCCACTTGCTGCTGATGTCAGAGGTAACGTGCAGGAGATGAGATCTTGATCTCAGTTACACTAATGTAAATTAGGGCATTTTTGCAACAATATAATGCTACTGTTGCCAAAAAAAAAAAAGCAAATGCAATTTTAGGTTGCATTAACAGAGACAAAGCATGTAAGTCACAGGAAGTGTGATAGTACTCCTCTACTTGGCAGTGGTTAGGCCTCAGCTGGAGTACTGTATCCAATTTTGGTCACCAATATATAGAAAGGATGCAGAGAAACTGGAAATGATCTAGAAGCAAATGGCAAAGATGATCAAAGGGGTGGAATGCAAGCTATCTGATCAAAGGCTATAGGAACTGGGTATGTTTAATTTGGAAAAAGAAGAGATTAAGGGGGGACATGATAGCGGTCTTAAAATACAGCCATAAAAAAAGATAGAGAAAAGTTGTTCTTTCTTGCCACAGAGGGCAGGACTAGAGGCAATGGGTTCAAACTACAGCATAGCAGATTTAGATTAAATCTCAGGAAACACTTCCTAATTCTAAGAACAGTGGGCAATGGAACAGACTGCCTGGGGGGGCTAGGTAAAGAAGGTCCTTTGTTGGAGGTTTTCAAAAGGAGGCTGGATAGTCATCTGTCTTGGTTGATTTAAACCCAACAAATCCTGCATCTTGGCAGGGGGTTAATCTAAATGACCCTGGTAGTCCCTTCTAGCACTGTGATTCTATGTTCACAGAAGCTATTGGAGTTATCTGGGTGAAATTCTGAACCCATGGAAGTCTTGGGGAGTTTATTATTGACTTAATGGATCCAGGAATTCACCCTCTGGATTTACATTAGCACAACTAGGATTAGGATCTCCCTTTATCCTTAGATCTAATACAAGTAATGCTCAAAGTAAGTACAAATATTTCACTCCTATTTTGATCTTTGGTTTAATTCTTCATAAACTTTGTAGTCACACAATTGATGGAATTACATTAATTGTAGTCCACAAATAATAAATATAATCAATACTATGCTGTAGTCAACTGACTTTATTTT
This sequence comes from Dermatemys mawii, assembly GCA_007922305.1. Taxonomy (NCBI): domain Eukaryota; kingdom Metazoa; phylum Chordata; order Testudines; family Dermatemydidae; genus Dermatemys; species Dermatemys mawii. Next base: position 11,339,643 of record ML677342.1, read on the forward strand.
ACTGATCCCTTCTAAAATGAGGAACAACTGCAAAATCCACTGCCCAGGAACCCCATAAAAATACATCATTTGTGTCTGGATTGCTAAAGCCATTTAGAAACTGCTGCTAATTCTCACTGATTTATCCTTAGATAGGTGTATTGGTACTCTTCTAAATGTATTGGTGGTTCAATATTGTATTTTACTGTTATCTTATTCCTTGATGTTTTATTCATCTGTTCCAACTGAGACCTAGTCAATAGCTCAATAGTAGAAAGTGTGGGGAAGGTTTTTTTAATCCTTTATTGTTCATCTATTCAAAACAGTAAATTGACCTGGATAACTGGTTTCTGGAAATTAGGTGAATATTTACAAAGAATAATAGACTTGTGAAGGCCAACTGTTTCCAGTGGCATATAATGGAAAATACAGAAAATGAAGAATAGTGTTCTGTGCAAACAGGAGATGAAAACAAATGTATAAGTAGTAAACTCTCAGGAAGAGTAACTGGCATAGGTAAAATAGGGTGTAACCTGAAATAGCCACCAAAACATGAAACAAACTCATCCTGAAGTTTGAAAAAGCTGATTTTCAAGAAAATTGTAAGGTTAAAACATTTGTCTTAGCTAGGGTTACCATATTTGAACTTTTCAAAAAAGAGGACCCTCCATTGGAGGTAGCCCTGCCCCCTATCCACTCCCTTCCACTTCCCACCCCCTGACTGCCCCCCACTGAACCCCCAACTCATCCAATCCCCCTGCTCCTTGTCTCCTGATCGCCCTGCCTCCTTCCCCTAACCACCCCCTGGAACCTCACCCCCTATCTAAGCCTCCCTTCTCCTTGTCCCCGACTGCCCCTAGGATCCCACCCCCTACCTTTCCCCTTACTACCCCAACCCCTATCCACACCCCTGCCCCCTGGCAGACCACTGGGTCTCCCATGCCTATCCAACCACTCCGTGTCCCCTGACTGCCTCCCCGAACTCCCGACCCATCTAACCCCCCATGCTCCCTGCTCCTGACTGCCCTCCCCAGAACCTCCACCCCATCCAACCCTCCCTTCTCCCTGTCCCCTGAGTGCACCGACCACTCTCCACACCCCTAACAGCCCCACCGAACCTCTGCCTCATTCAGCCCCCCACCAATCTCTGTCCCCTGACTGCCCCCTGGGGATTCCATGCCCCTTCTCCAACCTCCTGGCCCCCTTACTGTGTGCTCAGAGCAGCGTGTCTGGCTCCTTGGGGACCCACACATGCTGCCGCAGACACATTGCTGTGCTCCTCTGCAGAGCACACAGCCCTGCCGCACAGAGTGCTGCTGGCGTGGCGTGCTGAGGCTGCAGGGGAGGGGGGAGTAGGGGAGGGGCTCTGGTTGCTGGAGGTCCCAATGCGAGCCGCTTAATCCGGCCCGGTCGCCCTGTCAGCCGCACCGTGCTCTGCATTGGGAGGGAAATCCTGGACCTTTTTAGATTTTTACAAATTCTTCCCAGACAGCTATTTAAAAACCAAAAAGCCAGGCATGTCTGGGAAAATCCAGATGTATGGTAACCCTGTCTTAGCAGTGTGTCAAATAATTAATAATAAAATTACAACTGACTTTAAAAAAATATTTTCATTAGGCTGTTTTTATTTCTCTGAGCTTGGCCAATGACAATATTAGTCAATTTCAAAACTTATTCCACTCAAATTCACTTTCATACATTATTACAATGATTCAGTGTTTGGTTTGCAACTGCTGTAGGAAATGTTTCTGTTTTTAAAAATACTTCTGTTTTAAATATTTCAATAAAAATGCAGTTAGGCACCAAAACAGACCAGTGTCCACAATTTTTTTTATAATATTCACAACTATAATTTTGTTATTGCTGTATTGCCAACTCCACACATTCAGTATCATGAGAGAGGCTTAGAAACTAAGATTAAAAATAATAGTAAAGTGAACTAAAAATTTATCTTCTGAATTTTGAGCCTTCAGTTTGCATGTGGATTCCATCCCTTTCGCTCCCCTCCAAGCTTTTCTCCATAACCAGTGGAGAGAGTAAATTGCTAACTTTCAAGTGTGAAAGCTGACTTTCTCACATAATCAAATAAATTCAGGAGCAAGGGCTTTCAGAGAGAAACCAAATATCCCAAGAGTTAAAAACGCCACATAACTTCACATTCCACAAATATCTGCAGCCTATTCTGTAGTCTTTGAGTACTTTAAAGATCCATTTTCAGATTACCGTGGGAAGAAGAATCAGCAAAACATAATCTAGTCAGGCATATCACAAGACACAAAACTATAGGACAATTAAAGCAAATATTCATAACTCAATCTTCTTTTCTAGCAATATAAATTATTGCAGATTGAAGCTCAAGTTTTAACTCTAAACCCTCTTAATCACCCTCTGATGCATTTTCTTTCCTAATTTTTGTTGACAGACACTTAGCTGATTTTGATCCTCCTGTACAAAAATACTCTCTGATATTTGCAGGGTGTGTGCCTACTGTTCCTGTAATTTCATTGTGGAAAATACAGTTCACTCCCAATGTTTTTCTTGTGTGATTGCTAGTGATCAGGACTACTAGAATTTTGTTTTGTTCAGTTATTATGTTTCTCCCTTACCCCGAGATTACAAAATTGTTTTTGTTCCTTTGATCTGGATTTGATGTAACTTTGATTCCAGCTTTCTTCATCTGTGAGATGGAAACACCCACTAATACATTATACTAATGGCTTTTCCTACTTTTCATATAATTTACCAGACTACTGAATCACATTTCACACATACCCCCTGACCCTCCCTCCCTCCCCCTTTGAACAGGAAACTATTGATTCTGGCCAACACCACTTCTTAAAAAACAAATGTTTAATTGCAATCAAATACATCATTTAATGTAACGTTCTCAAAGGTCAAACAGTGTATGCTTCCAGTTGAATGATCTTAACAGAGTTTCCATATGCCTACAGTCTCAGGATCTTGTTCTAGTTCATTCTTATGCAGGTGATGATACTTCCATTTTGCAGCCTTTTGGAAGTCTACTTGGCCGCCTATAACATTTTCCTGCTCCCCTGCACTCTCCTCATTCTTCCTGCTAATGTTTTCAGTTTCTTGCTTCCAATCCATTTCTTATATAATAGTGGCTTTCTCTCCTGCTGTGCCTTCTTGGGCAATATTATCTTAAATTATACATAGCTAAAAATATATTGTACCAGCTACTGTCTTTGCAAAGGGTACAGTATCTTATTTTAATCTGAGTCTATCAGCCAAAGCAGTGCATTCTCCAAAAGACAGTGGGCCTGATTCTCCACTGCCTTGCACCTTGTGTAGCTTTTTACATGTGTGCAAATTGCTACACCTGCATTGCACTTCTTTTGCACCAGTGTAAGTAAAGCAAGGCAATGTGGAAGGGAACTGGGCCAGTCCCCAAGATAAATTAAACCACTATTAGGACTGCTAATTTATACCTGTGTGCACAAGAGTCCATTTTGGGAGCCAGTGGCACATTGGAGGGACATGCTGGCCACTCCCTCTTTAATCTAGCCATGTCTACAGCTCTACACTACCAGGAAAGAGGTGTCTTAGGAGCTCCTACAGCAGTTCTGCACCATCCAGAATTTACCTATCAGATGAGGAATTTTCTCAACATATGCTAATATTTTTTGTCCCTTTACACAATTAAAACAGCTACAGCAGTGTCAAGGATCTGGCTTTCTATCTTTTGTTGCACACCCTCATGCAAAATGAACTTTGTCACAGATTTATCTTTAGCTGATACTTCACATTGCTGGCTGAAAGGCTTCTCCCAGACAAATAACAATCTTTTCATTTGCTCTCTTCTGTACTGTGCATTATTTTTCTTTTGCATATTGTGTTATACTGCTTTGGAAGTACTGGTTTGATTTTGGTAACTGTCTTTAAGCAATTTCTCTAGTTTGTTGTTTTGACTTAAGCTTTATAATGGCGAACCTGGTCTCCCTTCCTAGTAAAAGTGGGATTAGGACTGGAAGACACTGTTCAACTTCAGGACATTCAGAATGAGATTTAGACTCTCTCTTTTTTTTTTTTTTTTTTCCTGGGTATTGTGCCTTTATATGTAGAGGACTCTCCCTACTTGTTGCAGAGGCAGCTATTGGTGTTTCTGTTCAGGTACAAACTGGTAATCACTGTACTCTCCTTCTTATAGAGATTTTATATTTTTCTCAATTTCTCATGTTTTTTTCCTATACAGAAAGTAACCCATGTATATTTAGAGTATATGGCTTATTTCAGTTTAAGGAAAACAAACAGGTTCCAACTCTGCTTTTCAGTATTTGAGCCAAATTTTACTGTGATATGCTGGTGCAAAATGGGGACTTCAGTTGGGTGTAAATGAGTGGAATTTAGCCCAGTATCTTCATTAGTTTTTTCCAATGCATACAGCAATTCCAGTTTTAGGTTTTTGTTTTAGGTGCATGACAGATGGATCAATTGTATTTTATTTTCATCTTGTGTCATTTGTCTAGTAGTTGCAGAGCAAAATATTCTTCAGCTTTTGAAGATACTTTTCCTTAGTTGTCTCCATTATCACCTTTGCTTCCAGTATTGGGCATTTCTTTTATAGCCATGCCTGCAGGGGGAAGTAATACTGCATGCATCCTTGCTTCAGCTGTGATTCCTTTGACTGTTATAGTTGCTATGCTCGGTTTATTTTATTATTTTCTTCATACTGGAAGCATTAATCTGCCTTTGCAACTGGCTAGGAGGTTTGGCATTGAGATTTGACCTGATATTTGTGGAAGGACTGTGGTGCTGACCCGCTGAAGTAAGTAACGTTCTCTGAATAAAAATGCCTCTATTGTAGTTTGTTCTTTTGTGGCTGTATTGCATATCTGCTCTAGAAACTTTGGCTGAGGTAAATTACGTCTGCATAAAGCTGCCACAGTTAGAATATGGCTTGTGTGCATGCATACGTAGCTCCTTGTGTTGGTGCTGAGCATAATCACGAGGAATGCTTGTCAATGTGCAGTGCACCATAGGTAGATATCCCAGTAGGCAACCCCCACCATCCAGACTGTTATCTTTTTGGGGAGTTTTGGCAATGCATGGTGTGGCAGAAACAAGTTGTGCAGGGGTCACTGGAAGGAAGTGGTCAACTTTCCAGTGTACAACTATCTCCATCCCATAATGTCATCTGTATCCCATAATTTTTGTGCCTTTTTAAAAAAATCCCATGAATCTGTGTGGCTGTCCTCACTACCTGCCATCTCTGACAGACGCATGGAGCCTCACAGCTCTCACTGTAGTCATAAGCATTGCAAGCACAAGGCAATCCACTGGTATTTGCAGAGTCACAAGAAGAACCAGACCAGTGGGCAACATGATGATCTTATGGAGGACAGACTGCTGTGGGACATAATGAGAACTAATTCAAGGTTGGTGGTGGTGTTTACAGAGCAGCTACAGATGGTGGAGTGCTGCTTCTGGGCTTGAGAAACAAGCATTGACTGGTGGGATTGCATCGTAATACGGTGTTAGGGGGACTGCAGAACTTGCAGAACTTGCTCCTAGATCTGTGTGTCAAAATCACTTCAGTCCTCCAGCACAGGGACACCAAAATGAGAGCTGCACTGACAGTGGAGAAGCGAATGGCGATCTCACTGTGGAAATTTGCAACACTGGATTGCTACTGGTCAGCAGGAAATCACTTTGGAGCTGGAAAATCCACTATATGGGCAGTTATTATGCAAGTGTGCAGAGCCATCAATTGTCTCCTGTTATGCAGGACTGTGATTCTTAGCAGTGTGCAGAACATAGTGGATGGATTTGCAGCAGTGGGGTTCCTGAACTGCGATGAGACAATAGATGGCACATACATCTCAATTTAGGCACTGGGCTACTTTTCTATGGCTATGCAAGTGCTGGTGGATGTCTGGCAATGCTTTGCTGACATCAGTGTTGACTGGACAGGGAAGGTGCATGATGCTCACATCTTTAAAAACATGGGACTCTTCAGAAAGCTCCAAGCAGGGACCTTCTTTCCTGACTGGCTGATTACCATTGTCAGTGTTGAAATGCCAATAGTGATCCTGGGGAACCCATCCTACCCCTTGCTCCTCAGCTCATGAAGCCATGCACCAGTCACTTTGATGTCCACAGTGCTACAGCTGGTGAATGTGGAGCTATATGGCTCAGGGAGGCTTGGAAATAGCACTTGAACAGTGAGCCATAGTAATGGATTGTGGTGTGTGGTGCTCTGCTCAGCCCTGCTGTTCTGGGGCCTGTTAGGAACTGTATAGTGCTTGGTGCACATTTTATGAAGATGGCAGTTGAGGTCTTTGAGTAGCCCTTGTGTCTGGCTGTTCAAACTCAGCAGACAGCCGCTCCACTCTCCATCCCTGTGGCAACTTTCCCGCTCAGCTACCCGCTGTGTCCTGCGTAATATCTGTGAAGCTATAAGAATTGGGATGTTTGTTCACAAGATTGAACCTCGATGAAAAAACAAAACACCAGTGTCTCTTCAATCTACCCATAGGGCACTGAAGTGTCATTCTGCACCTACTGAGCCAGCAGTTAAATTTTTCCTTGGTGCTTTCAGTGGAAGTTGAATATATGGGTTGCAAGGAGGCTGGTATGGCTCAGGGAGGCTTTGAGATTGAGGAGTTGGGCCTCTGAGGTGTAGTTCCTCCCTTATTGTTCTGTGGGTGCAGCTCACTTCCTCCTCATGTCAGATGAGTTTTACTGGCTGGCACATTGCTAACTGGAGCAGTGGCTTCATCCACTGTCACCTCCCCTATCCACTTGTTCACAGTGCAGAATATATGGTTGTGCAGTCCCTGCTCTCCTCCTGTCGAGACCCTACCGTGCAGGGGAATGGAAGGAAGCCTTGCTCTCCTGCACAACCACATCAGGGCTAGTCACTACCTAGCTCTTAGTTTATAAGGTCTTTGGCTCAGGGACCTTGCTTGCTTGGCTTTGCCTATAAAGTGCCTAATATACATAGGGTCAAATTCCTATTGGTGAACAGTTACTCGTGGAACTAGTGCCATTGACTTCAAGAGTTTGAAGAATTTATATTCCTAGGGACTTGATCTTGCCATCCGTCCCTCATGCAGCTAGTCCCATATTTCAAGTGTGAAATCACATGGGACTACTCACACGAGTAAGGTTTATATGATCAAGCCCTATTTATGACTAAACAAACACAGGGAAACACTTCTGAATTAGGATGGTGGGGAGAAGAAGATTGTTTACCCTGATTAGGCAGGTGGAGGGATTACTTGAAGATGTGGGCTTTTAAGGATTTCAGAGTCAAAGAAATGGGATCTTATTGGGAAGACTGGATGGGCATTTTGCCAGCTTCTGAGCTGTGGGCACAGTCTCATCCAACTCTCACTGGACTATCAAAAGTACAGGTTGAACTACAGAGACAAGAGCATGGAGATGCAAATATCTTACAAGCTCGATATTCAGGGTGTTTAAAAAATTCCAACTTTTGATTCCTTTAAAATATTCAAGAAAAAAACAGAATATTTTTTTCAGATTCAAAGATGTCTTGTAATAGCAAAGCAAATATTCCGACCTGTCACAATAAACTAGCACGGAGCTGCTTCTTGTTTGTTTCTTTTTTCAAAGTAGGAAGGGCAGCAAATGGAACATAATAGCTGCTTTATTAATTGAATTTGCTGCTAGATATTCTTAGAAATGTCCCTGTTATCAAATATATCCTAGGGAAACTTGCTCCTAGATCTGCAAACATAGTAGTAATTTCTGACCCAATACGGCCCACTTAAATGTATTATGCTGTGCCAAATACGGCTCTCTTCCTTTTGTCTCCCCCAGAAGGAGCAATGCAGTGGCTGTTGACTTAAGATTTAACTCTGGTGAGGACACTACTTGTGATTTTCTTGGTCTCACTCTGAATAGGCTAGACTTGCATTCTGATGACGAAATAGGGCTGGGGTAGGATGGGGAGCATTTTCGCTGATGCACAACAATCCAGAGGAAGCTGGTCTCTTCCTCCTCGGGTGACTGAAGGAATAAGACCTTATAGTGGCTACTCAATGTTATAATTACAGGTGTGAGTGGTACACCCACTACTCAGTTCTGTTCACAGGGACCCAGTATCGCCAATTCTTTTAAGTCTTCATTTCCACATAGCTCCGAGTGGTTTTGCCTGTTGGGGTCAATGCTTGTAAAATTCCAGTTCAGTGATCCAAAAATCTGCATCTCTCCTCCTGAGTTAGCATTTCTAGAAATGCTCTAATGCATCCAGAGGGCACCAATAAATGGTGATAGATATGGTTAAGGACTTGGCAGCCTATTCACCAAGCAAGAGGGGTAAATTCCCATACCTCACATTTTGTGGTCAGGCATAGTCTATTGAAACTATGTCGTGCACTTTCAGAGGCGTGGACTCTGATCTAACATTTCTTTTCCATCTCTAACTTTCATGAACCTATTGACATTGGGAAGACTCATGAAATCTTACTGGAATTGCAGATAGTAAGATAAGTCTCCTTTGTCCCATTTGTGGGTGCATTTATAATGCCAGTGTGTCTATAATGCTATAATCTGTCTAACTGGCTAACTGTAGGAATACAGAACAAGCACTTATTTCTGTCGAGTAGTTGTGGATGTGCTTGGAAAGCAAAACATATGTCTGCAGAAGTTTAGCTAAAGAATGGCATCAGCAGTAGTGTGATCAACAAGATGCTATATTTGGGCTGGGTTATGGTTATTTCATTATAGCATTGTGCTAGCAGTGCTGTAGTTCTGGGTCAGATGATGCTTTCATTCTAACACCTTACTTCCAGTGATTTATGACTTCCCCCTCAATTACTTTTTCATCTGACATTTCTCATGCTTGTTCTTGGTCCATTTCTAATGGAAATTTTGAAAAGAACCTGTTCAGTTGATTTTGAGTTATTTGAGCATGAAAAAGCAATGTTCCTTCAACCGTAAACTTCAGGCAATTTTTTATACTTGGATATTTATAGCCATAACTTTATTTAATATCAGGTATTGGAGGTCCCCCCATTTAACATACTTACTGTAGGTGGTTTTTGCAGTATTTCCGTCTTTTGTACTAGGCTTGCATTCAAGATTTATAAAATGCATGAGATTCAGAAAATTGTAATTGGCATAACTGGAACAACTTAGTACAGGAGTAGGCAACCTATGGCACATGTGCTGAAGGCAAAACGCGAGCTGATTTTCAGTGGCACTCACATTGCTGGGTTCCTGGTCACTGTCTGGGGGGCTCTGCATTTTAATTTCATTTTAAATGAAACTTCTTAAACATTTTTAAAACCTTATTTACTTTACACACAATAGTTTAGTTATATATTTTAGACTTATAGAAAGAGACCTTCTAAAAACATTAAAATGTATTACTGGCACGCAAAACCTTAAATTAGTGTGAATAAATGAAGATTCGGCACACCACTTCTGAAAGGTTGCTGACCCCTGTCTTAGTACTTCCCATTCCTTAACTTGTGATCCAGTTGCGCACACATCAGTTTAGGGACCAGATCATGTGAAGATGTGAGTACCCCTAGAAGATGCTAAATGTCCGCAACTCCCATGTAAATCCATGGTCGTTTCATAGACTATAAAGTCAAAGGGATCATGATGATCATCTAGCCTGACATCCTGCATAACAGGACTTCTTTGAATTAGTTCTCATTTGAACTAGAGCATATCTTTCAGAAAAGCACACTCTTACTTTAAAAATTTTCAGTGATAATTACAACACTATAAATTACAAAACAAGAGCTAAATTAAAGAGCAGAAACAGGACAGAGAGGAGCAGACAAAGACTCATTTGACCACAGCCTCGGTTCCCCGAAAGACATGTTCTTGTTTCCCTGGTGAGGCAGGCTTCTCTATGCTTTCCTGCCAGTCCTGTTTATTCCCTTAATCCTTCTAAAGATCAGATGGGACAAGGCCAGAGTCATTCTTATAGCCCCAGCATGGCCCTGCCACTACTAATTCTACACACTCCTGGTTCTGTAACTGAAACCTCTGATTTTCTTCCCAGTACACTGAGATCTAATTTCCTGAGATCATGGTCATGGGCTTCACCTGAACTGCCAAGCTCTTCATCTAACTGCATAGATGCTCGAGAGTTGGCTGGTAGAGAGCAATCTTGTTCAAAAGAGGTACAGAATGTCCTGCTAAATGGTAGAAAACCATACATAAGAGCTACTTACCTTTCTAGGTAGAGCTTCTTTTCCATCTTGTCACATCATCCTGGGGTTTTGCCATCCTGCTTCTCAATCCAGCACATGCTAGAATATCTACTATATGCGAAAGGTCAAGGTTTGGCCGTTAGTTCTCTCAGGGTACGTTTACTGGCAATTTTTGCATTGCACCCTCTGGTGGATAATTGAACTGCATTTTCTAATGACATGTCCATAAGGTTTCTGAAAGGCCTAGACAAATTATATCCTCCGGTGCATAATCCTGTTTCCCCATGGCACCTCAGTTTAGTGTTGTCTAGATTTATGGCTCTGCTGCTTGAGGCTCTGTCTATTTGCTCACTCATACATCTGTCAGTTAAGGTGGCACAGTCGGTAGCCATCACTTCTGCTAGAAGAGTAGGAGAGCTGCATGTGCTAATGTCTGGGCCTCCCTATACAATCTTCCTAAAGGAGAAGTTTATCCCAAAGGTGGTCTCTGTTCCATGTCAACAAGCCAATTTTCTTATCTTTGTTCTTCCTGAAACCACACTCAAACAAGGAAAAACAGTGTTTGTGCTCCTGAGATGTTAGAGTGCTGGCATTCTTCTTTGATAGAACTAAGCAGTTCTGTAAATCCTCTCATCTATTCGTGGCGATAGCAGAAAGAATGAAAGGTCAACCAGTTGCTGCTCGAAAAAATCTCCTCTTGGATAGCCCTATGCATCTGCACGTGCTATAACCTCGCTAATCTCACCCTGCCAATTAAGATCACAGCTCATTCAGTAATTTCTCAAGTGGCCTCCATGCATTTCTAATGCAAGTTTGAATTCTAGACAATCATAGAGCAGCAACTTAGTCCTCAGTGCACGTCTGCTTCACATTATGCCATGCGCTAAGGACTTTAGAGACAATGCTAAAGTTGGATGGGTTGTCTTCCAGTTTTTGTCAAGATGCCAAACCCACCTCCTGTTTCATGGCTTATGAGTCACCAAGAGTGGAATGCACATGTGTAATCGCTCAAAGAAAAAGTGGTTACTAACCTGTTCTGTAACTGTTGTTCTTCAAGATGTGGTGCACATGTCCATTCCTCAACCTGTCCTCTTGCCTGTCTGTACTGGAGTTCTGTGAAGAAGGAACTGAGGAGGGGCAGAGGACTCTTCTCTTTATACCTTCATGCTCTGTGTGTGACAGCAGCGGGCGCTCAAGCCGTCTGTCTGGGAACTTCTGAGGGGGAAATATTTCCCATAACCATGTGCTTGGGTGCACAGGCACCAAGAGTAGAATGCACATGTTCAACACATCTCAGAAAACAATAGTCACCAAACAGATTAGTAACTCTTTGTTTTTTTCCTTTTTACAATGAGAATTTTCCTGGCTAATAAGGCCTATTTGGAGATACTGTTTCATCCTCAGTAATTTATGGGAAAGGGCACCTTGGTTTTAGGTTTCTAAAGCCAAATCACATATACAGTAAATAAGGGATGAAATATCAATGATGAAATGTGGAAAACAGAATGATGTAATACTGAGCAGCCTACTGAAGAAATGTTGTTGGCTCACGGAGCTGTGTTATTTTCTAATCTATGGAGCCAGACTTCTCTGATATATGTCAGATTTACACCGGAGGAGCTGCACATCAATTATTCCAAAAGTTATTTTTTGATGTGAGCGTTACTGTTTCAAACAATGGCAACAAAATACTCTCCAAAAATCCCCCCCACATTTTTTTTTCTTCCTTGGTCTCTAATCTATACTTCAAAAGCTGAGGCAGTGACAGCTTTGCAGGTGAGTAAGTCATAACACAAGCAGGAGGATTTTAGGCTTCACCACACTGTTCTGCAGAAGTACATAAATCTTAGGATCAGAGTTTCAAATATGCTTGGAGCACCTTCACAGTCTTCTGCCAACTTGTTCTACTTTGGAGCTGTCCCTTCACCCAAGCGGTACTTGGTCTGCTCAGAATGTTTGTCAGAGATGCTATCAAACCATAAAGCATCTAACCTTCTTACAACTGTGGTACCATATGCCAATCCAATGACAAGGAAACATTTTACAGAACCCTGGCCTCCACCTTTGAATTTACTTTCCCAGAAATTTTTCATCTGGTTTCCCAGATAAAAGAGCACTTCAAATGTGCATTCTAAAGTGTTTTGTACCCTATCCTGGGGGGCCCTTAACTCCCACTGAAATCAGTTTTTCTGACATTATCTACCAACATCACATGACAGTGAGCAGGGAACTCTTTCTTGGGGAACTCAGGATTGAGGGGCACCTTGTTACTCCCCTGCTTCCAGCATGAGGGATTTTTAGCTTGTAATAGCTAGGTGTCGACTTTTGTCCACTGTCAGCCTTTCAAACACTCAAACACTCTCTTCAGACTCTGCCAGTCTATTTAAATCTGAAATGTCATGGTTTTGTAATTGCAGGGGTCCTGACCCAAAAAGGAGTTGTATGTGTGGGAGAGTTGCAAGGTTATTGTGTTTGTGTGAGTGTGTGTGTGTGTGGAGGGGAGTTGTGGTACTGCTACCCTTACTTCTGAACCGCTGCTGGTGGCAACACTCCCTTCAGATCTGAGTGCTCAGCCAACAGCCATCACTCTCCGGCTGCCCAGCTCTGAAGGCAGTGCAGAAGTAATGGTGGCAATACCATGACCCACCTAAAATAACCTTTTCCCTGCAAGTCCCTTTTGGGTCAGGACACTCAGTTTGAGAAACACTGGTCTCCTCCCATGAAATCTGTATAGTATAGGGTAAAAGCACAAAAAAAGACCAGATTTCATGGTCTGTGAAGCATTTTTCATGGCTGTGAATCTGAAAGGGCCCTACTGATGGGAGTTAATGACAGAACAGTGAATCCTTTGCCGGTTGGCAATGAGAGGTTCTGAGGATCCCAAGGTAGTGGTGGGGGGAAGAGTTCCCTTAATATTTGTCAGTTATAAGATGAAGCTCCTGAAGGGTCATGCCCTTCATCTGAATAAGTTTGGAAAAGATCACTCTAATGCTTGGTGTTTGTGTCCATGTATTTAAGCAGAAGAATTTAGAGAAGTCTCTCTAATCTAATCTCATGTGAGATGAGAAGGGCAAATGTGATTCCCTCCCCCGCCCCTTCGCAAATCTCTGTACACTTATTACTGCCCTGTAATCTCAGCCATCTCCAGGTATTAATGTTCTATTTTGGTTCTAAGTGTGTCTGTGGTGGAGGGGAAGAGGAATAGGGGCTCAAATTTGCTGAGAGCAATTTTGTAGCAAAGAGAAATGTCATGTTACTACTGCTCTGACTCAGAGAAAATTGGATGCAACTGTAAGGAAACTGTAGCAAACTGTCAACTTCATGTGATGTTTTTTTCCCCCACCCACAAATTCACCATTTTCTACACAGCCACAGAATGCTAAAGAGAAGGCAAATGAGGATGGGAAAGAACTACAGAGCTGGTCCCAGAGCATCATTTCCATGAGAAGAAAGTGCTCTAGAGCAGCAGGGTAGCTGCAGCTCTGTGATCTCCGAACTGTTCCCAAAGTACTAAAAAGTAAAATGTAAAGTTGGGGAAATAGCACAAAATGTTGGGGCTTATGAATACTCATAGCCGGGGAGGGTACTGATCCTGCTGCCAGGAAAGAACCCAACAAACTTCAGCCATACATCCATTACAGTTTTTCTCCAGCTGGCTGATAGTCAACCACGAGAAAGAGAGTAGGGCCTTACTCTCTCATGTCAAGGAGAAGACCGGAGACTCCCAAAGTTATTTTTAATAGTCGTTGTGTGACCTTTTCAAAAGTGCCTATGTGATTTAGGAGAATAAGTCCAATTTTCAAAAGTCATAGGCAATTAGGAATCTCTTTTGAAAATGGTAATTAGGCTCCTAAGTCAATTAGGAATTGAAAATGTTACTCATAGGCTGTATTTGGTCTGAATATCTACATTTTGTACAATGTGATACTTACATTTTTATGACACATTTAATCTTTAGTGTGTTTTACCAAAAAAATAACTTACTAATCCTCACAGTACACCAGTCAGCTAAGTAGGTATTTAGCAGATGGGAAAACCAGTGCACAGAGAAGTTATGTAAATTGCCCAAGGCCACTAAGGGAATGAATTAAAGAGCCATGATTACAATTTCCTGTCTCTTCATCTTCTCCTCAGACCACTAGACCTTTCCTCAACCCATCAGTATTTTAAATAACTTAACCGTTTTATGACATGGTGCAAAAAAGTAATTGGTGAAATTGGAGAGGGAAAATTGCTTTTTAAGGGAGCCAGCCACTCCCAGTCCCTATTCAAGCCCAAATTGATGGTGTAAAATTGGCAAATAAATTGTAGCTCTGCAGTTTCTCTTTGAAGTCTGTTTTTGAAGGTTTTTTTGTTGAAGGATGTGTACTTTTAAATCTGTTATTGAATGTGCAGCGAGATTGAAGTGTTCTCCTACTGGCTTTTGTATGTTATCATTCCTGATGTCTGATTTGTGTCCGTTTATTCTTTTACATAGAGACAGTCTGATTTGGCCAATGCACATGGCAGAGGGGCATTGCTGGCACATGATGGCATATATCACATTAGTGGTTGTGTCCTCTTATGGTGTCACTAGAGTAGATTTAGGGAGTAGGCAACAGAGTTTGTTAGAGGGATTGGTTCTTGGGTTAGTGTTTTTTGTGGTGTGGTATATAGTTGCTGGTGAGTATTTGCTTCAGGTTGAGGAGGCTGTTTGTAAGTGAAGACTGGCCTGCCTACCAAGGCCTGTGAGAGTGAGGAATCATTTTCCCGTATAAGCTGTGTATCATTGATGATGCACTGGAGAGGTTTTAGCCGGGGGCTGTACGTGATGGCCAGTGGTGTTTGGTTATTTTCCTTATTGGGCCTGTCCTGTAGTAAGTGATTTCTGAGTACCCGTCTCGCTCTGTCAATCTGTTTCCTCACTTCCCCAGGTGGGTATTGTAGTTTTAAGAATGTTTGATGATGATACTTTAATTATTTTAAATATATTTTCCTCTGTCAATGGTCACATAAAATATAGAAATTTTGTGTAAGACCTTTCAGCATCCTCATGCATAAAAAGTTTCTAAGATTGGATATGAAGTGTTGGAGAAATGACTTGGCCTCACTTGTCATAGCTAAATACTAGTATATCTGACAAACTTTTTTTTTTATAAATCCATTCCGAATGGAATAATAAAGCCCATGTCTGAATCTGTTGGAAACATCTTGAACAGCTTATAGACATTGCAAACTATATTGTGGCCTTGTCTTAGGTCCTGACCTTGCAAATATTTATATACATACTTGGCTTTTCACATGGGTAGTCCCATTGTGCGTAAAGTAATTGTGTGTATGTGTTTGAAGGATCAGGGCTTAATAAATGGGAATCCTTGTTACTGTTTGAATGGCTTTCCTTTTCTCATGGACAATACTAGGCAGTGGGATGGGAATTACACTGCAAACTTAGCAAGCTCCCTTATGGCTCTTTGATCTGTTTTGTTTCATTCACTTTTCCCTTTATCATATCTTTAAGTAAATTGTAGAAGCATATCTGTAGCAAGGTGACAACTCACCAGTGCGGCACCTCCTGTTGGTCATCTGGGAATTAGCTCTTTTCCAGGGTATGGAGCACCCTCTGCAGGCTGGTGTCTCACCTGCCACTGGCTCCCAGACCCCAGTGCCTCTTTACCTTGGGGTTCTGCCCCCAGCAGTACCCCCTTTCTCTGGGTTTCCCCTCCCAGGGGAACTCCCAGCCCTCTAAACTCACCTTGCCACAGTGGCTACTGCCAGTCATCATCTAGCCCCCGCTCACTGGGGGCAAACTGCAGTCTGTAATGGTCACTTATCATTGGCAAGGGGTTAGGACCAGCTGCCTCTGCCTAACCCCGGGCTGCACCTCTGCAACCGCAGTACCTGTTTTGGCCTTTAGCAAGGCTGCAGCTTGGGGATTTACCAGGCTGGACTTCCTAGCCCCTCTGGCCTTTTCCCAGCCCTGCTCCACTCCAGGTACCCTTTTCTCCCAGGCAGCCAGGTCCTTCTCTCTCCACAGCTAGAGAAAGACTGACCCAGTTCCTCCCTGAGCCCCTATAACAGGGTGAGGTGTGGCCTGAGTGGGGTGTGGCCCCATCTGTGGCTGCTTCCCCAATCAATCTAGCTTGGCTGCTTTTAACCCCTGTTCTCTGGCAGTGGGGCAGCTGCCCCACTACATTCTCCATGTATGGTCATTCCCTGGGCAATTTAAAGGTGATTTGTATGACTTATTTATTTTAAAGACATATCATCAAGGCTGCTAGCCTTAACTTAGATCAACCAGACTTTATTCTTATTGGTAGTGCCTATGGCCCCCATTGGGATTGGGGACCATTTGTACTGGGTGCTGTACTAATGTAATACTTGTCCCAAAGGGCTTACAATATAATTTAAAACAAGATGGAACAAGGAGGTGCAGGAGGGCAACATGTTTATATAGACAAGCTGTGTGCATGGTTACATGCTTTGGAGCTTATTGATTGATTGAAATGCATACATAAATTATAATCTCTAATTTCGGCCAGCTACTAGCCCTGTTTTGGGGGTATAGGAAGGAATGCATATGTTCCTCTACTTTGCCTTTTTTCTTCCTATATCCTATATAAATCCAGGGTAATTGTATGTACAGAATTCCCTGTTCTGGGAGTGTTTATTTTAGATTTATTTTAAATGTTAGCAAGAGATTGGCCAATGTCTCAAAGGGTGAGACACATCAGAACCTTCCAGAAGTCTGGGGCTGCATCAATGGTGCTTTAGGCTATATATTGCTGAGCGCTCACAATTTTATTTTCTCCATTCTGTTTTCACAGCTCTATTAAATTAGTTGGTGAAATCTAACCCCTGTGATGAAACCTTTCCCACCCTTAGCTGCCAATGTGGTCATTTTGTTTATTATGAACTATTTATAATAGCCTTGACCCTCAACTGCATATAAAGAAACCCATACAATCTTATACCTCCCCCCTTTTATTTGTTTATTTTTTATATGTATACTGTGTGTGTAATATATAGAATACTCATACACACACAGTGTATATATATAGTGTGTGTGTAATATATAAAATAAAATATGAAACAAAGTAGGATGCATAAGAGCATTTGTTTTTATTTTACCAAAAACACTTTTCTTGTACATGTACACACACACTCTATACAACATAAGAGAACTGGGAGTAAATCTCTGGGTTGTGAGGCCCTCACAGATCACTGATCTGAGAGATCACAGCCTGATCTTTTTCTCTTTTTCTCCATGGCCTGACAACAAGAGTGAGAGTCTTGAAAATTGCCTGGTTTATTCTTGCAGTATATTTTAGTTTAATAAAAAGGCTTTCAGCAATTTTATTTTTTTTGGTTTAGACTTTTTTTTCCTATAAAGCAATTGGGCTCCATGTTGCACTGAAGTTTCAGCTTAGAATATCTGATCCATCTGCTGCTTAGGGCATTGGAGACACCATTAAACATTTTTTACTCTAACATGCTAGTCATGAATCATCCATGTAGACATATATTTCCAAATAAAGAATCTGGAGATTGACTCCAAGGTGAGAGAGGAAAGCCCCAGACGTATTGCAGTTTGAAAATTGTATGGTACCTTCTCTTCCAACTGAGGAAATTCTAGAATAGTTTATTACTGCATGAAGGCAATCACAAAACACAACATTTCATTGTCACTTTAAGATGAAAATCCAGCATTTTACTAACTGGAGGTTAAAGTAAGTAGTCAGGGATGGCCCTAGACTAGCTGCTGGCAGCTGGTGCCCTAGGTGAACTGTGCAGTTGGTGCACCACACCCCCAAATCCCAATGGCAGAATAAGGCGGAGTTGGTAAACTGGGAAACATTTTGCCCCTTTTTTCCTTTTAATGTTTTTAAGCATTTTTTTAAAATAGAGGTTTACTTATTCGGTTTGTCCATCTGTCTGTCCAACCAATGTTTCTGAGATCAGATACAACAGAGATACAAAATTTTCAGAATAGATTTGTGCATGACAGCTAAATGATATTTCAGACTGATTTCAAATAAAAATGCATTAAAATGTTAATTTTTTATTATTACAAATCCAAAATCATCCATTATGCTGTCCTGCTTTAACTGCCATTACCCACATCTAATATAGAAAGAAATAAGAAAATTCTTCAATAAGCTTTATCCTGTATTTACAAACACTCAGAATAAAAAACTCTGTGCTCTTAAAATATGACTTTTCTTGCTTTAAGTTTTGAAAATTCAGTCACTAGTTCTTTTAGATCCAGTTTTCCAGCTATTTCATGCTCTATTGACATTGTGACAAGTCCAACAAGTCTCTCTTGCACCGTTGTTGAATGCAGATATGTTTTTATCAATTTTAACTTTGAGAAGCTACTAGCTAGAACTAGAAGTTCTCCACTAGCGACAGAAACTGGCAAAGAATGCCAGTTTCTAATGCTAGAGCTATAAAAATGTTTGGAAATCTATCTGTGAGTTTATTTTCACAAACTTCAGTACTTCCTGAGGTACTGAAGTTTCATGTTTCTTAAGTCATCTTGAAAAAGACTGAAGCTCACTACAAAAATCTGTAGTATCAATATCTTTTGAATTTTAATGAGTCAATGCCAACTCCAGTTTTATACAAAATTCTTTTATCTGTTTTTTGCTGTTTTCTTTTGCAAACTGTGGATATTATATAGAAAGCCATATACTGACTCTAGCTGCTACATCTGTTGAAATCTTTTGTTAACTGAGTGAATAGCAGTATCAAGGACTGCAAAGCAGAAATTCACTTTGAACCTTTGTTTTGTGTTCTGAATGGGTGTGTCTCATCCTTCATACGAAAACTGTTGTTTCTTTTGTCAAATGCGAACTGGCTCTTGTTCAATTCTGTCAGAAAGTCTATTTCTTCAGCAAGCTCAAGAGAATCTACCAGTGTTCTTTCAAGCCCTTCATCTCTTCTGAATTCCTCCAGAATATTTTTAGTTTGCTGCAGTTTTTGAATAGCAGAATGTATGTTCAAGTTCTTTTCCCAAAGCTGTTTACTAGTGAGGTTAATCTCAAAAAGGATATTATACCACAAAATGAGTGAAATGTCAAATTTGAACTTGGAAAGGCCATTTGCAAGAGCTTCTACATCTAAATGTGCCATATTGCCAGGTGATCTAGTAAAGGTAGGATCAGAAATTTCAATTAGGGAATCATAAATGTTTCCAAGTTCATAGCGAAGAGGCTTCAAACCATCACTGTGACTCTCCCATTTTGTCTAAGTGGTTTCACAGTTAGAGAATTCATATGGTGAGTCAGAATCTCCCAACGGTGTGTTGAGCCTGAGAAAAACACAAGAAACTGCTTGCCTCCAAACAGCATCTAGCAGCATTATTGACAACCAAATTCAGAGAATGCACACTGCAAGGAATGAAAAAGGCCCTAGGATTGATTTCCATCATTCTCCTTTGCACACCATTGTCTTTATTCTTCATATTACTGCCATTATCATAGCATTGACCATGTACGTTTTCAACAGATAGTGATATTGTTTCAAGTTCTTATAGAATAGTTTCAGTCATAAATGCTCCAGTTGTCTCCTTCAATGGTACGAAACCCCCAAAATGTTCTTTTTTGAGCACTTCAGCATTATCTCCACCTTCAGACTTTTCCATACCCACAAACTGAATGATCATCATTATCGTTCAACATTACTCACATCTGGTATACAGTCCAGTATTATTGAAAAGTATTTTGCAGACTGGGCAGCTTCTACAATTTTTTTTAATGGCATTTGCTAGGATTTGAATCAGTTCATTCTGTATATTTTTTTCTAAGTATACATGATCACTTATTTTATGTAGATGCTACTTTATGACTGGATCAAACAAAGCTAGGTATTCAACTAATTTTAAAAAGTTTCCATTACCCGGAGTGTATAATTTTTTGTTTCTACTGCAGCCATGAAATGCTAAATTTTGCCCACCGAGAACGTTCACTTAAGCAATCAGGCGCTCTAATATTTATTGCCAATATTCTTCTTTTTCCTCATTTGCACTTGGGGCTAGGGCTGCAGTGAAGCCCCTCTCACCTTTGGCCATGGCTGGGCGACACCTGATTGGCTGGATGAAGCACGGGGAGGAGGCAAGCTGCTGCCCCCAGCCCATGTTCACTCATCAGACACAAGGGCAAACTTTTCTTAAAGGAGCCATGTTCTTTGGTTTGTCCCTCTGCCCAGCACTGGCTGGCGGGGGAGCACAGATTGTGGAAGAAACACCAGAGTGGGCTGAGAATGGCTGGCTCAGTCCTTGAGAGAGCCCCTGGCCCGTACTTCCCCCATCAACCCCCTGTAGCCAGCCGAGAAGCTGCCCACCCATTTCCTCCCAACCCCCTGCCACAGTATTTGCTTGATTCTTAACCATCTATCTGCGACGTGTGTTAAAATGACCCTTTGACATGTATGAACTCATGATATCACCACTCTACATGAATTTCCGGCTATGCAATCTTGATGTATACTAGAGTTAGGTGTCGCTAGCCTTGCAACTCTTGCCACTAGTGGATGAGTTTCATTCTGCCTGAGTTATTGCTTATCAAAATTGCAGAGTGGGTCACATAGACCCTAGGTCACAAACTGGAAAAAAATCGCTAAAATATTATTTATTTTTGCAGTAAATAAAAGATTTGACATATTAATAAGTTCTCAGAAATGTAGCGAAACGAATTAGAATTCATATTCCCTCCATACGCGCACGGGAATTGAAATAATGACATCTTTGTTGTTTTATTTGTATCTTTTTCATCTTTTTCATTTTTATTTTTAAATTTCATTTTTTCCTCTCGAATTTGGCACCCCATTTAAGTTGGCACCCTAGGCGACTGCCTAGTTTGCCTATATGGATGGACCGCTCCTGTAAGTAGTACAGCAGCAGTTGCTTAGAAATAGAACTTTGTTACAGTGCTATTTCAGTGTGAAATTCTACTATATTATATAGATTAAAAAAAAATTTCAAGGTTTTAAATCATGAGACCCAAGCAGTAATAGGAGAATATCTGGAAGATTGCTTTCAGATCTAGTGCACATTGCTTACTCGTGACACTTAAAAATAACGCAGTACAGCAATATCAGAGAAGATACGTTTTACTTAAAATAGGAGAGCGTTCATGCAGCCATTACCAGTCTGTGATTATGGGACCATTACGTAGGAGATGGGTTTTCCTTATCTTAGCTTCATCTTGATGTAACTAAATACCCTGATTCATTTTATCTTTCCCTGTTCGGATTCCATCATACGTTATCCTTTTTCCAGACACAAACAGCAACCTTATACTTTCAGTCTGACTGATTTTTTTTCAATTTTAGACTAAGAGAAAACTAGGAAAAGAGAACAAAAAAAGTCTCCATGAGAAAACAGAGTGGGTTTCTCCTCTGTAATGGGCTGCATCTGAACTGAACACAAAATGCTGCTGCTTCCAGCAAAGGGATGACTTCTAGAAATATGAAGGTCGAGTATATTAAAAATAAGTTATGACAATTGTATTGCATTGTACACCACAATATGCAAAATGTAATAGTGTAGTGGAAGCTGAGATAGTGCCACTGCTGTGGTTAGTGCAAACCAAGTAGTTTAGACCTCTAACAGAAAAAGGAGTAGATCAAAACCAAAAAATTTGGCTTTCTTGGCAACGGTATTTCTCATTGCCATTTTAACTAACTGTCAAATGATGCTCAAAGGCTCTGATTCAACAATAAACTTATGCACATGGCTAAGGATAGGATTTCATACTTAGCATAACTAAGAATATGTTTGGAGCAAATATTTCTTCGTTTTGTGTTTGTCCATGACTAGGGCTCCAAGGTGCTACAGTAATACAAAATAATAATTGTAAGCAGCGTCAGGAATGAGATCTATTCTGACATCTGGTGGTGAATTATGGGAATTGCAGTGAACGGTGGAAAATAACTTTGGGGCTGATCGATTTGCATAGGCACACCCACCGCGCCTAGCCTGAGCTCACAGCAGCCCACATGGCCACTTCGGCTGATGTGGGAGCCCCAGTTTCTATGTTACTGGGGCAGGAATGATAAAGTGATGTTACCCTGATCGTTTGAATGAAGGACTATGGACATGTACTTGGCCCTTGTTATGATGGAGGGACTCGCCATCATCTAAGTAGCACTCACTGGTCAAGGGCCACGCGCTTCAGAATGCTCTGAGATTGAGAGAGGTCAAGGGTAGGTCTCTATACCTTTTGGTGAGGGACTTGTCTAAGGGTCCCCCAGGCCTATTGCACTGTGCCTCTCTCCACTGTAGGATGTTAGAGCTAATTTTGATTCCTTTAGGAGTCTAGGTTCAGCCTGCTAAGCTGAATTCACTTTGGGTCTGCTGGTGTACCTGTGGCAAGGTGCTGCGCCCCCCCCCCCCCACTAAGAGCTGAAATCACTTAAGAGCTGAAATCACTGACTACTGTGTTAAGTGGGGGCGGGTCTAAAGGCATGTTGGTGGCACCAAGCAATTTGTGCAGCTAGCAGAGCAAAGCAGCGGACTCAGCCGAGCGGTTCCTGGGTGCAGTTTGTGTGACTGGCAGCAGACTCAGCTGAGCGGTTCCTGGGTGCAGTTCGTGTGGCTGGTGGAGTGGCTGGCACAGCAGAGCAGTCCGTGTGTCGACTAGCAGAGCCGTTTGTGCTGCTGACGGAGTGACTGGCACTGCAGAGCTGTCTGTGTATCGGCTAGCAGGACAGCTAGCTGAGTAGTTGGTGCTGCTGGCGGAGTGGCTGGCACAGCAGAGCAGTCCGTGTGTCGACTAGCGGAGCTGTTTGTGCTTCTGACGGAGTGACTGGCACGGCAGAGCTGTCCGTGTGTCGGCTAGCAGGACGGCTAGCGGAGTGACTGGCGCTGCAGAGCAGTTCGAGTGTCGGCAAGCAGAGCAGAGCGGATTGTGGTGAGGGCTGCAGCGGAACCCCACAGAGAGGCGGCGCAGTCGGCCTTGGACCACGTAAGGTGCCCCGTGCCCTACCCTCCATTTCCACCCAGGCTGGGAGGTAAGACTCTGCCAATTGACTTTTGAACTCTGCACTGACCCAGAACAGAGACTCTTGGGCTGCTGGACTTTTGGGACTATTGAGTGACTTTTTGGGGTTGTGGAACTCAAGAGCCAAAGGGAAGGCTATGGCCTATTTGCTGGGAGGGGGGCTTCTGGTTCATGGTTTGGTTTATTACCCTTGTTTGTGGTGTTTCCCCAATATAATGCCACATTGTTTCTCCCTGTTATTAAAAGGCTTTGGTACACTCAGACTCTGTGCTTGCGAGAGGGGAAGTATTGTCTCTTACAAATGCCCAGAGGGGTGGTATATGGTTGTCCCAGGTCACTGGGTGGGGGCTCGAGCCGGTTTTTGTATTGTGCTATTGGAATGGAACCCCTGGATACTGAACCCGGCCCTTGTTGCTGCCAACTCTGATGGGCAGAAGGGTTACATAATAATATAATATACTTTGAATCAGGACCCATTCAGTTCAAAGGAGGTTTTAAATGTTCCCTTTCCCTACATTTTAGGCTGCTATGGAATCACAGGTTACTAGCTTTCATTGCAAAGTGATGTCTAGCAGTCATCATTCCCTGATTGGATTCCCCAGTGGCCTGGCAGCATTCTGTATGGGGGGGGCGGGTCACTTTGGAGAGAAAGTGGGCAGGTTATTTTTCAGCTGACAAAGAAACAAAACAATAAAAACTGTGTTTGGAGAGGTTGAAGAGTCCAATCATTTTATAGACAGACAGAACTTCACTTTTCAGATCTGTTTCTCTGGACCCTTTCAAGCACTAAGCTCACCTTCCCAGTTCATTATATTTATTCTCCGCTTAAAAGGACAAATCTTTTTTTCTTTTACAAATATTTTTATCCCAGAGATATAGCTTGCAGAACTGGAACCAAACTCTAATCTCAGAAGATAACGAGATGGATGAGTATTTTGTTACTTTGGCCTGTTTCAGAAAGATGCAGCTATTTCAGTACATAAACCTCTGCCTTTGGGAGCTGCTATAATGTATATTGATTTAGGAGACAGAATAACATTGATTTCTGGAAATCTCTGTGCAGTACCAAATATACTTTTTATATTAATGGATTTAAGTAGATCTTTTCTTTTTTTAAAGAAATATTTACAATCACATTTTTAAATTCTAGGAGGGATTTTGTTAAATTCTTTTGAGTCTCAGTCAAGGCTTTAGCATGTCATCAAATTTTGGACCAAATAATGGACCAGTCCTCTGCTGAGTAATGAGTCTGAGGTGATAAATCTTTTTATATGAACCCAAAGGAATTGTAATTGTAATATTAATGTACATTCTTTATAAAATCAAAATCATATAGCAAACAAAGCGAGATAAAAATGGTCTCCTACAGGACAAGGACTACATTTCCAGAAGCTACTCAGTAGATTTGTTCATGCTGTCAGAAAGCTTTCCTATGAAGAAAGATAAAGAAAATCTTAAGAAAACTGACAAACATCCACTCTTGGATACTGTGGCCTGACTTGTGTGCTAGGAACTGAGAGACATTCTCATCCGCTACAAGAAACAGACTCAGAGGGACCATCTGTGGTTCTCCTTTACTCTCAGCCTTAATTCTCCCCCCACTCTGCCCCTGCCCCCCACTCCCCACCGCCATCTACACCTACACCAGGAAGAGAGAGAGAGGCAAGCTGTACCTCTGTCCAGCCATCACAAGCACTTCATTAAATGTACTTTGACCCCTTTTGCATAGACAAGTTTATATGAATGCCCAGCAGCTCTGACATGTGGTCCTGAGGTGACACTGGTCCTTCACTTTTGATCTTGCAGAAGTAGTGTTGTTATTTCCTATTTCTCCAGCCCTCTTTCATACTTCATCATGCATACTGCTATGTTCAGCAATCTTACCATATAGCTAAACTGGGCTAACTAAGTCCTCCATCTCTTTGAGTCAAAGTAATTATGGAGGTGTTGCCCCTTACACTTACTTCATCCTAAATGGCCTATCGCAGTTACACCATGTATCTTTCTCAGACTAATAGTTTATTCTCAAGGGCAGTTAACTTTTACTCCCAGATTCAAAGTAAATTGTGTGTGCTTACTTCAGTCAAAGAAATATTAAACATTTTAAATATTTCACAGGGAAGTCCTATTGTTTCGGACCTATGGTACAAGCTAGAGCAGCGGTTCTCATTGCACAGTGACCCCCTTCTGACAACAAAAATTACTACACGACCCGCAACAGTGGGGACCAAAACCTGAGCCCCGCCACCCCAAGTGAGGGGGGCCAAAGCCCAAAGGCTTCAACCCAAGGCAGAGAGGCCTGTAACCTGAGCCTCATCACTCTTAGGCTTCAGCTTCAGTTCTGGGCAGTGGGGCTTGGGCTTGGGCTTTGGCCCTGCGGCCAAGCATGTCTAACACCAGCCCTGGCAACTCCTTTAAAATGGGATTGTGATCCACCATTTGAGAATTGTTGGACTAGAGAGTCCTCTGGCCTTTTTCTTTTTCATCAGTTTTGTACATGACATACCCTTTCATTTATTTCTATTTGCACACTAAAGATTCTGTAAGTGAAATTATTTGTCCTGAAATATAAAGGAGAATTTTTGTTATATTTTCTTATTAATCTTAGGCACCAGGTCATTAGCCAAGTGGTCAGAAACCAGCTTTTCAGTGCATGCAAATTTTAGAGTATTTCACTCTATGCATCTTTGAAAAAACATACCTACATTAATTTTAAGAGTAATATCTGCTGGTTTTCAAAACTGGCTGGGAATTCCATTTAGACTGTTTAGAAATGTTTTTACAAGCTGAAAGGTTCTCTGTTTTGTTTCTCTTTAATATGGGAAAAGAAATAAATGAAATACTTGTAAATAAATATCACAGGCAGCATTTTCAGCCTTTGCAGGAGATGGTTTGCATCATGTCCCTTTCCGACTGTCCCTATAGCAGTCATAAGTGACTCCAAAGGGGCCCTCTCACCTTTCTTGTCCTGAAAGATGGGTTGGAGTGATAGGGCTCTTTGATGGAACGGTGGGTACAACAAGATATAATTATGAAAAGTATGAGGATCTTAGAGGGTCTCTCCCTGCCCTCCAAAGGCTGTATCTCCAAATGAGTCATATCTAGTACATAAAGATGATTTTGTTTTGAGACTGAGTTCTGACCTGAATATTGATTGCCATGATCAGTGGCTGTCATGCAACCTCTCACGGTGGTGGACAGGGGGAGAGGTAGAGGAATGGACTAAATACTTTAAGAAACAGATTATGATTACAAGATGACAGCCTTACAGTAGCTCTTTTCTCTTTCCCTGAATAGCTTTCCATATAAGAAGAAACAAAAGTTACCAAGAGTCAGTAGGCTGAGCTAAGTGAAATTTAATATTTTCACTTGCTGATATTTACACACACTAAAATATGATTTTCACTCTGCCTTTATGTGTAGGTGGGCTGGGGTAATTTCCCTCTATGAGGTTGTCCTGAAAATGTAAACATTTTATTTCATGAAACTTATTTAGAAATATTGCTGCTTTTATTCTATTTAAAATTAACAACACACAAGCTGTCGTTTCATGTACTGATATGATGGTGTAATTTCCTTATCGAAAACAGCATCCCGGTGGATTAAAAGTACAGTAATACAAAATTCCGATATCTTCTGTGATTTTACCACCCATGCTTTCCTGCCTCCAACCCTGGATATTTGTATGAAATCAACATGAATGGGGCAGTGGACCTGCATATTTGACAGCACACTGATACTACTATTATCCTGTTGATCGTCTCAGAGCTCATCCTGCCCTCAATCAGACGTCTCAGTCACTGACTCCTGTAATCTTCAAAATGACCCAGGCCTGAATAGAAACAACTGGTGGTTTTAATTTGTCTAGTGTTTTTACTAAGGATATAGTAATCAGTCATCAATAACAGAGAGGAGACCATCAAATTAATTTTTACTATGAATTTGACTTTGACTGAACCCTGACTCCAAAGTGGATAGGCCCAGGTTCATAATTATTACATCACGTAGCCTCTCAAATTATATGCCTTTCTAATGACCTGCTAAACTGCTTCAGCTCCTAGCTGTATTTGCATACTGGGGGAAAAGCCTTGATTCATATCCCTTCAGGAAGGATGTGACACATTTCTATTAGCCTGAACTCTTTGATTAAGGGAACTGGAGTTGTGTTGCTAGGGATACAAGAAAGAGCAGAATACTGTAGTCACCGCTGTGCTGGAAGATTACCTCTATGATTATAAAGCGAAAACAAGAATAATCAATTTTGTTGCACAGATTTAGGCAACTGTCAAAAGAATGACACAAGATTGATATTTCCATATTAAATCCATTGTAGACCATAAGCTTCCACACAGCAAGCTAGAAGAGGTGCTAAGTTGTCACAGTGTTGAGCATTATACTTGAACAAAATGCAGTTAATAGTATTGAACATCACAGTAATTGTTTTCTAACCCTCAAAAGCCAAAAGTTTTAACTCTCCTAAATTCAGTGTTTCAAAAAGCTCCAGATTTGGGGGTTTTAAAAAACCAGTAGCTACTGCTGATGTTTCTGGTTCCTTTGCCTAGCATAAGAAATATAAATAAGTATAATCTTTTCTTAGTAAGGCTGGTATACTAGGGAATAATTAATTAAATGATAGGATGTACCCCACAATGCTGCATAGTCTTGTCCCAGTTCTAGATTTCATATCAGCAATCCTAAACTGAGCCATTCTTGCAATTGTGGGTGGTTAGAAACAAAGAAAGGTCAGATCTGTGGGTGAAATCCTGGCCCCATTGAGGTTAATGTTAGACCTCCCATGCTTGAAACAGCCTGTGATGGAGTAGACAGACCCCACACTGACCAAGAAGGGGTTAATGAAAGCCTGTGGGCTCAATCAGACCCACCTCACTACACTTGGGAGAGGTGTCAAGCTTGGCAGGAGAGGTTAAAATGGGGAAAGCTGAGTAGCAACTGACTGGGACAGGTTTTTTTTTTCTGGTTAGTGAGTTGAAGGAAGGTTTGGCTGAGGTCAGGGTCTTTCCAGAGACTGCCTGAAGGAAAGCCTGGCTAAGGCTAGCATCTGTACACAGACTGCTAGATATCAGACTCCTTAGGGACAGACAGGCCTGGTATGGGAACTTTTGTATTTGCTCTGTTTCTTCTGGCTAATGTGCTTTCCTTTTGGACCTGGGGGCTGAGTTTGTTGCCCTGTGTGGACCCTGCTTGAAGTTGGAGTATGAGCATAATAGCCTGTGGCTGCCAGCAAGACACATGTGTTGATTTGACATTATTGGAGCTCATGTAGTCCTTTGTCACAGGATCTGAAATGACCTGTTGCTTGAACAAGGGGATCACCAGGCTACATCAGCTATCAGTGAACCTGCTGATTAAAAAATTAAAATAAATGGCAATCTACCTACTAGATTATTCTATGCAGGAAAGGAGTGAGAAGAAAACTGCCCTTCATCACTGCTTGCCTCTCAATGTGTGCTAAGGCCTTAGCAACACATAAAAGTTCCGCTAGCTCACATAAAAGTGGCTTTAAAATGAACCCATGCAAACCCCATTGTGGACACACTTGTATTTAAAACTGGTTATATCATATTAGTTTGTGATTGTACATTTACCAATGCAAGCTACACTGCTAGACTCTCACAAATCAGTTTACGACTTATATCTGCATTTTACATTGGTTTAACTAAACTGGGTTGTAGGACCATACCTTCAGTTAAAGTTGTGCGACTTTGTGTGTAGAGCAAGCCTTAACTACCATGAAATCCACAATTAATGATAGGACACAGAGTTCTTGCCTTGGGAAATACTTGCAGTCATAGAATATGACTGATACACTGCATTAACTTGTTTTAAATTGATGTAGTAAAGCCCGCTCCAAGATTTTTTTTGCAGCTATGAGGGAATGGACAAACAAAATATATTCATACCACAAGGAGCAATAGCAGATAATGCTAGTGAAAGTGTAGTCAACTGCTGTTCTGTATTGTCAGACCCAGATTTCTAGCCATGTGGACATGATTATATCTGTATTGCTTAACTGTTCAAATTTTTATTTGAATTAGAAAATATTATGATCTGGTCTTGGCTTTGGCTCACACTCTCTTTGTTCTGGTGCTATAATTTACATTAAGGACCAACTAAACATGAAACATGAAGTTCAAGTCAGACAGATTGGAAATCAAGAGGACAGAATGGTAAACCCCTAGAACAGTAGTTCAAAATGGATCAAGCAGAATGCAGAGAAATGCCTTTAGCCAATCACAGCCACAGTATTTCATTTTAATCTATCTGAGAGTATAAAACCTCATCTTGAAAATTAGGATAACAATGCTTTCTTGTTGAGCAATCTCACCTGCCCTGGGGCAAGTGATCAGAACACATTTTTTCCTCCTTCAGTTTGCTTAATTGATCACAAGATGCTGGACTTTAAGCCTGTCACTACCCGAAGCTGAATATTGCTCATGCTGCTCCTCGTATTTATTGACCTAAGATTATGTAGGTTTAATTTGGAGGAGAAGAAAATGGAATTCCCCATTTGGGGTAAAGAAGGCAACATTTTTCTGGCAGGCTGAATTTAGAACACAATGGCTGCTCTTTGAAGTGAGATGGTGGTGAGGCTGTCCTGTAAGGGGTACAGGGACAGCAATCACCTTCACCTGCCTTGCTGGCAGTTTGTTCACTGATCCATCTACCTACTTCTGTCAGGAATATTAACAACATTGCAAATCACTGAGCAGTTTTCAAAGCGTTGTCAGGTCATTTTTTAAAATATCTCAAAAATGTCCCCTACCTCACAATCAAATATAGACTTTTGTCTCATCCCCTCCGCTCCTCCCAACACACACACTGATGCCAACAACAGCAATAAAACCACCATGATCTGAAAGGCAGGCCTGGTTCTGGACTGTTTGCAGTTTTAACTAGCTTGTTAGTCCTCAGAGCTAGGAATGGGTACTTTAAACCACTGTAACACTAGAGATCCCCTCCTTTTTAACAAGGTGCAGCACTTGTTTCTATGAGAGCAAAAATATCAGACTTTACACATCACATTGAGTTATATAAAAGCTATTTTGGATCCTTTCTAAAGGTTTCTAATTTTTTTAATTGACATTTGGCTTCTTCCAACACTTCTGTACTTGGACTTTTGGTACTAAAGCTACCTGGCTTAACTGATGGGGTACTATGAAGAAACAGATCCATGTTTATTTTCCAAAGCATTTCTAAAATAGCTGTTCTGTACACAATTCAGAACAAACAACGCCATCTTCATACAGTGTAACATAAAGCTTTTATTGGTGCTCTTTTGCGATGACCAACATAACCCATTTGTGCCTTTATATAACTCAAGTAACATGTCCATCACAAATTCATGCAGTAAAACTTGGGTACCACACCATCACATCACATTCCTCACTCCTGAAATAAATCTATAGAAATTATATATAGAGTATGATACCTATTGGCCAGTAAGAGAAAAACTCCCAAGGGAAATGGTGTAAGAGCTATCATTTAGCACTTTAAAATTAGACTAGACAGAATACTAGTAAATCTGAAGTGTACATATCTCTACTGGCAGGAAGATATATAGTGTGTGTGGATACACACAGTATACTTTATTATCATTTGTTGTGTATGTAATATATTACAGTCGCTTAAGAAGCATGCTACCTTGTAGAGCTGTTTGCAAAAAGTTAATTTCCATCCTGTGGGAAATGCCAATATTTTAACAGTTGCTTTCATCCCAAAACAGGACAAAAAGTTGAAATATCAAAAAACTTTCACAGAAAGAAGTTCTGAAAAACTTCCTTGAAAATGACAATGTAAAATGTGGATATTTTCAATGGAAAGGAAACCATAAATTTAGAATGTTGACATTTTATACACTTTCCACATTTTTAAAAATATCAACATTTTGAAACATTGACATATTGCTTCAAAAGTAAATATTTTGGTTTTAATTTTTCCACCAAAAATTGAAAAGTTTGTCAAAATTTACATTTCCCTGAAAAAAAATCTGTTTTAATGAACCATTGTATTTTGTTGAGAAAATGTGTTGGTCATTAAATGTCTACCAGCTCAAGTACTTTGCAATTTAAGGAACTGCCCATGAAAGTCAATGGGAGTTTTCCTGTAGATTTCAGTGGGTGCAGGATTTGTCTCTAATACAGATAGACAAAGGAGATGGGAAAACAATTCAAACAGAAGAGGTTTGAGGAGACCATGTCACTGAGTGCTAACAGATTTTACGAAAGCCTAATATGTTTCATATGTGTTGGTATGCTTACATAGCAATAGTGCCTTATTGTTTATAATGCATCCTATGTGTGAGAGAAACAAAAAACAAAACAGTGCATAGCGGTACAATATTATTTTTAACAATATGACTGAAATAAAAATGGAAAAAATTCCCTTCTTTTAATTCCATCATTCTGTGCATAAAAGTCCTTAGAAGTCCACTCTGAAGTCTCCTTTTAAATAAATCTTAGAGCTTTCAAGTCTCATTATTGTGCAGGAAGCCTGCCAGGTCTGAGGGTTAAAACTTCCATTAGCTGCTAATTCACTAGTTGAGAAAAAAATGTTAGCTATGAAACTGATAGCACTGAATTGACTTTTGAGAGGTTTAAAAGTGAAATACCTGTAGTTTTACATACTGTTTCTTTGCTAAAGAAAGCTTTAGAGGCAAAAAAGTAACTCCAAGGTTCTCTGATTCATGTAATCTGTGGGGACTTCAGATCTAAGGAAAACGACGAAAGACTAGTAACGTTGTTTTGTTCTGAGAGTTGCAAAGTAATATTGCAAGGTCAAACTGACTGTCATCAGGTCATGTATGCATTAGCTTTAGTTGGATGGACTCCTCAAACAGTAGCAATTCTTCATGACTTTGACAAATTTATGGGTTGTTCTAATTCACACTGAGTGATTCAAGCTGGAATTGGCTGGGCGCAGTTGTAATTTGCATATACTACCTTATTATATGTTACTGGAAATCCAGAAAATTGCCAGTAATCAAGATTGTTATTCCCGAACAATCAGGATTGTGGCATCTGAAAGGGGAGTGGTGGTGGTGTTTTCTCAGAGATGAGATTTGTTAGTCCTATAGTCACTACCCTTTTACTAGGTATTTTGTCTGCCTCAGGTAGATGAATTAACCATGTAAGCCGCAGTTGTGAATTCTTCATTTCCTCCATTCTTTCTTACCTTGCAATTTCTGCTTCTGATTTCTTCTTCTTTCCCTTTCTTTTTAATGTTTCTGCTTTGGGCCAGTTTCAGGCAAATCTTAAAGCAGGTAACCAAATCCCATTTATATACTAAGATATAGGAACACACAATGCTGTCCTAGATAGTAAGGAGAGGATGCATGGTCTTGTGGCTGAAGTCCTGGACTAGAAGTCAGACTTAGGTCCTTTTTCTGTCTCTGGCACCATGGACATCTTGGGAAAGTCAGTTTACCTCTCTGGGCTTCAGTTTTTCCTTTTGAGTAATGGAGCTGTTACAGCTTCCTTGGCTCACAGGAACTTGTATAGCATATTTTTTAATAAAGAGCTTTGAGATAATACTCTACATGAATAGTGGTGTTCTAGGCTGAGTCTCATCCAACTTTCACCAGTTTAATATCAGTGTAATTCCATTGATTTCATTAAAAATATTCCTGATTTACAACAAAGTAATCAAGATCAGACTCTGGCTTTTCATTGATAGATTACAAATGTGTTACCAAGATGGATAAGCATTATTAACCCCATTTTACAGACAAGTAACTAGAAGCCTAGAAAGGTTGAGATCTGCATTTCCAAGAGTGACTTTACATTTTTTGTGCTTCAGTTTCTGGGGTGCCCAACCTGAAACACACTAAGACCTGAATTTCGGAAGTGCTGGGCAGCCACAGCTCCCATTAAAATCAATGAGAGCTGTGGACATTCAACAACTATGAAAGTCAGGTGTGTGATACCTCAAGGTAGGTACCTTTTTGGACTGATTAAATCAACATTTTTTGGGGTCAGACTCAATGCTTCTGTAAACTAGGATGACTCCATTAAAAACAAGGGCTCAAGTGTCTGCTATTCAAAGTCCATCAAATTCAAAGGCATTTAAAAAAACAACCACCCCAAAATAAAAATATCCCCCAGGCTTTTCAAGAGTCTATATGCTCCGTTATGTCTTCCATTCCCATAATATCACATACAATGTTCTATTTGCTGACACAACTTTGCTGCTTCTCCCCGCCCTCCGGCCCTTCCAGCATTTTACTGAAATGATGCCTTTGTAGTTAAGACCTTCTGTGGGGTTCCATCTCATTTATTCAAGTAAAGCTATTCATTGCATATATTCAGCATTGTGATCACACAATGCAGGGCTGCCAAATCTTACAAAGAGGAACACAGAGATCTCAAGTCAATGGTTGTGCATCCAATGTGACTATCTGGATTTTCTGTAGCTGTGAATATGTCTGAGACAAGGAGAATGCTGCCTTCTTCCCCTGATTTGATCTTACATCCATCTCAGGACCTCAAATGGTAATAAATTCAATAGCACACATGTTAATTCAGAGTCTTTCTATCCCACATGCTGTAACTTTTTCTCTGTTTCAGTTGCACTGGCTGTCAGTTGCAGCAGGAATTGATTTTAAGATCTAACTGGCACATCAAATTCATCATAGTCGTGCTCCTGTGGCTGAGGTTGAATATAAAATTATTGGTTCTTTGTGTTCATTAGATGCATGTCAGTTAAGTGTTGCTAGAATTCATCCTGCTAGTAAAGATTTTGGCTAAACAGCTCAGCATCTAGATGCCCCTGACTCTGATATTAAGGACTGCTGATAAAAAGATATTTTAATTTCTAAAGGCTTATTCAGTGTAATGGTTGTTTTAATTATATTTTATGTGAAGTTCGTTGGGATGCATACATAATAGACGCTATAAAATAAAGATTGGATTGGACTGGCAGAACAGTGATAGAAGCCTCATACTAAAGCTGTCTTGAATCAGACCATTATAACAAGGTCTGAGCATTGCTGTTTTCAATTGTGTCAGCCCCTTCATCTGTTTGAGCACAATAATTACTCAAATGCATATTAAAACACCACCAGAAACACTATAGTTTTTTCTTTCATGAGTGAGAATTCTATAAACACAGTTGCGATCAATGAGCTATTTGTGACCCCTCACTTAAATAGATCTCAGTGCAAAAATAAGAGGAATTTTTTTTAAAAAAATCTCTTTTAAATAACCCCTTTGAAGATCAAACTCTTTGTGGGAGGAGAAAATTCCTTTGGAGTCCACTTTGGCTGTGGAATTCACTTGGGTGCAGCAGAGGTTGGATTTGCTGACCCTGGGGATAAGCCAAAAGACTCGCTTATTTTCCCAGATGATTGATGCGGGGAGTTTGTTTTGGTGCTTGGGAGGTTTTTCAGGAAGACTGGATATTTTATGGTTGCCTTAACATGATTTGGTTGAAGTGTGTATTTAGAATTGTACTGTGCCTATCAAATCTGAGAGATGCACCTGAAAAAAAACAATCTTTGCAAAGCAGTGAATTGGTGCCAGAATGTGCTGCGTAATTTTTGTATCTTTTATCCCTTGTATCTCATTTAAAGAGACAGTCAGACTTTTAAGGCCCCCATATTTTCCTTCTAACAGCAGCAATAGCCATACGGTGAAACAATGCATAGGGAGTATGTAGTGATGTTTCTTATCTAGGAATACCTGGACTTACAACCGTGCAGTGCCATAGCTCTATACAGTGTATTAGGATAGCTGTTTTGACAATCAGAAAATTAAACTAGTTACAAGGGAAATAAAAGATTTTGATTTCACAGAAAAAAAGGAGGGAGAAGTTTAAGCTATTTATCTGCTGTATTGTTAATTTCCAAATTTCCTCAATAATGAGACAGTTGCAATGCAGCCTGTACTGCAACAGAATGTTTTTACTGAGTGGATTTCACTAATGCTTTCAGTGGGGCTTGCTTTTGTAGGGTTTTTTTATAGTGATCTACAAAATCTGACAAAGGAAAAA
Source organism: Dermatemys mawii (assembly GCA_007922305.1). NCBI lineage: Eukaryota > Metazoa > Chordata > Testudines > Dermatemydidae > Dermatemys > Dermatemys mawii. The sequence continues at coordinate 11,374,762 of ML677342.1, forward strand.
TTCCCCTGTGCCTCCCTTTATTTTCGCTCCAATCCTGCTGCTGCATCTGCGCAGACAACTGCCTCGCCAAAATGTGCAGGATCAAGTCCTTAGCTGGTTTTGCATCTTCTAATGGCATTTTAACCTGAAGAGGGCAGTACATCTGTCTTACATAGATTTCTGTGGAGCTGTGCTTGAATTCTCTTTCACTACTTTGGATATTGGAAACAGACAGGATTCCTCTCCAAGGAAAAAAAATATCTTGAATTGCTGGTGAAATCCAGGGCAAATTCATCTCAGAGAAACCTGTCCACTCAGCTCCTCATTCCCAGCAGGAGAGAAGATCCTATTGTGAAACTCCAATATCTGTCCTTCTGTGTTGGTAGTGGGCGTAGATACCCACAAGGATCGATACAGATCCCCAGGAAAGGAAGGAAATGGGCAAGCTGGATTCAGATCTGACTGCTGCTATAGAAAGGATCTGATTTCAGAGGCCTCAGATCAGGTGTTAGGAGAAGGAAGCTCCCCTTGAGGGAAGAGTGCTGTGATCTGAAGGAGCCTGGGAGTTGACAGGGTCAATAACCTTGGCAAGCAAAAGGTACGTTTGATCAGTGGCAGGTTATGGACAGCCCCGTAATCTTTATTTGGGTGTGACTGCAGTAAGCTACAGAGGGGACTTCTGAGGGTTGAAACTCATGTGGGGTGAATTACTCAAGCAAATAAAAAAAGATAAACTTTCTTATTAACCTTACCCAAAGGTTCAAGTGCACCTCCTTAAAGGGGGAGGTGGCTGCTTTGTGAGATAAGCAAGCCCTCAAACTTGAAATGTCTGCATGTCTCTGTCTTTGGAGATTTATACTATTCCTGGTCTCTGGTCTCTTTCTTGCTAAAAGTTAAGCTGGCCCTGAGTGTTTGCTTATACCTATATTCTTGGTTTAGAATTCTCTGCTTCATCTTACTGGACTGGCCTCCATAGAGGCTCATCGTACCTTAGACAGGGATGAATGTTAGTCGCCTGTGGCCATGGTTACACTGGCACTTTATAGCGCTATAAAGCCCCCACGAGCGCTATAACCTACTCCCCGTCCACACTGGCAAGGCACTAATAGCGCTATAACCGCGGAGTTATAGCGCTATTATTAATCCACCTCCTCATGGGGAATAAGGGCTGTAGCGCACCTGTTGTAGCGCTACAGGAAGAATGTGGACACCCACTGCGTATTAATTGGCCTCCAGCCTGTCCCATAATTCCCGTTCGAGCCACTCTGGTCATCACTTGCAAACTCTTTTGTCCTGTCCTCAGGTGACCACACATCAGACCCGCCCTTTAAAGTTCCAGGGAAATTTGAAAATCCCCTTCCTGTTTGCTCCAGCCAAGCGTTGCGTGCTCTCAGGGAATCCTTGCAGGTGATCATTCTCATTGATCTGATTGATTGCGTGGCGTGGTCTCAGGGAATCGTTGCAGGTGATCATTCTGATTGATCATCATGACTCCACGTGCCATGCCTCCTCGCAATAGGCGATCCCCGGCATGGAGCAATAGTGAGGTGCTGGACCTCATCAGCTGCTGGGGGGAAGAGGCTGTTCAGTCTCAGCTGCGGTCTAGCCGCAGGAATTTTGACACCTATGGGCAGATATCACGGGCCTTGGCAGAAAGAGGCCATGAGCGGGACACTCTGCAGTGCCGTGTTAAGGTAAAGGAGCTTAGGAATGCGTATCGCAAAGCCCGCGAGGCAAACGGCCGCTCAGGGGCAGCCCCGGTGACTTGCAGATTTTATAAGGAGCTGCACGCGATACTTGGTGGTGATCCCGCAGTCACTCCGTCGACCACCACGGACACTTCCCAGCCCACCAGTGAAGGGGGGGGGGTGAGGAGGAGGACGAAGAGGAGGAGGATGAAGAAGAGGAGGAGGAGGAGGACGAGGCAGCAGCGATCCAGGGCACGGAGGAGTCCCTGGACGCATGCAGCCAGGAGCTCTTCTCAACCCAGGAGGGCAGCCAGCCACAGCGTCCGGCGGTTGCAGGGGCCAGCTCAGCAGCGGATTGCGGAGGTAAAGCTGCTTTTCTATGGGGAAGGCTGGCAGCTTGGGGTGGAAAGGGATGAGGGGGGCATTCCACCTGGAGCTCTGTTCAAGCCAGGAGGAGGGCAGGGGGGCATGCAGCCAGGAGCTCTCCTCTAAAGCCAGGAGGAGGGCGGCCAGCCACAGCGTCCGGCGGTTGCAGGGGCCAGCTCAGCAGTGCATTGCGGAGGTAAAGCTGCTTTTCTATGGGGAAGGCAGGCAGCTTGGGGTGGAAGGGGATGCTTGCATGCTTGCCTACATGTGGAATAGTGCATTGATGTAGTCTATCACCTCGCGGTAGTCATCATCAGTAATCTCTTCAAAGGTCTCAATAAGAGCACTTGCAATGCGCCTGCGCAGGTTTCCCGGGAGAGCCAGCGTGGTTCCCCGTCCCGGTCACGGTCACTAGTCCCTGCCACTGTGCTACAATGGGTGGGGGGAGCATTGCTGCACATAGGCAAGCTGCATATGGCCCTGGGCGGAAGCCGCATCTTAATAAAATCCCTTCCCTTTGCTCCTCAGTGACTCGAAGCAACGAGATATCTTCCAGGATAGACACCTACGGAGAATGTTGGGACAGTGTTCAGAGTAGGGCTCCTGCCACTTACCGGCACTCCCCACCCCCACCCCCGCCACAGCTTTTCAGGGCAGGGAAGAAATCCTTCCCCCTGCCTGCTGCTCATACTGTGGCTCCTGCAACGTACCGGCACTCCCCACCCCCTCCCCCGCCACAGCTTTTCAGGGCAGGGAAAAAATCCTTCCCCCTGCCTGCTGCTCACACTGTGGCTCCTGCCACTTACTGGCACTCCCCACCCCCTCTCCCGCCACAGCTTTTCAGGGCAGGGAAAAAATCATTTCCCTTGCCTCTGGAGTCCACTCACCATGGCAGGGGCTCCATTGCTGTATCTGTGCTGTCTGCGGGACAGGCAAACGGGGAATGCGGGGGAATCATAGGCATGTCTGCTCTTTACAAGGGAACCACTGTGAAATGTATCTTTTTATTTTAGAAGGGTCGTCCTTCACCCCTTCGCCATCGCTCTTATCAACAGCTGAGAGGCTGAGGCGACTGAGGAAGCGGCCACGAAGGAGCAAAGAGGATCTTGTACAGCAAGTAATGCAACAGGCTGTAACGGAGAATCGAGTTGCACAGAGGTGGAGGGAGAATGAGAGCAAGTTGAGGGAGAAGGCGCGGAAGGAGAACGCGATTCACCACCGGAAAAGCACTGACAAGCTGCTCTCATTACTGCAGCTTCAATTGCAGACTATGCAGCGGCTTGTCACCCTTCAGGAGGAGAAGCTCCGCACCCACCACCCCAATTATCGTTTGCCCCAACTCCCTTCCCCTTCTTTGCTTCTGTACCCTCCAGGCCACTATCATCAGCCAAATGGTTATCACCATCCACAGCTGCCTCCAACCCCTCTGTCTTCACCGAACAACCCCCAGACCATTATCCACTGCAGTCTACCCCTAATAACATGCCTTACTGCCCTCCGCAAATGGGGTTCGGGGGACATGGCCACTGTGAGGGCACTGGAGACTCAGAGACCCGGACATACTCCGATCTCTGACTGACCCCACGACACCCCCATTGCACCTCCCCTGCCTTCCCCCTCACATGCATCACAATATTTTCTTTCAGCAACCGAAGTACCTGTTCAATACATGAATTGTCTTCTTAATAAATTGGTTTCTTTATTAAGTGTACATACATTATTACAGGCTACAGAAAAGCAAATGCCTGTTCCTGTTAAAAGAATGCTCCCTCCCTCCCTCCCTCCATCTGCACCTCACTTTAGAACTGGCTTTCAGCCTCAAAATGCTCCCTCAAGGCTTCCCTGATCCTAACAGCCTCGCGCGGGTCCCCTCCATGAACCCTGCTCTCTGGCTGGGCATATGTGGCCTCCAGGCGTTGAGCCTCAGAGGACCATGCCTGAGTGAAGCCTTCGCCCTTCCGCTCACAAAGATTATGTAGGGCACAGCATGCGGAAATAACCGCGGAGATACTACCCTCGGCCAAGTCTAGCCTCCCATAAAGACAGCGCCAGCGCGCCTTGAGATGCCCAAAAGCACACTCCACAGTCATTCGACAACGGCTAAGCCTGTAGTTGAACCTTTCCTGACTGCTGTCCAGGCTCCCTGTGTAGGGTTTCATGAGCCAGGGCATTAAAGGGTAAGCAGGGTCACCAAGAATCACTGTGGGCATTTCCACTTCCCCCACGGGGATCCTCTGGTCTGGGAAAAAAGTCCCGGCTTGCAGCTTCATGAACAGGCCGGTGTTGCGGAAGATGCGTGCGTCATGCACCTTTCCAGACCAGCCAGCGTTAATGTCAGTAAAACGCCCACGGTGATCCACAAGCGCCTGGAGAACCATGGAGAAGTACCCCTTTCGGTTAACGTACTCCTCAGCTAGGTGGGCGGGCGCCAGAATGGGTATATGGGTCCCATCTATCGCCCCTCCACAGTTAGGGAAACCCATTTCTTCAAAGCCAGCCACGATGTCATGCACGTTATCCAGAGTCACGATTTTTCGTAGCAGGATGCGATTAATGGCCCTGCACACTTGCATCAGCACAACTCCAACGGTCGACTTTCCAACCCCAAACTGGAAGACGGAGCGTGCCTTGCTGAAACCCTTGAAAGATGGCGCCGGAGGTGGAAGGAAACACAGGGATTGCTGGGATATGCCAAAAAGCATCATGGGTAGTTCAAACAGGATATAGAATGCCCCGCAAGTGACGCCCCCCCTACCACAAGCCATTGCGCCAGATCAGGAAGAGGTGTACTGTGGGATACATGCCCTAATGCGCTGCTCTTAATGCCGTATTAAGTGCCGCAAATGTGGCCATGCTATAGCGCTGGAGCATCTCAGTGTGGACATACAATAGCGCTATTATTATTGCTGTATAAGGCGAGCGCTATAAGCAATAGCGCTATAATTTTGTAAGTGTAACCATACCCTGTGTCTTTAAGTAACAGCAGTATTGGCACCCCTACATGGTCAAAAATCATGTCAGCCCTCCCCTTATCCAAAAAAAAAAAAAGAGACATGAAAAAAAATGTGAGATTCTTTTTATTTGCTTCTGGTTTCTGGGTGTTAAGGGTACACATGAGTCATGTTTTCAAGCTTCCCTCTGCCATCATCAGAGCTAGGAGTTTACTTTTTAAAATGAAAATGGAGATTCTATCCTAATCAGATGTCTCCAAAAGCTGGGGCTGTAAGATCAAATGTTCCAAAATAAGTGACAAAATTGTGAGAATTAACAACACTGTGGACCATACAAAATCTATGCAATAAGATTCCAGGATTGTCACTGGAATCCTAGAATGTTTGAGTCAATGAGAGAGGATGGAAACAGCTACAGACAGAATATCACCAGGATGAATTATCACTGGAATTCACTGTCTGTCACTGTCCAGTTTTAAAGCTCTGCCATTTTGACTTGATGAATAATACCCATGTGGTGTACAGCTACAATAAGACATGTATCTATGCCCTGCCAAGAGTCTTGGACCATTGTGATATTAGAGGTAACTCACCCAATCACCATCTGTACTCTACAGCTAATCTGCATGCAACAATTTAATTGGTTGTCTGAGGTAGACAACACAGATGGTGGATTACTTGATCCAACAGCCACATCTGTGTGACAGCACAGGCTTTCAGCTAACTAATATCATGATATTTTTTTTTCCATATCAAGTCTATATCATTAACCAGAATGGGCAAATACCATACACTAGTGCAAGGCTGTCCATCAGTTAAGACCCATTGCTATTAAATAGTCTACAGAATAACAGTAATGTGTTGGCTTTATTAAAACCAAAGTGGGAATGACAGCAACAGTACAAAATCCATCCTAATATTCACACAGTCCTAAAGCCTTAACATAGTCTATCAGTTCTGCAGTGGATTTCCACTGAAGTGGGTTCCTCTTCCAGGTTTAATGTTTCTTTTTTAACGTCACTGATTTTCTGCAACACAGAAGGAGTTTTACAGCTCCAGGACTTTAGCTGAATAAAAATAAAATCTTTGTCAAATATGGCACAGGAGTCAAACCTCTCTTTATACATTATGTATTATATACACTATATAATAATGTAAGTGAGGACAATTTGCCAACTAGCTTGGCACAAAACTTTCATGTTGTAAATGGCATTTGCCATGGTACGGAGTTCCCTCACACATGGTGAATGATGACTGACTTATTCACTATGTCCCCATCTGGCTCTTGAGGCATGAATATTTCATTGATGACTCAGTCATGTTCTTCTGCTGCATTTGAGTGTCTTCCTGCTGAGAGATGACTTTTTTTGACATTTTTGTCCACTGATGTGAACACTTTGGGCCTTTTTTCCCTGTGGTCTTGTGTACAATACATAGGATCTGAACTGTACCTGTCACAAGCTGCCAAATAATTCATAATGTAGGGGACATAACCTCTGAAGAGTATCTATTTGGTGTTCTTGTGTGCTGATGTTTCCTTGCAACTCCTCCATTAGCAGATTGTCAGTATGGCTTAACAATTGGATAAACCTGTCCGCCTCTTCAGCAGCCGCATTTCTGCGTGGTAATTGCACACCACTTAATCATCTGTAGGGGTGGACTATCTCTTATGTCCAATTCAGCCTTCATTTGAACTGCATTTGGGACTTCAGGACTTGGAGCAAGGACATACTGAGTCACCTCTTGGCTCAAACCAAGCCTATTTTGCCCTTCACCCCTTAATATCTACTGTAGCAAACTGTGCATTGTGAATAGCAATAGTGTTCCAGGGACAGCCGCACTGGTGCCAAATACAGAAGTAAAATAACCTCCCTGCTCCTACTCAAGATTCTTTTATGCATCCAAGGATCATGTTAGCCCTTTTGGCCATAGCACCACAGTGAGGGGTTATGTTCAGCTGATTCTCCACCATCACCCCAAATATTTTTTCAGAGTCACTGCTTTGCAGGATAAAGCACCCCACCGAGTACGTATGACCTACATTCTTTGTTCCTAAATGCATACCTTTACATTTAGCCTTATTAAAATGCATATTGTTTGCTTGTGCCCAGCCTACCAAGAAATCCAGATTGTTCTGTATTAGTGTAGGGGACATAACCTCTCACAATGTGCTCACCATTTGCCATTCCACTGATTTTTGTGTCATCTGTGGACTTTATCAATGATTATTAATAAATACTTAAATTAGCCTAAAGCCAAGAACTGATCCCTTGGAACTCCACTAGAAACACCCCCACACATTGATTCCCCATTTAAAATTACATTTTGAGACCTATCAGTTAGCCAGCTTTAATCCATTTAATGTATGTCATATTGATTTTACCTTTCTAGTTTTTTAAATAAAATGTCACATAATACCATGTCATGCCTTACAGAAGTCTAAGTATATTGCATTAAAACTATTATCTTTATCAATAAAACTTGTAATCTCATAAAAAATCAAGTTACTTTAACAGGATGTATTTTGCATAAATGATAGATTATGCTCCTTTAATTATTTATTAATGGAATCCTGTATCACCTGCTGCATTATCTTGACTGGGTTCAATGTCAGCCTGACACGCATAAAAACACCTCTGTCATCCCATTTACCCTTTGTAAATATTGGTACATTCACTTTCTTTGAATCTTCTGGAATTCTCTATATTGCTCTAACCTGTGAAGGGGTAGGCACAGATCTATCATTAGCCAAAATCTCTATCATGAGAATCAAGGAGCCAGAACTGGGAATTGTAGGCTGCAAGAGGGCATGCTGAGAAGGAGTGACGGGAAATAGAAGGAGCAGCCTTCCCTCAGAACGAGGTGGTGATTGTATGGTTAATTATTTGACCACACTTTTGAATATATTTCATAATGAACTAGAGGCCAAATAACCAGTCAGGTGATTGCTTAAAGCCAATAATATAGTACAGGAAAAAGGTTCAATAAGGTGCCAGTCTCCAGGAAGCAGTCTCGGTCAGCAATGTTGTATTCACCTTACACAAAAGGTATGCTCCCAAAGTTGCTTATTTCAGCTGGTATTAGTTATATGATGATTTTACAAGTTACACATTTCTTAACACACCACTAAAATCCAACCCATTAATTGTGTCCCAGTTCCTAACTTCTTGTTCTGTTTCTTCCTTTCCTTTATTTTGTCTATTAGCATTCCAGATACTGGTCCATGAAGGTACTTCCCTAGGTTGTACTAAGACATAGGACAAATGCATCTTGATGTTACTGCTTCAGCAAATGCAAGTTGCTATGGGATACTTAGCATAAATGGACAGGATTATGGTGTAACACCGACAGACCCCAGTCTTCAGTGGGCAGGATCGAACCTCTCCCCTTTAGAGCTAAATGCATGAGCCTCTATTGCATGATCTGAAAGCCACCTGGCCCTTAGCTAAGGCTGTAGAACAGACTCATTAGTCTCTCTCTAAGTGGTATCAGTGTCACTAGATGTGACAGAACACCACACCCAGGAGGTATGTGGGTTTTAATGGCATAGGCCAGTGTAGAGTATATCACTGTTACAATATTTGGGCTTAGTATTACTGGTGCTTAATGCATCCTTGTGTGTATATGGTACAGATAATATATACTATATGTATGCTATGGGTAATACATATTATTATTATGATACATATATGCTAGCTGGCATATATTAGTCAACAGGGAAGTGGGTAGAGAGAGACTAGACCTGGTGGAGGTCTATGTCTACCTCTATCTATTACTATACAAAATCAGCAAAGTACATGTTAAATGTATTTTTATGGGGAGAAAATATCAGGTGCTAAAGGTCTCTGTATTCTAGCACAGAAAGGCATAACAAATAGCAATGGCAAGCAGTTGAAGCCAGATATTCAAATTAGAAATGATGCACAAAGTTCTAACAGAGAGGGTGATTAACCATTGCAGCAAAATACCAAAGAAAGTAGTGTATTCACTGTCTCTTGAAGCCTTCAAATCAAGATGTGGTGCCTTTCTGGAAGTTATGCTTTAGCCAAATGCAAGTTACTGGGCTCAGCAGAGGAATGCCTGAATGAAAGTTAATGGCCTGTGAGATAAATATTCATACCAGATGATCTAGCCTTAAACTCTGAGTAATAAGTTCCACAGGTTAATGATGTACTGTGTAGAATGAACTATTTCCTTTTATCATGCCTACATTTATTGTGTTTCAGTTGTATTGGTTGTCCTGTTCTCGCAAAGGATAATTAGAAGATCCAGGACAAACTGGTCTGTACTGTTCATTATTCTGAATGCTGTGTATGCCCCTTCTGCAAACTGACCAATCGTAATTCCTGCATGCATGGAGGTGTCAATTTTTGTTGTCTCTCTCCAAACCCCTGTGTTAAAAGAAGAGTGACTTTGATTGGAGTCAAACTCCTTTGCATGTACTTGCCAGACCATTGCTGCTTTTCACCATTCTCATATCCCTCCCCACCCACATGACATAGCTAGGAAGAGACAAGAGAGAATAAAAGCAAAATGAAACAATCTATTACATGAAGAATGTGAGTGATTTAGGATTGTCAGGTTTTGTCCAGATAAACTGAGATACTATGAGCAGAAAATATCCTTTTTGTACATTGCCACTGGAAAATCAAAACTTGTTTTTGTTCTAATCTAGTTCAAATGTGCAGATATTTATCTTTAAATCCAGTTTCTGGTCATTGGGCTTTTGAGTCACCTTTAGATCAGGGCAGGATATAGCTCTGGCCTGTGAAATGCAGTCTGCAGCTTGTTGTCCGTCACTTATATCAATGAACATCATAATTCTAATTCAGGTTCTTCAGTCTAAAATCAGCCAAGCTACTTAATCTTATAGAAGAGCTACACAGTGAAACCTTCTCAGCCTAATGGGTTCAGGCAGATCTTTCTTTGGCTGATCTCCAGGAATTGATTGGTGATTTGTTGGGCGGGTTTCTACTTTGAACTAAGAGAATTTACTTAAAGCAAAAGACTTCTTTCCGTCTACAGGGAAGCAGAATGTTTATCCAGAATACTCCCTCTGCTCAACCCCACTGTGCACCCTTGTGTGGGGTCAGTCCTTCCCTACTCTTACATGAACACCCTCTCCTCGCACAACCCATCCCCACTGCAGGGAAGCCACCTCCATTGCTGCTGGTTCCCCAAGTGACTGTCAGGCTAGGAACTGGTTGTAAGGGGTAGGGGAGAGCTTGTCAAGGGTGAGGGCAAAGCTGGTTTTGTATAATATTTGGTTTGAGCTAATGTATTAACAGTCTTGGCTTGTTTACTGTTATTTCAAACTGCATCAGGGAGTTTGGATTCTGTAGTAAAATAGGAATGTATCAAAGGAAATGTGGGAGAGAGGGAAGGAAGGGAAAGGTAGAAAATAGGGAGCCAGAGTTCTGGGAAACATTTCCTTAGCCCTTAAAACATTAAAGACAAGTACACTGGAGTTCTGTGCTGAGAAACTGTGCATTAAAACTCTGGCCATCTCGCCCCAACTCCCTTACTCCACCCAAGGGGCCTCATACCTTTCTTCTGCCATGAGATGCACTCTCTTCCATCTATAGAACCCCTCTACAGCATTCCCCAGTGTCAAATATCTCCAGCATCACCAAGCAAGCTGACTGCCTCAATTTCCCTCCCGCCAAAATCCCTTCTCAGCAGGGCCGATGTAATGCATTAGGTGAACTAGGCAGTTTCCTAAGGCACCAAGATTTGGGGGGTGCTAAAAAGCAGTGCCCCCCAATTTTTTTAAAGCGTTCGTGGGCTGGGCTGTCTGCAGTGCGCTGACACCTGTGGCCCTCAGACTCTGGAGCGACACGGCTTTGCCCGCGCTGGGAGAGGGAGTCTAAGAGCCGCAGGCGGAGCTGTGCCCAGCTGCTGGCGCCCCAGCTAGCAATGTCAGTTTCAGTCTGGAGCCCTCAGACTCCTTCTGGCAGTGCAGTCAAACCACTCCAGGTTGAAACTGACATTGCTGGAGGCGGAGAGGAAGGGTGGGGAGCTGCCACCCGCAGGGCTCCCCAAATGGAGGGGGGGAGCTGCTGCAGGGCTCCCGGAAGGGTGTGGGGCGGGGGTGCAAGGTGAAGTTTCGCCTAGGGTGCAAAATATCTTTGCACAGGCCCTGCTTCTCAGTTGTCTCCTGCTGCTAGCTCTATCAGTTCTTTCCATGTATTTGGCCTCTACTCTAGATACAAACTGTCTCCTTCCCCTTGCAGCGGGTCACAGCCTGAAGATCAGTTAGCTCATATCAGGAGAGGGGGCTTCTGCAAGAGTTTGAAAGGCCTAGACTGATCCAAGAGTTCAAACATGATCCTTTATTACCTCCCTGTTCCCACCTAGTATCTCTCTGACCAGCACCTGCAGACTTGGTGTCTCCAAGCCTGCATTTGAACATCCACACTGAATTAGAAACCTGGGCCTCACAGCCATGCCGGTGCATCCATACTGCACTCTGCAGATTGGAATCAGAACGTCAGCTTCTAGGACCATGTATCACCATAACCCAGGGTTTCTAGAACCCTTGCCAGCTGAAGCTGCTCTTTGGTTTGGTTCATTGTGGGTTGTGAGAAAACTTGAATGTGCCCATCCTAAGGGAGTTAACTTTGTTGAATTTTAACATCAGGCTACAATTTATTTTACACAAACTTACTTATCAGTGTAAGAACCAGATTGGAAGACCAGATGTCCTCAAAACCTACAACACAGGAAACAAGCTCAAGTGCCAAAACATCAAGAGATCAATGTTATCAAATGACATGGCCAACCATTCTTGGGAGTCCCCTGGCCCTCTGTTCTGCTTCGCCTTGCTGGTGCATTTTGCACTTACAGGCCATGGCTGGACTGGAATGGATGAGTGCACAGTATATACTTGTCCGTTCCAAGTGTGACTGCTCCTTGCCTGTGACATGGTCCAGTCAGCCCCTGATCTGTCCAAAGCCTGCATAGGCTGGAGCCTGAGCCGAAGGTGGCAGTGCAGCTTGCAGTCTGGTAGCCACAGGCAAAAGTAATCACTCAGCTCCTTCTGCTGCATACCGTTTTCATCCCTCAACCTGCAGTCACGCTCCATTCATCTGTCAGCCAATCTCTTCCCACTCTGTGCAACCTCTGTCTTTCCATTCTTCTTGCATCCTTGTCCTTCTGCAACGCTACCTGTGGATTTGTTTTATCTAGAATCTCTCATCAGCTTACCTTGGACTTGTGCTCCTTGCCCGCAGTAGGTGGCTCTGCTCCCCTAGGCTCCTGGTGCCATGTGTTTGCCCTGTCAAGGTAGAAGGGCCTTGAAAGGAAAATGACAGCACGCTATTGTCTGACCATGATAAAAAGTTACGCTTGCCACTCTGACCTTGAATGTAAGCAGCAGCACCTTTGACAAAGATCCTTTTTATCAGTGGGTTTTATGTTAGTCACACAAACACTGGCCGCTTAGTCATCCTTTGGAGCAGCACTGAAAGCCATCACATATCAGGGTAAGACACGCACACAAAATTCAGTTGGAATTGAAGGGATTTATATATCACCTTCATTTTTTCTGGAGATGGGGGGATTTATGAGTGGTTAGTCACTAGCTATGGTTTTTCCATCCTTTCAGGCAGGGCAAGCTGTGGAGGTCCCCACTTACTGGCATTCTGCCACAGCCAGAAGGCCTGTGGTACTAGGCTGACTAGAAGCAAGAAATACAAGAAAACTAGAAAAGGCTGGAACTGCGCGATGGCCAGCCCCCTTCTGAAGACTAAGGGCTTCAAATAAACATCCAAGTTTTTGTCTGTTCATCTAAATTGAAACCAGCTTGCATAGTTCACCCATCACCACTACCCAGATATATAAAATCTACCCACAAATTTTAACTCTTGCAGCAGAATATGGCATGGAAGAAGACACGTGTATGTCAGACTTCTTCTGAATTAATTTCAAGGAACAATTATATTACGATACTTATAACAGGAATCATATCCCCAGTGTTGCAGTGGAGGAACCAAGTTGCTTTGTCCTGATTGTCAGCTGACAGTTCTGGAAAGAAAAATCCAAACACACATTTTTGTGCAAAAATGAATGACCAACTATTTTTGCTGCATAAAGTAACTGTAGTAAGTTTAAACAAACAAAAGTAAATGAAATGGAAATAACAGTTTAAAATCTAGTATGGTACAAGAATAACATGATACAAGAATAACTAGGGAACTGGCACCCCAATGATTCTGCTGGCTTGCCCACTGTTACAAATGCGTCTTCAGAAACAGCTGTCTTCATGTAATGCAACAGAGTTATCATTACCAACAGTACTCACCAGCATGACTAGTTTAACTTACAGCAGCGTGTCTTTATAAAGTTAATGATGCTTTGTTACGTCTGTGACCTGTGCTAAATGCTTTCTTGTAATCTCTTCTCTGCCAGTACAACCCAATATTTTTAAACTCTCTTTCGTATGGAAGCATACATACAGAAAGGTGATCAAAAGTACTGTGTGTGGCGGGCTGAGGGCTGTTCTCAAAATGGAAAAATAAAACTAACGGTGCACTACTCCCAAGAGCTCTACAGCTCGTCACTTGTCTCTGCACCTTCCCACCCCTTACTAATCCCAATTAGGTTCCAAAAAAGCCAACAGTCCTTCCCACTCCATCCCTTCCTATACGCCCTGATTTTTTTTTTTGGCCCAGTCAAAATTCCTCACCTATATCTCTGACTGACTCCCTCCTGCTTCTGATTTACCTCAGAAGTCCCAAACAACCACTTGTTCCTCTAGTCCACTCCCTGAAAACAAGACTGTTTCCCTTCTTAGCTTGCTTCTGACCTGGCTCAAGTCCAATTCACTATAACAAAACTTGGACTGACACTCAGCAACTGTTACTACAGTGTTATGTCTCTAAAGCCCCAGTTCAGCAAAACACTTAAAGGTACACTCAAGTCATATTGGAGGCAATGGGAATTCAGTACTTGTTTAATTTTAAGCATAGAATCATAGAAATATAGGGCTGAAGGGGACCTTGAGAGGTCATCAGCTCCAGTCCTGTGCAGTGAGGCAGGACCAAATAAGCTTACTGTGCCTCACAGGTGTCCAATCCATTCTTAAAAATTTCCAGTGATGAGGATTTCACACTCTTCTTTATAAGAGCCCTTAACATATTTGAAGACTGTTACCAGCCTCCCAACCTGCACCCACCTCCAGGCAGGTCATCTTTTCTCAAGACTAAACATGCCCAGGGTTGGTTTTTGTTTGTTTGTTTGTTTTTTAAGCTATCCTAATAGGTCAGGTTTTCTAAGCCTTTTATCATTTTGTTGTCCTTCTCTGGACTTTCTCCAAGTGTGGCACCTAGAACTGAACACAACTCCAGCTCAGGCTTCACGAGTGCTGGATATACTGGGATAACTTACAACATTCCTGTTAAGACACTCTAGAATAGTATGAGCCTCTTTTGCAACTGCATCACATTGATGCATTAAATTTGTGATCCACAATAACCCCTTGATCCTTTTCAGCAGGACTACTACCTAGTCAATTATTTCCCATTTTGTAGCTGTGTATTTGATTTTTTTCTTCCCAAGTGTAGTACTTTGCACTTGTTTGTTGAATTTCATCTTGTTTATTTCAAACTAATTCTCTAATTTGTCAAGGTCATTTTGAATTCTAATCCTGTCCTCCAAAGTTCTTGCAGTCATCTGCAAATTTTATAAGCATGCTCTCCACTCCATTATCCAAGTCATTAATGGAAATAATGAATAGTAGGACACAGGACTGATGACTACAGGACCTCATTAGATATGCCTTCCCTGTTTGACTGCAAACTATTGATATCTAACTACTCTTTGAGTTTGGCCTTGCAACCAGTTGTGCATCCACCTTGATATAATTTCATCTAGATCACATTTCTCTAGTTTGCTTATGAGACTGTCATGTGAGACTGTGTCAGAAGCCTTACTAAAAGCAAGCTCTACCACATCTTCTGCTTCCCCGTCCACTAGGCTAATAAGGGGAAAGCAGATGTGTAAGTTTAAGCATATGAGCAATTCCATTGTTTTGATTGGCATTAATGGGACTATTCACATGCTCAAAGTCACACATCTGATTAACCACCTAATTCAGTGCCCATGACATGATACAGGTACAACTACAAGTAGGGGGTATTCCAAATACCTTCACAGTAATTACTGCTATACATTACACACTACAGAAGAGAGTTCTCATTATGCAGTTACAATATTTGAATATCTTTTAGATTTGCTATTAAAAGAATGTTTCCAAGCGTTGTAGCCTAAAGTGAAACATGCTGGCTCACTTCTTTCCCATGGAGCATACGTATGTGAACAATAAAATCTCACAACTCTTCCTTTCTGCTCCATTTCTTTGAGAAGTCATGTTATTGAGTGTTATGAGAATCACATTTTGGAAGACCATCTCAACTTTCTAACAGCAAAATTCATTCTTGACTTTTGTGTCACTTCCTCATTAATGGTTTTAATAGTTCAACTGTTATAAGCTCAGAATCAAATAAATAAACATTAAGGCTGAATCTTCAAAAAATGGGTAAACTTCCACTTTATTCATGTCATGTAGTTTCTCTGGATTTTTCAGTTGTGCTTATTAGGCACAATATGCTAATCTAATCTATTCTCTGTTAAATAAATGTATTCACTGGAGTGGCCAAACAGTTGCACAAATCTTTTGGAGACCATTTTTCACAGTCTTCTAAAGGGGAAGCAATACTAAGATTTCCCAAACTATTTTCTCAACTATTCCTGGATGTGTTTCATGAGGAGTGGGAAGCCCACCTCATTCTGGATTATAAAACCAAACTCTTAAATCTAGTTTTCATTTAAATTCTGGATTTAGCCATCCTGCTATTTTTGTTATTTTGCATCTATATCAATCAAATATTCTCTCCTCAGGTACTTGAATACTCAGCACGTACAAATGAGAAGTATTTGGTTAATAAATTAAACTCTTCTAAAACAATGCAATTCTACTAGATCTCTGGATGGGATTGGTAAAGAATTGAGATGAGAATAAATGGAGTTGCTCTTGTAGCAAAGTTTGGAAACAAATCTTTCCTTTTTCATCAGTTGGTTCCTATATTTAGCCATATTCAATGTTTCTGTGTAAGAGACAGTAATGACTTTAATCTGCATTAAATCTAAATTTAACAACATACATCCAGTTATCATTGAAGCAGCTGTGTCTATTATCATAATTCCCTTACCAATCTACACTAATTTATCTATTTAGATTGGAAAACAAAAATTAGGAGAGGAGGAGAGTTGCATTTTGCTTAATTATAAATATGGGTTCAATCCTGTCAGAAAAATGAACTAACAGTGGCATCGCAGCTGTTCAATTATCTGCCATTCACCTCTGACTCACATCCAGACACCATTGCTGTCACAACTTTAGAGAATGTTGCTATAAAAGCAGTGGAATGACTAGGAATTTCAGTGATCTTTCTCATGTAAAATGGAAACCTTTTAATAGTCTTAATATTAAAGTATTCTTTTAAAAACTTAAACTATATGAATTCCTTGTGTGACACACAGTTTAAGGGGAGGCACATTGTCTAAAACAGCACAGAACTGTAGGTACTTTGGATCCAATCAAGTAGGTGTCTCAATTCAGAGCACCATCTGCTTGATGTTAAGCAAATTGGCCTAGTGGATCTGGATGATTTTAGGGCAACAAACTGACCACTCTAGGTTATCAATTTAATTCCAGCTTGGCTGTTACCAAGTGATCCTCTGATGGCTGTTGGTAGATATATGTGAAATTGATTAGTGGACTCTGTCTAGGTTCTAGTGAGCAGGTGTGTCACAAAAACCATCGCAACAAACAAAGGGGCATTGTCAACAAATGTGTCATATCTCTGTAAATGGCACTCTTATTGACAGTGCCATAAGAGAGAGACCATAGACTGAATGGACATGAGAGACTGTACTAAATTATGACCTCTATGTGGTCCTCTACTGAGATCAGGTTTGAGGCATATTGGCAAGGCTAGGTGGGCAAACTTAACCTGGCATTGCCACGTTGTGTGGATAAGAACAGCAGGCACCTCTAGACTCTGACTCAGGAAAGCACCTAAGTACATGCTTAAATCTCTTTGTGTTTACTTTTATGTTTGAAACTCTATAAACTTTCAAGAAATTGTCCCAAATGATTATAGTGAAATCCTCATTTTTGATTAATAAATGCAAAAGCTTGTCATTTTATTTTTTAAGTGACTTATGCATGATATTGAAGGCAGAAAAAGTTTGTTGTGGGCCAAGTACGGTGCTCTTTTGTTCAAATGCTATGATAGATACAGTCAGTATATCAACTAGAACAAGGTAGTCCAGTTAGATCACATCCCCATTTTTTTGGATCCCTGATCTGATGATAGGCAGCACAAGTAGTGCTGCCTATAGTTAGGGTTGCCCAACACTTTCCACTATTCGACCCTATTTTCAGGTGCTTATAATTTTTCCCAGACTTTAAACACTCAGGCTGAACTTTTTCACACCAAGCATCTGACTCAGGTTTTTTTGTTGTTAAGTTTTCGGCTAAGATCTGACATTTTCAAGAATGAGATTAGAGAAAAATAAATTTGTTTGTCCATGTTAAAAATATTCTACAACCATTTTGTTTAGAGTTACCATATTTGAACATTCAAAAAGAGGAAACTCCATAGGGGGTAGCCCCATCCCCATCCACTCCCTCCCACTTCCCGCCCCCTGATTGCCCCCTGCAAAACCCCCAACCCATTCAACCTCCCCTGCTGCTTGTCCCCGATCGCCCCCTCCCGGAACCTCTTCCCCTAACCGCTCCCAGGACCCCACTCCCTATCTAAGCCTCCCTTCTCCTTGTCCCTGACTTCCCCCTCCTGAGACCCCTCCCACCCTAACTGCCCCCCTAGGACACCACCTCCTACCTGTCCCCTGCCTGTCCCAACCCCTGTCCACACACCCACCCCCTAACAGACCCCCGAGACTCCCACAACTATCCAACCATTCCCTGTTCCCTGACTGCCCTTCCGGAACCCCCAATCCATCTACCCCCCCACTCCCTGTCCCCTGATTGCCCTGACCCCTTTCCACATGCCCACCTCTGTTCCTGCCCAGGCAAACTTTTGTTCTCAGTCTCAGTGCCCCTCAACTCCCCAGCAGGTGCAGCTTAAGGCTAATTGGCCTCTCTTGCCACTTTAATCCCATCCATGCTGGTGTGGGGTGAATGCCCCATCACAGCTGGAATATAATTAAGATACAAAGATAAACCCAATTAGCAGAACTCAATTTCTAACTTTTAACTTACTTATAGTACTCTTCTAAGTAGTTTCATCAGCTGCTTCATAAATATTTAGGGGCAGATTCTTCTCTCATTAACTATATTTGAAAATAGAGTTGCTGAACTTCATTAATTAAAATTAAATAATGAAATATTTCTATACAGATATTCATGACAAATGGATACTAGAGCTCCTGGTATCTGCGGTTCTTTCATTAGCCAGATAACAGAATGTGCTGTTCTTAAACAATGTAATTATTCTCTGAAAAGTCTCTGCAGATAGATACCCTGTAACTTCCATTCTAATGGTTAGCATAATACTAAGAATTGGAAAGGATGGCTCTGCTTAAAGTGTAGTAGAATCGTGGAAATGGGGTAGTCCTTCCCTCGGCCAGCGCAAAGTGTATTCTAGTGCAGCGGTTCTCAACCAGGATAGGTGTACCGCTGGAGGTACACAGAGATCTTCCAATGGGTACGTCAACTCATCTAGATACCAGCCTAGTTTTACTATAGGTGACATAAAAAGCACTAGCAAAGTCAGTACAAACTAAAATGTTGTTGACAATGACTTGTTTATATTGCTCTATATACTATACATTGAACCGTAAGTACAATATTTATATTCCAATTGATTTCATTTATAATGATATGGTAAAAATGGGAAAGTAAAGTAATTTGTCAGTAATAGTGTGCCATGATACTTTTGTATTTTTATGTCTGATTTTTTTAATAAGCAAATAGATTTTAAGTGAGGTGAGACTTGGGGTACGCAAGACAAATCAGACTCCTGAAAGGGGTACAGTGTTCTGGAAAGGCTGAGAGCCACTGTTCTATCCATTTGTCCATTGTGCTTTGTCCAATCCATTTAAAAAATGACTCCAGCAATGGGGCTTAATGAAATATTCTTCCGTAGAGCAGATGTCACAGTGAGACACTTTCATTGCAAATTTTAATTTATTACCTTAATTTTATCCTTTACTTTTAGATGTACCTCCTTTATTAGCTAATAAAGCAGAGCTTTATGTTGTAAAAATGTAAGGGCTTCAAACATATGTCCCCACCATGCTGAATTATAGTCAGAAGCAGAGAACCAGCAGGTGGATAGAAGCCATCTTGTAGGGATGCCAGGGTCTGTTGTCTGGTGGCTGTCTTATGAAAAAATCAGAGGGAAAACTCCATTGTAATACTTCTTGTTGCAGGATACTTTTGTGTTCCGTAGGAGCGAGGCACACACACAGCTGTTGAATAGAAGTAGTGAGTTTATTGAAGGCAAAAGTGGCACAGCCGCAACGGGGGCTTTTTTTGTTGCTGCCACTAAAACGGGAACCCAACGCATCGGAGCAATGCTCGGGGAAGAAGCCCACTGCGCATGGGCACACAGGCAGAGAAATAACAGGAACATTTGCATTTTATGCATACCTTATGAATAACTAATACCTTGTTTTAGTTTTGTTAGTATTACAGAATACAAGCAGGTGTTTTATTTTAAGACAAGCAAACCGTGAGAGCCAAGTTTTTTGGCATGGGAAATATGTGATAACAGGGCAAAGACTGATAACAGTGGCCGAAAGTACCCTTTCCTTTCCAGGAGTGTGGGGGGAATAAGTACCCTTTCCCTTTTAGGAGTGGGGGGGGATGAGCACCCTCCCCCCGGAGTTGGGGGGGGTGAGCACCCCTTCCTTTTCTGGAGTCGAGGATAAGCGCGCCCCTAGCAGTTTACCATTACAATGTTTTGCGCATTCTTACACTCCTCCCCCCGCTCTTTTGAGAGACTTCAGTGAAAGGGTAAAGGAAAACAAATAACACTGGCAAAAAGCAGTAGCATTTTTAAAAATTACACACATAGCTATTACAAAAACATTTACAACACAAAAGGCATACATTTATGCAAAGGGCCGTGTTAACACCTGACCCATACTATAAAAATTAACATAAACAACAGTTTTATTAATAATTCCCAGGAGTGTGTGGCACTGTAACATGAAGAACGATGCACTGATGCCCAGAAAGTAGGTCTCCATAACGTCGCCGACTGCATAGGTATGGGGGAGGCAAAAGGCTGTAAAGTTCAGGGCACTCTGGGCCAGAGCCACCCACATAGTCGCAACCGTGCTTTTGGCAACAGACAGGCAGCCCTGCAAGAATATCGAAAAAAGCACTTGGTTAGTTGGTGCCATGAGGCCGTCGGGGGGGCAGTCCTTCTGCTCTGGTAACACAACAGCCCAGCCTTCTCCTGTGGCGAGGATGGTTGCGGCTTTAGCTTTCTTTCCGGGATTAGTCCACCAGACACTGGCCGGGGGCGGGGGTACCCTCCGTGGTGGTTGTTGCTTTGCTTTGCACCTGTGAAAAGGGGGAGAGCAGACACAAATTACAGAAAGAGCAGTCCCCGCTTCCCAATGAAGGGAGGCATCAGTCTGGTTCCCACAGGTTACAGCACCCAGCACTTCATTTTTTCTATTACTGGCACGTTGCCAGATAAATACAAACTGATTCTAACTTTCAAAAACAATAGCAATTAAAACAAAAGCATTAGCAAAATCAGTAACTGCATGCCAGGGGAGGCCATACTGCATTTCCACTTGCCCCCTTCTGCAGAATATTAATACCCAAAATGTACTTACTGATGGGTGCCACTAGCACCGTCGCGTGGGTGGGGGCGCCTTACCCAGGGTGAGAGTGACAGTCACGGCGAACGCCCGCGGCTCCGAGCCACCCAGGCCCTGTACCACAGTCGAGCACCCCACCGTCTGCATGGAGTCGGGGATGGTAATTTCGGCTCCCGTGTTCAGCAAGGCCAGGACGTGCTGGGTCCCTTCATGCGGCCACTGGCTCATGAGTGGGACGAAGGGGCGGTGGTCCCCCGCCTCCTGGGTCGGGCGCATGGCCACACACCAGACGGGGGACCCGCCTCCCCGTCACAAGGCATGCAGAAGACTCCAGTCTACTGGGGCACTTGGTTTCACTGGGCGCACCGGCTTTTGCTCCACTCTCCTTCCCCGGTTCCTGACGAAAAGTTTTCACAATCTTCTGTAGCTTACTCGTTTTGAAGGTACGGACAGCGTCCTGAAGTGAACCACCCTTCGCTCGCAACTTTTGCACCAGGCATGCTTGTCAGGGGGTGTCAGCCTCCTCACTTTCCGAGGCTGAGAAAAAACTCCAAATATTGCCATCCCAAGTCTTAGGGGCATGCAGGCATTGCCTTAATCAATGACACTCACTTTTGTTAGGTATGTGATCGACGTGAAATGTAAAGAGATCTCAGTCTGTCTATTAACAGAGACTACCACCGCTGGAAACCAGATAATATCCATATGATCCAGTGTGATGCCATGCAAAGCTCTGAGAGCCCTGGCAAGTCTGATGTCCAAGTTCTGTAATCACAGTGGATATGAAATTAAGTTTCTGAAGTACTACACTTAGGATTTGCAGCAATCACTTCTTTCCAGACATCTAGATGCTTAGAGTCCTTTAATTCTGAAGGGAATTTTAGGTATGGATGACCTACGAACTCTGTTTCCATGGTGATATATCATGGTGAAGGCCATAAAAATAAAAGAATAGTGATCCACTGAGAGATTTTCTAAGTGGTTTCATTTCCTCTATGTTCTGTACATAGAATGGATGTTTTTAAAATCTTGTGGGATTGTTAAATTAGATTAGCATATTTATCACATATATAAAGATTAAGCCAAATCCATGCAAAATCTATCTCAGCTCTCTGAATATGGTTAACTGATAATTCTAAAAGGATTAACACTAATATAAAAATGTGCTGCTAATTTGGAAAAAAGAAAATAATGCAAAATATTGCTTTTAATTATATCTACAAATTTGTCTAATGAAAATCAAAGTACTGGTGGTGGCAACTTACTCTGTCAGTATGTAAGTGCCTTTTATTTCAAATAACTGTTAAAGCTATTTCAATATTCATAGCAAGACGTAGGGAACATACAGTGTATATTTGATATTGTTGGCAGGAAGAGAATTTGGAATTAAATCCTTCTATATTTTGTACAGCTCTCTAATAGCTTGTGATATGGCTCTGAGAAGATTAAATGTTTTCTGCAAGTAAACTGGAGCTATTTACATATATCATTGCCTTTTCCATTATCAAGGAGTTCTGTAAAGGAACACTCAGGGAAGACATAATGGAGTTAGTATTCAACTGTGCTTTGTGTCTGACTGTACAGAAAAGCACATTGAAATTTCAATTAGATTTTTTTTACTCAAAAAAGTAACAATAGCAGAAAACTAGAAAAATACCTTTGCTCATTGTGGCTTTCTAGCTTTTTTGTTCTTTATTTTGATATTAGCACCAAGGAATCTAAAACTATAGATGTTTGAAGTAACCAGCAATGAATAATTTGAGTGCAAAGCATTGGGGTTGCAATTCTTTTCCTGTTAACTTGACTTTTGAGTGGCTATCTGTCACTCTTCTCTTCATACACCATGTCTATTCTATTACAGTTCTGTGTAACTGACAGTTAAGCTGAATAACATGCAAATTTCTGGCAATATTTATTTAAATAAATCTAATTTATTAACTCCTCTGATGTTTTTAAAAGCTTTAAACAAAAGCTAATTCTACACCTGGTAAAGGGCTTCTTGACTGCAACTAGTCTCATCGCTTGCCCAGAGATGTCACAATCCAATATTATATTATGAAATTATTATTTTTGTTAGATTTGTTTGCCAAGAAAATTAACTGACTTTTTCACGGTGCAACTAGATCCTATGCATAAACTATAGCTAAGTAGGAGCAGCTTTTGTGGTCTTTTGGCTCAAGGAAGTGTGGGCAGAATTAGGTGAAAGGGAAGAATGTTGATCTGAGAAGTAGTAAAGCAGGCCGGCCACTGGGAGGAGGTGGAGTGGGTGGGCCCCATCCTCTTTTAGGAGGCAGGCAAATGGTTCAGGACATAGGCGCCAACCCACAGAGAAAAATGAGTGGGTGCTTAGCACACACAGGCAGTTAGTTCCCCACTCCCTCCAGTGCCTCTGGCTCACCAGTAGCCCCACTGACCAACTCCTCCCCCTCCCAGCACCTAACAACTGCTGAAATCAACTTTTTTGTGTTGTGAAAGAGGCTCTGGGAGGAAGTGGGAGGAGCGGGGTGGGAATGGGAAGAGGTGTGGTAGGGGCGGAGATGGAGACTTGGGAGAAGGGGTGGGGGTGAGGCCTGGGGTGGGATAGTGCGGGGTTGACCACCGCCTCAGGCCCAGAGAGAGCCAGCACCTACAAAACGGAGGTGTTGTATTAACTGAGATGAAATAAAGGGCCCGAAGAGAAAAACTGATCCAAAACTGTTTTAAAGAAGGTTTGGGATTTGATATACAGAGACCTCAGCCTTCTGAGTACAATGGTGTACACACCACTAAAATCCATGTAACCTTTTTTTTAAAAGATACAGAAAAGAGGAAAAACAGCTAAAGAGTTTGAAATATAAAGTATTCCTTACGGCTTTCATTTTAACAACATCCCTTGTTCTCTTTCTGTGTAGTTGATAAGTTTGGCGGGGGTTTTAGAAATAACCCTTCCCCCCACTATTTAACAGTCTTTTAGATTATAACTGTCCTTTTTCGGGGGTAAGAAACAGTTAATTGAAATGGGCTGGAGCTATGCTAATTGCTGCCGTTGCCAAAGTCTAGTCCCATTTCCTAAAAGACAAAAAAAAATGAATGCGCAAAAAAGAGGATGAGGAAAAGAATAGAAAGATGAAAAATGCAGCTTCTGCCTTTGATGTTGACTCTAAGGCTATATCTACACTATGAGTTCGGACTCTGATTCCTAACTTGCGTACACATACTAGCACGAATATATATAGTCGTGTAGCCATGGTAGCACATGCAATGACAGCACGGCTATGCAGAGGACAAACCTGCCTGAACCCCATGAACACTTACCCAGCATGGCTGCTGCCACTGCCAATGGCTACACTGCTCATTGAGCTAGTGTGTACCAGCATCATGCAGTTTACCTGCCTCCTTCTGGTCACCGGTTTATAGCAGTGTTGCAAAATACACTGTATTGGCTGGCTAACCCGGACTTATTACACAGAAGAAAAAGGAGAGTGATAGGAAATGGAAGAACTCAGATGAGGAAGGAAAAAACATGAGGAAGTGGGAGAGGGGTGTGAAACAAGGCTTCCATCACAGGTGGTGGTTGAGCTTTAGCAGGAGCCGGTTGTGGTGGAGATGTCATTTGGCTCCCTCTCTCTGGGCTAGTCTGGTCAAGACATCTCTCAGGAGTAGGATGAAGGAGGTCTGGGGTAACAGCCCTGATAGTGAAGTTTGCTCCTTAACCTTCTTTCAGTCAGCAAACATTGTGATAACCAGCCTTTGCCCACTCCAAAGTTTCTTTCTGAGAACCTGAAAAAGAGGACTGATGGGAGAAATAGACTGTCCCCTCATTTTTGGGGCCTCCCTAAGGACACCTCACCCTCCGCAGCTATATTTGCCACTGGGGGCTGTAGTGCAGGGGACCCATAGATGCTAAAGCCTCACAGAGCATTGTGATCCTAGGCTCTGGGCAGTTGACAAAAGTAGTTAAATCCTAGTCATCAGATTCATCACCAGAGATACTTTCATCTTCCTCTCCCTATTCAGTTAGAGCTAGACTATCATAGTTATGTGGAACATCCAGACTTCTAGTAATATGCTTAGTTGTCATCTCTCTCCCAGGCTTACTTTTGGGGACTGGTATCAATTGCCCAATAGTCAACAAGTGATTCCTGTGAAGAGTTCTGACATTTCTCCTTCCATCCATCCATCTGGAGCCGATATATGGTAATTCCAGGTAATTTCTGAATGACCTGATGGAAATTAGCAGCTGTCTTCCAGTTTGGTCTTCCCTTTTATTCCCAAGTTCCTTATCAAAACCTGGGCACCTGCGAGTAGACCTTGCTCCCCTATGCGCCGGTCATGAATGACCTTATTCTGAGTTGCTATCTTCACTGCTGTGGCCGTAGCCAGTCGATACATTTTCTCCAGTTGTTGCTTCAATTTCTTTATATGTTGGAGTTATGTCTCAAGGCCACCTCCATCTTGGTGACACTCCAAAGAAATATCTACCGGTAGTCTTGCTTCCCTTCCAAATGTTAGTAATAGAGTATCTAGGAGGGTTGTTTCTGATGCAGTTATTATTGTGTACTAGTTGTGAAGCATGTTGGCTCTGTTTGTGCTCTTGTATTGGACTGAAAGTCCAAGCATTTTCAAAAGCATCCTATTGAAATGTTCTGGCTGTGGGTCTCCTTGTGGGTGACAGCAAGTTTCAGGATTTCTTTACTGTTTGTAGTAGTTCTATAAAACTCCTGATCGGAGTGATTCTGGCAGGCCAACCATAGTGTACAAAGTACTTGTCACATAATATTTTGGCTACAGTGGTAGTCTTTCATGGGCAATGCATGAAAGTGTAGAGTGAAATGATCTTTTGCCATAAATATATTAGTGTTCTTTTTGTTGTCAAGTTCTAAGGACAGAAAGTCTATACATGAAAGTTCCCTAGGTTCCTGGCTTTGCATGTTAACTAATTGGGTAACATCTTCCAAGCTAAACATCTGGTGTGATTCTTATAATGTTCATTTATATCCCTCACTGATCTGGGCTAACAAAACCTTCTTTTTACCACCTGTAGTGTCTTCTCTACCCCAGAATGCCCTCTTTCATCATGCAAGGACTTCAGCACCAGTTGCATTCTCCTGGCAACACCAGCTGATGACACCAGCTGACAAATTAGAGGATTGGGCCCTAAGAAATCTGAGGTTCAACAAGGACAAGTGCAGAGTCTTGCACTTAGGGCAAAAGAATCCCATGCATTGCTACAGACTAGGGACCGAATGGCTAGGCAGCAGTTCTGGAGAAAAGGACTAGGGGTCACAATGGATGAGAAGCTGGATATGAGTTAGCAGTGTGCCCTTGTTGCCAAGAAGGCTAACAACATTTTGGTCTGTATAAGTAGGAGCATTGCCAGCAGATCGAGGGACGTGATTGTTCCCCTCTATTCAATATTGGTAAGGCCTCATCCGGAGTACTGTGTCCAGTTCTGGAGCCCACATTACAAGAAGGATGTGGAAAAATTGGAAAGAGTCCAGAGAAGGGCAACAAAAATGATTAGGGGCCTGGAGCACATGACTTATGAGGAGAGGCTGAGAGAACTGGGATTGTTTAGTCTACAGAAGAGAAGACTGAGTGGAGATTTGATAGCTGCTTTCAACTGCCTGAAAGGGGGTTCTAAAGAGGATGGATCTAGACTCTTCTCAGTGGTACCAGAGAACAGAACAAGGAGTAATGGTTTCAAGTTGCAGTGGGGAAGGTTTAGGTTGGATATTAGGAAAAACATTTTCACTAGGAGGGTGGTGAAGCATTGGAATGGGTTACCTAGGGAAGTGGTAGAATTTCCTTCCTTAGAGGTCTTTAAGGTCAGGCTTGACAAAGGTCTGGCTGGGATGATTTAGTTGGTGTTGGTCTTGCTTGAGCAGGGGGTTGGACTAGATGACCTCCTGAGGTCCCTTCCAACCCCAATATTTTATGATTCTATGAGGCAACAGTGTGCCTTCGTTGCCAAGAAGGCTAACAGCATTCGGGTTGTATAAGTAGGGGCATTGCCAGCAGATCAAGGGACGTGATCATTCCCCTCTATTTGGCATTGGTGAGGCCTCATCTGGAGTACTGCGTCCAGTTTTGGGCCCCACACCGCAAGAAGGATGTGGAAAAATTGGAAAGAGTCCAGCAGAGGGCAACAAAAATTATTAGGAGGCTAGAGCACATGACTTACGAGGAGACGCTGAGGGAACTGGGATTGTTTAGTCTGCAGAAGAGAAGAATGAGGTGGGATTTGATAGCTGCTTTCAACTACCTGAAAGGGGGTTGTGGTGAGGCAGCTGACCCCCTCTCATGCCAAATTGGGCTTTAGCAGGCCCAAGCGGTGGCACTGACAGGCAGCCAAGCAGGGAGAGGCAGTCAGTCTCTCTCAGGCCTTCAAAGGATGAAGGTCTGTCTCCTGCACAAGGAGACTAGCATCAGGGACAGCGCAGTGCTGGGCAGGCAGGGAGAGCTGAAGGGAACTCCAGCCTGGTACCTGCCAGGCTGCAGGCCCTAAGGGAAGGGCCTAGCTGGTGCAAAGGGGCCGAAGGGGAAGCGACCCAGGGAGAGAGTCGGACAAGGAGAGAGGAGGAGGACAGAAAGGCTGCCGCCAAAGGATCCCTGGGTTGGGACCCAGTCTAGAGGGCAGGCCTGGGTGCCCCCCACTTCCCTCTTGCACGTACACCCATCCATTGGATGTGGCGATAGCAGACTGCACCAGACCCCTGACACAAGAGGTTAGACTTTGGGGTGTGGCTGGCCACTGGGGCTGGGTCACAGAGAAAGATGGCTCATAAACCCCGCCCCGCCACAGAAGGGGGAGGTTTAGGACCACACTGGTCTTGCTTTCCTTCTTTAGATTGATATGCTTCCAAACAGTGCATGGATCTTCAGGCTTTGTGTGTACTTAGGTCCAGCAAACTCTTTGCACAGCTGAGCCAGTGCTCCAAACATGGCCGCATTTGTTCTTAACTCCAAGGCACCTGGTTCAGATATCCAATGAATGGACAGATCAAAGCAAGAGTGTCTATCTCTTTCTCAGTTCCTTTCAGAATTTTCACTTCACTAGCACATATCCCAGGTTCAGATACTGGTCATCCCCTAACCCCCATATGGCCAAGCTGGTTAAGGGCTGGGGGAGAAGATAGATTAGATGTTGCCATGAATAGTCACTCCAACCTCAGACTTTGGTCTATACAGTCCTATTGGCAAGTCTGGCATAATTGTAGCAAAGACTCAGTCTTAACATCTTTGAGTTTGCGGGCCGGATCCAGCCCATGGGTCGTAGTTTGCCTACCCTGATCAAGACTGTCTTACAATCTGAGGGTCTAAGCTATACAGTCACTCTTACACCTTATTATATAAGAGCACCCTGGGAAAGATAGCTGCCCTGTTTATTCATTGATTACTGTAATACTTGTGGAAATAACTGTAATCAATAGTAAAAAAAGAACTTTCAGATATAGAAAGCCTGGTGGGGAGGGATTTCAGGCTTTAAAAATTAGTTTCTAACAACTTTGCCTGATGTCTTCTGAAAATCAGTCCTTATTGTACACTATTACTGAAAGCTAAAAAAATTGAAAACATTGCAAGAAGTTATCCTTCTAATGTGTATCTATGTACAGTTGCTTTAAATACAAGACTGTTAGAACAAGATTGGAGTGTAGAGAACATGATGTTTATTTCATTCTGTAAATCTCCTCTGACAGTTTGATCTTTTAAACAAATTAGGAAAGTGCGACCCTTCCTTGGATATATATTTCATCTCTTAAAATAATTCCTAAGACTTTTCCCATTACTGAAATTAAAAAAAAAAGTAGTTGTACTTTTAGATTCACCTTTAGTCATATGTTGGCTGCATTCCATTCTTCAGGGGTCTCCTCTAAACTGAGCGCGCTTCTTAATATTCATTCTGAAACGGCTTCTGTATCTAAGCATTTAGACCAAAGCTTTAGAAAGTGTCTAGTGATTTTTTTCTTTTTTGGGGTGGCTCAATTTTTTGGCTTCTAATTGAGGCACCGTAAAGGGCCATTATTTTCAGAGGGTGGGTGCTCAGAACTTTCTGAAAATCAGGCCCCTGATAGTAAATCACTACAGAAGTATTGCACCTAGTATGAGGTAACTCTATTTTGAACCTCATTATGATAAATAAAGATGAAGTAATCACTAGGGCTGGAAGTTGGTGGTTGCCTAGGGATCAGTGATTGTGACCTAATGACATTCAACATGATAAACGGAAGACACTCCCAATTTTAAATATAAAATTTGTTGCTTTATTTATGCTGATGGAAGGGATTCTCCCATGAGCATACATAATCCACTTTTCTGAGAGGCAAGAATTCTTCTGTTGACCTAGCACTGTCTACATTTTTCACACCCTTAGCAACGTAATTGTGCCAACTTAATTTTCAGGTGTAAACCAGGACTACGGGTGGGATATGTGAAGAGACTTGCAACACTCAGAATCGTAGTGTCTAACTTAGGTGCTAGAAAAACACAGGAACAACACTGGAATCTACAAAGCTGAGTTAAGCACTTACACTCCCTATGCAATGAATGGGGAGACAAGCATGTAAGAATGTGATCCACACAAACCAGCACACTGGGGGAGGGGAGCCACCAGCACCGACCAATGAGGAGATGCCAACCAGAGGGATGTATGTTAAGCCCCACCCATCTCTGGGAAACAGGTGTCTAATTTAGGCTGCAGAGGGGCACGTAGCTCTTCTTAGTAATCCACAGTGGGAACTAACTTCCTGGAGCCAGGCTGCTTAGACATCTAAGTCACTTCTTGAGGGAATGAGGTGCCTGCTTCACTGCACACAAAATGGAAGTGTGTGGGGGTGAGAGTAGTTTCACTTAAACAGTTATCTGGCCACAGAGAGTGAGTGTGGGTGTAAGAATGACTCCATAGTCCAGTGATAAGGGTACCTACCTAGGAGGCAGAAGATCACAGGTCCATTTCCCCCTGCTCCAATCACTCAATTTAGCCACAGTGGAGTAGCTTCCATAGGAGAGACTGGTGGAGACCAACATTGGAATATCCCATAGCTCAGTAGTTAGAACCACTTTCTGACAAGTGGGAGATATGCCCTCCCATTCAAATCCTTTCTTTCCCCGGCAGAATCTGGGGCTCCCACCTCCCAAGTGAGTGCACTAACCACTGGACTAAAATTCATATGGCATGGAGTGGCACCTCCTTATCTAGCTACATTTTGAATGGGACCTGATCTCGTAGGCAGCCTATGAGCATGCCTACCAACTCAGGCCCCGCATGCAGCTTAGACTGCCAAATGCCTATCTCCCCGCCCCCTTCCTCCCCCCCAGTTCGTAAATCACTCTGGTGCTTAGGTGGGAGATAAGCATCTGGGTGCCTAGACTAGAGGGAGGCAGGTGTGCACATGCTGAGAGGCAAATACATAGGCAC
This sequence comes from Dermatemys mawii, assembly GCA_007922305.1. Lineage (NCBI taxonomy): Eukaryota > Metazoa > Chordata > Testudines > Dermatemydidae > Dermatemys > Dermatemys mawii. The sequence goes on from ML677342.1 coordinate 11,405,010, forward strand.
CTAGGAAACATTTACTTTGAAAACCTAGGTGCTGAATGAGTTTAGGCACCAAACGGGTTCAGCAGAATTTTGTGGATTGCTGTAGAGCCAAAACTGGGACATAGGCATCTAAGCCTGAGGGTTTAGGTGCCTAAGGACCTTTGTGGATCCTAACTTAATTGACTTGCCCATGAGCACAGAGGAAGTCTGTGGTGAAGGGCCTTTAATTAAAATGTCCCAAACCCTAGTATAGTGCCCTAACTACTGAATCATCCTTACTCTCTCATGGTAAGGAATGACCAGCAGACATCTGTCCTGGGACTAAATGGCCTTTAGAAAAGAATCTGATATGGGTTTTAGAATGGGTGATTATTTTCAATCTTTTGAGCACTCGATTAGGAAATGCATATAAATATGCAACATTTTAGGCTGAAGCTTGTGTGTATTTTATTGCCTACCTGTATTTTGCACATCTCTTCCTCCTACAACATCCTCTCCATTGGCTCAGTCTTCCAGCCTCTCATTTTAGTTTGCACCTCCTCTCCCAAGGATTTTTCTGCCTTAATTCATTCTCTTTTCAACTCTACAATCCCAGTGTGTATCCTAAGAAGTCAAATAACTGCTTTCTCCTGACTGTTTTTTTTTTAATTTTTGCTGACCGTAGTACAAGGAATGAGAAGTTGGGGCAACAGAAGGGTTCTTCTGGATGAGTCAGAATGGATCCTCCTTATCAAGCTAAACCAATAAGAACTCTACTAAGCTAACTGCAGCCAGAGGTTTCTTTGCAGGGATCACTTCATGACTGAACTTGCTTGTACTCCTAGAAGTCTAAATATGTTCTGGGAGCACAAGAAATGCCAGAGGTGGTTCTTAACAAGTATCTTTGTGTTCTTTAAGGTATCTTTTGTGATTACAAGTATAAAATCCATTTCAGCTTGATGCTGCACTCAGATAGCTTTAATCGTGTGAATAGTTCCAATGATCAGTTTTACTTGTGTGAGCAGGGTCCTGTAAGTAAATATTTTTCATCTTTCTTGATTTTGCAAGAATATGCTTAACTTCACATGTGGGAATAGTTCCATTTACTTCAATGGGATCAGTAATGGACATAAAATTAAGCATTTATGTAAGTGTTGGCAGGCTAGAGGGCTTAAATCTAGAATTGAGGAAAACAAAAAGAAACCTCGGAAGTTCAGAGGTACATATAATTTACACACACAATACCACAGTAGTACTGTATAGAAACCTGTATAACATAGAATTCCTGCTGGTGTTGTGGATTTTCCTTAATTCAGTACTACACAGTTTTTATTTTGTTAGCTCATCAAAAGTGCATGATGCTGTTGGCCACAAACAGAATTCTTCACAGCTGTTTTCATGTTTCCTCTAAATTTTCTGTCTCTTCTCTCACCTCACTCCAAGCTCAGGCTTACACTGCAGTTCTTAGAAAACATGAACACAAAAGTAGAAATGTGCAGAGGATTGCTTGTTTAATATGAGAAAATCTTTTAAATATGCGTAATCATTTTTAATTATATGTACTTTTGTGTGTTGAGTTTTTGAATTTTAAAGTACTTTGAAATCCATTAATGAGGCTTTTTCTGTTTTTGTTCCCTTTCCTTTAATTTCTCAAGAGAATGTGATATGAAAAAGGGAGAGAGAATCACATACAGAGAAAACAGTTGGGTTACTTCCATCATTACTGAGCTAATGTTGTGCTTACAATGATATAATTCCCCCTCTTACTAATTAGGCTTAAAGAGTAGATTTTCCCATTGTGCTGGTATATTGATTGTTTCTTCACTGCTCTGTGCTCTTCTGCAAGTACTGCCAGCTGCTCCTTCGTGCTTTTACTACACGAAGAACTCATATTTTCTCTGAAATGTCAAGAAATGCAATTAACCTTGGTTTGACCTTTTCTCTCCTTTAAGTGTACTGATTTGAGTTGTTGTGTACAACAAAGACACATCTTTCATACTATAAAAGTATTAACTTGAAATACTACAAGTCCTTTTAAATCCTAATAGTATCCATTCTCCTATTGTGTGTGCATAAAAAATATGAGCACTACCAAAATATTCATATCTGTGTACAGCATTCAGCTACTACAATAATTGCTTTTGAAAATTTTCCCTCTCTATCAATTATATATATTCATTTTTGTAGTGCTTTACACACATTAATTAAACCACAGAACACTTTTGCACCAATCAGATGGGTATACATTACTGTATTCACTTTACAGATGGGTAAAGTGTGGCATATGTATAAATAAGGCATACATACCTGTGTGTATGTATGTATATATATATGCACACACCACCTATATGGTGGTGGCAATCATATGCTTTTTGGGGGGAAAATGGGATAACTGGATGTCATTTTACACCTTAGATTGGATTTCCTACAATAATTGGACTGACATCTGGTCTACGTGTCTCTTTTGAAGTGAATTATTTTTCTCACGCACCTATTTAAGTCAACAAATGAGCTCTCTTTGCATTAAGAGAAAGAGCTGTGGAGTGGGTAGGTTGTTAGTTAGATTAGTATTAATTCCATTTTACTGATAAGTCATTGTGAGGTGTGTACAAAGATACAGAAAGATACAGGGATGAAGTGATTTGCCTATGAAGCACTGTGATCCAGTGGATTAAGCCAGTGTCAGGCAAACGTAGGTTCTGATGCTGACTTGCTTTGTGGCCGAAAATGGGCCTGAATTTGGAGGTACTAGCCACCCGCAGCTCCAACTGACTTCACCTGAATTTGCAGGTGCTCAGCTCCTATGAAAACCTGCCCCTACAAACATTTTTTCAGGCACCCGATATTAGGCACCTCTTTAGAAAATTCTAGCCTTTTAGCATGTCTGAGACTCGATTATCCTAACTGTAAAATATGGGTAATTATTACTTACCTACTTCATAGATATATTGTGAGGACTAACTAAAAATATGAAGTAGGCACAAGCTAGAGCAGGATGGGTAAACATTTTGGCCCAAGGGCCACATCAGGGTAGCAAAATTGCATGGAGGGCCAGGTAGGGAAGGCCGTGCCTCCCCAAACAGCCTGGTCCCACCGCCTATCAAATCCCCACCCCCTGCCAACCCCCTGACTGCCTCCCTCAGAACCACCGACCCATCCAACCCCCCTTGCTCCTTGTCCCCTGACTGCCTCCCTCAGAACCACCAACCCATCCAGCCCCCCTTGCTCCTTGTCCCCTGGTTGCCTGCTCCAGAGACACCCCCCTGCATCCCACGCCCTAGCTAAGCCCTCCTGCTCCCAGTCTCATGACTGCCCCGCCCCCTATCCACACCCCCCCACCCCCTGACAAATCCCTTGGACGCCAATGTCCTATCCAACTTCCTGTTTCCTGTCCCTTGACTGCCCTCCCCAACTCCCTGCCCCTTATCCAACCCCCCAGCCCCCTTACCACACTACTCAGCAGCATGTCTGGAAGCCATGCAAAGCAAGAGATGCTGCCCCGCACAAGCACGCAGTCCTGCCCCTCAGAGCACTACCCCCGTGGCAGCATGGCTCCAGGTTAGGGGGTTCAGCAGGGGAGGGACCTGTGGTAGCCTCCCTGGCTGGGAGCTCAGGGGCTAGGTAGGATGGTCCCGTGGGCCGGATGTGGCCTGCAGGCCGTAGTTTGCCCACTCCTGAGCTAGAGGTACAAGTATTCAGATGCATGCACAGATTTTGTGGGTGCATGATGCACACAGAGAGAGGTTGGCTTCAGCCCAAACTGACACTCAGAAAGGTTAAGTGACACCTTTGCTGACAGACAGTGAGTTCATCACTCCACAATCCTCATTCAGAAGATTATAATAATTTACCTTCTTTTAAAGAATGTAATAAAATTGCAGCAGTTAATCCATGAAAGACAGCTACTTCTTCCAAGAATCACAGTATTTTTTGTAAGATATTTTGGTAGAGACAGGTTTTTTTCAAAATATGAGCAGCAAACTGCTCTTGATCAGGCGTTGGCATTTTTATATAGACTGGAAACCATAATTAAACTCATGAGGCCAAAAAGGAAATGCGTGAGGGGAAAAAAACTTCTGGGGATACCGGGATAGCACTGATTTTTCTTTTTTCCCATTTATGTTGGTGATTGTGTATCTGCCGAATAACCTATTAATTACATTTTGCCTTACTCAAGCAAAACTGCCATTGAATTCAGAGATTTGGCTCACAGTTGAATGGGATACAACTTTTACCACTTTTCACCTTTGGGCTTTTTCTTTCATTGAGGAAAACAAAATCTGAGCTCCTGTATGAACTTAAACACCAATAAAATCCATTAATCAAAGTTGGATCCTTCTTGCATATTGAAAAGCTTTTCTTGAGCCAGTAAGATGTTGCCTTTTTTATTATAATTTATATGTAACAAATCCAGTGGAAATCCTTGATAATTCATATTAGACCTAATTATCAAACAGCTCCTCCACTTGTACCACCTAATTTTAAGCCTGCACACCCTTTTCAAAATGTACATCTATTTATGCAAAAGTGAGTGCAAAAACTAAGTAATTGCAAATCTACAGTGATTGATATTGGCCAAGTTATATGGCAGTATATGTAATACTGCAGTTACGTCTTATTCTATGGTGACTGTAAGCACATGTTTACCTTTTAATGGCAACCATCATACACACTTGTGTGCACACACACACATACAAAAACACTATGGAGCAAGTTCAGGTGCTGTTTTGAAAATCTGACCAATTTGAACCATGGCATTGTGAAGGGGTGTTTACCACAGACATGCCAGGAAAGTATGTGTGTGTGTGCACACAAGTGTGTATGATGGTTGCCATTAAAAGGTAAACATTTGCTTACAGTCACCATAGAATAAGACGTAACTGCAGTATTACATATACTGCCATATAACTTCGCCAATATCAACCACTGTAGATTTGCAATTTACTATGGACCTGAGAGGTCAGTTAACACCTCTGGCCCAGGCCTACCTATAAATAAAACCCAACTGGGAAAAGCATGTTGTATAGCCATAAGGAGCTGGGTGAGCCCAATTTGGAGGCTGGGGGGAGAAGAATAGAGACAAGGAGAGAGTTCCCTTTCTCTGGGAAGCAGCCTGAAGGCTCAGAAGCAGAGCAGACAGTTACTCCAAAGGTGAGCTGGAAGCAGGGGCCCTGAGGAGCTATAGCCTTCCTGAACCTGAGTGAGTGGAGAAGTGTGCCAGCGCCTGGGCTAGTGAGCTGATTGAGGTACAGAAGCCAGTGATTAGACAGCGGGACAGTATAGAGCAGCAGATGCAAGTCTGCAATGAGATGGCTGTCAGCTGAGCTGGGTTGCTTTTGTTTACATTTTTTGGACTTTGGTAAAGGACTCTGATAGCCTGAGAGGGTCAGGACACTCCTGTAGCCAGAATAGGTCAAAATAAGGTGGAGAAAACTGAGATACAAGGTGTTACAGTGCCATATCCAGGCAGAAGAGAGCATGCTGGAGTGGCAACTTTGTCCCCAGCATGATAAGGAAAACAGTTTTGCTGTCTGCAAGATTAAATAAAGGAATATTGGACAAAAAGTTGATTAATGTCTTTCAGGGTTGATAAAAATCAATGATTTAAAAAAAATTAAAAATCCAATTTAAATAAAAAAAACTGATTTTTCTGATAAAATGCTTTTTGAGGAAAAAACCTAAAGATATTTGTAACTAAGAAACATTATAGCTCCAATATAGCTCATCATGGCATACGGATTACAAATTCGGATTCTATAGTATGAGACAATATATTCATGTAATGTTTAAGAAAAGTTTTGTAAATGAGTTCCAATAGTTCGTGGATTAGGAACCCAATTTTAAGGGGGTCCAGGGGCTTCTGTATAGATCAGTTAGGTTAATTTTTCTATCTACCCAATGGGACTCAGTAAGGTACAGATATGTGTGGTGTTTGGGTTTTTCTTAAACCTACATATTTCAGATCAACACATTGCCTTATCTAGTTAACAATTCACATCTTACATTTTTTAAATGAGAGTTAAAAAATACAACATCCTTTTTGCTCTTTATGCTGGTTTTACATTCTGTGTTTTACATGGAAGTTGATTTTCTCTTTCAGGTCCTAGTGCTGAAGTGTTTTGGTTCCAGACACAGCAGGGCAATGTTTATTTAACAATTGTTTTGATTGCAATTTTAAAAAGAAATATGAAAACATTTCTATTAGTCTTAGGCCTTGAAAATTTATTTTGACAGAAAACCAGATGTTGGCTCCCATTTTAGCTGACAGGTTCAATCTAATCTTTGCAGGGAGAGATCCTAGCAGTTTTGTGGGTGCGATCCATCTTCTCCTAGGCTACACTGGAGCTGCTCTACAGCCACTGTTGCAGCTGCTTTAAGGCCTAGTCAGTGGGAGCCTTTTCATTTATTTCAGTAGGTGTTGGATCAGGCCCTTAATCGCTCTGTCTCAGATTCCCATGTGTAAAACGAAAAGAATAATTCCCCACTTCACATGCATGCTGTGAGGATAGATTCATCAGTGTTGGAATGTACTTGAACTACAGTGATGAACACTTTAGATAAGTTAGTAAACAAGGTTTCTGACTAGCAAAGCACTTAAGCATGTACTTAGGTGCTTTGTTGGAGCAGATCCTAAATAAAATAGTGGTAGCTATTTCTATAACAATGCAGAATTTTTTTCCAGACCTGCATAAGAGAATCTTGTTAGAATGAGGTGATGTCTTTCTTAAAACAAACCTTGGTTAGGCAACTGTTTAACTGATTACCCCTACCACATTTTTTAGGATTGTTTTTATTATTTTGATTGCTTAACTAAAGAAAGGACTTAATAGTTCAGATGAGTTTTATAGAGTTTGTTAAATATCCTTAACAATAGCAAATGATATAGGATATAGGAAGGCAAAAATGATATTGGAGTATGATTTAGCTATGTAATTTGAAAATTAGCTATATAAATAGATTGATACAACCACTTAGATTTTCAGAATCAAACTACACAACCACAACAAAATATAGCACACACTCAATTACTATATTGGGAAGGTGAGTTTGTTTACAGTATTTGATTGAGTCCCTTGGAATAGGGCTCACTTGTGCCAATTTCTTATCAACTCCAGTATTGCTAACACAGAGGAAACACAATCAAAGGAAGATCATAAAAAAACAACAACATTTTTTTGATCAATTACTTGCATTCCAATTCACCAAGGTCTCATTCCCAGTAGATCTATAGTAGTCAATCCTTTTAACCTATTTCCTCAGGAATGATATTAGCCCCTGGATCTAACACCTCTAACTACCTAAAATAAACTCTTACATTTATGATTGACTTGAATGCAGTTCAAAAAAGTTTGCACACTTGGTCTTATTTTATGTCTCTGTATACCTAGAACTTGACAAGCAGTATGAAACCATTAACTAGAGTAGACCTTTTCAGTGTTCTATAATCCTACTTAACAATAGTAAGTTCAGTTCAAAAGCTACTTTACAGCAATCTTGACTGGATCCTGTTACAAGACACACACACACACACACACTCTCTAACTCAGTGACAGTCTTTAAAACACTCGCATACACTTCCTTGCTAATTAGGAACTCAGTTTCAGGAAGTGGTCAACTGACTGATTGGGCCATCATCCATGCTGGCTTTGGTGGGACCCAACTGAGAGTACCAATTCAGGACAAATTGCTTAAAGCAGGGCAGTTACAGCACAGGGCTGGCGTTCTTTTGCATACTAAGGCAAACCAAACCAGCCAAATAGAGTAGACTTTGGTTTTACCTCATTGGCTAACCATAAGTCACACAAGCAATTTCCTTAGACACTCCAGTTTCCCAATATCAGCACCAGTGCCACTTGTTATGGAAACAAATGGTTATGCAAACCAATACCCAGTAAAAGAAAAAAAAGGTTCTCCCAATCCCAAAGGATCAAGCCCCGACCCAGGTCAATATACAGATCAGACCTTACCCTCAAATCACTCTGTTGCCAATCCTTTAGAGCAGGCCTGCACAACTGATGGAAAGCGGCGAGGGCCATGTTACTGCAAAAAAAAAACATCTGCAGGCCGAAACGCCCCGCCCTCGCCTCGCCCCCATCCAAACCCACCCCACTCTTTATCCCCTGACTCCCACCCCCCAGGACCCCATCCTCTATCTAAGCCTCCCTGTTCCTTGTCCCTAGGTGTTACCATAAAAGTAATACTACTGCTAAATATCTGTTGCTAGGTTGAGATTGTCACTGCTGCTGCTGAAAAGACAGAAGTGTTTGATAAATATTTTGGTTCTATGTTTGGAAAGATGTAGGACAGTCATGAGGGAGACAGAGCTTTCTCAGGGGCCAGCCCAAGACACTGAAATGAACTCTCATAGAAACTAAAGACCATCACAAACATCACCACCTTTTGCTCCAAGTGTATGAGGCATGTCTTTCACGTATGTTCTCTAACATAAGTATATGGCAACATGTATGTATTTATATTAACTCCAATGGAATAAAAACTGGCATGGATCTCAAAAAGCAATTGTAAATAAGAAATCATTATCCAGTGAGGAGTGTTTCTAAAGGGGTTCTGCAGGCATCTTCTGTTGGCCAGATGTTGTTCAATATCTTTACCAGTGATCCAGAAGAAAAAAATCATTGCAGATGACATAGAAATTGGTGGAGTGATAAATAATGACAGGTGAGTTCTACAGGAATATCTTGGATAGCTTAGTAAGTACATGCATTTTAGTACCACAAAAAGTAAGGTCATGCATCTAGGAATTAAGAATATAAATCACACACACAAGATGGATACTGCATTTTGGAATTAGTGATCATGGTGGATAACCAACTGACCATGAGCTTCTAGTGTTATGGAGTAACTTAAAAAGCCAATACAATCCTTGAATGTATAAGTAGGGAAATATCAAGTAGACGTAGAGAGATATTCTTACTTTGTGTACAGCCATTACTGGAATACTGTGTCCAATTCTAGCATCTGTACTTTAAAAAGGATGTTGGAAAGAATTTAGAAAAGAGCTATGAGAATCATTCATACCTGCCTTACAGTGAGAAACTTAAGAAGCTCAATGTATTAATTTATCCAAGGGAAGGTCAGGAGGTGAGTTGATCACAGTCTGTAAGTACCTATAGGGGGACAAGATTTCTGAGAGTAGATCACTCTTTATTCTGCAGACAAAGGCATAACATGATCCAATACCTAGGAGCTGAAACTATATAAATTCTGACTGGAAATAAGGTGCAATTTTTAACAGTGATGTAATTAAACATTGTAACAGCTTGCCAAGGAATATAGTAGATTCTCCATCGTTTGATGTCTTTAAATCAGGATTGGATGTCTTGTTGAAAGATATGCTCTAGTTCAATCACAAGATGTGGGCTTAATGCAGTAAATACTGGGTGAAATATTATGGCCTGTGTTATGCAGGAGGTCAAAGTAGAGTATCACAATGTGGCCTTAAAATCTAAAGCTATAAAAAGGCAATTTGGAAAGCGCTGTCCATCAGAATGCAAAGATTTCTGGAGTCCCCTTCTACTTCTTGAAATAAATAAAAGAAAAGATTATGGAATGAGAAGAAAGGGAGGGGGAAATGAGATGAAATGAGGAGATGAGATGAAATAGAGACAGCAAGGAGTAAATAGAAAACTTTAAAGAAGTAGAAAGTGCTTCTATATTCAGGAATTTACAGATTGCTGGACTGGATCAGACCCAATAGTCCATCCAGTTCAATATCCTCCTGTCTGACAGTAGTGGTCCGTACTAGCTCTTTCAAGGGAAGGTGGAAGAACACTGCAGATGGTGTGATGGGATAACCTGCTCACAAAGAGAATGTCATCTTAACCTCTATTAGATAGAGGTTGATGTATTCCATAAAGCATGAGTGTAAAGGATACTCTTGGGGTTTTGTTCGTTTTTACTCCTCACTGTTATAACTCTATATGCTCTTGTTATCCATCTGAGTGTGCAGTCCTTTTCTGAATACTGCTTTGCTCTTGGCCTCAATGATATCTTTGGCAGTGGGTTCCACTGGTTAATTGTGTGAAGTAGTATTTCCTTTCATAAGCTTTACATTTGCCACCTTTCTGTTTCATTGAATGCCCCCTTGGTCTGGTATTAGTAGAGAGTGAATAGAATTTCCCAATTCACCTCCTCTGTACTCATTCACTTTTCTTTAAACCTTTAGCGTGTCTTCCCTCCTCCTTTATTTGTTTCCTCTGAAATGCAAACAATCCCAGTCTCTTCAATCTGTCTTTATAGTGCAGCCTGTTCTTCCCTATTGCACTCAGCCTCTTCTATGGCCTGGGGTTGGGGGGCAAGTACAGGCAAGGGCCTGCAATTCTGACTAGCCCTCACCAGTGGGGTAGGTGGATACGCAAGAGAATGGTTCCTTGCACTCCTTCACGCTTATCCACAGAAAGGCAGTCACAGGCTGGCCCTAAATGTATCTTTCTGATATTATCTACAGAAGACAAGAGAGAAGAAAGCAACAGTGAGACCAGTTTCTATCTTATTGTATAATAAATGAGGGTCAGGGATGACACAACAGGACACGTGGCCCTGCCCTGGCCCACGGTCTTACTAGTGCAACTACTAATCCTTCCCAGGGTTAATTACATGTGTTTTTGTAAGATATTTAAAGGACTAGTTTATCTTTCTTATTTTACACTGCTTGATTAAAACCAATAAGGAACCAAGAGCTACCTCACACAACCTCTGAATGCAATTTCTCCAGATTTGTTTAAAATTTTCTGAAAGAAAATGAGCCTAAACCCTGCATCAAAACATCTATAATTTCCATGTGGCCCTGCTTATGCCACTGTTATTTACTAAGAGTCGGGTTTTCAAAAATGCCTAAGTGTCTGAGGTGCCTAGGTTACAGAAAAAGAATGAGACTTGCATTCCTCAGTAACTTGGATGCTTTTAAAATTTGCACTCTAAGTGCCTACATTGTGCTCAGCTCTGTACGTGGCATAAACAAAGAGAGCATTTTCCCTGAGGAGCTTGCAGTCTACAAGACCCAGAAAAGCAAGATGCCCTGGGAGACAAGAGATCCTGCAATATCCTGGACACACCATATTGAATTAAGTATCCTAGGAGTTCATTGTATTAAAAATGCAGGTGTTTATGTATTATTGTGGGACTGTATGTAGCGTCTCTGGGGAGAGAGACATGACTAAGGTAAACCCCAAGAAGTATTATGAGCGCCAAAGGACTATTTGAAACAATGTTCCTGACAAGCGTGAACTTTTAAAGTTAAGTGGATTTCCCAGGAAATTTCTAGGAGAAGGGGTATGCAAATGTACCATCTCTGGTTGTGCAAGAAATCAGCCTTTTGAATTTGGTCCTGAGGAGGGGCCCTTTGTCTGTGAATCACCTGTTACATGCAGACAATGTTCTTGTTCTGAGAAAAAGGCATTATGAACTTGTAACCACAGAAAAACCCTTGTGTGGGGCTTGAAGGACTGACTCCTACCAGACCCCTTCTTGGAGTTGGGGTGATCTCTGGTAACTTTATTAGCATGTACACAGAGTTTTTTAATTGTTTTAACATATTTTCTATTCAATGCTTTCACCTCAAGAATGTATGCTTGCATAGAAAGAGCTGTGAAAAGGGACCCTCAGTTGAAAAGGGACCCTCACCACCTGGTGAAAATGAGCAAGTATGGGAGAGTGAGCCATGGAGGAACAGGGGATGGACTGAACAGGATGGGGCCTCGGAGAAGGGGCAGGACAAGGGTGTTCGGTTTTGTTCAGTCAAAGTTTTGGTACCTTATAACTGTGGTCGATTATGCTGTTTATAGCCTCTGAGGGGAAAAAGCAAAGCACATCTTGCTGGAGAACTCACAGTGTAGGCAGGGAATTGTGCAGCCAGGAAAAACTCAAATAAAAGGAGACAAATCTGTGTCTCCACCAAAGACAGGTGACTACTAGGGGACTAGAAACCTGAGAGTGGATGCCCTTGGTGGACCATAAAGTGGGAATACAGGTGCAGTTACCCTGAGTTGTGACATAAACTTAAGGCTGTTACTATTTTTCTTTTCTCTTCCACCTCCCACCCCACTTTTCTCCAGTTATGTAATGTGGTGCAGAGGGCATTTGACTGACATGGGTTATTGTCTGTGGGCTTTGTGGAAGGAATGTTTTGATTAAAGTATGGTATACAGTAAATTACTAGTTGTATCTGCGGTACATGTGCAATAAGGATATTGCATTTCAGTTTGGAGGTTGTGGTAATTATGTTTAATCGTGGAAACACCATTAGATGAAGAAAATCTGAATCCTGTGGTGCCCTTGTATGCCACCATACTTTGTGCATTTGTTCTAAGGAGGCTGACAAAGCAAATAATTTATAGTGACAGTAAAATAACCTTTGATATGTGCAGCTTATTCTAAGTCAAACTCTTATTTCCTTTAGAAAACCTAAATCTGTGCTACGATTGTTACAACAGAGTTCATAAATATATGTGCACCTGTTACATATAAACAATATTTCAATTAAAGATACAGGATTTATTAACTTGTTTGCTTATTAAACAGAAGCTAGAAATGTGTCAGGACAATGGTTCCTGTCCAATATTTTTTGTCTATGATTTTACTTTCACACTTACATTCATTGCATTGATGCCCCTTTTAATAAAAAAGCTTGGTGCACTAAAAATAGAAATAAACTTGATTTCCTATGAGCTTTCTATAGCAATTTTAAAATCCATGCCATCTTTAATATTGGCATGCTTAATATTAAAAAGATAAGGTTAGGGAAAGAATACTAATTGAAGATGAACTGCAAAATATAGTGGGGAAAATTATTCAAGACAAACACGTTGAAAAGTTAATGTTCCCCAGAACATAAGCTGACAATATTTAGTGTATTATGAAACTGCAGATACTTCATTAAAATTAATGACAAGACAAATGATATTGGAGAAGGCCCATTTTTTAGATTTGATTTGCAAATTATTTGACTCAGGAAAGACTTCTAGAGATCTAATATAGAAATGACAGAACAATAAATGACAGTTCAGACCAAAAGCAAGAGAGGAAGCAGGGTGAAAATAAACCTCATTCAGAGCCACAATATGAAATATCTTGTCACATTGTTGAGTAGTTACTCACATGAATAATTCAATGGGACTGCTCAAGATCCCCAGTGTGAGTAGGGGTTTCACAGTCTGCCACTGAATGAGTATGTAGTGTGGGATTGTGGGTGTGACCATTTATAAACTTCTAATAAGGTTGTATCTCTCTAAATGCAGATGTCCATACAGCTGATTTACATAATCCTGTAATGGAAGAAGAAAATAACACATGTCCTGCTCTTAAGATGATTGCTGTACTTTCTGCTCACCAAAGAGGATATTTCAATATTTTGGATTTATGTCAGTGACTCATCAGTTCAGCACAAGTCTCTACAGTCATTTTTACTGTGTGAATCAAAAGCAACTTAATGGATGGTATAGCCCCTGTATTTTCAAGATGTTTAAATATATTTTTAAAATTAGCCAGCCACTGGGGGCATTTGCAGGCATACTGGAACAGTTTTTATGGTGGGGGTGCTGATGATGGAAACCAGGGAAACCAAGTATTTGGTGTTCGTTATTACTGCTTCAAGCCAGGGGGTGCAGCAGACCCCTAGTTCCAGCACCACTGGGTGTTTGTGCACAACAGTCCACTCCATAGAAAAGTTAGGGCCCAATGTGCACCCCCTAAAGTGGCAAATCTTCCATTGACTTCAGGGGGAGCAGGACTGAGCTCCTGAAGTTTACGATAATGCCCTTCTCCTGCCATGCTGCCAAGCAGCTGGAGCCAGGGCTGAGAACTGAGCCTAAGTTCTGTGCAAAATTAGTGTAATTTAGGTGCCAAGCCAATGAAAAAGATGTAGCAGGAAAAGCAGCTATAAGAAGGATAAAAAAGGGTATGGGAGAGGCCTGCTTTATTTCACACCTTCCTGTTAGCTATAGTTCCTGGTCATGCACTTCAACCTGCTAAGTGTGTGAGCTTCACTTTGCACGCTCACTCCCATTACTATCCTCATCAGCTTTCTGACCAATCTAACTTGATGTGTAATTTACACCACCAGTTAAGTTGCTGTTTAACATTTATATTGCAGTAGCAGCTAGAAGCCAATCAGGTTAGGGTACCATTGTGTTAGGTGCTGTACAAATGTAATAAATGAAAGCCCTACCCCAAAGATTTTACAATCCCATGCAGAATTTAGCCCAGATTTTTATGGGATTTATGGCCACTTGCTAGGGTTGCCATCTCTGAGGTACCAGAAAAAGGGACAGACACAATGATCTTGAGCCCATTCAACTGGACATCTGACCGTGTCTACTGTCACCCTTACAGATTTCCTAGGACAACTACCTCGAAAAAGGGACAGTCCTGGGAAAACCCTGCCACTTGCACCAGGTCTTGATTTTGCCCATTCAATTGCCACTGAAGAAGCCCTAACTTAACTTTTAGGTTCAGTTTCATAAATATCTCTGCTCTCTGTAAGAGGATCGTGAGCTGCTATTTCTAGAACTGACCTTACATTTGTGCATGTTCCCCAAATACTTGGGGCAGAACCTGCTCATCTTGAGATTTATCCTGCACCCATTCAAGTCAGTGAAAGTTTTGCTTACCACTTACTCAAGAAAAATTCTCATTGGCTGGAGCACTGATTGGAAAAATAGACTGACTAAGGACTGTAGAATTTGGCCCATATTTTTAACTCTTGTAAGCAGAATCCCCTCTCATAAATTGAGCATTTAATATGTTACAGCCTCTTGTAGACACAAAGGGCCTGATTCTCCTTTCATGCACCAGTGTAAATCAGCAGATACTCACTGATGTCAATAGAGCTCCAAAAAGGGGTCAGAGGAGAATTAAGTCCTTACTTTTAGGAGCAAAAGTACATGTATGGCACAAAAACAAGCCAAGTAGCCTAGTAACTATCTGTCTGTGGCTCCTTAACCTCATCAACCCTTACTCTGTTTTGTGTCAGATCAGTTGTGATACTTTCCTATTTAAAGTGATGAAATTTCTCAGCTTCAGGACTTCAATACAGGACTTCAAATAAAAACACTGCACTACACCAAGACAGTTTCTAACATTTTAGCTCAGATTCCCAGGCTTACTTTCTAAGCAAAGCACTGTTTCTCCATTGCTAGCCTTTGATAGGAAAAACACAGCCCAAACGGAGGAAGTTTTGATCAATGGAAGATAATGGAGCAGTTTTCACTCTAAACTTTTCATTTAAATGGCATAAAATGCTGCTTTGCTGCTGTTTGTTTTTGTTTTAATCACAATCCAACTGAGTGAAGCAATTGTTTATATAATCTTTGTTCCAGCCATTGTAAGTAAGGCTAGTAAAACTTTTTCTTATAGAACAAGAACTGGCCAGAGATGTTTCCTTTTCTTGGAACCAAGCCTTTTCTACAGTTCAGTTAAGGGGCTCTCTTATGCTAGTTCCTAACACAAACTTCCTCCCTCTCTCCC
Source organism: Dermatemys mawii (assembly GCA_007922305.1). Lineage (NCBI taxonomy): Eukaryota > Metazoa > Chordata > Testudines > Dermatemydidae > Dermatemys > Dermatemys mawii. Next base: position 11,420,451 of record ML677342.1, read on the forward strand.
CAACCAGCAAAATCCCCAATGAATCTTCCTTGTCTCTGATTCTTTTAACTAGCGTCAGTCAATGCCCCTTGGAGGATCCTGTTCTGAAGTTCAGTGGGTCTAGCATCTTGTCCACACTGAAAATTTTTTTAAAAAATTTTCCCACTAGGGCTAGATGATGTGGTTAAAATGTCACTACCACCTTCTCTATACTAGAGCTAGCACTAGTAGCACCGGTGGGAAAACGTAAGGGCGAAAAAGGCAAGTGGTTCCTGGGCACTAATGCATGTGATCATCAAGTGCTTTGGCATGCTTTTGGTCATCTCTGAATGGAAGCCCTAACGTGGGGGTGCTTTAATGCTCCCAGAATTGGGGCTCATCAGACTGACAAACACGGATCTCTCTAATACCCTGGGACTGACATGACTGCAACATCACTGTATAAACCCAGATTTGGCAGCCGAGGGTTGTCAGGCCCTGTGAGCATACAACATGGAAGAATGTGGTCAAAGAATAGAAATCAGGTGGGCCAGGAGTATGTCAGAGGATCACAGAGAGAGAATCAAGGAAGGGCTTGTAGAGCTTCTGGGTTATGAAGACTAGCTTTAAAGTGTTCAGATACTTTGCTCTGGCTGAAGGTTATCCAAACCTCCAAACATTACAGGTTTTCTGATCTCTAGCTGGATGCCTTTTCTCTCATCACTCTCTTCATTTTTAGTCCATCCCCATGTGTTCACTTTGCTGTTTGTTTTTGGTTGGATCTGTTTGTAAATCCTTTTTGTTACTGTTTTAGCTTCAGAATTTTAGCTTCGGGCATGATTCTGATCTCGGTTCTGCACATAATCTAATCTAGCGCTCTCTAATAAGCAACTTTCTTCATCAAGTTCCAGCTTCTGTTCCTGCAAATTACCTTCCTCTCCTGCTCTCCCCAGATTTCTTTGGAACTGCGAAAAGAATAGATTATAGATAGATTATAACCCCCCAGCCCGATATCACTCCTGGTCTGGAACACACTCTATTGCCCTGACTTGAAGACTTTGGTAGATTTACCTGAGCATAATTTTCTTCTTGGATGGGTTGAGGGAGGGGAGTGTGACAGTGGGAATTTTCTGTAATATTTTTATGATGCTTATGACTGCCTCAGTTTCTCCTATATTTTGCTTGACTACCCAGTGTGGGGAAAAAACCTCTAAATTTGTTCTCAAGGCAGGCTAAGAGACTTAGGCCATCTCTACAGTTACAAGAGTATAGCGGCAAAGTTGTGCTGATACAGCTGTGCCACTGTACAAGAGCTTGTGCAGCCGCATAATGCCAACAGGATAGAGCTGTCCTGTCGACATAATACAACCAGCTCAACACGTGGCAATATTGTGTACATGAGCACTTATGCTGGCAAAACTTATGTCATTTGGGAGGTGTTTTTTTCGCACTCCTGAGTGACAAAAGTTTCATTGACATAGGTGCTAGTGTAGACATGGTCATAGGTATGTGTCATCTCCCTGTCCGAGCAAGACAAAAGTACTGAACATAAGAATGGCCACACTGGGTTATATTAGAAGTCAATCTAGCCCAATGTCCTATCTTCCAACAGTAGCCAATGCCAAGTACTTCAGACAGAATAAGCAGAACAGGTAATCATCAAGTGATCCATGCCCTGTCGCTCATTCCCAGCTTTTGACAATCAGAAGCTAGGGAGACCATCCTTGCCCATCCTAATAACCATTGATGGACCTATCCTCCATGAACTTACCTAGTTCCTTTTTGAACCCTGTGATAGTCTTGGCCTTCACAACATTCTCTGGCAAAGAGTTCCACAGGTTGGTTGTGTGTTGTGTGAAGAAATGCTTCCCTTTGTTTGTTTTAAACCTGCTGCCTATTAATTTAATTGGGTGACCCTTCGTTCCTGTGTTATGAGAAGGAGTAAATAACGCTTCCTTATTTACGTTCTCCACATCAGTCGTGATTTTATGTGCCTCTATCATGTCCCCCCTTAGTTGTCTCTGTTCCAAGATGAAAAGTCCCAGTCTTATTAATCTTTCCTTTTATATGGAAGCTGTTCCATATCTCTACTCACTTTTGTTGTCCTTCTCTGAACCTTTTCCAAGTCCAATATATGTTTTTTGAGATGGGGTGACCAGATCTACATGCAGTATTAAAAATGAGGGCATACCATAGTTTTATATAGAGGCAATATTATATTTTCTCTCTTGTTTATCTATCCCTTTCCTAATGATTCCCAACATTCTGTTTGCTTTTTTGACTGTCACTGTACACTGAGTGGATGTTTTCAGAGAACTATCCACAATGACTTCAGGATCTTTCTTGAATGGTAATAGTTAATTTAGACCCCATCATTTTGTATGTATAGTTGGGATTATCTTTTCCAATGTGCATTACTTTTTGTTTATCAGCGTTACATTTCATCTGCCATTTTGTTGCCCAGGAATCCAGTTTTGTGAGATCCATTTGTAACTCTTCACAGTCTGTTTTGGACTTAACTATCACAAGTAGTTTTGTATTATCTGCAAATTTTGCCACCTCACTGTTTGCCCCTTTATCCAGATTATTTATGAATAAGTTGAACAGTATTGGTCCCAATACACACCCCTTGGGGACACCACTATTTATGTCTCTCTATTCTGAAAACTAACTATTTATTTCTATCCTTTGTTTTCTTCTTTTAACCAGTTACTGATCCAGAAGATGGACCTTCCCTCTTATTCCATAACCGCTTATTTTGCTTAAGAGCCTTTGGTGAGGGACCATGTCACAGACTTTATGAAAATCTAAGTATGATATATCCACTGGTTCACCCTGGTCTGCATGTTTGTTGACCCCCTCAAAGAATTCTAGTAGATTGGTGAGGCATGATTTCCCTTTACAAAAACCATGTTGACACTTCCCCAACAATTCATTTTCATCTGTTCATTACTATAGTTTCAATCAGTTTACCCAGTACTGAAGTTAGGCTTACCAGCCTGAAATTGCCAGGATCACCTCTGGAGCCTTTTTAAAAGATTGGCATCATTGGAAAATCCAATAAGACAATAGAAAACCCAGTTACCAGGATATTGATACCTAGCATCCAATGTCCAGGGCAGATGGATTTCCTCCATCTTTTAGCAGAGAAACTGAGCAAAGGAAATTCTCTCCCTTGGCACTATTCAGCATTAGGGTAATGTCAGACAGTGGAGGCTCAGTAGAACCAAAGCCTGCTCTGGTGCAAAAAGTGGCCTTTGCTGAGGTTCCAAGTACCGCTGAGACTGTATTGTTGTCCCTGTGGTGAGCTGATTCCACTCTTCTGTCCATGAAAACTTTGGGTGGGAAGTCCCCTTCATTGGGGTTGACATTGTCCTCAACAAGGGCTGACAAAGTTGCACCTATTTTAGGCAAAGCAACCAAGAATGCCTTTGACTAACCGGCAGTAGAATTTTTTTAAACATTTGAAGAGGAGAATTGGGTCTGATACTTTGTCTTTGCTGTATTTACCATTCTGACTTCATGGCCTTAAGCTTCGTGGCTGGGATAGGAGTGTAATGGTCAGATTTTACTTTCTCCTCCTCCTCATCCCTTTCTTAATTCTTTTTTGGTGAATGCTCAGGAGAAATAACAAGAATCTCAACAGAATAGACTTGAAAAACTGTGCAGGGAACAGCAGTTGCTGGGGATCTTATAGGATTTCTTTGCTTTATGTCTGCATTAAGCCCCCTTAGAGGAAGCACTACCGAGAGAGAGAGGTGAGGATTTGGATTCATAAGGGAAGAGGAGGCACAGGTGGGAAACTGATTACTCTTTTTAGCCCTAGCAGTTCTCGGGACCTCTGAGGAATGGGGGGTGACGGAGTCCTGACCACAGCATCCCAATGACAAGAACAGTGGAGTCCTAAAAACATATAAGTCCGATAGTGATGTAGGGGAAAAAAAATTAGTGAGGGTGTGGTCAATCTACTGAGGCCCTGAGTCATAGCCTGCTGCACTTTTTGAGTGGAAAAAATTCTGGAGGGGCTGTTCACTAGAGAAAGAAATTATCTCGAGACTCATCCTAGCCAATCAATACATCTCATTTGCCTGCTGTAGTATGGCGACTGAATAACCCATCACTACTGAATATATGGACCCATCCCTGCAAGCGAGAACATAAACTTTTCAATCTCTCTCTATATGGAAGTTTTTCCAGGCCCTTGATCATTCTCATCACTCTTCTTTGCACCTCCTCTAGTTCTTCAATATCCTTTTTGAGATGGGGTGACCAGTTCTGCAGGTATACTCCAGATGAGGCCACATCATTGATTTACATAAAAGGCATACTTTTTTGGTACTATTTTCCATCCCATTTCTTATGCATCCTAACATTTGCTTTTTTTTTTTTTAATCACAGCTGCACAGTGAGCAGAGGTCTTCTTTGAGCTGTCTGCTAGGTCCCTTTCTTGAGCTAATACAGTTAGTTTAGAACCTTGAAAAGGTATGCAAGTAGTTCAATTTTGTCCCGCTACAATGTACATTACTTTGCATTTATCAACATTGATCTTCATTTGCCATCGTTTTGCCTCCATGCTGCTCCACCTTGCTCATGTGTCTATCCAGAGGTTTTATTTTTGTAGATAGTCTCACCTTTTGTCTTCAGAAAAAACATTTTTTTATGAAGTCAGTCTGTTGTGGTAGGGTGTGTCTCAAAGATCTCAAATAGAGCTCTCCCTGCCAATGGGGTCGGAGAGAACAGGATGGCTGCTGCGATGACCCTGCACTATCGGTTATAAAGGCCTTTTTGGCTTTCTTTTGTTCTTTGGTTTGAGCATGATTTCCTGTCCTTAGGACTTAGATATGACCTATAAAACCACTGTACAGTTCCATAACTTATTCTAATTAAATTTATCATGAGTTTTCCTTTATTTGCTCACAAGAAACATGCCTACCTTCTTGATCACTGTACTTCAGCAAAAGATTTTCTTTTGAGGTACTTTGTAAAATCAAGTAAAATATGAGATGTGTTTTGTATTCAGAAATATAGGAACTTTAATTAGACCATAATGAATTGAATGGGAGACATTTGCTGCATTTCTTGCTTGTGCAGTGATAATGACTTTGTGATACCTCCTTTTGTTGCTGATGAGAAAACTTGGCAATCTGTTCTGTTTCCCTTTGAATATTACTGTATATTCTAAATTGCATTTTCATGGGTTTTTTAAAATGATCAGAGTTATTTTAACTCACACTTCTGACTGAAATTGTTACTGTCCGTGCAAATAATACCTAAGATTACTATAACATAACAGGACTAGAGGGAAAAAGGATTTTTTCTCTATTTTTTCTGTTTGTTTGCTTTGTGCATTTGACTGCACTCTGTGTAGAGTCTCATTCACTGTTTCCCCTGGGTAGTCATTCAATTAGTCAATTTCCTTTGGGGTTTGTGTGAGTCTTTCACACAGCAACAGAGAAGATAAGAACATTTTTAAAAGTAAGAATACATGAATTAAACCCCAAACATATAGGCAGGAAGGCTCAGAGGAGGGTGCTGTGCTTGAAATTACTTTTAATGATCTAAAAGAGTTAATATATGCGAAAGCCTGCTGGGGTTCCCCCAAATTGTGAGTTACTGGGTTACCCCTCATAGCCTCAGCAAGTGAGAGTTTTGCTATTGCTATGCTATGTCTCAGCTCCAAACGTTGTCTAGCAGGTAACGATCAGGAAACCTCAATTCCTGAGTTCCTCAGAGAAGTCTTTCTGCAGGGCACAGCTCCTTTTTCCTGTCATATTCACAAAACCTTATCAAATTCATTGTTCCTTTGAAGAGACAGTACTCAGCAACTTATTACCTTCCCTGGAGTTAACAAACACCCTGTTTCAATCAAAGCACTGAGATAGTTTGTTGTAAAAGTAAAGTAAGTTTATTAATAAAAGGACACAGGTGGAAGTGATATCAAATATAAGGAATAAAGATAGAAATGATTACAAAGAAAAGCAAAAATGTATTTCTAAGACTTGAATCTAAGTTAACAAACGACAGTCTTTTGTTCAAAGAAGTTTCTCACCAGTCTTTCCTATACTATGATTAATCAGTTTTTTTAGCCAGAACACTCCACAGAGCTCAAATGATGGATAACTTAGGAGTTTGCTCACTCTCTCTTTATAGTCCAGTGAATCTTTGAAATGTGTTCCTCTGAAATATATCACCAAATAACTGGGCCCTACCAAATTCATGGTCCAGTTGGGTCAATTTCATGGTCATAAAATTATTGAAAAAGTAAATTTCATTATTTCAGATATTTAAATCTCAAACTTCACAGTGTTGTAACTGGGAGGGTCCTGACCCAAAATGGGGCTGTGGGAAGGGTCATAAGGTTATTGTAGAGGGATTATGGTATTGCCACCTTTATTTCTATGCCACCACCAGCAGCAGCACAGAAGTAAGGATGGAATGATATGGTATGGCCACCCATACTTTTGTGCTACTGCCTTCAAAGCTGGGACCTCAGCCAGCAGCTGCCACTCTCTGACTGACCCACTCTGAAGTAGTATATATCTATCCGTACTTTCATGTTACTGCTGGCAGGGTGTTGCCTTCAGAGCTGGGTGCCTGGCCAGCAGCTGCTGCTCTCTGGCCACCCAGTTCTGAAAGCAATATAGAAGGAACACTGCAACCCCCCACCCCCAATAACCTGTCATCCCCCCACCATGACCCTCTTTTAGGTCAGGACCCCCATGACATCTGTATAGTATAGGGTTAAAGCACACAAAAGACCAGATTTCACAATCTGTGAAGCATTTTTCACAGCCATGAATTTGGTAGATAATGTTTTTGTCCCCTGCTTGATGTAGACACCATGCTCACTCCTCCTCTGCTAGTAATTTCTAAAATGCAAATTATCTTTTTCTGCAAGTTCCAATACAAATGAATTGCCCATTGAATTTAGCCTCACCAGTTTGGTCTCTTTCCTTTGTCTGGAGAAAAACCTGTTTATGCTTGGTTTAAACACATTTTAGCCACATATTTCCAGAACATCTGTAAAATTATTTGGGGGTTAACTATATATAATTCACACAGGAAGATTTATGATCAGTGTTGTTAGTTTCCCAATGATATATTACATGCCATCTTTTGGGTAAAGATGATGACAACAGTGTTCCATCTGTAACTGGGGTGTTTTTAGGGTCCAAGTACACTTAGCCAGGATTGCCAAGAGATTAGAGTGGTGTCTTTCTTTGTTGTCTCTAGCCCCTTGCTATAGATCTTATTTGTAGCTGAGCCATTTTCTTTTTGAGTAATCTAATGAAAGAGTCTGTTGAACTACCTGTGGGTTGTCTGTCTATTGAAAGAAGTTCCTTCTATAAGGAATCCTATCTGCTCTGTTCACTGTTTCCTCCCCTTCACTGTGGTAATGCCATATGCAGATCAGGGGTCAATTATACACTAGTTCTTTGGGGGACAGGGTAGGTCTGATTCTCCACATTTAGTCATGGGTACATATGAAAGGTAAAATGAAGATACCTATTCTGCACAAGTGTAAATGACTACACAAGCTGCAAAGCAATAGACAAGCAAGCCCAATATGTGTGTGTGTGGGGGGGAGGGGATTAAGCACCGTAACTTTCTTTAACTTGACTAAAGACAATGGGATTTCTTTAGAGATTTTCTGTTAGTAAATCTTTTTTGCTACGTATTGCTACGTTTAGTATTTAGTACGTTTTAAATCAGCCATCACTTAAAAGAAGAAAAAAGGGAATGAGGCTGTAGGATGGAATGGCTTTCCAAAGCATCTGATTTCCTCTGGGAAGCAAGTTTTGACACTTGTAAGGCTTGTCTGCTTTAAAACAAAGGTGAAGTTTTTGAGGGGAGGACAGTCTTTGTGTAATTTGTTGTAGGATGCCTAGCACAACGGAGCTCTAATGCTGGTTTGGGGCCCTGAGATGATTCTGCATTAGAAATAATTAGTGCTAATAATCCAAACAAGGACTGATCCTACAAACCTTTATTCATGGGAGGAGTCGTCCTGACTCGCATAAGAAATCTAAAGTCACTGGACTGCAAAGATAATAAGGGTTAGAGCCGGGGGAGGGATCCTAAACTGTAATGCCTTTTGGGAGCATGTCTATACAGCACCTTGCACACCAAGAGCATTATGCTCTAATCAAAGGAGCAGCCACTCAGAAAGACTTCTGAAGTACTGCAGGCAGCTCCTAGGCACACAGAGCCGTTCACACGGTCTTCCCTGCTGTTGCCGCTAATGAAATATTAACTTCGGGACGCAGTGCCTGTGCGTGCAGCGGGGGCTGGATTCCCCCCAGAAAAGGGGGGCGCATTTGAAGGTGGGTTTCCCGCACAGCCCACGTGCTGGCCTCTTGCAATGTCCCGATCTCGTCCCGGAGGAGTCTGGCTGCTTGCGTTAGCCGAGATTGCCCACTCCCACGCCTTCAATTATTGATCGTGCGCTGCCTGTCTCCCCGTCTCGGTGACTCCGCTTTCCCCGCCTTTGCCTCCCTCTCCTCTCCCGCTCCAGCACTGCAGCAGAGGGAGGACTGCAGCGTGCAGCCCACACAGCCCCTTGGCCGCCCCTCCTCTGGCTCTGTCACGCCTGGCGGCTCCTCTAGGAGTCTCCGCCGCCGTCAGCAGCTGCAGCGCCGAGCCGAGCCCGGGAGGGAGGCAGGAGAAAGTGTCGAGCTCGGCGCGGGCAGCTCGGGGGTTCGGCGCGTCCTAGCGGGTAAGTGGCTGGCCCGAGAGTTCGCGGGCGGCGGCGGCTGTTCCTGCTTCTGGGGCAACTTTTCCTGCGGGCGTGTGTGTGTGTGTCCGAGAAGGGCTGCAACTTTCCCGCGGCACCCGGCGGGGCAGGTAGCGGGTGGGCTGCGACCGGGAATGGTTTCCCGGAGCGATGTGAGTATGGCCGGGTTGGCTCCGGGGCGCGTCTCGGTACCGACGCCCGGCGGTGGGAATGGTTTTGCAACTCGGCCGGGTGCCTTTGAACCCGCCTCGCTTCTTAAACCCGCCACAACTTTTTGCGTAGCGGAGGGCAGCGGTCTCAAGGGGCCAGGAGACTTTAGGGACGCAGCGGGAAAGCTGCAGAAGTGCCGGGGGCAGAGATGGTCCGGGAGACGCCTGGAAGGACGCGATGGAGACAGAGGCGCGGCGGGAGCATGTGGTGTTTTACCCGAAGCGAATGGATAAATAATAACCGTCAGCTCGAGCCTTTGAAGCCCGCCCCGCCTTTCCCCCTTCCTCGGCTGCGTGCGAGGCGCGGGGCTCAGATGGGCTGAAGGTTTTCTAGTAGGTCCCCCTCCCAAAGCGCCTCCCTTGCTGCTTCCACGCCAGGACAGGAGTTTCCTGAAGCGTGCAGAGTTGTTTGTCTTCGGTTCCTTTGGGGACAGAGCCTGGAGTCCCTCAACTAAGTTGCGGGGTGTGTGTATAGGGGGAGGAGGCTGAGCCAGGGCAAAAGCCCCAGTGAAATCCCGGGGAGGTCGAACCTGAGGGCAGATTGATCCCCCCCCCCGCCGGGTTGGTGTCCGGGGCTGCAATACTGGGGGGCGGGGGAGGTGTCCGGAGTGAGGGGCGGTAAGAAAGAGAGCGGGGATGAAACGGGCTGAGCAGCTGCGGGCGCAGGCAGAACTTCCCCCGGGCAATCCGCGCGCGGAACGCTCCCCGGGGAGTTCTGCGCGTGCCTGGCTGGGGCCTGACTGCAGGACTCGCTCGGTGGGTGCCCATGGGGTGGGGAGCTGGAGGGCTGAGTCATGCTGGCCGGGGCGGCCACGTAACATCTGTGCGCAAAGTGAGGCGGACAGATTCGGGGGGGGGGGGCGCGCCCCACCCGCGCGGCCCGGGGGGGGGGGGGTCGTCTCCGTGAGAGATGCCGAGAGCACAGAGAGGCTGAAGGGAGAAACAGCCTCCAGCGCTCCTTCCCCGCGGAGAGTTAGGAGGCCGAGACATGCTGAGCGTGCACAACCAGCGGGGGATTGCAGGGGGTTAGTATAGCACGGGGAACCCTCCACACAGAATCAGCCGGGGGCTGTGGCCCGCCTAACTTGGCTTGGGCATCACTGCACTGCAGTGCCGGGAGCTAACGGTAACTTCTGCTTGGAGAGGAGGAGGGAAAGGGAGCTGGTCCTGTGTTTGTAGGTGTCACGCTCTACTCACCATCAAAATGATTTTGCTCCATACGATGATTAGCCATGGATTCGGAAATGGACAGGTTCCTACTGAGGATCTTTAAAAGCAACTTCCTGTTTAATTCACGATTGAGGACAGAGGATTTATGGAAAGGATTAGCACAAACCAGACATAGAGTTGTAGCCATAGACTCCCTGAAAGGAGTATAGTTCTCTGGAATCACTGTTGTTTTTCTGTGTTGTGTTGGGAGCTTCCAGTGTTTCATGAAAACATGCATTATTCAAGTTTTGTGATGAATTTTCTTTGCTTGGAAGTGTGGCCCTTATGGGAACTGGAACTTCTATTATGCTATTATGTAAAATATTCATTGGTCTTACTGTAGTTAAGCATTTATTACTCATTTCCATCAAAAACAAAACACCAGCAGACACAGGCACCAACCCTCTATTCCCTGCTGTTTAATGAATTTTAACATTTACTGTATCTTGCTAGTAGCTTTTTATCTGTATCATACCATATGAAGACAGGCAGACTTCCTCTTTATAAATTCTGAGGAAGCACAGAACCTTATTCAAGTACAACCATAATATATTTCAAATGGATTTTTGTATAGATTTCTAGGGAAGCTTGCCATAGGCCATATATTGACAAAGAGACAGTTTGCCAATTAACTTTACTGAAAGATGCCGACAAGCATCTTTAAAAGAAACCCATACAAGAAGAAGGAAGAAAAAAAGATTTAAGATCTTTATTTTGGAAGCTTTTTTTGGTATTATTAAAAGATGACCCTAAAGATCAATAAGCACAGACAAGGCATTGACTTTCTCACACATCAGCCAGATGTAAAATTACATACCATTGGCTTCTGAAAAACTAAGATTTAAAACGATTTGTATCACAAATGAGGTCAGAACTAAGTGCTTTCTGATTGTATACTGTATTCCAGGAATCTATTTTTTTTATGATGCAGTACAATGAAAGTTTTTTCTCAGTTCTCAGCAACATGGAATAAACATGCCACATAGAAAGATCATCCATAAAGCTTGTAGTTACACTCTTAAAAAGAGGTTTTTCATTGCAGATGCAATAAATGATGTCATTCTATGCCATACACGTGACCAAGACCACTATCAAATTGTCAGTTCAAAATACTGTATGTAGGCTTGCTCGATCCACAAATTATTTTAGATTAATGCCTGATTTTAAATGAGTTAAAAGGCAATGCTTTCCAAAGCATAACAAGTAAGCATTTATTCTCAGGGGCCCAGAGCTCCCATTGAAGTCGGTGGGAGTTTTTCCATTTACTTCAGTGGGAGCAGAATGGGGCCTAATACGGTGGAAGTGTCTTCAAAAAATAAAACTTTTTGCATAATTAATACTGAATTAGTGAAAAAAAATTCTAAGTACTGTAAAAAAACCTGTGTTTTGTCTAGTAGCTTAATGATTTGGGCTACATATTGCTGAGAATTTCTTGTGACCACATGCATCACAGGATAATATCAATGCTTGTTTAAACAAAAAGCTCATCAATTAGATTAAATATGTTTTCAAACCTATGATAGGAAACCTGCTGCCGCCATGGTATTATATAGCACACAATGTTTTAATCTTTAAACAGACCAGGACTCATTTTTAAAATGTTGCAATGGATTGAATTTGGGGCTTGATTTCTTTAAGAGTTTGTCCGTAATTTGCTAAACAAGAAATTTCTCTTTAGATTATTTTTATTAGTGTGCCTGTGTGTGAAATGTTGAGGGTAATAACAGTGCTAAGAAAGCGTTAACTTAAATTTTTAAATGTCTGTTTTAGATTAGAAAACTGCTTCAATTACTGAAGAAAATATCACTTCTGCTTTAAAACTGTAAGTTAAAAGATACGAGTAGTATTTTTACTTGATGAAATATTTATTTACTATAAAGTTATAAAAATAGTATTTAGCAACCTCTTAATTTAGTGTATCAGTATTTGGTTCTTTTAAAGGTGTTTATAAAGATGAAAAATATCTATTTTTGTGGAAATGCATACACTGCCAGATTTTATGCCATTTGTGCTTTGTATACAATTTACATTTTTTGAAAAAATAAAATATCTGTTCATTAAATACAATCAGACAAATATTTCTACAGGACTGGTAAGATAAGTACTTTAATGGGAGGACAATGGTGACAACTATAAAAGGTAAATTAAGCAAAGTATCTTTATCTCATGTTTGAATTCTCACTCCTCATTGCTTTCTGCCCCCCAGGCAAATAAATGTTTACATAATTTAGGCATAACCATAAAATTGCTGAAGATTCTATCCAATGTACCTCATGATATCATAGTATTTGATAGGATTTCAGTCTTAAGATCAAAGTCTGACTTTATTTCTGCCAGCGAGCAGTTAGCATTAAGGTTTTAACACAAAACAGCAAAAGACAGAAAATAAAAAAGCTAAGATGGCCATTCCATCCTTAACATTCTAATTGAGCTAGGAATTTATAATGATGATTAATAATACCTAACACTTACACACACATGGCATGTGACATTACACAGATCAGAGATCCCTGTAAAATATATGCACAATGGGGGAAGTTAAGGACTTATACTGGTTTGTGCCATAAATTAAGGTAAAGCAGCATCTTTGCTCCTCCTCTACAGAAGCTCCCCTTTGTAGTCAGGTCTCTGCAGGTCTCAGTGTGTGTGCTAGGCTGGAAGAGCTGTCTGCTCCCCACAACTCTACCTGTAGGTTTATGATTGGAAATCTGTACAGTAATGAATGCTGTTGGTACCAGTATTGACTATTTCCTTAGGCTTTTGTTTCTATAGGTGCTCAGCGCAAAGTAATAAGCCTATTTCTAGAGGAGGGATACCTAGGGAGTACCACAGGGAGAGCTGGCAACACAAAAAGTCCCGGGATCTATTGGATATGGACATGGCATCCTCTATAGAATGTCAGCCCGTGAGGGTCTTTGAGATGCAATCTTCTCTTTGTGTGGTGCTTTAGTGTTAACGTTTCATTTCGATAGGAGAAAGTAAGTACTTACTCCACAAAGTAACTGGGTTTGGCACTGTGGAAACTTGCAAGGAAGATTCTTTCCTGAAGCTATGGAGAAACAGTGCTGCTGCTCCACCACCACTGCTGCAACCTCCCAGCTGAAGTCATGCTCATGGTTGCTGTGGATCTGCTCTTGAGTTGAGAAAATGGTGACTGGCTCTCTGGATCTGCCAGTCCATTTACCTTGTTGTTGCTACTCTCCCAGCCTACCAATGTGCAGGGGACTAGCGAGGCAGCACAGCTCTGCAGCACACAAATTGCAACTCTTTGACCTCTGGAATCCTGCATTTCCTGGTAGTTGGTTCTATGTCCATGGCCTTTCATGCCAGAATCACAAAGAGGACTTAGGTGTTGCTATGCTGAAAATTGCAGCCACCTAGGCTCCTTGCTGCCGAGTGGAATTCACAGCCCCAAGATAGGCTTCCCATACAATACGTGGGAAGTGCTGGGCACCTAAAAAGGGGATTCTCAGAAGCCAGCATGCTGAGCAGGGAGCCCCCTAAGCTAGCCAGAAGTGAAGTGAGGAGGAAAGGGGCAGTGGCTTGGAGCCCAGATCTGCAAAGGGAGCTAGGTATCTAATTCCTACCGATCTGGGCCATAGGCGCCTGACTGAGGAAGCAGAGGCAGGTGCCTCTTCCGCTCAGGATTCTCTGCCATGATCCCTCTCGTGGAGTTAGGCGCTTAAACCAGGTCAGCCCTGTCTCACAAAAAAGACAGGGAAAGAGAAGCGCAGACCTGCCCTCACACCATTGTAGCCAATAGCCCAGTGGATAGGGCACTCAGCTAGGATGTGGAAAAGCTCTGTTCAAATCCCCACTCTGCCTGATCCTGAGCAGGAACTTGACCCTAACTCTCCCACCTCCTAGAAGAGTGACCTCACCACCAAGCTATTGGAGTGGTTCTCTGCTTCAGTGGTTAGGGCACTCATTGGGGATGTGGGAGAGTTAGGTTCAAATCCCTCCTCCAATACATAGGACTACAGTATTGTCCATTGCTATGGAACTGTCCCTTCAATATGCACACACAACTACCTGAAGTCAGACCATTCAGAAGGCTGAACAAGTTTGCTCAGAGAGTATACATTGTGCAGGTCAGGTCGTGATTTGCCTCAGTGTTTTCTGTTCTCCTTGCATTGAAGGTTAACATGGTACACTTCCATATCCCATTTGACATCTTACTGTATGTTCTAGCATTTTAATAAATATTCTTTTGACTTGTCACTTACCAAAAGGTATTATGCTGAAAGGAACAGCATTTGGTTCTTAATTTGACATGGATGTAGCCAAGTTATGCAATTAACTAGAATAATACTGCATGCATTCTAATGGGGCCTTTTTGGAATTTGTGATTTTTATGTCCACAGGTGGACTATGCAGTTAAAGGAATACCGTCGACATGAAAACTATTCCATTGCACAAAATTAATTAAAGTGCTTTCAGATACTGCCCTGCTCCCCAAGTGTTACTGTAAATTTTTGGGGTTTTACAATCACATTTTCTTGTTTTTGTTTTTATAAATCTTTTTTTCTTTCTTTCCTATTTGTATAGAAAAGATCCATGGGAACTATCTAACTGGGTTTGTGAGGGAAACTGTGATTTCAATAGGAGTTAGATGCCCAAATACTTTTTTTAAAGATCTGTCCCAAAATGCAGCCAACTGCATGAAATAAACAGAAAAAGATACTTTCCCCTTTAATCCCTTTCAGTTACAGTAAGCTTAGATATTAGCTTGCAAACTCTGAAGTGAGTTGTCCCATTGAAGTCTATGAAAGAGGCCAGCAGGGGAGGAGTGTGCCCTGAGAGCTCAAGACGTGCTTATTTAAACTCCTATGAGTGCCGGATTGAATTAAAAGTTGCCCTTTCCTGATGGGGATGGATACCCTGCCCTGCAGGAGCTTGCCCCTGTGGGCGCATATTTGTCTTAAATCAAGTCCACAACCTATAAAGGACTTTTTGGAATCTTTCTGGGTGATAGTTGCAATATACATTTATTGTATTGTTAGCACTTCAGTGCTCTGAATTATCTGAGGCCACCATAATATGAAACTCTTATAAAGATATAAGTGTGCTGGAATCAAGAACAGTGATTGGCTGGTGAGGCAGAAAATTATTTATTAAATCGCTTGGCCAACTGAGGTTGAATGTTCTAGACATTGGATTATTTATTTGGAAAATAACTGCTAGAGATAAGTCCAGGTAATATACAGTGGCCTAACAATTTGTTTGTTTTTCTTTTATGAATTGGAATCTCCATGCTCCCAAGAATGAGCTGTTCCTTTTAGGACTGTCAGGTGATTAAAAAAATGAATCATGATTGATTACAAAAATTCATCGATTAATCGTGCAGTTAAACAATAATAGAATACCATTTATTTAAATATTTTTGGATGTTTTCTACATTTTTGAATATATTGATTTCAATTACAACACAATACAGCATTCACTTTATATTTCTTTTTGATTAAATATATTTGCACTGTAAAAAACAAAAGAAATAGTATTTTTCAATTCACTAATACAAGTACTATAGTGCAATCTCTTTATCATGAAAGTTGAACTTACAAATATAGAATTATGTACCAAAAAATAAGTGCATTCAAAAATAAAACAACGTAAAACTTTAGCACTACAAGTCCACTCAGTCCTATTTCAGCCAATCGCTCAGAGAAACAAGTTTGATTACAATATGCAGGCGATAATGCTGCCTGATTTTTGTTTACAAGGTCACCTGAAAGTGAGAACAGGCATTTGCATGGCATTGTTGTACCTGGTGGCTCAAGATATTTGCATGCCAGATGCGCTAAAGATTCATATGTCTCTTCATGCTTCAGCCACCATTTCAGGGGACATGCGTCCATGCTGATAACATGTTTTGCTCAATGACAGTCCAAAGCAGTGCAGATCTACGCATGTTCATTTTCATCATCTGTGTCATATACCACCAGCAGAAGGTTGATTTTCTTTTTTGATGGTTCGGGTTCTGTAGTTTCAACATTGGAGTGTTGCCCTTTTAAGACTTCTGAAAGCATGCTCCACACCTCATCCCTCTCAGATTTTGGAAGGCACTTCAGGTTCTTAAACCCTGGGTTTGTAGGTATCTTTAGAAATCTCGCATTGGTACCTTCTTTGTGCTTTAAGTCTACAGTGAAAGTGTTCTTAAAATGAACAGCATGTGCTGGGCAGGGCTGGTGCAAGGATATTTTGCACTCTAGGCGAAATTTCCACTTTGCACCCGCCTTTACCCCACCCCTCCCCCTGGAGCATTGCTTATTATAAACTTTCAAAATACTTTCAAAAATACATCCTTTTTAGTCATGTATACTTCCTTCCTTCATTCTTTCATATCAAAATCTATTAGATTTTATTCTACCTTTAGAATATCCAGTTATTGTTCTTAATAAAATTTATACAATCAGAATGGCGGATACTCTGTCATACAACAACAACTGACAATATCAGTGTGACAAATGTCAAAAACCTACACATGCATATTCGCACATAAACATATGCACTCAAATAATTAAATACACACACAATTGACACAAAGTATTAGCGAAATGATGTAGCAGCACTTGCCAGAGTCTTAGATCTGAAACAACTCAATAAAAGTAGTTAGCCTCAGTCGACAATCTCTGAAAACTAGTAAACTTAGCATTATAAACAGCCTGTCAGAATGAGTAACACCTGTGCGCAACGAGAAAAATGACGTCATTTCCACTTTGTACCATAGTGAAGCAGTACGCTTGTGCCCGCAATGCAGAGTTGGCTGTAATGTACGAGAGAATGACAAGTTGAAGTGCACATTCAACGACATTTCTCTTTATTCATTTGTTTTCCAGCAGTAGTGCAAAAAAAAATTTGGGGCCCCGCTTTTTGGCGCCCTAGGCTGTCGTCTAGTTCGTCTAGTGCTTACACCAGTTCAATTGGTTGAACAAGAAGGAGGACTGAGCTGCCAGTCTTCAAGGTTGCTCCCAAATAAGAAAAGTGGTCGTACGGGGTGGCAGGAGGGACTGCGGGGAGGAAATTCATATTCATGCTCTGTGTTAATGTGGAACATTAAGAAGTTTGTTACCAAAGCAACAGAATAATAGAATAAAGTTCAGGGTAACATGTTATAAAGAATAAATGAGAAAATATTTGAAGAGCCAGCCAGAAGTGAATGGTGAATGCTTGTATGTGCTTTGTAAACCTGTATAATGAAGGTGCTGGTCAGGGCACCATGCATCTTATCTGTGGCACACAGAGGACGTTATTGATGTGGAAGTGCTTCCCTGATTTACTGATAATCACGATGTTTTTAGTTACACAAAAAGCTAATTGTTTTCCAAAACATTCGTTGTGATGAATGTGAATATTCTATGACTGTGCAGCCTTTCTGGATTCAAGGGACTGCTAAGGAGCAGGATTGATTTTATTCAAGGACAATATCACTAAAAAGCCATAGTGCGGAAGATTAATATCAAATCATCGAGGGGAGAAGTGAAAGAGCTAATAAATTAAAAGGAAATTATTTCAGAAGGCAGCTTGGCTCAAATGACACCTCTGTTTCCCTTGCAGTCTCATGGAGAGATAATATTGTTGCTTTAAGGCTGACAAAGGCAACGGTAAGTGTTGGAGAAAAGTTTGGAACAGTCTGAATCTTTCACAGAATTGCCTATTTGTGGGGAGCTGAGCACGGTTTGGTAATTTCCAGAAACTTGAACTTAAACTCTTCCCTTTGTTTTCTAATATGCAGTATTACAACATATCCTAGTTTGCCACATTTAGACCATGAGTGTAATGATGCTGTTCCGTCTAATGAAGCCTGGAGGTAACATGGGAAGATAATTAAACATACTATGTACTCTCTGCTAGCTAAGGGTTTGGTTTATCAAAATTGCAAATCAGGGTTAGAAGGGAACAGTTGGAGTTGCCGTTCCTTAATAAATCTATCCCTCTATCTACATAGGTCCTTACATGGCTCCCGTTGCTGTAGTATCGAGCTCTTTGTTTAGAAGGAGGATGTAGATGTGTTTGTGCGAGATGATAGTTTATAGACACTCCCTCCTAAGGGGCAGAATTATGAATACAGGCATTTTGAGATGTTTTGAAGCGGGATGGAGAACACAGGGTAGCTGTGTGCTGCAGTTCACCACAGAAGCTCTCTAGTTTGATTTATTCAAAGTTTCATTCACTGGCTTGTTGTTTAATGAACCTCAAGATCATTTCCTGGTGTCTGAAGTGCTGAATGAGGAGACTGCACTCATGTTGAGGTTCACTCCTGTGTGTGAAACTGAAAGCAGAGGAAAGGGGAGCAAGTGGAGCAGCAAAGAGAGAAGAGCAGAAGCTCTTGTATGTATTTTGTGAGCACAACAGTAATTTGATTAGCTTGAGAAGAGAAGAAAGTCAGGAATGGATGTGCTGCAACCTCCATCCAGTCTGCAATTGCCAGACAATGTTGCAGTGAACTAGAAAAGATTCCAACAGAGATTTGAATGTTATTTAGCAGCCATAGGGGCAGAGGAGAAAAATGATAAAGAGCAACGATCAATCTTTTTGCGTATTGTTGGGGAGGAAGCACTGAATATTTATAACAACTTTAAGTTTGAATAAGGTAAAAGCATGAAGCTAAGGAAAATACTGACTAAATTTGAGGAATGTTGCATCTCAGAAAGAATGAGACCTTTGAGAGAGACAGATGTGTTTTACATACAGGCAAAAAACCGATGACACCATAGAGCAATATGTCACAGAATTAAGGAGACTCAGTAAAACTTGTGAGTTGACAGAGTCTCTGGTCAGAAGTAAAATCATTTGTGTCATTAAAGACAATATGTTGAGAGACTGCTCCACGAAGGAAATTTAACTTTAGAAAAAGCTCTTCAGATATGCCGGGCCACAGCATAAGCCAAAAGGAATTCGCTAGAAGGGATAATCTATTCACTGAGTACAAAATCTATAGCCGGAAAAGGTCAAATCAAAAAGTGAAACCACTGCTAGGGAGGAGACTTGGGGACAGGTGGTTATGTGGAAGATGTGGACTGCAGCATGGCCCCACTGTTTTGCCTTGGGGAAACTCTGTCATAAATGTGGGAAAAATAATCATTTTGCAAATTGGCACAGATCTGAGGCTTGGTCTACACTGGGGATGGGGTCGACCTAAGATACGCAGCTTCAGCTACTTGAATAATGTAGCTGAAGTTGGCGCATCTTAGACTGACTTACCTACCGTCCTCACGGTGGCAGCGGGCTCCCCCGTCAACTCCAGCTTGCACCTTTTCGAGGGCTGGAGTTCCAGAGTTGAAGGGAGTGTCTTTGGCGAGCGATTAATCGCATCTTGACGAGACGCGATAAATCAATCGCGAGTAGATCGATCACTACCCGCTGATCTGGTGGATAGTGAAGACATACCCTAAAATGCAGAAAAGTAAAGTGCGTTCAGCTGAAGACAATATAGTTGAGGAGTTTTACATAGACATCAAGCAGTCCTGATGAGAGGGATTGGATACTGCCTATGAAAGTGAATGAAATAATTATTCCACTGTAACTGGACCCAGGAGCGCAGGTTATATTCTGTCTGAACAAGATTATGAGAGACTGAAAATAAGACCAATCTGGGACCAACAAAAATAAAAGTAACTGGTTATTCTGGAACAAATATACCAGTGAAGATGAGGTGCATTGTTAGCCTTAGCTATAAAAACACCATGTACAGGCTCCCATTCATTGTAGCGCCAAAGGAGGTGACACCAGTTTTAAGCCTATCTGCCTGTGAAAACAGTCTGGCAAAACGGGTGTTCTCACTACAAGATCATATTGAACCTGGTTCTGAGGCACTCATTTGGGAATATCATGATTTGTTTCAAGGGTTGGGCTGCTTGAAGGGTGACCATACAATCCAGATAAACAAGCAGGTCCCTCCAGTTATCCATCCATGTAGAAAGGTGCCATTTGGACTCTGTGATAAACTCAAGGATGAGCTTGCAAGGGTAGAAGCAATGCAGCTAATAGAAAAAAATGAGGAGCCAACAGAATGGATGAGCACCCTAGTCATTGTGGAGAAAGTAACAACCAGCTACACATATGCTTATATCCGAGATACTTCAATAAGGGTATAAAAAGAGAACATTTCAAACTACCACTCGGCGAACATTTGCAAATGCACAATATTTCAGTAAATTGGATGCATCCTCGGGTTTTTGGTAGCTAAAATTAACTGAAGAAAACTCAAAACTATGCACATTTAATACGCCAGTTGAAAGATACAGATTCTTTTATCCTTATACTTTGGCATAGCTCCAGCACCAGAAGTGTACCACAAAACCATACTACGATCTATGATCATATTGCTGATTCCTCAAAAAGATGAGTTCATCACTTGGGGCTCAACAAAAGAAGAGCATGATTGTAGACTTTGGGAAGTCCTGGATGCAGCTTGAACTGCAAAACTCAAACTAAATAGGGGAAAATGTGTTATAGGGGATACAGTACTGACTTTTATTGGGGATATTATTTCCAATGAAGATGTAAAACGTGATAAGAGGAAGATTTCAGCCATTGAAATGATGCCATGTCTCCAGTCAAAGAAAGATGTCCATCAGTTTCCTGGGAATGGTTAATTATCTTGGAAAATTCATACCTAATCTACCAAACCTGTGGCTTTGAGAAAGTTCTTAGAGAATAAAACTTAATGATATTGGGGTACAAAACAGGAGGAATCATGAGCGTGTTTGAAACAATAACTGATACAAGAGCCAGTGTTGAAGTTCTATGTGCCAGGAAGACCTATTAAAATCTCAGCAGATGCTTCACAGTCTGGGTTAGGTGAAGTGATTTCACAGAAAATGAGGATTGTTGTCAGCCAGTGGCATAAGCATCCAAATTGGTAACTGAGCAGCAACCATTTACACACAGATTGAGAAGGCGCCTTTAAGAATAGTGTTTGTTTGTGAGAGATTCAATGAGTATATTTATGGTCAGACTTTGGATGTTGAAACGGACCACAAACCCCTGGTAGCGTTATTTGGCAAACCGCTACATGACTGTACCTCAAGGATTCAAAGAGTGATGATAGGTCTGCAAAAGTGTAATTTAGTTGTGATTTACACACCTGGTAAATTCAGGTTCACTGCAGATGCGCTTTCCAGAGCAGTATCTCCCACTATGAAGCCAGAGAAGGCCACAGAGATAAGCTTGCATCTCGATGTAGATCTGATTGTGAAGTCAATTCCTGTAGCTAACAGGAAACTGCAACAAATAAAAGGGGAAACACAGAAAAATGAATTGTTGGGAATTCTTAAAGAAGTGATAATTAAATGGTGGCCTGAAGAAATAAGCAGTTGCTGTCCAATTATGAGACCACTGGAACTGCAGACATGAACTCACAATAGATAGGGTGATTTTCAAGGGCAGAAAGGTTGTAATACCAGTAAGTGGTTCTATCTTAGTTATGCTGTCTCAGAGCTTGAATGACTCTAGGTATTGGAGTGTTGACCATATGTAAGGCTGTGATTTTGGTCATGGAGGTCTCAGAAGTAATGGAATCTGTGACTTCCAAAGACCTCTGTGACTTCAGCCCTGGTGGCTAGGAGTTGCAGGGTCCTGCCACTCCTTGCAGTGGAAGGAAGCTGTGAGGTACCCCCGTAGCCTGAGGCAGTGGGCCCCAAACTCTGAACTGCCATGGGCAGCAGGAATACCCTTCAGCTCCCTGCCACTGTGGTGGGGCAGGAGGACCCTAGAGTTCTGAGTCTCCAGCAGTTGTGGGGGTCGGAGGGGTCTGGAGCTCCCATTCCCTTCCCATTTTATCATGGATATTTTTAGTCAAAGTCAAGGACAGGTCATGGTTTCTGTGATTTCCGCCCCCACTTCCTTTGTTGCCTGTGACCTGTCTGTGACTTATACAAAAAATATCCATGATAAAATCTTAGCCTTACATTGTGGCTCTCTGTCACCCTCTATGTAGTCCAGCCTCTAGAGGTATATACACACTGCAGCTGGGAGAGTGCTTCCCAGCTTGGGTAGACGGACAGACATGCACTAGCTCTGTGTTGCAGGGTACTTTTCTGTCCCGTAGAAACGAGGCACACAAACAGCTGTTGAATAGAGGTGGTGAGTTTATTGAAGGCAAAGTGACACACCTGCAGCGGGGGCTCCGCTCGCTGCTGTCACTAGACGGGGACCCGATGCATCGGAGCAATGCCCGGGGAAGAAGCCCACTAAGTGTGAGAATACAGGCAAAGAAATAACTGAAGTATTTGCATCTCATACATACCTCATGAATAACTAATACCTTATTTTTGTCGTAATTGGGATTACATAATACAAGCCGGTGTCTTACTATCTTCTTATTAGTCTACACACTACAGATAAACACTGGGCACCGATTCAGTCCGGTCTGAGAACTATGCAAAAACAGAGCAGAAACTGATAACATTAACCTTGAGTACCCCTTCCTTCCCAGGAGTGGTGGGGGGCATGAACACCCTTTCCTTCCCTGGAGTCAATGGGGAGAACGCCTAGCTCTCATCCGTGACAATGTCTTCCACGCCCTTACACTCTGCTTTACCTAGTGTGCTAAAAATAGCAGTGTAGCAGCGGACAGCAAAAGCACAGCTTGGGCAAGCTGCCTGATAACATATCCAGGGGTGCGGGTGGGTTTACACTCAGGAGGCTAGTCCAAGCTGCCACACGTGTAACTCCCAGCTACTCTGCTGTTCTTAGCATACTAGTTCAAGCTGAGCCAACGTATGTCTGTCTACTTGAGCTGGGAAGCATGCTGCCAGCTGCAGTGTAGACGTAACCTAACAGGAGACAGAAATCTACAAAATGATGGCTTATGGAATTTAGTAAACCAGGTAGGAACAGGGCCAGTTCCAAGCACCAGCCTGGGGTGGCACATTTTAAGGGGTGGCATTCTGGTCAATCTTGGGGCACCACAATTCAGCTCCCCCACTTTTTCTGTTGTTTGGGCGGCTTTTTTTTTTTTTTGCTTGGGGCAACAAAAATGGTAGAGCTGGCCGTGGGTAGGAATGTATAATTTAAACTATTAAAATATTGAGTTTGTGATTTAATGGAAACTGTGCATCTGTAGCCACTTTGATTTATTATTTACTATACTTCATTTAGCCTCTGTGCTTCCTTTGACTTATTGAAAAGCTAAATGCGCTTTTGTGATATTAAGAACAGCCCAAGGACAGTGGTCAAAAGGCACCCAGATATCCAGTAATGAACTGCAACTGGCTTAACCACTTCCAGTGCACCTTTCTTTAATGTCATATCTGATAAGTGTCGTGCAAGGTGTCAGTGAAAAGCTCATGACTCAATAGTTATTAATATCATCATGTAATGTACGTGCAATGTGGTGCAAAGTTGTAGAAATAAAGTGAAATTATAATTCTTAAGGTGTGTTAGCCAATTTACCCCACTGAAGGAAAAGAATGTGGTCTCCTCACTTAGAGCATTACTTCCAAAATACTTGGAAAGACAGTGAGAATGTATGCACATATTGTGTAAACCAGGGGCAGGCAAACTATGGCCCGCGGGCTGGATCTGGTCCGCGGATTTGCCACCACTGGGGTGCTGCAGGCCCCTCTCCTCTCTGGAAAGCGGCTGGCAGCACGTCTCTGTGGCCCCTGGAGGAGGGGGAGCAGAGAGCTCCATGGGGAGCTCCATGAGTTGTCCTTCCCTGTGGGTACCTTCCCCGAAGCTCCCATTATCTGGGAAAGGGCAACTGTGGCCAATAGGAGCTGTGGGGGAAGTATCGCAGGCACGAGCAGCACATGGAGCCCTCTGGTCCCCCTTCCTCAGGGCTTGCAGGGAGGTGCTGCTGGCCGCTTCCTGGAGCGGAGCGGCTGGGGCCGTAGCCCAGGGCAGGCAGGTAGGGAGCCTGCCCTTACCCTGCTGCCACCCCGGAGCCACTCCAGGGAAGTGTCGCTGGGCTAGAGCACACATAACTCCTCCTGCTCCCCAGCCCTCTGCCCTGAGCCCCATGTCGCGTCCTGTGCCCCAACCCCCTGCCCTGAGCACCCTGCCGCACCCTGCACCCAAACCTGTACTCTGAGCAACCTGCCACACCCTGCACCCCTCCCTGCATGACTGCCCTGAGCCCCCTCTGGCACTGTGCACCCCAACCCCCTGCTGCACCCTGCAACCCAACCCCTTGCTGCACCTTGCACCCTTCCCTGCTCCACTGCCCTGAGCTCCCTCTGGCACTGTGCACCCAACCCCCTGCCCTGAGCCCCTTCCTGCACACTGCACCGTCTCCCGTACTCCGCACTCCCTCTCGTACCACAACCCCCTACCCCAGCCCTACAGTCATGGCCCTGCAACCAATTTTCCCACCCTGAAGTGGCCCTTGGGCCAAAAAATTTGCCCACCCCTGGTGTAAACAGACCCATTAAGCTAACAAGGGATAGAAGCAAGCCTCACATTATCACAATGGTGGAGGAGATTGACAGTTGCATGTCTAATGGTCATTCAGTTGCTCCAGCGGGAGCAGGAACTGAAGAAATTGTGTTTTAGCAGACACAGCTCCAGCAAGGGAGGAAGCAGCAGGACGCTTCCTTCAAGACAGGCTCCATGTTGCCTACCTCTCAGCTGGAAACAGGCTTTGATCTGGAACTATTCTTCAGTTTACACTTGATGATTGGTTGGTGAAGTCTAAGTATAGAACTCCAAGACTCCATGCTCTTGAGTCACTTCAGGAGAGATTGACACTTATCTTAGCAAGAAATAACCCAGCTCTCAGTTTTTGGGAAAAAATCTCTAAAATTTCACTTTACCTCCTCCGCCTCCTTCAAATCATAGAATCATTGAATATTAGGGGTGGAAGAGACCTTATGAGGTCATCTAGTCCAATCCCCTGCTCAAAACAGGACCAACACCAACTAAATCATCCCAGTCAGGGCTTTGTCGAACCGACCTTAAAAACCACTAAGGAAGGAGATTCCACCACCTCCCTAGATAACCCATTCCAGTGCTTCACTACCCTCCTAGTGAAATAGTGTTTCCTAATATCAAACGTAGGCCTCACCCACTGCAACTTGAGACAACTGCTTCTTGTTCTGTCTTCTGCCACCACTGAGAACAGCCTAGCTCCATCCTTTTTGGAACCCCCCTTCAGGTAGTTGAAGGCTGCTATCAAATCCTCCCTCACTCTTCTGCAGACTAAATAACCCTAGTTCCCTCAGCCTCTCATAAGTCATATGCCCTAGCCCTCTAATAATCTTTGTTGCCCTTCCCTGGACTCTCTCCAATTTGTCCACATCCCTTCTATAGTGGGGGGACCAAAACTGGATGCAGTACTCCAGGTGCGGCCTCACCGGTGCCAAATAGAGGGGAATAATCACTTCCCTCGAGCTGCCGTCTGTATATTTGCCTCCAGAAATGACTACATTTTGAAGAAGAAAGAGATTAATTACTGGATAGTACAAAGATCAGTATCCTGTAATTTATTTAAGTAAAAACAATCAGATAAATCATCACTGGACAGGTGATTAATCAGCATGCATTCTTCTTTTTTGGTTCCCTTTTTATTTGTTTCATTCATGGACATTTCCAATGAGGGATGGTATGAAGTTTTATTAGGATATATTATATATGTATTTTCTTGCATGTTTAGGGGCGTATAGTTGGTGTAGACATTTGCCTGTAGATGTATACGTTCTGAGAATTTATAAATGATATTTTCTAATGTCAGTTCAATAGAACATGCAGACATTTTCCTGAAAACACAAAAAATTCAGACAAAATACAGAATGAGCTCTCAAGATGACAACATGCATTCTCTTTAGAATGTATATTTCTAAATATACAAGTCGCATCCAGTTTTGTTATCTTCTGTCTTTCACTTTGGTTTTCATCTTATGAACTATTTAATTAGCATTTTGTGTCCAGGATGTTGGAATTTTTTTTCTCACAGTTGGGATATTTTTCCGGGATTTACAATATTTTTGATAGCTGCATAAGAAACCAGCAAGTTGCAGTAACAATAGTGCATCCTGTTATAGTAGCTGGCTAGTGTGCGGAGAATACAGTGCTAGGAAAGCCCTGCAGGAGATCGGATGAAATGGAAACGATATCATCTGGCATATACTTGATATAGAATTTCAAACTGAATCATTTATAAAGCACCCTATGTTTGGCAATTAAGAAAGCAGAAGAAAACTGGAATGGATAAGAATCCAATTTAATTTGTTCACAACAGGGATGAAGCTGTCTGGTTTGTACTTGTTAAACAGATGCTTGAGGAGAATTTAGCTTTCTAGGTTAGTGTTTAAAATACAATAAACTCCCCATTAAAGTCCCTTCCTGTCCATCTCAGATGTACCTGCTCTTTAAGAAGCAAACAAAACTATCTGTCCATTTATAATGTGAAAATGAACAATCTTTAAGACAATGTTGTACAGCATGTTACTTTTTTTAAAAATGGCAAGAAAGTTCTACATGTAATACTGAGCTGTTGTAAGGTAGGTCACTAACCATATTTATTTCTTAAGGAAACAAGAACTTATATGTTTACATTTCAATAAAATTACATGGATCCTTCAGACTGTGCATTATCTTTAAGCATGCAGAAGCAACATTTCTGGGAAAAGGTTTTCACACATTTTTCAAATATATGTTCAGAAAATATTGAGGATAAATATTGTCTAGGCACTTCTAATCTATCCTCTTAAATTATTTTCACTATACTCCTATATAAACACTCTTACTGTCACACTTGCTTATAGCTCCCTTCCCTGATAATTGAATCTCTTACAATCACCCTACCTTTTGTGTTCAAGACATCTGGTATTATCAAATCCTTTATTGTCACATTATTTCTAATGAACCATGCATGTGTGACATTGATACCATTTGACTCTATTTATTAGTGGGTAACCTCGCATACTGGTGTGCTGTGTTTTTGTTTTGTTTTCTCCTACAGCTAGCAAATGTACAGAGCTACATGTAGGGTGAGAATGATTTCCACAATGGACATGGGTAATGTCAGGTGAAAGGCATTTTAGCTCCAGCTTTGCTGAACTTTATGTGACCTTGGACAAGTGACAATTTCTCCTAACCCATCTTCAAAGTGAGAGAATACTTAACTACCTCTAGGGAGTAATATGAGGGTTAATTAATTTGTATAATGTGTTTGGAGATTCTCGGACAATAGGTATTATAAAAGCACAGAGTATTTAAAGTATTTGTTTTATACTGTCTATACGCTCTCTAAATAGTATGTGACAAAACCTAATCACCATCTTGTTGTAGTTCTTAGAAGAAGAGCTAAAGCAGTGATCAAGTTTATGAAAATGGAATCTTTGTGTATCAAAATCAGAGGAGACCCTGAACTTTTGAAGTCTCTGCTGTTGGAGAACAGAATCATTAATATGCTCTCAATCAAAGGTATTTGGTAGGGATGTGAGTAATACCTGACTTGGATTTAACTTCTGTACCAATCTGGCTTTTTTTTAGCATATTCATTTTTATACAAACTTGATCTGGGGTACAAGACTATTTTCCATTACTTAGATGTGGAAATGGCCAATCTTTCTAGTCGCAGCTCTATTCCATTATCTGCCCTCTTTGTCTCCCCCTCCTGCTACATCTCCCCTCAGTTCCACTGAAGCTTCCCCTCATTCCCCCTCCCATTATCCACAATCTGAACTCTGAAGGCTATTAAACTTGGTACCCACTTATCCTGTGAAAGAGTAGTATTTATATACTGTCATATTCACACTTCTCTTGTAATGCTTCCATTTTTCTTTCGTAAAAGGTGATTACTCACAAAATGACATCGAGATTTCCCATATTTTGATCATTTTCTTTTGTCCAAACCAGTTAAGAAAACAAAACAAAAAAACTAGCTAAAGTTGATTTCTATCTTTTCCTCCACTCATAATATTGTGAAGAGCAGATCAGTCCACTCCATATCTCTCTTTTATCTGTGCACTAAGAAGCACTGGATGTTTTTCTTTAATAAAATCTGCTGATTTTTTTGCATTTGTAAAACTGAGGCAGGTTGTGCAATAAATGTTTCATTAACTGGTTGATGAAGGAGTGAAAGAAGGATACCCATGAGGCAACATGGTTTAAAGCAGTGGTCTCAAACAGGGGTCTGGGGCCCACTGAGGGACTGCGAGCAGGTTCAAGGGGTCCCCCATACAGGGCCGGCATTACACTTGCTGGGCCCAGGGCAGAAAGCCTAAGCCCTGCCACCTGCATTGAAGCCCAGAGCACCAGCCCTGCCACCCTGGGCTGAAGCCAAACCCTAAGCAACTTAGCTTTGCAGGACCCCTTGTGGTATGGGGGTCTAGGGAACTGCCATGCTTGCTATCCCTTAACGTTGGTCTTTGCTTTTATATGCAGAAAAACAGTTGTTGTGTTACAGGTGGGCCGTGGAGTTTTTATAGCATGTTGTGGGGGGAGGAAGGGATGCAGAAAGAAAAACATTGAGAGCTCCAGGTTTTAAAGGATTGAGCACAGTGCTCAGAATACAGGATTTCCAAATTCTCTGTCTCTGATTGGCCTTGATACTTTTCATTTTTATGCTAATATTATGCCTTTTAGGATAGAGTGGTCTCCATTAAAAAGAAAATATTTAACGCCAGTGCTAGCTGAGAAACCACAGTGTTTTCTAATGGCGACTGTTGTAAGTAAATATCATTGTCTCTAATTTACAATGGGAGAACTGAGGCACAGAGAGAGTGACTTTTGTGGATCAGTGTCAGATCACGTTTAGACCTTTGGGCCTCCTAACATGTCCATACATGCCCAGTCCAATAGACCAGAAAACTCTTCCAGGCAAATCACTTAAGTCAATTTTTTCCAAGTTGGATGCTTATAATTAGACACTTATGTATTTAAGGACTTAAATAATTGATCTGATTTTCAGAGATGCTGAGCTTCCACAGCTCCCTGGTGACTTTAGTTGGAGCTGGTGGCACTCAGCATTTCTGAAAATCAGTCTCTTAATGCATCCAAATTCAAAATAGAGGTGTCAGTGTTTCTGAGCCTCAGTTTCTGTGTTGTAAAATGTGGATGATAATAGGTCAAGCCACGGGCAGTTTGTGAATAACACTATACAGGCGTGTCGCGTCTTGCACGAGGGTTCCGTTCTGCGGTTACCGTGTAAAGCGGAAACCGCGTATAGCCAAAACCCATTGATTTCAATGGGAGGTGAAATTGCGCCCCCTGCAGGAAGTTTTTTTAAAAAATTCTCCTTTCCTTTTTTGTTTTTGCGAACCGCGTAAAGTGGAAATCGTGTAAGTTGAATCAGCGTAAGACGCGACATGCCTGTACTAGATTGCCATCTTAGGATCAGACTAATAGCATTTCTATTCTGTGGCTGTTTGAAATTGGGTATATTCTTCTCTCACTCTGGCAATATTTCATCTAATTTTCTCAATATTCAAAACCTGAGATACTTTCATTCATCAATGAGCTCAACCCTAAGCATACTCAGCTGCATAGGAACCTGTTCATTCTTTAATCCCATCTGAATAATCAGTTGTAAATGACACTTTCTCCCTGCTGATATGCTGTTTGCCTCTGACTGGACTGTGCAGAGTTAAAGGCATGTGACTCCTTCTCATATGGTGGTTGCAGATTCATAGTGAAGAAATTCTCTTGTGAAGGTGATAGAAGTGAGTTGTGTGTCTGGAGGCAGCAAACATAGCCAGACATGAATCTTGCTGTCTCATGATAGGATATAGCGTGATACTAACTGGAAGAGGAGGGCATAGGCTCTGCTCTCATTCAAGAAGATAAATCTATCAGTACTTCTTGTTACCCGCTCAAAAATCTAATTTCAGCTGCAGCTAAATAAGACAGGCAAGCAGCATCTGTTTAAAGGAGTTCTGTTAACCTGCATTGACTTAAAATGTGATCTACCTAAATGTTGATTTTAAGTCAGTGGGAACAGTCCCACAGTTTACATCTCCATTTTTAAGGTCAACAGTTCAATGAGATGAATTTTTTTAAAACTCCTTTGAAAATGATCAAAGTAAAATACAGCGTGTGCACTGCCTGCAGAGCTCCACTAACCGCTTTCTAGCACAGTGAAATAATGAGGTACATATGAACTGGCTTATATCATCAGGCTCTGATGCTCTTTCCTTGTACTGATGACTTTTTGCCCTTCAAAGTACAGGAGCTGCTTTTACTCATTACCTGTTTCTACTGAAGCATTTATTTCACCTCTCTTATGCAAACTCATTGATGCGCACACTGCTCCTTTCTTCCTATAACACACCATGTGACGACTTCTCTCCAAAGGGGTAGACTTAATCATAGAATATCAGGGTTGGAACGGACCTCATCTAGTCCAAACCCATGCTCAAAGCAGGACCAATCTCCAACTAAATCAGGGACTTGGTGGTCCCATTCAGTTTCTCCTCCCCTCCTGCCAGTGAGACAGTCTCTCACCAGAGGGGCTTTGAATGATGTTAGTAATGTTCTTTTTATTGATTATATTAATTTGTGAAAGACTATTTGTGTGGGATACTGGATGAATACCAATGAGGAAGCAGGCATTGAGCCAATGGAGTTCTGTAGCACTACTGAGAGCCTAGTAAAGGCTCTGTTATTTTGTTGCCCAGAAAAGGCAGCAAGAACTGGTTTCATTCAAGAAAGAAAGGGTTCGTGTGGAGTAATGAGACTAGCGCTGAGAATCCAGCATGTCTTGTGTCAAGCTTGTGGTACACAGATATAGCTAAAGGCAGCTAGTTTTGCTCCTGCAGCACTAAAAGTGCAAAATGAAGTGTTAGAAATGGAGAGTGTGAACTGGGAAGGGTTTTTATTTTCATGGCACAAGCAATGAAAAGTAAAAAGTGTTTATTTTTTTAAAAAGAGGAATGCCCTAGATGGATGGCACAGCCTCACCCAGAGCCTGGAAAGCAGCGGTTTAAAAATATCAGAGAATTAAAACTATTTTTCAGGCAACTAGATTTCCTATAGCTGCTGCCAGCATTTATACATAACATTGTGCCACAACTCCTGCTCTCTTATCAAGGTTTATTGGCAGCAAGTAGCTGATTCCCCATGAAGATAAGGACATACACCAGCAGCAAAGAGTATGCGATAGCTGGCAGACTATATTAGTTTAGGACTGAGAACAGTCTTGGCGTTGTCATTCTGCAATCACAAAGATGATATATACCACCAGAAAAGGGATATTGTATGTGTGCGTGCACTCTCTCTCCTCCACAGAGTGTATTTTTCCAGCAGGAGCTAAACACTTGTATTTCTTCTGATATATAGAAAGCCTTTACTCTTAATTGCAAGGTCTTGCACAACCTGTTCTGCAAGGCCTTCTCTGACCTTAACATATGCTCACTGATCTCAGCTCTCTGATCTGACATGTGGTGTGGCATGTCTGTCTAGGTACATATATGGCCCCCATCTCCATAGTACTTTAATATCATAGATGTTTTGAAAGTAAGAAAAGACCTCACAAGTCATCCAGTCTGATTCTGCTGTATTTTGAAGGACTTACTCTCTGTATAATTTCCAACGTCTTACTTAAATAATTTTTGATACCTTAGGACAGGGTGCCTTGCGCACTGCTCTTAGGACTCAATTTCAGTGTCTAGTTATTACAATACTTAAGGTTGTTTTTTCTTGTTATCTAATCCAAGCTTTTTCTTCCTTATTTTCGGACCATATTCCCTCCTTTCTTAAGGGAATTCCTTCACTTTCTTCTCCTCCCCATTGAGCACTTCATACCAACTCCTGCCAGGTGACCTGCCTGTACCAAGGGTATGGGTCTTGCAGGCAGCTGTTTTTCTCCATCTTTGAGGAGAAAAGGAACAGAATCATGGCAGATAGTAAAAAGATGGCATATGCTAGAAAATATACAAAAATAAAACAGCACTGACAGGATATTTTTTACTGACTGACAGAGCTGAAGCAATCAGAACAGAGCTTGTCCCATTGCTTTATACCAGTTCCTCTCTGTTCTGTATTTAAATGAAGTACAGTTGTTTTCACTTTGATGCTGACAGCTGAAAATGACAGTACACATTGGATCTGGATACTTCTGATGGACACAGAATGAATTTTAAAGAGAGGAAAGTATGAGACTGGATCATAGCTCTTGTTCCAGGAGGAAATAGGCTTTTAGTTTACCAATAACCATTTGAAAAATATGGTGGAAAATGAGTTGGTCAAAAATGAAGCATCAAGATAGCGCTCCTGAGATTCAGCTTAAAGGTGACTTGCAAAATAAAAGCATGTGGAGTTAGCACAGAGGAGCGCACAAGCCAATAAGAAACAACCCTAATCATGTCTTCCTAGACATTCCATGAGTACTTACATATTTGGGGTTTCAGATAAGTAAGGTTGATGTATAATTTTGATGCTTTTTCATGCATGGTTTTAAAGCTTTTTTACAGCATAACTGCACCCTATATCCTTCTTTCCCGGAGAACAAGCACACCAGACAAAGGGAAGATTTTTCCCCCCAATTTTAAAAAATTCTAGCCCTCTCATTGGCTCTTTTGGTCAGGTGCCCACTCCCTTTCTTTTACCTAGCCAGGGAGACTTTTTAACTGTTTACAGGTAAAGCAAGCGGAGAACAGCCACCAAGAGGAACTTTATAGCTAACTGGGTGGCTGCATGTCCATAACAGGGAGTTACCTCCACCCTTCATTTACCACAGCGTGTCTGTTATACAGTGCCACATACAGTGGTTGCTCTTAAAGTCTAGCCCAGAGGTCGGCAAACTTTTTGGCCCCAGGGCCACATCTGGGTATGGAAATTGTATGACAAGCCATGAATACTCATGAAATTGGAGATTGGGATGTGGGAGGGGGTGAGGCCTCCATCTTGGGGTGTGGGCTCTGGAGTGGGGTAGGAAATTGGGTGTTCAGGATGCTGGAGGGAGCCCCAGGCTGGGGCAGAGGGTTGGAGTGCAGCGGGGGAGGGTACAGTTCCTAGCCAATGGGAGCTGCGGGGGCAGCGCTTGGGGCAGGGGCAGTGTGTGGAACACCCTGGCTGCCCCTACATATAGGAGCCGGACAGGGGACATGCTGCTGTTTCCGGGAGCTTTGCAGAGCGGGGCAAGCCGCAGACCCCACTGCCTGGTGGGAACTTGAGGGCAGGCTTAAAACATTTAAAGGGCTGGGTGTGGCTCCCAGGCTGTAATTTGCCCACCCCTGGTCTAGCCACTAAAACCTTAAAAGTTATAGTTACCCCAGTATTTGTCATGTTCACTTTTCTTTCTATAAGGAAGAGTGAAGTAAAGTTGTTTAGTTATCTAAGGCAATTGGTCAGCTTTTAAGGATTACGGGTATATAGTAATTATGTTGCTGGCAATACTGAAAGTTCATATCTATACCATAGATATATATAAAAATAACTGGAGGACACTGCTTTTTCTTAATAGTAGATATTAAGAAGACCCCTAAAGCCATATTCCCTGAAGTTGGTGGTGAAATTTGGGTTATTGATTAATAGATCTAGGTTTGGGTACTTGTATTAGAACACTCCTTGTTTTTTCTCAGTACCTTTGTGTGACGTTGTATTCCATATGATTTTATGAAAATATGCCAATAAATATGAATATAATGTAACTGGAAATGCTTCATGCCAAAGGTCTCTTATAAGGTATTATTGCAAAGCTTATATTCTACTGAGTGTGTTCATCCTATTTGTGTGTATGTTTCATTCTTGTATCTGAAACTAGAAATATGAAATAGAACTCTGAGGACCTACTGTAATTATGCAACATGT
Organism: Dermatemys mawii; assembly: GCA_007922305.1. Classification (NCBI taxonomy): domain Eukaryota; kingdom Metazoa; phylum Chordata; order Testudines; family Dermatemydidae; genus Dermatemys; species Dermatemys mawii. Next base: position 11,454,258 of record ML677342.1, read on the forward strand.
GGGCCTTTAATGGTGGTTTGGAATCTTGATGGCTCCCATTAACCAAGACAATTGACTGTAGATGGCTCTGTTTACTTGCAAGCCTTCCTATGATTCAGGCTGGAAAGAATGAAGACTTGGGGTCTCATGGGACATGTGACCATGTCACCTGGTACTGGAATCCATTTTAACCCTGATGCTTTTCCATTTAGAAGGAGAGGTAGGGATCCAGGGAGACAAAAGATTCTTGTCTTGTGCCAAAGCTATTTAAGGGGGTGGAACAGAACAAAGGAGGCTGCAGCCATGAGAAATTCCCTAGCTACCACCTGAGCTGGAAAAAGGACTGTACCAGGGGAAAGGATTGGGGCCAGACTAGAAAGGAATCTAGTCTGTGAAAGAAGCTTCTTGGAACCTCACCCTCAGAGATATTTTACCTGTATTCAGTTTCTTAAATTTATTAGGCTTAGACTTGTGAGTTTGTTTTATTTTGCTTGGTAACTTACTTAGTTCTGTCTGTTATTACTTGGAACCATTTAAATCCTACTTTTTATATTTAATAAAATCACTCTTTGCTTATTATTGAACCCAGAATTAGTGACTAACACCTGGGGGAGCAAACAGGTATGCTTATCTCTCTATCGGTGTTATAGAGGGTGGACAATTTATGAGTTTACCTTGTATAAGCTTTATATAAAATAAAACGGATTTATCTGGGGTTTGGATCCATTGGAAAGACAGGAGCTAGAGACAGGAGAACTTCTTTAGCTATTTTCAGTTAAGTCTGCAGCTTTTGGGGGACGTGGTTCAGTCCTGGGTCAGTGTTTGCAGCAGGCTAACGTGTTTGGCTCAACAAAACAGGGTACTGAAGTCCCTAGCTGGCAGGGAAAATGGGCTCAGAGGTAGTCTCAGCACGTCAGGTGGCAGTCCCAAGGGGGTCTCTGTGATCAAACCCATCACACTTTGTCTATAGTGTTTAGAAGTTTGGGCATGCACAAGGAAAAACACGTGAATTAACGGCATGTCTACTTCAGCTTAGAGTGCATCAGTTAAGGGTGCATTGAGAAGGCTATCATCAGTTCAGTGGTTGCCCTTTTCCTCTTGTTCTCTTTTCTTTTAAACAAACTAATCACTGAAATTATATGAAAAAAATCTAATGCAGTTTGTTAGCCAACCCACATTCTAATCACCCCCACCCACTCCATTACTGGTATTTTGTCGATTAGTATTAACATAGTATATTTTAAATATGAATTTTGGGTAGTTATGCTAACTGTCTTGTATTGTGCTCTTCCCACAGTTCTGTTCACCTACACTAATGCCTTGTCTACACTGCCGGGGTAAGTTTACCTAAGCTACTCCAGCTACACGAATAACATAGCTGGAGACTACATAGCTTAGGTTGATTTACCAGTGTCTACACCGTGCTGCGTTGATGGGATACACTTTTTCTTCCACTTACCTTACTCCTCTTGCTCTGGAGTCAACCGGAGAGTGATCTGTGGTCTATTTAGTGGGTCTTCACTAGACCCATGAAATCTACCCCCACTGCATCGATCGCAGCAACGTCAGTTCCCAGTACGTGTAGATGTGGCCTAACTATCCCACAATCCTTTGCGAAGCTGAAGTCAGCATTGGCAATGGCAAATATGAAACATATTAAAGGCAAGATATATTTGTTCTGTGTCTTGGTACAGGTAGGGAGTGCCTTTAAATCCCTAAGATTTGGGGTGTAGTATCAACAACAAAAGATAAGGTATTCCCGGACACAAGAAAAACATGGTAGAAATCTGACTGGTGAATGTTAACCTTGGGTGACGTACAGAGTGATTTTAGCTCATAGACAAACATATGATAAATAGGACTAGTTTGGAGCACAGAAGGGGAACTGGATGCTGGGAAAAAACTGCTTCCCAAATGGATTGGTAACGCAGTAACACTTTCCCTTCTGTATTGTATTGCTTTGTCTTTAGACAAAAAATTGGCTAAGCTTGGTTATATGGTCTCTTGAACATTTTTAATACCAAACAATAAGTATAGTCAAGCAATTGACTGTATTTTAGACAAGAAGTGTGAAGAGTGATCAGTCTAACAATGTCACAGAGTTGAACACGTAGCATTTTTTTACTTCTCCTTCCCTTGTTAAATATAGTGTTCAACTTTAATATAATACTCTTCATACTGTTAAATGTTTATCAATAAAAGACACAGGCCCAGAGGAAGTTTCTAGATTCTTTTCTAGCATATTGGTTCACCTTGGCATTTCCCGTCTCTTGTATGCTTTATGTCTAAGGGTATGGTTACACTTACAAAATTATAGCGCTATTGCTTATAGCGCTCGCCTTATACAGCAATAATAATAGCGCTATTGTATGTCCACACTGAGCTGCTCCAGCGCTATAGCATGGCCACATTTGCGGCACTTAATACGGCATTAAGAGCAGCGCATTAGGGCAGGTATCCCACAGTACACCTCTTCCTGATCTGGCGCAATGGCTTGTGGTAGGGGGGGCGTCACTTGCGGGGCATTCTATATCCTGTTTGAACTACCCATGATGCTTTTTGGCATATCCCAGCAATCACTGTGTTTCCTTCCACCTCCGGCGCCATCTTTCAAGGGTTTCAGCAAGGCACGCTCCGTCTTCCATTGTCGAGTGCTGCAATGAATCCAGAACTCCTGAGGGACATGCTGACGACTGTCGCCAGCACATCTCTGTGTGCAGTGGAGTTATTCCTTGACATGCAGGATGACAGTGATGATTCTGAAGACGAGATCGAAGCGGTGAATGCATTCGACACAAAGCTTCTTGTCTCATTAACGGACATGCTCACGGCTGTTGAACGCCGCTTCTGGGCACGGGAAACGAGCACAGAGTGGTGGGATCGCATCGTCATGCAAGTCTGGGACGACGAGCAGTGGCTGCAAAACTTTCGAATGAGAAAAGCCACTTTCATGGGACTGTGTGCTGAACTCGCCCCTGCCCTGCGGCGCAAGGACACCAGACTGAGAGCTGCCCTCCCGGTGGAGAAGCGGGTGGCTATCGCGATCTGGAAGCTGGCTACCCCAGACAGCTACCGATCGGTGGCCAACCAGTTTGGGGTTGGAAAGTCGACCGTTGGAGTTGTGCTGATGCAAGTGTGCAGGGCCATTAATCGCATCCTGCTACGAAAAATCGTGACTCTGGATAATGTGCATGACATCGTGGCTGGCTTTGAAGAAATGGGTTTCCCTAACTGTGGAGGGGCAATAGATGGGACCCATATACCCATTCTGGCGCCCGCCTACCTAGCTGAGGAGTACGTTAACCGAAAGGGGTACTTCTCCATGGTTCTCCAGGCGCTTGTGGATCACCGTGGGCGTTTTACTGACATTAACGCTGGCTGGTCTGGAAAGGTGCATGACGCACGCATCTTCCGCAACACCGGCCTGTTCATGAAGCTGCAAGCCGGGACTTTTTTCCCAGACCAGAGGATCCCCGTGGGGGAAGTGGAAATGCCCATAGTGATTCTTGGTGACCCCGCTTACCCTTTAATGCCCTGGCTCATGAAACCCTACACAGGGAGCCTGGACAGCAGTCAGGAAAGGTTCAACTACAGGCTTAGCCGTTGTCGAATGACTGTGGAGTGTGCTTTTGGGCGTCTCAAGGCGCGCTGGCGCTGTCTTTATGGGAGGCTAGATTTGGCTGAGGGTAGTATCTCCGCGGTTATTTCCGCATGCTGTGCCCTTCATAATCTTTGTGAGCGGAAGGGCGAAGGCTTCACTCAGGCATGGTCCTCTGAGGTTCAACGCCTGGAGGCCACATATGCCCAGCCAGAGAGCAGGGTTCATGGAGGGGACCAGCGCGAGGCTGTTAGGATCAGGGAAGCCTTGAGGGAGCATTTTGAGGCTGAAAGCCAGTTCTAAACTGAGGTGCAGATGGAGGGAGGGAGGGAGGGAGCATTCTTTTAACAGGAACAGGCATTTGCTTTTCTGTAGCCTGTAATAATGTATGTACACTTAATAAAAAAACCCATTTATTAAGAAGACAATTCATTTATTGAACAGGTACTTCGGTTGCTGAAAGAAAATATTGTGATGCATGTGAGGGGGAAGGCAGGGGAGGTGCAATGGGGGTGTCGTGGGGTCAGTCAGAGATCGGAGTATGTCCGGGTCTCTGAGTCTCCAGTGCCCTCACAGTGGCCATGTCCCCCGAACCCCATTTGCGGTGGCCAGTAAGGCATGTTATTAGGGGTAGACTGCAGTGGATAATGGTCTGGGGTCTGGGGGTTGTCCGGTGAAGACAGAGGGGTTGGAGGCAGCTGTGGATGGTGATAACCATTTGGCTGATGATACTGGCCTGGAGGGTACAGAGGCAAAGAAGGGGAAGGGAGTTGGGGCAAACGATAATTGGGGTGGTGGGTGCGGAGCTTCTCCTCCTGAAGGGTGACAAGCCGCTGCATAGTCTGCAATTGAAGCTGCAGTAATGAGAGCAGCTTGTCGGTGCTTTTCCGGCGGTGAATCGCGTTCTCCTTCCGCGCCTTCTCCCTCAACTTGCTCTCATTCTCCCTCCACCTCTGTGCAACTCGATTCTCCGTTACAGCCTGTTGCATTACTTGCTGTACAAGATCCTCTTTGCTCCTTCGTGGCCGCTTCCTCAGTCGCCTGAGCCTCTCAGCTGTTGATAAGAGCGATGGCGAAGGGGTGAAGGACGACCCTTCTAAAATAAAAAGATACATTTCACAGTGGTTCCCTTGTAAAGAGCAGACATGCCTATCATTCCCCCACATTCCCCGTTTGCCTGTCCCGCAGACAGCACAGATACAGCAACGGAGCCCCTGCCATGGTGAGTGGACTCCAGAGGCAAGGGAAATGATTTTTTCCCTGCCCTGAAAAGCTGTGGCGGGGGAGGGGGTGGGGAGTGCCGGTACGTTGCAGGAGCCACAGTGTGAGCAGCAGGCAGGGGGAAGGATTTCTTCCCTGCCCTGAAAAGCTGTGGCGGGGGTGGGGGTGTGTGTGGAGTGCCGGGAAGTGGCAGGAGCCCTACTCTGAACACTGTTCCAACATTCTCCGTAGGTGTTTGTCCTGGAAGATATCTCGTTGCTTCGAGTCACTGAGGAGCAAAGGGAAGGGATTTTATTAAGATGCGGCTTCCGCCCAGGGCCATATGCAGCGTGCCTATGTGCAGCAATGCTCCCCCCACCCATTGTAGCACAGTGGCAGGGACTAGTGACCGGGACGGGGACCATGCTGGCTCTCCCGGGAAACCTGCGCAGGCGCATTGCAAGTGCTCTTATTGAGACCTTTGAAGAGATTACTGATGATGACTACCGCGAGGTGATAGACTACATCAATGCACTATTCCACATGTAGGCAAGCATGCAAGCATCCCCTTCCACCCCAAGCTGCCTGCCTTCCCCATAGAAAAGCAGCTTTACCGCCGCAATGCACTGCTGAGCTGGCCCCTGCAACCGCCGGACGCTGTGGCTGGCCGCCCTCCTCCTGGCTTTAGAGGAGAGCTCCTGGCTGCATGCCCCCCTGCCCTCCTCCTGGCTTGAACAGAGCACCAGGTGGAATGCCCCCCTCATCACTTTCCACCCCAAGCTGCCAGCCTTCCCCATAGAAAAGCAGCTTTACCTCCGCAATCCGCTGCTGAGCTGGCCCCTGCAACCGCCGGACGCTGTGGCTGGCTGCCCTCCTGGGTTGAGAAGAGCTCCTGGCTGCATGCGTCCAGGGACTCCTCCGTGCCCTGGATCGCTGCTGCCTCGTCCTCATCTTCCTCCTCTTCTTCATTCTCCTGCTCTTCGTCCTCCTCCTCACCCCCCCCTTCACTGGTGGGCTGGGAAGTGTCCGTGGTGGTCGATGGAGTGACCGTGGGATCACCACCAAGTATCGCGTGCAGCTCCTTATAAAATCTGCAAGTCACCGGGGCTGCCCCTGAGCGGCCGTTTGCCTCGCGGGCTTTGCGATACGCATTCCTAAGCTCCTTTACCTTAACACGGCACTGCAGAGTGTCCCGCTCATGGCCTCTTTCTGCCAAGGCCCGTGATATCTGCCCATAGGTGTCAAAATTCCTGCGGCTAGACCGCAGCTGAGACTGAACAGCCTCTTCCCCCCAGCAGCTGATGAGGTCCAGCACCTCACTATTGCTCCATGCTGGGGATCGCCTATTGCGAGGAGGCATGGCACGTGGAGTCATGATGATCAATCAGAATGATCACCTGCAACGATTCCCTGAGACCACGCCACGCAATCAATCAGATCAATGAGAATGATCACTTGCAAGGATTCCCTGAGAGCACGCAACGCTTGGCTGGAGCAAACAGGAAGGGGATTTTCAAATTTCCCTGGAACTTTAAAGGGCGGGTCTGATGTGTGGTCACCTGAGGACAGGACAAAAGAGTTTGCAAGTGATGACCAGAGTGGCTCGAACGGGAATTATGGGACAGGCTGGAGGCCAATTAATACGCAGTGGGTGTCCACATTCTTCCTGTAGCGCTACAGCAGGTGCGCTACAGCCCTTATTCCCCATGAGGAGGTGGATTTATAATAGTGCTATAACTCCGCGGTTATAGCGCTATTAGTGCCTTGCCAGTGTGGACGGAGAGTAGGTTATAGCGCTCGTAGGGGCTTTATAGCGCTATAAAGTGCCAGTGTAACCATGGCCTAAGTTATAATGTGGCAGTAATGTTGTTGGATTACTTATTTATTTGTTTATTTATGCTAAGTCCAGATAAAAATTACTGATCCTCCACTTTAGTACACCCTTGTAACTGAGAAGTAAATCAGTTGAAGTCAGTGGAGTTACACTGTGTAAACAGTGTGTGGGCAGAGAACTAGGTTCCCTGCCACTTGTCAGGTGGATTTGAGTGTCCTTAAACAGGGAAAACATTCCTGGGGCCTGATTCTCATTTACACTGAGGCCCTTTTGCATTGTTCTTGCAGTGTAAAGGGATCATAAAGTAGGTGGGAGTTACTTTTTACATTCACTTCAGGGCCCTTCTACACTACCAAAGCAGTATAAAGGGAGACTTGATGTAAATGAGAATTGGGCGCTCAGTTGTTTTATACAACTGAGTTTTGGATATAACAGTATATAGGGTTTCAGAAGGAATAATCAAACATTCAGATATTCCCTTTCTTGCAGCTATGTAATATAGATGAATTTATTCATTACAAGACTTTCTCAAAACCTAGTAAGCCACCATATTACCCCAGCTTTGTTCTCTCTAGAGTGCTATTGCATATTATGCTGCCACAATATGATCTTCATTATGGCTATTTCCTTGTTTTTAAAAATGATGTATGTTGGATTATTATTTTTAATATAATTACTGTAATTTCATCAGCTGTTATCTTGATATGACATGTAATTGTGAGGAGAGCAACAGAGTATGTGAATTTTTATGAAGACATAACTGTGATGTGTATTGGTGTCTAGTATTCAGATCCAATTATGTTCAATGATACCGAATAATCAAAAATAAGTGAACTGTGGCATGTGTGCGCAGTATTTCATTTGGAAAATTCAGTCTAGTGGCTGCTTTGTTGTTTAAAAAGGCAAAAATAGTCTGGGTTGTAGAATATTCACCTACCCAAACCATTTGAATTACTGGATATTAAAGTTTTTTTAAAAAAATCCCAATTTTTAAAAAGTCTATTTTTTTCCATCCATTTTTACAAGAAGAAAATTTAATTCTCTTAGTTTGGGATGTGTATTCTAAGTTTCAATCTGATGTTATAAAACCCTGCCAGAAGGCTTTTTAAATACCCTTCAATCTAATTTCTGTATTCATTTGAAATCTTTTTCTGCTTCTGACTTCCAGTGGGTTCCCTGTAAGGAAAAGCCATAATTTTCTCAGCAATCATTACTGTACCAAGCAAATAATAGACATTTTGCATGTAAGCCTAATTTATATCTTTGATTTCCAACTAAGTAGAATGCTGTTGAGGTCCCACTTTTGGACGTGAGGCATGGTCACTTAGAAACATTGGTATCACCTCTTCCTTAAATTCATGTATTTGTCCTTTAATTGGATTTACCTGCCCTATGAAGCAAATACCGTCCCTGTGACTACAGACCCACCTTTAACAGCAATACCAGCACATCATTCCAGTAGATATGAGCTCTGCAGGGGTCCCATAGCCCACCTTTATTTATTTGTGCCTGTGGATGAGACTGGAGGATCCACTGTTCCATGACTCCCAGCTGTAATGGTCCTAGGGACTCCTGCTACCTCAGGGGTTTCCCCACATCCCTCTTGTGAAGCTACTTAGCATTCAGATCAGTTGTCAAGCTTTGTGCTACGTAAGACCCTATTCCAGCATACGTGTAACTAAGTATAGAGGACTACACACAGGCTTAAAATTAACATGTGGTTTTCTGGATATAGGCCTTTGTCTCATGTGAATTGTGTCACATATAAAATATTAAAGAACTTGAATAAAATGTTGAAAAGCATTATATTTTGATATGTCATCATAGTACATAAAATTTTTCTATTTCTCCTAAGTCATTTTTCATATCTCAGTCAACATGCAAGAAAACAGTAGCTTTTTTTCTAAAGCCTTGTCGACAAAACAGTAGAGGTGTACACACTGAAATGCTTCTCCTGCCGATGTAACTCCCCTGCTATGCCTACATAATAAAAACGCCTCCATGAGAGGCATAGAGCTTAACTTAGTGTAGTTAGGGCAATACAGTGTCTGTGAAGGCACTGTATTCCTTACGTTGGCTGTTGGCTGTCATTCCTGGAAGCTGGCTCTTCGGCTGCTGCCTGGTCTCTGCTCTCAGCCAGACTGCCACCCAGGCTCTCGACTTGGGCTGCCGCCCTGGCTCCCTATTGGGACTGGGAGTCCTGCTGCCCCTGGGGTCCTGGCTCCGTGCGGTTCCTCCATATCCCCTACCGCAGGGCATATTCCACTCTCAGAGCTGTGTGGAGAATCCGCATCTAGCGGGAGCGCTCAGCTCACCAACAGCCTGTCTGGCAGGCTCTTTCCTTCCCCCCTGCCTCTGGCTGGACTGGTGCCCTGGGAAAGCTCAAGGCCCTCTGGCCCAGGGCACTGGCCTGGAGGAGCAGAGCTCTGCATGTGCCAAAGCCCAGCACAGCGCTGGCATGGGGGAGCCTCTCCTCAGCTAAGCTCTGGAGTGGTGGGTCGTGGGAAGCAATTTCCAGTCTGTTCATGCCCCAAACCTGCAGGCTCCACAGCAGCCCCTTTCACCCACCCACCGACTCCCGCCTGGGGTCCATCTCAAGGGCCCAGCCAGGCATGGAGGGCGGAGAGCAATGGGCAGGGAGGTGGGGTCTGTTGGTCACCTCCCCTATATAAGAGAGGTGTGTGTGGGGGGATAGGGATATGTATGTGTCACCCTTCCCCATGTGAACCCTAAAGCCTTAAAGATAAGGTAAATAAAAAGAATCCAACTATGCAGTATTTCTTTTTAATAGGAGCTCAGTCAACTTGATCTTAATTTGAATGTCTGTACTGCATAGTTTTGATTGATTACCGTTGAACTCGCTTGAATATGAGTAATTATATCAGGTGTCCCATATTCAGTATAGGGAAATATGGTCACCCTACCAATAATGTCTTTTGAGGGAGACTTTCAAAGCTAAAGAACTTTAGTCACAGCAGTAGCCATGGCTCAATAGACCTACTTAAGAGTAACCACATGAGTCTAAAATTAGGCTATAGTTTTCCATCATAAATATTACATTATCTTTTTTTTAAGTGCTCAGTTTTTCTGCTGGTGACTGCTTTGGTTTGCATAGAATATTTGAAGAGTGCTCTGACCTTAGATTGATTTGAGGAACATTCAAAATATGTAAAAATTAATGTAGACTAAGGGAATAAAAAGAAAAATAAAGAACTGTAGTGACTTTTGGTAATATTTATGAAGAAAGTCCTAACATTTTTTTTAATTCCATTCAAAACATATTGATTTTTAAGGGTAGATGCATATTATGTGACTTCAGTTTTTTCTGTTATTAAAATTACTTTGTGTCCTATCTTTCATATTATGTTTTATAATTCTGCCTATGCCACAGAAAATTGCCAATCTAAAAATGGATGTCTGAACTGCACTTTTAAGGGTAAATATTTAATACAACACATTACTTTAAGGGTGGATTTTAAAAAGTAAACAGCATTGGTTCAGATCTACGCCCACGGACCTCAGTTGCAGAACTGTCATTGACTTTAGTGGGAGGAGCAGAGTTAAGCCGATGCTGAGCACTTTAGAAATTCCCACCTTAAATGTAAAATTCTCTGTTTTTGAAAGGCCAGTTAGTAAAACATTATGGGGAGAGGAGGTTAAACCTACTATTAATGTAAATGGTTTAATGAATCAAATTATTTTCAACAAAAAACAATAGTTACCTTGGTTTTAAACATTCCTATGCACAGTTTTTACCCCAAGCATTGCATGCTAAGGTATGAGAACCACTGAATGAAATACTTGTTTATGCAAACAGCAAAAATGGTCAAAAAGTATTAAAATGGGAAAAAAATAATTGAATGTATTAAAGATCAGGAAGGGAATTTGATTTTAAATAAACAACCAAACATTGGCTTTTAATCTGACAGGTTCCAATTTTAATTTATATCAGTTTGAATACTTTTTTAGTCATTATATAGTTCTTAAACCAAAACTTCTTCAGAATAACTTTCTGTTATTGTATGTGCTAATTTTAACTGCAGGGAGGCACACTTTAAAATCAACTTAATACTTTAAAAATGCTTGAGCTAAAAGCTAGGGGGATGGGTAATAGACTAAGGAGCTTTTCACCTCTAGCTAACTATTCAAATTCAGACTAGGCTTGTACAGTGGAATTTTCAAAATTGTGAGTGACTTGTGGTAGTAAATCACAAGACTGTGAGTGACTTGTGGTAGTAAATCACTCAGCTGCTTTTGAAAATACCACCCAAGGGTGACTAAAGACATTAACCACAAAATGTTTTATGGCCTGTGTGCAATTAGCTAATGTTCTCAGTCCATTTCCTTAGTTCAGATGTCAACATCATTACAGTTTAAAACGGGAACTAAGGATTGAGGGCGTGATTTAATGTTTATTGAAGTCAGTGGAAGCCCTTCCACTGATTTCAGTGTACTTTGGATCAGTCTTTGAATCTTTATAAAGAATGGACTACCCTTTCATCACTAGATATGACTCCTCCACGTCAAAGTCAAAGCACTTGATGAGCTAATATGGGGAAGCTCACACTGCTGATATTTGTAAATAAACTTGTGTCTATAGCTGTTCATCTGTTCACTTTTCACAAGCATAAATTAACTTCTTAAAAATTGACATTTTGGTGCTATGTTCATGCCTAACATCTTTTCATAAATTGGAAACAAGCAATGTTTATTTTAAAACACTAGTATAGAGATTTTTTTTTTCCTTTCAGACTGAAAATTAGTGTTGGGTGAGACACCAGCAGACAATAAATTCCGTAGTGCAAATGTATAGGGAAACAAAAGTGATTTTCTTAAGAGCATTTTCTCAATAACATTCAAAGAAAATGTATCTACACCATCTTTGGAGCCCTTTGCTCTAGTTGTGGAAATGCAGTTACTGTGCTGTAGCTCCGAAACAATTATTAATATGATACTGTATGAGTGTGAAGGAGCATTGAAGAGGGTACAAAATATAAATAAGGATATGCTCTTTTTATATTTTGCAGATATCTTGTTAAAGCTGAACATGTTGTCTAATCTCCACTATTGACGTCTAGTGCAGAATAGAAATTACAGACAGAATCAATAGATCCATTTTCAGTAGGACCATCATATATTAATACAAGATGGAAGACACATACAAAGACAGGACTTCATTAGTGAAAGGGGCTAAGGACATTGCCAAGGAGGTGAAGAGACAAACTGTAAAGAAGGTGAATAAAACGATAGACAAAGCTCAGGATGGGTATACGCAGAGATCCTACAAACAATTCAAGGATGAGGAAGAGGATGATGACTACTATACACAAGGAGTAAATTATGATGGAGAAGCCAATGATGATGAAGGGTCAAGTGAAGCAACTGAAGGGCACGATGAGGATGATGAGATTTATGAGGGGGAATATCAGGGAATTCCAAACATAGGGCAAGGCAAAGATGGCATAGTGACCCTAGAACAGCCCATCCGTGATGAATATAAGGACCGTCATGAACTGGAAACAGAGAGGAAAGCTGATGAAGAAGAGCTAGCGCAGCAGTATGAACTGATTATACAAGAGTGCGGACATGGCCGTTTTCAGTGGGCCCTTTTCTTTGTTCTTGGAATGGCACTAATGGCTGATGGGGTAGAGGTTTTTGTGGTTGGATTTGTGTTGCCCAGTGCTGAGACAGACATGTGCATACCCAATTCTGGATCAGGATGGCTAGGTGAGTCAAATCAATATGTTTCTACTATATGACAGATTACATTTGTAGTCTCCTTATTATTTTGCCAACACTAATGCTTGTTAAGAAAAATAAATATTTTTCTCTATTAAATGTGATTTTGCAAGTAACTAAATGTATTAGATGGTTGAAATGCATTTAATGAAAACAGTAATTTTTGTTTGTTTTTCATGGTCAGTCAACAAAAGTAGCTACACAAATACTGTTGAGAGAGTCTTGGGTGTTTTCTTTTTCTGTGTAGCCTAAGGGCTTCTCTTCAGGATTTTGTGCATGCCATGTTGGGGTGTAAATCTACAGTCTACTAGCTTGCCACACAGTAACTGGCCATATGGTCCTTCCCTCAGCACACTAGAAGTTTTGTCATGCGCTTTGACCTACTGTTTGAAATTTTGCTTTCAGTTACAGCAGTAGACATCCAGAAGAACTATATTAAAAATGTGATCTGATGAATGAGGCTATACTGGGTTTACCCTGGCATAAATGACTAGATTGTGACCCTAAAGCGTTAAAATTGTTTGTATCTTTTGTCTTTATAGCACATGGTTTTGTTGGAACTCTCTCATTTTCATGTTAGCTCAGTTTGCTACTGTTTTAATTCTTGTCCCTTTGTTCCTGACTCTTTTGGAACTATCTGAATTTCCTCAATGTTCAGTATGTAAAAATTAGACTGTCCTACCAAATTTAAGTTATGACAGAAGCTATCTTACTAAGGTATTAAGTCTATTTCAGATGGAATTCTCAACATTGACGCCAATAGTTTACTCGCTAGCTTTTAATACGGTGAATCAGATTCTGTTCTCATTTACACCTGTGCACCCATACTGGCTTCTTTAGGATGCATGGGTATAACTGTGGGCAGAAGTTGCACCAATAAGCATCCTTTGAGACTGTCTTTGCTTTTATATTAGTTGAAGGCTCATATATTTCGTTGCTAGAGCCAAAAGACATTAGTTATTTGTGTGGTGCAAAGATTAGTCTTTCATTAAAATTAATGAAGACATCTAATTTATGACCGAGGTAGATGGCTGAAATAATACAACAGGGCAAGCTACCTGATTTCTTCCATAGCAGCTAATTCCCATTGATACTTTTCCACTAGAGAGATCAGGCAGCCTGTATCGTCTCCTCCAGGGTCTCTTTCACATCTTGGCAGGAGGTGCTGCCATGACGGGAAGGTCTTTTATTGCAGCCTTAGTCTTTGCCCCCTTTTCCCAAACACTAATACAACCCTACCATTCTCTAGGGATTCCCACATTTTGATCACATTGCTCAGCAGCCAATTCTGGCTTTATTTCTTCCCTCCACTCAATCAAAGTAGTGGTTGCTGTGACCATCATCACCCAGACTTGTTTCCCTCACCACAGGTACCTGGGTTTGACGTATTTCTGTAACATACAGACTGTCCCTCCTCTTTACTGCCCATCTCTCTGAGTCTCTCTCATGGTCTTCAGGGATTTTCCCTTCCTACCAACCTCATTATGCAAGGGGATTCCCTTTTACTGTGTCCTGTCTCTCCGCTCTAAAATATTTGGGTGGACCCTTACTCTGGGACCTTGTTCTCCCATGCTTCTATTTTTTCTTATACATCTACCCGTAGTATTCATACTGCCTCTTGTGGCAGTCAAATCTTCTGTGTCCTGTTCTTCCACATCAGAAACACACAAAGACATTCCTTTCCTGTAGGAGGAGATGGTCTCCTTGCCAGCACTGCTGGGCCCCAAACTCCATCATTTGTACCTTCTACTGCATGGCCCACTGTACCTTCTGTAGTTGCCACTGTTCCTGCAGAAGAACTGCCTATGTCCATTGCTGCTGTTCAGACAGCAGATGAACAGCTTCCTCCAATTGCTGCACTGTTGCCACTTCCCTCCTTAATGGTAGATGACTATGTCAAATCCTGCCAACTATGCCAGTTGTAGTGGACTGGCCACTTCTTGTGTGACCCTGCATCGCCTAGGGTCATGCCATAGGCAGCCTGCCTCAGTACCCTCTCTTGGACTGTTCAAGAAACAGACTCTTTTGTTCATTCCCAGCCCTTCTTGAGTTGTGCACTATTAAATTTACAAACATTCAAATAAAGTTTTCAAGTCCAGTCGAAAGTTCACACAAACAAAAGCTTCTCTTTCTCCTCCCAGGACTTCCTGCCTGGGGCCTTTCCTGCTTTGGCAGGCCATTTTCAGGCCCTACCTGGCTGAAGTTTGAGTCCTAACTGTCGGGACTCTTTGCTGGAGTCTGCTCACTCTTAAGAATCAGAGAGGTAGCCGTGTTAGTCTGGAATTGCAGAAGTGACAGAGTCCTGTGGCACCTTAAAGACTAACTAAAGTATTAGAGCATAAGCTTTCATGGGCTAATACCCACTTCGTTGGATGCAAGTAGTGGAAGTATCCAGGGGCAGAGATAAATAAGAGGGAAGGACCAGGTTGGAGATAACAAGGTTAGTCTAATCAGGCGGAACCAGCTTGTTATCTCTAATCAGGGAGGATGAGGTCCTCCTCTAGCAGCTGATCTGGAGGTGTGAACACCTAGAGAAGAGAAGCTGCTTTTGTAGTTAGCTAGCCACTCGTAGTCTTTGTTCAGTCCTTGATTGATGGTATCAAATTTGCAAATGAATTGCAGCTCTACAGTTTCTCTTTGCAGTCTGGTCTTGAAGTTTTTTTGCTGCAAGATGCTGACCCTTAGATCTGTAATTTTGCATCCAGGGAGATTGAAGCGTTCTCCTACAGGTTTTTGTATATTGCCATTCCTGATATCTGATTTGTGTCCATTTATCCTTTTTCGTAGGGACTGTCCAGTTTGGCCAATGTACATAGCAGAGGGACAGTTCTGGCACATAATGGCATATATTACATTGGTAAATGTGCAGGTGAATGAACCAGTGATGGTGTGGCTGACCTGGTTGGGTCCTGTGACGGTGTTGCTGGTGTGGATATGTGGGCAGAGTTGGCATCGAGGTTTGTTGCATGGATTGGTTCCTGAGTTAGTTATTGTGGCGTGGTGTGCTGTTGCTGGTGAGAATATGCTTAAGGTTGGCAGGTTGTCTGTGAGTGAGGACTGGCCTGCCTCCCAAGGCCTGTGAAAGTGCGGGATCATTGTCCAAGATGGGTTGTAAATCACTGATGATGTGTTGGAGAGGTTTTAACTGAGGACTGTAGGAGATGGCCAGTGGTGTTCTGTTGTTTTCTTTCTTGGGCTTGTCTTGCAGCAGGAGGCTTCTGGGTACACATCTGGCTCTGTTGATCTGTTTCCTTATTTCCTCGTGCGGGTATTATAGTTTTGAGAATGCTTGGTGAAGATCTTGTAGGTGTTGGTCTCTGTCTGAGGGGTTGGAGCAAATACGATTGTACCCCAGTGCTTGGCTGTAGACAATGGATCATGTGGTGTGTCCGGGATGGAAGCTGGAGGCATGAAGGTAGGTGTAGCTGTCGGTAGCTTTTCGGTATAGGGTGGTGTTAATGTGGCCATCATTAATTTGAACCGTGATGTCTAGGAAGTGGACTTCCCGTGTAGACTGGTCCAGGCTGAGGTGGATGGTGGGGTGGAAGCTGTTGAAACTGTGGTGGAATTCTTCCAGAGTTTCCTTCCCATGGGTCCAGATGATGAAGATGTCATCAATGTAGCGTAGGTAGAGAAGGGGCGTGAGTGGATGAAAGTTGAGGAAGCATTGTTCCAGGTCAGCCATAAAAATGTTGGCGTACTGTGGGTCCATGCGGATGCCCATAGCAGTGCCACTGGTCTGGAGGTATATATTGTATATATTGTCACCAAATTTGAAATAATTGTGTGTGAGTATAAATAAATAACTGTGTGTGAGTATTGCCCACTCTTAGCAATCTCTAATCCCTTTCTTCTACCGCTCTTCATAGGGCAAACATCTAGATCTCTTCCAGGTATGGCTCCTTCAGTCGTTAAGGTTGGCTACACTGTTAGTGACATTAAAATGATTTCTGGTAAATCTTAACTAAGATTCACTGCAGAAGTGTCTGAATTTATTCCTCATAAATTATGTAAATAGAAACCTTATTTGTAAAGTTAAGAAAAGAGAATGCACTTAGCTACCTGAGTATCGTATAATAGTCTCATGCCTCAAATATAGACATTATAAATGTTTCTATATCTTTTTGTAGTAACAATATTCTGTGTTATAGAATTATTTATTTGGTAATACCTCTTTAGAAGATTAACACACAAAAGCAAGGAAAATCAGAATTAAGCCTGACATTGCAGCTTTATCTTCCCCTAATATGTATCAACAGCACTATGACACCTTGGGTCATCTTAGCAATAGGGCCCACAAAAACATAGTGATATTACCTGCCGCCTAGCATAATACAAGTGCTGTAGATTGCAATACTACAGTACAAGTGGTGAACATAATATTTACATCCATTATAAACACAGCATACATTGATGGAATAACTATATCCCCAATGATACATAGTATTCTTTAATATCATGAGAGCCTGTGGCAGAAGCATTTTAATGACATCATAACTGGGCCTTCACAGACATGCATTTCCATTATTTTGCTGTTATAAATTCACATCATAATTACATCCTCACTAGATTTTTTTAGACAGACCTTAAAATTGTTTTACTATTATCATTTCATAACTTAATGGGATTGTTAATGTTGTTAGGATTCTAAAGTTATGGCCCCAGGGCTAAAAGTTATATAGAGAAATCACTGCACGTGCGTCTGTTTTTTATACGACTATCTAGAATACTAAAAATGATGATTTTACAGACACACAAACATACACAAAACCCACACTGTTCCATCATTGAAAAACACCCAGTTAGTTTAATATACGTATCCCACCTCTCTACTGCTTTCTAGTTAGACACCAGATAGTTAGAGATCATGCAAACAACTTAACCTTACAGTATAGAAAGGCTTCCTTGTTTTGTTTTTATTTTTTCTTTCATTTTCACTAGAACTGGCTCCCTCTATATCAAATCATTTCAACTAAGCTGTGGATGGATTGCTATCTGGTTGGACATCTTTTCAGAAATATGATGAAAGTGCGGATCAGCATGCACAAACTGGTGTCTCAATATGTTTTAGTTTAAATAATATTGCCAATTAACTTTTCTTTCTGTTAGAGCAGGGGTGTGCAAACTAAGGCTGGGAGGCCGCATCCAGCCTTCCAGATGTTTTAATCTGGCCTTTGAGCTCCCACTGGGGAGCAGGGTCCGGGGCTTGTTCTGTTCCTCGTGGCTCCTGGAAGCAGTGGCATGTCCCCCCTCCAGCTCCTATGTGTAGGGGCAGCCAGGGGGCTCCATGCACTGCTCCTGCCCCAAGTGCCTCTTCTGCAGCTCCTAGCCTCACCTCAGAGCCCACACCCCCAGCCAGAGCCTCCACCGTCTCCTCCACCCCAACCCCCATTTTTGTGATCATTCATGGCCCACCATACAATTTCCATACCCAGGTATGGCCCTCAGGCCAAAAAGTTTGCCCAACCCTGTGTTAGAGAATGATTTTCTCTTGTTGATTAGCTGACACACAAAGCTTGAGAGAAAGGCCTTCCTTGTTCGATTCCCTATCCTACAACTTGATCTGCACATGCAGACTCCTGCACCTACGTGAAACCCCATTGACTTCAGGGATCACTTGACACACGAGTCTGTCTGCATGGTACAAGTTGCAGTACCAGGGCCTAAAACGCAGCTTTGGTTCTTTTTTAAGGTGTCCTTGCTATCATTTTATTTCTTTCACTTAACTGCATAATGTGCCAAGCTCAAAACTGGGCTGGTTTTGGTTTACTGTGTTAGGACTCTGAAAGCTCCCTGACAATGAAAACCTCTGTGGTGTACTGTACGAACTGATCTTTCCTCCACTAGATTTGTATATTTTTTGCTATAAGCGTAAGGGGCTAATTGACAAGCCAGTGTTGCCCTGGCTCTCTCTTGGAGATCATACAGGTTGATGCCACTGTTTAGGAAGAAGATCTAAGAAATCCAACATATTTGTTAGACTCTAATTTCTGTGGAAATATTTTTAATGCGTTTCTTTCTGTTGCCCAGTAGGTAGCAACTATGTTTCTTGGAATTGCACTCAGTGCAGCAGAAGATACATGCAGGCTGATGTACTAAAAATATTTTCCCTTGCGGCAAAGTCTTTTCCTGGGAGTTCAGAAAGACAAGAAAAATACAATGTTTTCTACTGACACTAAGGATAAAAAGATGTCAGTCTGTTTCCCACTGAATGCTTCCTGACTATTTTAGCAAAATCACAATGGAATTGCCTTTCTCGTAGATTCAAACAGAGCATCTCAGCCTCAGTTTACCAGATCACTCAGCAGGAGAACATGTACTAGCCTGCCTTATGGGCAGTCTTACTGTGATTTTGCTAAATTCAAGCTGGTGGGCTCAGACCAACTTAGTGAGAGGCAGAGAGAAGGGGAGGCCATGATGTCACCTCAAGATGATGTATAAAGTCCAAGTAGCGAGACAGAATTTCATATAATCAGTCGATGTGAGAGCTCATGCTTTTCATTATAAGGGGGAGAATAGAAAGCAATGACTCATGAAGGAGAAGACCATTGGTTTAGTTACACATACTGTGATTCATTCATTATAATTTATTATTTGAGGAGCTGGTGGCAACCGTTTATGGTGTCTAACACTTTCTGTTATAAAAGATTCTTATGACCTTTTTTGAGAAGTTCTCCCAACTCCAATGTTTGCAGCAGTTCTTTGTAATTTGAGAGAAAGCCTTTGGGCTTGAGAAGTGTCTTCTCTTTGTTCCATGAAATTCCATTTGGGTCTAGCTGAGTTACAAACTGTTGACAGTTGCCATTTCCAGGCTCATGCTTGCTTTGTCAGCAACAATGTTGGCAGCTTGCCAAAATAATAATTGAATATGAACATTCTAAAGAAATGGGTCCATGCTGCCACTGCCGCACCGCCACCGCCACAGACACTGCACTGAAAATCCTGCGAACAGACAACTTGCTGTTGTCAGAGTGACTGTAGCGTAGAATGGAACAGGAGAGCCATGTCATGCTCCCCTTAGTCCCACCAAGTGGCACTACATCGGGCAGGATCCCACAATCTCCTTCAGCAGGGAAAAGAGGGAGCCAGTCTGAGCTCCCCGTAACCAAATGCTGGATCCAGTACCTGGTACTAGCAGTCTATTCTCCCCCCTCCTTCATGGTTCACCTTTCTCTTGCTATAAGCTAATGTCTATAGCTCAAGCTAAGTTGCAGTGCTGAAAGCCTAGAATTCAAATCTTAATAATGTACATAATAGAATTAGTGTTTACCTTCTCCTTAAAAGCCTTATAAATACTTACAATCCCCCCAGCATATTAAGAGTGTTACATAGATTGCAAAGTCAAGTACGTGAATGTTAGAAAATGCAAGAATTTAAGTTGCCCGTCTGACCTTAATATGGCCCCTTGTGCCTATGAATTATAATAGTCTTTAATTTTACACTATTCTTTCTACAGGATCTCCCTGCTGTCTCATTCAATCTATAGGTAGTTCTTCAATAGTTCTTTTATCCTCCTCACTCAATGTGTGGCCACTTCCTTATTTACTGCACACTATCCAAAGCAAGCAATACAGAATTAGTAATTTCTCATAGCTCCTCACAAAAGCTGATGAACTTAAGTCCACATTTTCCCAGTGAGAAAGGAAGATTTTGGAGGCTTTTTTTTTTTTCTCTCTCTTCTGAGGCCATACAGTGGATCAGGCAGAGCTAAGATTAACACTAAATATCTCCTGACTCCCATCACTGTGCTCATTTCCCCCATACCATACTGTCTTACTGCCAGAGGAACTGACCATCTACCACTGTTAATAACTTACTTGCAATGTATGCTCATCACTTAAATCAGGCCCCATGTGTAGTAAATTGAGCAGCAAAAAAATGAGGAACACAAATCTAGTGGCCACCTGCCAAAATACTGGTTAAGTGGGTAGCTTAGTATCACACAGGAAGTCCATGGCAGAGACTGGGATAGAATTAAGTTCTCTTGTGTGGTATTCATCTATTTTACCACAAGTGCATCACATCTCTTCATGTGGTGCCCTGCCTCTTTCACTATGCACTTTTAGATTTTTAGACAAATGAGACTGAATCCTAGAAACATCCTCCTTCACTCCACAGCCGTGATTCTTTCCAAGAGCAGGTTCACCCTATGCACTGACTAAAGCAGGGCTCCTGTGGAAAAAATAGCATGTGATCATGTAATTAAAGACTGTATCATAATGAGTATACACAAGGGGACGGTTTAAGGCTACATGGACAATCTAAATTCTAGCATTTTCTAATTTTTGAATGCTTGATTTTGCAAACTTAACGTTTTTAATGTAGTTTTTGTATGCATATTAATGTAGATGCAGAAGTATTTTCAATGGATCACATTCACAGCTCAGTGGTAACTCAGTGCCTTAATGGTAGTTGTGTCCCTTTTACTCTAAGGATGAATTGATCCTAATATTTTAGGGTATAAGATACTGAGAAAATGTATTTGTTGTTCAGTTATAGAGTGCTGTTTATGTGCCTTTCCCTGCAGAAAGTGTAAATGTGCCAAATAAAATGAGTCTTTGCCCCATACAATACAAAGCAAAATATGGGACAACAAACACATAGTTCAGAGTGTTCTTATATCTTGAATGCTTCATGGAACAGGTATGTTTTCAGGACATTTTTTTTTAAAGGAAGAGAATACCAGACTTCAGGCATTTCCAAGTCACAGGGGCAGAGTGAAAGAGAGCTTAAAGTTGGAAGTGAGTAAAAGAAGCAAAAGTGACTGATGGAGAGACAAGTTAGGGTGGAGGAAGAGAATGGTAGGAGATGTATCACAGGTGGGAGTAAGTGTTATGCAGAGCCTTAAAGTCAGGATCAATAGCTTAGCATTGATGTGGAAGGAAAGGAGAAACTAGAGAAGGGTCGGAGTGGTAGGAAGGGAATAATCTTGATAACCATCATTTCAAGCTGCTGGCCCCTTGCTGCTTGGGGTCCCTATGGACAGCTCTGTCCGCCATTAGGGAATTTTTCCCTGAAAACCCCCTGACACATTCTGTGAACCCCCAGGAGTTCATGAACCCCAGTTTGGGAACCACTGCACTACAGTAACTGACATATATAAAAGCATACTTGCAAGTGTGAGAAATCATAAAACATTTCCCTGCTTTTTAATTTTCTATTTTTAAATCTTTTGGAACAGGCAACAACGTGTGGGGAAAATGGGTCTGCACTATGGCAGTGTCTTCAAGGCTTTTGATGACAGCAGATCACCAGAGATAAATGATTTATTTTTTCTTTGCATCACAGATATCCAAATGAATTCCACAGAGACTGAAAAAGTCACCAAAATTGTCTTCACTGACAGTAATTTATGGAAATAAAACAAGCAGCCCCAAAATGCTGTAGAAAGATATTATGCGTCTCTGAGGATTCAGAGGTTTAGATTGCACTATAGGCCTGCATCCAAAAGCAATTTTCCAAGCATAATAAGTTTAGTTTCTCTTTGCTCTATTGCCCAATTGTTGTTTTCACTGTGTTGAAAGGTTAATGCTATTCAGAATGAATCCTGGTGTTTAAAGGTTAATTACATTTCAGCTGATGTAGTAGTAGAATTTTTTCTAAGGAACACAAAGTTATGGTTAAATGTTTTCTTTCAATCTGTAATCACAGAGAATAGTTTATATTTAAATAATAAGGTGAAGAGTTATATAAGTGTAAACGAAGTAGGGTTGACTAAGTCACAGCATCTTTCTCTCTGAGCAGGTGTCTCATTATTTATTATTTGTCCACAAATATTCTGTTCCCACATCCACCATTGCAAACTACCAGCCTGCTTTGCAAGGCGTTGAAAAATGTGACCTGTCTTTTGCAAAAATGTTTCTCAGATGTCAAGAACTATGTGATGGAAGCATAATTTGCAGATTCTGTTTAATTCTTACTGTTACCTGTTGAGATAAGTGTGGTCTGTTGAAAGATTTTTCTGTGAGCGTCTTAGATTTCTTTGCAGCATCTGCTGTGATCAAAAATGTAAGATAATATACCATTCAGTTGCTTATGGAAGAGCTTTCTTCTTCTTTTTGGTTTTAAAGTATTCTGAGTTATTTGATGTGGGTGACATGCTATAACCAACATGATCAATTATTTTCATTAAATCTGTTACTAGGATTTTTAATTCTGTAGTTTTGTACTAGAATTCAGAATTGTAAAGTGGAGAACTCTCTCACTCAACTTGTGCCAAGCTTCTATCATCCTTGGATGACTTGTAGGCATCCTAAAGATTCATACACGAGGGTAAATACAGTTATAAGGTGATAGTAGTGCCTTATGGGAAGGTGGACATCCAAGAAGAGTTTACTTCAGTCATCAAGATGTTTAATAAGACCTCACAAATTCAGTATCAGATATTATCTTGACTAAATGTCTTCCCCAAAGCTCATCAGAACGGTACTTGTGTTATACAGGGTGTTCTCAAGAGTGAAGTTCAAAAGTGTGTGAGAAGGTTCTAAACCAGGGGTAGGCAAACTTTTTGGCCTGAGGGCCACATCTGGATGGGGAAATTGCTTGCAGGGCCATGAATGTAGGGTTGGGGTGCAGGAGGGAGCACAGAGTGTGGGTGTGGTATGCAGGAAGGGGCTCAGGGCCAGGGGTTGGGCCAGAGGAGGGGTTCAGGATCCAGCCAGGGCTGGCTACAGGCATCAGCTTAGCAAGCAGGTGCCTGGGGCAGCATTTTGTAAGGGGCGGCATTCTGGCCATGCTGCCCCCGCCCCTTTGCTCCTCTAGCTGTGCAGTGGCTGCGCCACTGCCCCCTTCACTCCTCTGGCCGCACCGCTGCTGCGCTCTCCTCCCCCTTCGCTCCCCCCAGCTGCCCTTTTTTTTTGGCTTGAGGCGCCAAAAAAGTTAGAGCTGGCCCTGGATGCAGCAGGGGGCTCAGGACTGGGGGTTGGGATGCAGAAGGGGTGTGGGGTATGGCAGGGGGTTGGGGTGCAGGGAGAAGGCTCAGGGCAGGGAGTTGGGGTACGGGGTGCAGGAGGGGTTGCGGTGCAGGAGCGGCGTGCACCAGGGCTGGCTCTCTGCCTGCCCTGGCTCTGCTCTGAGAATTGGCTGGCACCACATCCCTGCGGCCCCTGGGAGAGGGGGAGCAGAGGGCTGAATGCATTGCCCTTGCCTGTGGGTACCTTCCTCGAAGCTTCCAACCAAGGCCAATGGGAGCTTCAGGAAAAGGTACCCACAGGCAAGGGCAATGCATTCAGCCCTCTGGCCCCACTTTCCTGGGGCTGCTTCTTGATGTGGGGCCTGCGGTGCCACAGGGTGGGAATCCCACAGGCCAGATCCAAAGCCCTGAGGAGCCAGATCCAGCCCGCAGGCTGTAGTTTGCCCACCCTATTCTAAACAGATCTTGGAGATCAGAGACTCTCTGACTCCATTTTGTGACCAGCAGTACAAGATGTCGGAGACTTTCCTGTGATTAGAATTTTAAAGATGTGATATTAGTACATGTTAGCTAGCTCAATATAACTAATACCTTCTAAACTCTAGTCAGGACTAGTTGTACTTAAACATGATCTAACATAATTCTAATCTAGAGAAATCCTGGCTTCATTGTGGAAGGATAGGCTGCCTAGGGGACAAAGTGGCAGGTCAGAATTGGCTAAGATCTCTGCTAAAATAACAGATGATTAGGTTTATTGATAATCTCTTGTACTTTTTCTGTAATTTAAGAACGTGTTAGCATCACAGCCCTTAGTTATTTAACAATTTAGCCTAATTATATTTTCTGTGTTTACTGAATACAATAAAATAATCTTTGGTTACTTAAGGAAACAACTATCTGTGACCTTTAAGAGAGTTCATTATTACTTATATACAGCCATAGATAGGCTTTGCAGAGGAAAAATAAATGAGTCCCTGCCACACGGAGATTATAAACTAAGAACATCAAGGGGAGACAACTATATAGGATTGTGATGGGGAAAGACAACATACAAATCAGGTCAGTTCAGCTCTTACTGCATACATCTTGATGATTGCACAGTTTCTTAGTTACTTGTCTTCATTTCAAAGAGTATTGACTTTGAACTCACTGGCCTGACAGAAAGAGGCTGACTTAATGAAGATCTACCACATAAAATTGTGCTCCCAGCAGCAGGAACACAGCCCAAGAGAGTTAGACCAATTCAACCTTTGACACTTGCATTAGGTCTAATTAATACACAGATGCTGCTAATGAGGTCACAAAGTTTTTCTTGCTCCCATCACTAGTAATATTAAATCTAATCCAGCTGAAAAAAGTTGCTTTAAAAAAGGCTGCTTTGCTGCCATTCAGATTTCACTGTTAATGGTATAGTGCATATTGAAGATTAGTTAAAGAAAAAAAACCTGGGCTTTTGTTTTGCTACAAACATGTCAGTCACCAGGAAAACATTCTTAGTGCAGTCTATAAGCAAAGGAGGCCTGAATGTGACTGTATTTGTGCCAAGCATTATTACTTTTCTAGTGTACAGAAATGCTTCTCAGCATTCTAGGCCCCAGCCTCACAAAGCTGCTCTGTGTGATTGAACCTCACCATCCACCCAGAGCTGCACTTAACTCAGTGGGGCTACATACAGGCTCATTAGTTTGCCTAGGTGGATTGAGGCTTAACTTCTTACTGCCAAGGCCATATGATTTATCCATCTAAGGTCCTAGTCCTGTACTCAGGCTTAACACAAAGCCCGCCATGCAGTCCCACTGGTTTCTATGAGGCTCTGTCTGGATGCAGCAAAGTGCCAGTGTCCAGTGAATTGAAGGACTGGGATCTCAAGGTATTTAGGCATCTAAAGATGCAGTTAGGCCCCTGGTGGGATTTTCAAAGGTGTCCAGTCACCTAATTCCCATTGAAATCAGTGGGATTATCTTGTATTTAATCAGTTTAGCCCCTGCATTTCAATGTATTTCCAGAAACAGGCTTCAGAGATGCAGCGGAAGGAGGCTAAACTAGATTTCTCTTGATCTGTTGGATCATCTTTAACAAAATCTCATTTCAAGTTTTCCTTAGATTTTTTCAATATATTCGATGCTACATGTGTTTTCTAGTAATTAAGTAATTTTTGGTTCTTGATACTTGAAATTTGTTGAGCCACCCTGAACAGATTTTTTTTTTTTAAAGAGACTAATTTAGTATGGAAGCTAAACATTGTCTCTTCGTTGATTGCTGGCTATGTCACAGCATTTTTTAAAATCAGTTTTAAAGAAATGTGATTGTAAGTCTGAGCAGAGATATTTTTAAACTGTTTACTGCTTTGATTTTTTTTCATAAATCCACAAGAACTTGTTCTACTAATCTCATACTGAATACAGTAACTGCTCGTATAACGTTGTAGTTATGTTCCTGAAAAATGTGACTTTAAGCAAAATGATGTTAAGCGAATCCAATTTCACTTAAACCAAACAGTCAGAAACAGGCCCAGAATTTATAATCCAAAGTAGTTTCTGTTCATTTGAGTGCGGGTTTGGAAGCTATAATATAGTCTAATTGTTTTTGAATTAAGAAGAAAAGTAGGAAGTGTAAATCGCCAAGATATTAGTATTTAACAATTACTTTCTGGAAGTGAGCATTGTGGTTGTCTCCTAATTCAATTTCAGTGATATTTACTTAAGATTGCACACCTCCTCCACATGACATTGTACAACTGAGTGGAACACTTGAGTAAATATTCAGCATTTCTTTTAAATAGGTCTGAATAGTAACTGATATTAACATAACCATTCCTGTGTAACAGATGACAAGACTCAATAGTCTGCTAATAAAACTAGACCCTGCTGGTGACAACTGTGTTCAGATAGTGTTGTAGCTGCAGAAGCACTGTTTTGCTCCCAACATGGATAGAATCTTAGTGTTCTCTGTCACTATAGGGTATGTGATATTTCTGTATTGGAATAATATTAAAACTCTCTAATTTTTTTCTGATGGCTGAAATTTAGTTCTTGGTATGAATGATAGTTTTCCCTGAGGTAGGCATAATTCTTGAAAAGATTGGTAGATAGGAGTTTTAAAAATCATTGTATTATCTGGAAATGTGTCTAGGTTAAAAATGGGTAGTGAAATTGTGGCAACCCTTAGGCTGTGAGGCGTTTCATTGAAATAACAATGGGAATTCATTGTGCTTCTGCTTAATGGTAGTAATAATTCTTGAAGCGGTAATAGAAATTTCTAGAAATATAATTCTAATCCCTAAAGTGTGTCATGAATATTCCTAAGCAAAATGAAATTTTGCCACAAGTAGAATTAATACTTTATATCTTCAGATGAACGTGCTAAAAATACAAACACTATTGTGTATATTTATCTTTGGCACAGCTTATTGCTTTTTAGTTTCACAGTTAGGACATTCTTCCTGCGAAGTATGCTCAGTTTGGTCCTCAACCTTAATGAAGTGAGAATTCTGCCTGGGAGGAAAAAATTAAGATAGATCCTCAGCTAAGGTAAATCAGCATTATGTCATTGAAATCAATGAACAAGGTGTTTTTTGTGATGTGGTTCTTGCCGGCTATGAACTGGACTGAGATTAATTATATATCACACGGAACAGTGGGCCTGTTACAAGATAGTGATTATGGTCAGATTTGAGCTAGTAATGAAGTGTTGTATCTCCAGTTCTCTGAGCCATGGGTTCTCAACATGAATATCCACCTTCTCTCTCCATGTGGAGAAATGAGAATGGGGACCCAGAACTATGGGTAGGCAGCATCCCAAAGCTCTTTTTTTATTGTAATTTGGGGTCATGCTATGGGAAAAGGTGAGAACTATTTGAAAACTATTGATATGAGTCTTGCAGTTTCCCCTTTTTTAGATTTTCACCATATTTTACTTCATTGTTGAGGGGTGCAACATTTGTATGATAGCCAGAGGAGAAATACTCAGACTAACTCCCTTTTTTTAGTTTAAATTGACATAACTATGTGTGTATACATTGGGACAGAGTTAGATATGTGCATGAATATAGCTGTGTGCACCTAAACTGACATTTTCAAACATGGGAGCCTAAAGTGAGACACCAAAATCCATATTTAAGCCCCTAAATTAAGTGACCTGATTTTTAAGAGGCGGTGAGCACCCTATTCTCTTGTTGAGATCAGTGAGAGCTGTGGGTGCTGAGAATCTCCAGAAATCATTTTTACTTAGGTGACTACAATTAGGCCTTGAAATCTGAGATTTGGGGCCCTAATATATGTACACAAATGCCTGATGTGCACACCCACGTTCAGGTATTTGCATGTTCAAGCGGCTAGTTACAAGTCTACTTGGCAGCATGTTCAGATAACTAATATGCATTCATACATTATGTAGTTGCACATATACATTAGCTGCATTGCCAACTCTCACGATTTTATTGCACCTTTAGTGATTTCGGAGTGTCCTAATTACCTGTCTCATGAAAACATGACAAAAGGCTGCCAGCTGATGAACTTTCCCTTATTCATAATGGCCATCATCTCCTATTGCTGTCATTTTGGCTGAAGTCAGCAAGGAGTAGGGTGGCCATCTTGAAGGTAAAAATACCTAGGACATCTGATGTGAATGATTCTGAGCTCATACAATTGGACAATTGGCAGTGTGTACTGAGCACCTTTACAGATTTTCCGGGACAGCGACCTCAAAAAAGGAGTGATCCTGGCAAAATCTGGACAGGTGCAACCATCGTGGGGAGGAAAGTGGAGGGGGGCCTGCTTAAGGGAAGGAGTGCTGTCCATTTCCAGGCAGAGAAGTGTTGGTGTGTAAGAGGCGGAAAGTGGGTGTCAGGGAAGCATTGCTTCTTGCAGAAGACTAAACCAATCCCATATATTTTTTACTGTGGCATTATCACTAATATGAATGATTGGCAGCAATCCTAAAAAGTAGTACAAGAGCTATGTGCAAGTGTGGATCATGATGCATTAAGGAAGTCCGTGGTTCTGAAACTATTTGCCATCCATTTCTTGCATGCATTTTTGTATGCATTAAAAGTTGACTCTTCAACCTGAAATTATCTCTCACACACTGGCAGAGAGTAGAAGGGAGTTAAATAGTTAAAAGTAGGGCTACCAAGCAATTTAAAAAATTAATCACACGATTAATTGCACTGTTAAACAATAATAGAATACCATTTAAATATTTTGGATGTTTTCTTCATTTCCAAATGTATTGATTTCAATTACAACACAATACAAAGTATACAGTGCTCACTTTATTTTTGATTACAAGTATTTACACTATAAAAAACAAAACAAAGTTTTTTCAATTCACCTAATACGAGTACTGTAGTGCAATCTCTTTAACATGAAAGTTGAACTTACAAATGTAGAATTATGAAGAAAAGCCTGCATTCAAAAATAAAACAATGTAAAATTTTAGAGCCTGCAAATCCAAATACTTCTTGTTCACCCAATCGCTCTGACAAACACGTTTGTTTACATTTGCAGGAGATAATGCTGCCTGCTTTTTGGTTAGAGTGTCACCTGAAAGTGAGAACAGGTATTTGCATGGCAATGTTGTAGCTGGCATCACAAGATATTTGTGCCAGATGCGCTAAAGATGTCCCTTCATACTTCAATCACCATTCCAGGGGACATACGTCCATGCTGATGATGGGTTTAGGTTAATAATAATCCAAACCAGTGTGAATCGATGCATGTTCATTTTCATTATCTGAGTCAGATGCCACCAGCCAAAGGATGATTTTCTTTTTTGGTGGTTCAGGTTCTGTAGTTTCCACATCGGAGTGTTGCTCTTTTAAGACTTGTGAAAACATGCTGCACACCTCATCCCTCTCAGATTTTGGAAGGCACTTCAGATTCTTAAACCCTGGGTTGAATGCTGTAGGTATCTTTAGAAATCTCACATTGGTACCTTCTTAGTGTTTTGTCAGATCTCCAGTGAATATCTTCTTAAAATGAACAACATGTGCTAGGTCATAATCTGAGAATGCTATAACATGAAATATATGGCAGAATGTGAGTAAAACAGAGCATGGGACATACAATTCTCCCCCAAGGAGTTCAGTCACAAATTTAATTAATATTATTTTTTTAACGAGCATCATCAGCGTGGAAGCATGTCCTCTGGAATGGTGACCGAAGCATGAAGAGGCATACGAATGTTTAGCAAATCACATACCACTTTCTGGTGACATTGTAAATAAGAAGAGGGCAGCATTATCTCCTGTAAATGTAAACAAACTTGTTTGTCTTAGCGATTAGCTGAACAAAAAATAAGACTGAGTGGACTTGTAGGCTCTGAAGTTTTACATTGTTTGGTTTTTCAGTGCAGTTATGTAACAAAAAAAATCTACATTTGAAAGTTGCATTTTCAAGACAAAGAGATTACACTACAGTACTTGTATGAAGTGAGTTGAAAAATACTATTTCTTTTGTTCATTTTTATAGTGCAAATATTTGTAATCAAAAATATAAACTTTGATTTCAGTTACAACACAGAATACAATATATATGAAAATGTATAAACACATCAAATATTTAATTTCAATTAATATTCTATTGATTAACAACGGAATGAAAACTGTGATTAATCGCAATAATTTTTTTGATCACGATTAATTTTTTTAGTTAATCGCGAGAGTTGACTGTGATTAATTGACAGCCCTAGTTAAAAGACAATCTAAAATCATGATTTCATGGTTTTTTAAATATCATTATTTGGGGGGATCTGACTCATGATTTTTGATCTTTTGTAGTTAGCAATACCGAATTAGGTTAATTCAAACACCATAAGGTGTTTCTCTTCCCCATACTTGTGTCTAAAGAGTTAAAAATTGTTGTGCTCCTTTTTCAGGCAGAGTAGGTTGTTTTCTGGCTCTGTCTATTCCACCACAAATCAGAACTCTATCATTCACGTCACGTAGACATTTACAATCTGTACAAGAATGTCAGAAAGAAAGAAATGCCTCCCAAAGGAAAAGCCTGAGGGCCTTGGTGATTTTACACATTTAATTTGACTTTCTCCTCCGCTTTTTTTTTAATCTCAGCTGTCTGGACTCCTCTGTCTGAAGATATCTGACTGTTTAATGCATTAGGTGTCAAATCTAGTTTTGAAACCAAACTGAACATTGTTAACACAACACTGAACTCTCCCCAAGGTTTAGGTTTAGTTTATTTTGTAGTGTAGATAAATCATGGTCTACAAGTCTCCACTTATAATAAAGATTACCATTTTCATATGATTCCTCTCATCTTCTGAACATCACATCTCAAAATTTAAGTTTTGAAATTGAATGAGAGGACATAAGAACACCTTTGCAGGAAGTATAAAAGTATACGTTAGGGATATTAATGAACTTTATTAAAGAGTGGAATGAACATAAACCTTTAGCTCCAAGTCCACTGTTGAAAAATTCTTCCTTCTGTTTCACCTATGTTTTTTTTAATATGGGGACCTAATGAACCCAGGACTTAAGGACATTTCAAAGCCCCGGGCTTTTAATTGTACCTTTGTACCTTCTAGTCAGCCAAGAACTGGTAGCCAATTAAAATACAGTATATTCCAAAGCTTTTACTTGTTTATTCAAATGACAATATTTAAAAGCAAAGAAAATGCAATTAAATTTTTTATCTAAACGTGATAGCATTTAAGTGGGAGAAAAATCTGATTCTGAAGTGGGAACAGCTGCTCTGAATATACTAGGCCTGATTCTTTACCCTAATACAAGGTTCATTGAATTGTAAAGCTGTTGGTAAAGAGTGGAAAATCAAGCCCAGTGTCTTTTTTACAAATATAAAATATTTTGATAGCAGAATGTTATTGAAGTTACTTAGCAAAATGCCTAAATAAATAATAAGAAACAATACATTTCTGTTTTATAACGCATCATGTGTGCAAATATTTCACAGACACAGCAGTTACAATGGTGAATAACAATTCCACAAAGGCACCTTTATTTATCCAGCTGTGTAACTTTGTTTTTTCATTTATATTTGGCCCTTATTTCACCATTTTTAATATCACCCACATAAAGAATGGAAAGTCTTGTTTATGAAGAGAGAAGAGGTAAAGATACAAACCCAAGTATGAACCTGGGACTCTCCCATGCTGAGTACAGCTGAATGACAATGCACAAGTGTGCAGCAGAGAAAATTAGCTGGAATAGGATGGTGAGAGGTTTCTTGGAAATTCTCTGGCCATAGTTTATTCATGCCACGGTCCCAAATCTGTACCCAGCGCAAGTAACTCTGCTGAATTCTGGGAATCGTGTACCGCTTCCAGGTAGCGGGACAGATGGGTTGAGGCCTGTCCAGAACTAAAGGTCACCCCTCAACTAATGAGGGAGGAACACTAAGCCCAGGTCACAATTAAGTACTTGGGACAATGAGAGAGAACACAGGATCAGGAGTGAAGTTAAAGGTTAAAAATGACAGAGCCAGAGTGGGACAACGAGCAGAGAACCCCAGATAGCAACTTCTGCTCCTCAAAGGCATCTAAGAAATCAGTCATCGCCTCCCAGAGGAATTCTGCCTAAAGACATGATCGAACATGGGAATGGAAATAGACCCCACAGTGGCAGAGCAACCCACCTTCTCACCCGCCCACCCACCCACCCACCCACCCCACCCCACCCCCCCGGTCCAGCTTCCTCCTCCTCCTGGAGTGATGAATTTTGGCCAGAGCCAAGAGAAGGTTGACGAGGAGAACCCATGAATTTGTGGGCCCATGGATGAGGTGTGCATAAATGAGGAGGTGTGAGAAACAGTGCCAACGGAACCTCTGTAAGAGTTTCTGGAGGAGCTGGAAGAGGACTTGCAACCTGATGCTCCCTACTTAGCATGTGTGCCAGGAGCAGGTGTTGGGGGAGTTTGTGAGCTGTGCCAAGTAAACGTCTGTGCTCATGGCTTCATGGAAGAGCTGCCACGAGCTAACATCCCTCGGTGGGCTGTGGAACCAGAGTGCAGTACAGGCTTGCCCACTGGGTTTTCTTGTCCTCTTCAGATAGCAGCAAGTCCCACCACTTTGGTGTCAGGGTGGAACAGAAGGGTGAAAAAGTAAATGGTAAGAAGCACAAATGAGTGCAGATGTTCTCTGGGCATGGTTTGGAGGGAGACCAACTGGATGTCGTGCAGCTCAGGTGGCCTGTCGGGGAGTCCCAGGGAGGCTCGCAGGGCAGGGTCCCAATGATGAGTTCTGGAGGGCCAAGGATGAGGGTTGGACAAGGAGCACCTTTCCACAGTACCCACTCAAGGAAAGCAAGAGAAGCTGGAGGCAAGGCTGCCTTCACCTCCTGGAGTACAGGACAGGGGACGTGCAGGTTGGGCAGCTCCAGTCAGAACGGACCACAGTTGCATTGAGATTGCTTTGGCTACAACTTTTAGTCCATGTCGAGGAGCTAATCTGGACACAACTCTTGAAGTTGCAGAGGTCCCCCGTCTTAGGGTGAGCAAAGCCTGCTTGCATGACAGGGGGAGCACCCTGCTCCCTAAGGCTTTGGCCCAAATGGTAGTGAGGTCCAGGTTGAGCACATCCCAGAATGTAAGGTAGAACACCACAGTCAGCCTGTCAATGACCAGAGATTTGTTAGTGGATATCAGATGAGGGACTCCCAAGAACTGTGCCAGAGTGAGAGGTTGTCCTAACTGGTTCCAGTCACCCATGTTGACCATAGGGAGTTCATCTTACAGGATCATGCAGGCCTTGGTGTTGGCTGAATCTGAGAAGAGGCTGGCATAGAAGGCTCTGCCCTTTCCCTCCATCTCCACCAGATCTATAACATAGAGATCTATCCTCCACAAGGAGGTAGGTGATATCCTTTTTGGCACCCCCTTTTTTCACCAGGGCATAGAAGAAGCAGGAGCCACAATCTATCTCCTGAAGGAGCTGAATGTGGGATCGAATAAAGGTGTCTCCAGCCTGATGGTTGTCCAGGGCCCAGTGCCAATCCCACTGCTGATACTCTGCAGAGGGATGGATCTCTGGGGTGAGTAGCCAGAAACCTCTCCAGCTTCAAAACCTCCCACTACAGCTGCTCTGTCATTGTATTCTTCATCTG
This sequence comes from Dermatemys mawii, assembly GCA_007922305.1. Lineage (NCBI taxonomy): Eukaryota > Metazoa > Chordata > Testudines > Dermatemydidae > Dermatemys > Dermatemys mawii. The sequence goes on from ML677342.1 coordinate 11,487,598, forward strand.
GCTGGCTTCCTGGCTGTAGCTGTGTCAGAAGAGCTAATACAGAGTATTTTTCAGCTGCTCTCTGTGCTGAAAAAAGCATTCTTCAGCATTAGGCGCTGTCCAGTATTAATGGTGCTGATTGTCACCATTAGCTGAAATAGGGAAAAGATCGAGATTTGGGTTTATGTAAATTAGTTAAACTGCAGTGGTGACACTGAAACATAATGAGGTGCATATAAATACGTATTCTTTTGGCAATTCTAAAGATTTAAATAGTTATAAGCAGTTACAGTGATGGACAACAAAATGGTGGCTACAAAAATCAGAGATGTGAAAATCAAAATGGCAGTCTTAAAATGGGCTGACCAGTGGCAAGTAGGTAGAGTAGGGTGAAATAAAGGTCACTCCAACACCTAAAGAAAGAGGTCAGTCAGCCACAGGACAGGTCTTCAAACATGTCCAGCTCCAAAGGTGTACATTTTCAATCTTGTCCAGATTCTAAAGGTTTTGAAGCTGATTGGTGGGTCAACTGTATATAAGGAGGAGAGCTGACAGGCTTTAGTCAGTCCATCTCATGTGAGTGGAAGACATCTGTGTGAGAAGAGCTGCAGAATCATCATTGGAAGAGAAGATTAAGAAGAACATTTTAAGGAGCTGAAACACTTGAAGAAGCAGAGCTGATACCAACGGCAGGAGACAGAACAGAAGGACCCAGACAGAGCAGAGGGAAAGATGACCTCGGAGAAAGCAAGCATGGCGATTTTAGTAAAGGACTCCAAATGAAGAATGTATGTCTGAGTTAACAAGGCTGGATGTCTGTGTATGTGTGTGCTCATTGTTTATTATGTTTTAATGTTTTGATTCTTTGCTGTCACATTCTGCATGTAACTGGCCATTGCATGCAGAATGTAACCACTTAGAAGAGTGTTTAATTGTATAATAGCAGAAGTATTGGCTATTTGAATATGCATATGTGCTGATAGAATTTGTATTCTAATATATGACTGTTATTTTAAGAAAGTTTATGATGTATTCTTTTGGTATATGTATTAGATTTATGTATTAGGGAATATTATGTGTTAAATAAAGGATTCTCTGTACCTTGAAGTCCTTAAACCAAGATTTGAGGACTTCAATAGCTCAGATATAGGAGAGAGGTGTATTGCAGGAATGGGTGGGTAAAATTCTGTGGCCTGCGTTGTGCAGGAGGTCAGACTAGATGATCATAATGGTCCCTTCTGACCTTAATGTCTATGAGTCTATGAGTAAAGGTTAGTTTGTTTTAGAAGAAACTGCTCCCTCACAGTTAATCCTTTGAGCAGATGTGAAATCAAGACACGTAAACGTGGTCCAACCAGCAGTGTGAAAACCAAGTGTCCTCTACCCGAACAAAAGTGAAGGTGATAGAACTGTTTGGGTGGTGGTCAAGCTAGACATCCATCAGGGAATGATGATTGACAATTTCCCTGAGGACATCCATGGCCCTCCCTCTCCTTCTCCCATTCCCCAGTCTAGGGTCTGGGATGCAAGCGCTTGTTCTTCCTTCTGGGGCACCCCCTGCCCTTTCCATCTGCCTAGCTACAATATGGCACCATGCTTGAAGCCACCAAAGAAATGGACTGTAGTAACCATTTTAGTGGTCAAAAGTGTTATTTTGAGAAAATGGAAATCTGCAGTTCCTCCCTCATACATAGACTGGTTTAGTGAGCTCTCTATTACTGCGTTAATGAAAAAAATGACTCTAATAGAAACACTTGGAAACACTTGGGAAAAATGAGGATATCTGGTCACACATGAAACTACTGCATACTTTGCAGTTAGTATATATTAGTCCCTGATACTCATAGATTGTTTTTACTTATTTATCTGCTTAGTCCAGAGGTGGGCAAACTGTGGCCTGTGGGCAACATCTGGCCCACAGGACTGTCCTGCCCAGCCCCTGAACCTTTGGCTGGGGAGGCTAGTCCTGCCCCTGGAACCACGTTGCTGGGCAAACAGCACTCTGGGGGGCGAAGCTGTGCTCTCCTGTGGATCAGCGTGCCAGCATGTCTGGCCAGACACGCTGCTCTGAGTGGCGCAGTAAGGGGGCTGGGGCCGGGGGGTTGGATAAGGGGCAGAGAGTCCTGGGGGGCAATCAGCGGACAGGGAACAGGGGGGTTGGATAGGATGTGGGAGTCCAGGGGGCCTGTCAGGGGCCGGGGATATGGATAGGGGTTGGGGAAATCAAGGGACAGAGAGCAGAGGGGGTTGGATAGCGGGTGGGATCCTGGAGGGTGATTAGGGTCGGGGAAGGTCTTGGGAGGGGGCAGTCAGAGGACAAGGAGCGGGGGGTTGGATGGGTTGGGAGTTCTGAGGGGGGCAATCAGGGCAGGAAGTGGGAAGGGGCAGATAGGTGGTGGGGGCCAGGGAGTTTGGGGAGGCACAGCCTTCCCTACCTGGCCCTCCATACAGTTTTTGCAACCCCAATGTGGCCCTCAGGCCAAAAAGTTTGCCTGCCCCGATTAAATCACTTTAACAATTGATGCCCTACATGATCTTTATGGGTTCACATTTTTATTTGTTTGTTTCTTTGTTTTCCCCAGGTTTTACAAATAATGAACACTGAATTTTGTTTATATGGTATTTCCATCTTGTGCATGCATTTTTTGTTTTGATATGTTTATATTTGATATAATTTTTTTTAAAAAAATAAGTACAGGGATTTGGAGTTGTGACAATCAGAGGTCTACTTTCACATAGGCTCGTACTGGATATTATATTGACAACTATATTAAACTTTTAGTTGTACTACATAACCAATTGTTTCAGCATCCACAGTATGGATCCAGTAAGAAAAGCTGATAATTATTGTAGCTGTTAGGTTCATACCATGTCTTTGGTTCAATGATAGGATACAACTCCCAAAGACATTTGGCTTCCAGTCTGTGATTCCTTCTTTATGGTGTTTTCCCAGCATCAGTCGCATTGACTTCTGTAAAATGACAGGAAACTGTATTGAGATCTAACCCACAGATTCAGTTTGGGCTATTCTTGGCAGCTCTGTCTTCTCCCTACATGACTGGGTTAGATCTAACTGTTGCTCAGAATGGCTGCCAACTTCGTACCCCGACAGAACTCTTTACTTATTGATCAGGGGCTTCCAGCTTCTAACCTAAGTGGTATGTGTGTTCATGGATGAATGTCTGTCCTTAAGGAAGCTTTCCACACCAGCTTCAAAACAGCTACTGATCATGGTTAACAATTTCCTGTGCTCCCTCTAGTGTGCTGAAATAGCAAATACTTGACTGAAGTCCTTCCAGGCTCTGTCCTGCCACCTTGCCTGGGAATGTTTCCATATCAGCTCGGAATAAGTAGAAACAGCAGCTGTAATTACAGCATAAGGTTTTTGACTGAATGCCAGAAAAAAAGAAAAGGGGTTTACATTACTATACCATAATTGGCCTTACCTGGTGACCTTTCCCGGGAAATTAAGAGGACCCCTATGCAATGGGAAACGTTCTGTTTCCTCTCTTTGGGGCAGGAAGTGTGTATGTGTGTGTGTAGAACATATAGCAAGTACAGTGCAAATAAAAGTAGTGAACAAACATTGTAGGAAACATGAATATGTATGTGTTGTGTTTTTAAATGTACTCTTTCTTCACCGTTGTACTATTTCTCTCTCCTCTGGTTGTATCAGCATTTACACTGAAAGCAGCATTCAAATACACATGCGTGGGGCCACTTAGCAACTTTCTTACTGCCTTTGAAGCTAGCCAGCAATGATTTTGTGACATAATGGTAAATAGGCTAGCTGATGTCCTCTTGTGAACTTGCAGGAGTGTGGATGAATGTAGCCTGTGTGATGACATGCCACATTCTGCTGTGCAGTGTATTGATCTTGTATGGAGCTTGCCAGAGTTTCTCATTTTTAAAAAGCACAAGGATTTTTCCAGTCTGATAGAATCCAGAGTAATTTTCCAGGTCAGTTCTGACGTTGCCACAGGCCAGGCTCTTAAACGGAGATCAAGAACTGGGGGACACAGTCATCTGAATAATCTTTCATTTAGAAATTATAACACTGCCTGTTGGCACTGTTGTGAATAAATAATTAAAAAGCTTATTTAGCCTGGAGTTTTGTAATTTGGGCTTGCCAGCAGCTGTAGGTGGACTCACACCATTAAAGAGTAATTATTATTTTTGGTACATCTTTCTTGAGACTGATATTGTGCCAGTGTATTCCATTGGCTCTGTGTGTGTGGGAGTGGGGCTAGGGATCATAGAAAGTACAAGGCACTTGCTACTACTGTCAACAAAAGGAATTCTACTTTCAGTTCAAGTGGTAGAGTTCTGTGTTTTTGGAGATGAAAGGTCACAGTTCTAATTAGGGTTGTCAATTAATTGCAGTGAACTCACTCAATTGATTCGAAAATTAATCATGATTAATCACAGGTCTAATCACACTGTTAATAGAATGCCAACTAAAATTTATTAAATATTTTGGATGTTTTTCTACGTTTTTGAATATATTTATTTGAATTACAATCCAGAATACAAAGTATACATTGCTTACTTGATATTACTATATTATAAATATTTGCACTGTAAAAATAAAAAAACAGTATTTTTAATTCATTTCATACAGTACAATAATGCAATCTTTTTATCATGAAAGTACAACTTACAAGTGTAGATTTCTTTTTGTTACATAATTGCACTCAAAACCCAAACAGTAAAACTTTAGAGCCTACAAGTCCATTCGGTCCTATTTCTTGTTCAGTCAATCATTAGACAAACAAGTTTGTTTACATTTAAGGGAGATAAAGCTGCCGGCTTCTTATTTACGTTAGCTAAAAGTGAGAATTGGCGTTTGCATGGCAGTTTTGTAGCCAGCATTGCAAGGTATTTATATGCAAGATATGCTAAACACTCATATGCCCCTTCATGCTTTGGCCACCATTCCAGAGGACATGCTTCCATGCTGATGCCACTCGTTAAAAAAATGTGTGAATTATTTTGTAATTGAACTCCTTGGGGGAGAATAGTATGTCTCCTGCTCTGTTTTACCTGCATTCTGTCATATATTTCATGTTATAACAGTCTTGGATGATGACCCAGCACACGTTCATTTTAAGAACACTTTCACACCAGGTTTGACCAAATGCAAAGATGGTACCAATATGAGATTTCTAAAGATAATTACAACACTCGACCCAAGGTTTATGAATCTGAAGTGCCTTCCAAAATCTGAGAGGGGGCTAAGGGAAGCATGCCTTCAGAAGTCTTAAAAGAACAACACTTCAATGCAGAAACTACAGAACCCGAACCACCAAAAAATAAAATCAACCTTCTGCAGGTAGCATCTGACTCAAATGATGAAAATGAACATGCATCGATCTGCACTGCTTTGGATCGTTATCGAGCAGAACTGTCATCAGCATTGATGCATGTCCTATGGAATGGTGGTTAAAGCATGAAGGGATATATCAGTGGTTCTCAAAGTGGCGGGGGGGGTTGCGGGCCAATTCCGGGGGTGGGGGGTTGTGAACTCCCTGTGCCACTGAAGTGCTGCCGAAGTGATTGTTTCTGCTTTCGGTGGCATTTTGGTGGACATACTGTGCGCTTCAGAGTGCCCTCCAAAAAGCCGCCAAAGTGATTGGGCCCAGGGTTGAAGGGCCCTAGAGCTCAGACTGGAGCCTGACTCTGAACATCTACCCCACATTTAAACAGCCCCTTAGCCCGAGTCAGCTGGCAAAGGCCAGCTGTAAGTTTTTAGTTGCAGTGTAGACATACCCTTAGATGCTAGCTAGGAGTGGGCTCACAGGAATGCTTCAACAGAATCACAAACATTGTCTCCCCCATTTGGAATATGGAGTGTGTAGTGTCTGGGCCGAAGACCAGATGAGTATCTAGGCCAGAGATGACTAACATTTCCTCTTTGGCTTTCTAGGATTGGCAGCCATATAGCCTTATTACTGCTGTATGCTCATCTCTGACTAGCCTCTAAGCAGATTTGACTGGCTGCTGCTAGACTCAGCAGATAGTTTTTGTGCAGTTAGGAGAGCACTTCTTGAAAAATGTAGTTTCCTATCCTATTTATACTTTAATAACCGCTTGGAATCTCTGCTTGTCTTTAGATCCTTGCTCTGATATTTAGGACACCAGTCTGAGAATAGCAAAAAATTATATCATATGGTTAAAGAAGTGGATTCAATGTTATAAGTATATTTTAATGACCCCATTATTAAGATTTGAAAATCTTCTGCTGAGCGTTGTCAGTAACCTGATTTCATTTTTAAGGGGTTGTTGCAATGTTAATAATCACACTGAGAATTGACACAAGAGAAGTATTTAGAACATATAAAGACAAAGATCCGTTTAATGTTAGCTTCATACTGTGTGTTAAGCCAGTGTCTGCCCTTTCTCCAATCTATGTGTTATGCCGAGTGAGCATTTAGGATGTTTAGCTGTTGTGCTCTGTATCTCCATTCACCAATGTAAGAGCAGAGTGTTTAGATTCAAAGACCAAGTGATTACACTTTCCATGAAAAGATAAATAACTAGCTGTTAAACAAGGAATATCTTTAAATTCATATCACCTGCTATTTACAAGAGGCAAATATTCATAAAGTGCATAAAAATACAGGAATATGTTTATTATTATCACAAGTAATGTTTGATTCTGTCAAAAAAAACCCTATAGCTGAAAACATAGGTAAATATACAGATTATGAGGAAAACATGCCATCACTTACTATCAAACCATGTGAAGATCCAAAGGAAGAATAGACTCATCACAGACTTTTATGTTGATATCCTCTTTCTGCCAAAAGAGATTGAAGTTTGATCAGTGTGTTGTTTAAGTGTATCATTACTGAATTACTATAAATGGTATAATTATGGTAGCTCAAGAAAATGCCAGTTACTTTTTCTTAAGTGTGTATATCTTAGCCAATTCCTCCCACCCATCCCAAATTTTCCAGTTTGCTTTATGTATTTGGTCCCCTTTTACTAATAAATACAGAATAATAATGTTTGTTTTATGTGGAATATTTAATCCGTAGATCACAAAATGCTTTACAAAAATAGATAAATTTTATTAACCTATGTGGCAGATTAGGTAACTGAGTCATAGGGCAGTTATGTAAATAACCCAAGGTCACACTGAAACTCAGAACAAGAGCCAGGACTAGGACCCTAGTATGAAATCCTGGCCCATTGAAAAGTGTAGTAGTCTTGCTGTTGACTTCAGTGCAGTCAACATGCAACCCATTCTCACTCCACTAGACCCCAGTTGCAGAAATCCGTTACATACCTTCACCTCTGCTTGTGGAGACTTTGGGTCAGATTCTCAGCTCATGTAAATTATACACTGACTTACAAAATCAGAGAATCTGGCTTTTTTTGTTTACACTGTAAGTAGCTGAGCTTCCTGTCTACAATAAGTTTATTCCCAAAGTTGGTATTTTCCCCAAATGGTACTTTGTTGTACCAAGATGTTACATTTCCATGTTTGATGAGTGAAGTGTGTGATGCTACCAGGGGCTGCACAAGGTTATGAGGCCCCTCACTACCACCGGCTCATAGTGTTAGGAAGCCTTTTCTGTATCTGAGGGTCAGCTCCTAACCCCATCTGCAACTGCCAACACAAGTACTGCCCTCTAGGCCTCACAGGCCCTTCTTTCGTTCTGCAGGTTGGCGATAGGCACACTCCAGCCCTCTGAGCAGCTCCCTGGAGTGTCCAATCTCTGTTCCGTTGGACACTTGTAATATTCATAGATACGCTGCTCCCAAACGAAAAAAACCAGCTTACTAGTTCCACCTCAGATCATCACTCCACTTAACACTGATTTGTTTATGGTGAAATCAGATATGTTTATTTAACAAAAGATAGAGATTCAAGTACTGTATTAGCAAGGAGAAATATTAGAAACAAATGGTTACAATCAAAATAAAATCATAAAATGGATGCTAGAGCCTAGAAGCAATTAATAAACAAGATACTCTCATATAGAGTATTGCTCACCCAAAGTCCTTGCAGCACTTTGCAGCCAGCTAGCTCTGACCCTTCTTTCATGAGACATGCATGCTTTCGGTTTGCTGCTCAAGTGAAAGATCCACTGTGTCTCTGCACTTCAGTACATACCAGACCAACCCTTTGTCTTTGTTCCTAAAGAGGACATCCCCAATCATCTGTTTCATCCTGCAGATTTCCTCTTGTAGGTTTCACAATCAGTTAGTTCACAGGATGGGTCAGCATACAAATAAGCATATAGTATGAGGCATACAATACACAAATGGCCAGACAGGGAGATAAGTGTCAGTTACCTCTTGGAGCATTTCCAACTTATGTCACCTCCTGGTGACCTGCCTTAACTCTAGGACCTGGAGAGCATCATTTTCAATATGTCAGAGGAGTAGCTGTATTAGTCTGGAATTGCAGAAGTGACAAAGAGTCCTGTGGCACCTTAAAGAAAACATAGGTAAATGTAAGGTGCCACAGGACTCTTTGTCACTCTGCATTTTCAATATAGTTACATAACTCCTTGCGTATTATCCATCTGTACATTTCACAGTGATCATCATCTGTGGGCTTCTGGCTCTAAGTAGAGACCTTACATGCTACCCTTCCATGAACTATTATGCAAATATCTAACCCCAGGGTTCTCTGTAAAACTTTATGCAGACCCTGTACCCTCTGCTAGTTCCCTGAATCACAAACTGGAATTTCACTTTGGCCCCTATTTAATAAAGAGCATGGAAAGAATCCATAAAAGTTGATCAGATTTGACCTAAATACTTTTGACATGTTCGATACATATGTTCCCTTACTGCTAAGCAGTTAGTTGCTGTAATCATGAATCAAATATATAGTTTAATTCAGAGATGCTAATGTATGAGTATTTGATAAAGGAAATAAAATATCCCAGGTGTGGGAACTTTAGGAACAGAAATGACAAGGAAAGAGAATTTACAGGATTAAACAGTAAAATGTGAAAAGGAAAAAAAAGGCTGATCATTGTTCTGCAGTTGAGAGCATTTTCAGTCAATCCCATCCACCCTATTACTGATATTTTTTGAGAGTCCAGCCCTCTTTCACACACATCCAGACCTCTGAACATTATTTACTTTAGGGACACACCCTAGATCAGTTAGGTCCTGATCCAAGGCTATATTGAAAAATCAGCAAGAGTCAAAGGCTTCAGTTCAGGTCCTTTTTTTCCCTCTCGCTGGTTTTCCTCCCTTTCTCACCAGTTCAGTTATTAAGTTAGGGCCCTATTGTCTCTTATTGAAAAGAACTGCAAAGGTGGCAGCAACCACAATCTGGTTCCAAACCATTACACAAAGGAAGCAAAAAATCTGTGTAAAGAAATGATGACTGAAAATGCTATTTCCGCATATACAAGGAAAGCAGTGTGTGCACCACTGGAGAATAATCGCAATAAACAGCTTTTGGAGCCAATTAAATGATGAAGTAAATATCAGCTATTAGCTGTTTATTAGTGTGCAAACACCAGCACTGGAGATATAATGTATTTATTTAATTTCCTTAATGTTACTAATTGTGTTGGGTTCGTTTGGTATTAATATAGATGTACGTACTTTGGTAGGGTTTTTTCTGTTTAATGCAGCATTAATTTAACAGGACCATATTTGACGGTATTACTCAGCTGTGCCTGAAGTCAGACATAGCATCAAGTAAGGAAAACATAATTTAGTGTTCAGAAAATAAACAAGTGATCAAAATGGTGAGTTTTGATATGAAACAAGACTATGCATATAAATGATTGTGTGGTCAATTAAAAGCTCTGGGGAATTTTTTTTCTGCTTGAGATAGAGTTAATCTTGGAACATTACACAGAAGTGCTTTGTGCTGGTCAATCAAATACACTGTTCATAATCATTCCGATTCTGAGTACTGGCAGAGAAGAGCATCTCAAATTGCAAAGTCACACCAATTTGCTAGCATGACAGGGTCAATTCAGAGCCAGGTGACTAGTGCACTGTAAGTAGCATCAAAATCTCAGAGTAAAAAAATTCTGAGGCCCCCTCAGTAGCAAAGGGAAGAGAAACCAGGAATTAGGGGTATTAGGAAGGCTTAACTAGGTGTGTTTTATCTCAGGCTTGCCAGTTAGGATTTTCTCTAATGCCAGAAGGAACTGTTGGATCAAAGGAGGAGATCGCATAAAAATTGTATGTTCAGTGATAGTAACTAGGGAATCCATCATTGACTTCACATCATTATCTGGGATTAACTGGGTTTTGATAAACCTAGTGCTGTATATGCTACATGTTGGTAACAATATCTTTTCAAAAATGTTGTTTACCTGGGAGGCGAGATAATTGGACATAACTGATTCTTACAGCACTGTATGTATGCTACTTTGAATAATGATAGGGATTATTTGTAAGTATTAGGGAACTGTTGCACTAGTCTTAGACAGCCTGTGAGTGGTTGTTAATTTGGCTTAGTCAAGCAATAGTGGTATAATGGTGTGTGGTACCATTTGTTGCAATAATCACAAGCCGTGTCCAGTTTGTGCATACTCGCAGCATGATTGCAGCTACCCAATAAGGATAAACCAAATGAATAATTAAGGGTCTAAACATCTGGCTGTGGCATGGGTGTTTTGTAAGGCTTCTCTCATCTCAGATGTACTTATTAAAATGATAACATTCATAAAGCACAAATGATGAAGCTCATATACTGCAAAGTCATTGGTTTATTGTATTCCTTATTTTACTGCCTTATCAGAGAATACAGCTGTGAGGAGGCAAGTCCCTTTCCTAGTGAGCAATCTATTACTTGTGATATCCTTCTGCAGTTACCCTGCTTCCCACTCTGCAGTTAAGAGTTTATCTGTTTTTGATCTGACTGGAAGAAGGAGTAAATTGGTTATTCTTTTGTTATTAAAATGGCTTTTATTTTAAATAATCCCAGGTCCAGAGTACCCATAAATCGCATTCTGGAAACACACAGACCATCATTAATTAAAGGAAAGGCATATGGGATTAGCACACCTGTTGTTTTTGTATATTATAATGTAGATATCTTCTGGTGTGTGGGAAGAGCTAACTGTATGCAGAATTTGAAGGCACGGAAAAATATTTTGGTTTCATAATCAACAAATACACAGATAGCTTGTGCATATCCACAGACCCAGTGCTAGATCACTTGATTTACTAAGACTCCTCTATATATTGCCGATGCAGATCCAGATCCAGTGAGGACAAACATGGAGGTGGTGTAGCCATTCTTTTCCCTAGAGAGTTCAAATCTGGGAAAAGCTCAGTTGTCACAAATCTCTGTGTCTCACTTAATCTGTGAAGCCAGAGACAAATCAAACACGAGCATTTTGCCAGTCTGTAGATTTCTGGACATTAAAGTCTTCCCAGATGATTTGATCAAGATGCTGTTTGACACGATAATGAAGTTTACAGAATTAATTGTATTGGGGGTCTTCAACATTTGATGACTCCTCTGATATGGCATCATACCAACTTTTCCATCTTTGTTTTCTCAAAAGTAATCTATAGAACCACTTTTATTATTTATTATTATTTGGTGTATGTAATCTGATCGAACCAAGCTGCAGCATTCTGATCAGTGGTGCTCAAGGAACAAAGACCTCCAGGAAGATGAGTCATTTTTGAGTCCTCAGCAACTTGTGCCATGGTTTGTGGCTGCCCACACTGACATAGTGGGCTGTCTCTAAAACACCACCAAAATTCTGCTGGAGCACAAATTCCATGTCCGGGACAAAACCAGCTCTATTGCTTTCATGGTAAATCATACCTGGGTTTACACAAAGCGAGGTCTGAGACAAAATAATTATTTGTCGCTTTCTCTGTGAACCATGAAGCTTGCCACATGTCTTTACTGTAAATTCCCCACCTCGTAAACTTATCCATAACCGGTGCTGCAAGAACAGAAATCATATATGGTGGATTAGATGTGGCAGGTCACGCAATTTTGTCACAAGTTTTGCTACATTTTTCTCTCTGGAAACACTGGGGGTGGAGCAATGGTGCTGGAAACCCATAACCAGAGTACAGGAATAGATGTAAATGTACAGAAAATAATATGCATGGTGCAATTAAGCTGTATGTCGATCATCTTTGTGTGAGATGAGCAAGCCCATTTTGGAGTGCAATACCTCACTGCTGAATAACAGAATTCCAAGGCTGAAGTGTGTAACATTTGGGCATTGCCCTCCCGTGTCGTTCTGGCCAGTTTCTGAGCAGGTTGCTGCATGTTTTGACCTTAGTCGCTGTTTTCGTAAGATGGTCACAATGTGTGAAAATTCTATCCAATGTGATGTCTAGATAGACCATAAATCATACTTTATTTGCTGATCACTGAGAACTATATTCAGCTCTCTGCCGATTTGCGCATAATGTAAGCAGAAGACACCTAACAGTCTTTCTTGAACTTGGTATCACACGCCACCAATGACAATAATCAGTCACAGATGCCATATCTGCATTCAGAATGCTCTCGAGTGTGACTGAGTGCTGAGGCATATGTCACCTGCATAAACAAACTTGCAAGACCCAATATATGGTAGATCATTTCAGTGTAAGTTGAATAATGTTGGAGATAATACTGATCTCTGTGGGAGGCCATTCTTCTGGTGCCTCCATGTATTTGTTCTATCACCAATATGCATGTGGAAATAGCAATTTCTCAGAAATGGAGCCATTGTGCATACTAACCAACTTGGCATAGTTCTAGACAATTTCATGAAAAGGCCCATGTGCTGAACTTCATTGTATGCTGCGGTTAGGCCAAGGAAAACTGAACCAGTCTTCAGCTTATGTTAGAATCCAATTTAGATGAAAGTTATAAGTATCAGCACTTCATCACATGTACTGCGACCACAGAGAAAACGAGCTTGATCTGATGACAGCATGCCTTCCACAAGTGGTGAAATTCTTTGTGAAATCAGACACTCAAACACATTAAAGCAGACATTTAGACGTGAAATCTATTTGTAGTTCAAAGGCAAGTGTAAATCTTTTACAGGTTTCATCAAGGCAATGGCCTTCGCTTGGTGCCAGATTCTACACAGTCTAGATTCCTAGAGAATTCTGTTGAAAAACCAAATGAGCCATTCCCGAGCATGAATTCATGAAACATCCCCAGATGTTTCATGAATTCAGGTGCACTTTGATCATATCCAGGAACTGTGCATGTTTTTAAATCATTCAGCACTTTATCCAGTTCCAGGCTAGTGAATGGCTCCACCTTACTATCAGCTGAATTGCTCCTTAGGAAACACTGCCACTCATCATGTACCTGTCATCTGGCAACTCTGTTAACAGGAGCTTCAGTGAGCTTCAATAGATGACTGGCAATCTGATTTGGAGTGACTGCCAGCCTGCTTTGTGCACAAAGACACTGAACCACACCTAGTCGATTTATTAAGCTCCAGCTCTTCCTGCTTGATGGGATAAAGTCAAGCACCACTGTCGCTTCCCCTCATTGAGCTCGGCAAATGGCATCCAATGATTCTATAAGATGGTCTACAATTTCCAGATCGCACAACTGCTCATACTGCCTCAGCAAGTCTTCACATTCCTCATTCAAATACGGAATGTACACTGGTAAGGAGCCACATGGAATTGTTGCACTTGCAGCTTTAAAAATGACACAACAAAAATAACAATTTGCATCTTCCGTGGAGATCATGTTTAATTGGATGGTTACAATGCTCTGTTCTAAGTACTCTGTAAAGAATCCCAGTCTGCCTTCTAGAAATTCTATTCAGGCTTTGGTACCCTTCTTATAATTGGAAGATGCATTCCTATCTGAATCAACGATGGGTGATGTTGGCTATGTAGAAAATCATTAAGTACAGTACGTGCCACTGGTTGTGGGTAATTGCAAAATGACATGATCCAGCACAGGTTTGGGCATTAGTCCTATTCCAGCATGCTGAATGGAAGGTACCATGGTGCTTAGTGTTATGGACCAGTGCGATATCATTACTTGTTGCCCACGCCAACAGTTTTCACTGTTGCAGTCACATGACCCCACTCGCTATGATGACTATTAAAGTCACCAACATAGGTTGTCAGATGCATAAGTCTTGGGGGAAATTGTGGACCCCATGTTTCATGTGGTGGCTTATATACATTTGTGATTTGAAATCCACCAACTTCATGTCACAAAAGGGTGAAAATTCAGTAAGGACAGCATTCGATATATCACTACGGATATATGTGGTTCAACCATTTTTCACTTAAAGGTTAAAGGCTATTAGCCTTCGTGCTTCCGAATGTAAAGCCAACCACTAGCAGGGGCTAAGAAGAAATTCCTTCCATATACATGATATTGCATAATTATAGGCTCTGTTTTACACCTTCCTCTAAAACATCTGGTATTGATTCGTTATGACAATAACTATGTTCCTGTTTTGGGGCATAAGACATAAGAAAGGCCGTACTGGGTCAGACCAAAGGTCCATCTAGCCTAGTATCCTGTCTACCGACAGTGGCCAATGCCAGGTGCCCTGAAGTGAGTGACCCTAACAAGTAAAGATCAAGTGATCTCTCTCCTGCCATCCATCACCTTCCTCTGACAAACAGAGGCTAGGGACACCATTCCTTACCCAGCCTGGCTAATAGCCATTAATGGACTTAACCTCCATGAATTTATCCAGTTCTCTTTTAAACCCTGTTGTAGTCCTAGCCTTCACAGCCTCCTCAGGCAAGGAGTTCCACAGGTTGACTGTGCGCTGTGTGAAGAACTACTTCCTTTTATTTGTTTTAAACCTGCTGCCCACTAATTTCAATGGGTGGTCCCTAGTTCTTCTATTATGGGAACAAGTAAATAACTTTTCCTTATTCACTTTCTCCACGCCACTCATAATTTTATATACCTCTATCATATCCCCCCTTAGTCTCCTCTTTTCCAAGCTAAAAAGTCCTAGCCTCTTTAATCTCTCCTCATATGGGACCCGTTCCAATCCCCTAATCATTTTAGTTGCCCTTCTCTGAACCTTTTCTAATGCCAGTATATCCTTTCTGAGATGAGGAGACCACATTTGTACACAGTATTCAAGATGTGGGCGCACCATGGATTTGCATAAAGGCAATAAGATACTCTCGGTCTTATTTTCTATCCCTTTTTTAATGGGATAACATTAAACTAACATCCTGTTTGCTTTTTTGACTGCCACTGCACACTGCATGGATGTCTTCAGAGAACTATCCACGATGACTCCAAGATCTTTTTCCTGATTAGTTGTAGCTAAATTAGTCCCCATCATATTGTACCTATAGTTGGGGTTATTTTTTCCAAAGTGCATTACTTTACATTCATCCACATTAAATTTCATTTGCCATTTTGTTGCCCAATCACTTAGTTTTGTGAGATCTTTTTGAAGTTCTTCACAGTCTGCTTGGGTCTTAACTATTTTGAGCAGTTTAGTATCATCTGCAAACTTTGCCACCTACTGTTTACCCCTTCCTCCAAATCATTGATGAATAAGTTGAATAGGATTGGTCCTAGGACTGACCCTTGGGGAACACCACTAATTACCCCTCTCCATTCTGAAAATTTACCATTTATTCCTACCCTTTGTTCCCTGTCTTTTAACCAGTTCTCAGTCCATGAAAGGATCTTCCCTCTTATCCCATGGCAACTTAATTTACCTAAGAGCTTTTGGCGAGGGACCTTGTCAAAGGCTTTCTGGAAATCTAAGTACACTATGTCCACTGTATCTCCCTTGTGCACATGTTTGTTGACTCCTTCAAAGAACTCTAATAGATTAGTAAGACATGATTTCCCTTTACAGAAACCATGCTGACTTTTGCCCAACAATTTATGTTCTTCTATGTGCCTGACCATTTTATTCTTTACTATTGTTTCAACTAATTTGCCCGGTACGGACGTTAGACTTACTGGTCTGTAATTGCCGGGATCACCTCTAGAGCCCTTTTAAATATTGACGTTACATTAGCTATCTTCCAGTCATTGGGTACAGAAGCCGATTTAAAGGACAGGTTACAAACCCTAGTTAATAATTCCACAATTTCACATTTGAGTTCTTTCAGAACTCTTGGGTGAATGCCATCTGGTCCTGGTGACTTGTTACAGTTAAGTTTATCAATTAGTTCCAAAACCTCCTCTAGTGACGCTTCAATCTGTGACAATTCCTGAGATTTGTCACCTACAAAAGACGGCTCAGGTTTGGGAATCTCCCTAATGTCCTCAGCCGTGAAGACCAAAGCAAAGAATTCATTTAGTTTCTCCGCAATCACTTTATCATCTTTAAGTGCTCCTTTTGTATTTCTATCATCCAGGGGCCCCACTGGTTGTTTAGCAGGCTTCCTGCTTCTGACGTATTTAAAAAACATTTTGTTATTACCTTTTGAGTTTCTGGCTAGCTGTTCTTCAAATTCCATTTTGGCTTTTCTTATTACATTTTTACACTTAATTTGGCATGAAGGATGGCTCTAGACCTACCATACATCCTTGTCTTGTGGCTACAGTCAGCTGAGCCAATTCTTTTCTCAGTCCCTAGCCTCAGTCAAGATCAGCCTGTGGTAGGGTTCCTTTGTTGTGGAACTCCTTTGTGAGTCCTTTGCTGGATGCCCTTAGAGCACACTGTGAGTCCCATTTACTTAATTTCAGTTGGCTTGTGATTATTCTCCCTTCTCTTGATTTTGCATCTGCCCCTCCACCAATTCCCCCATTTGTTTCTTCCGATTCCTATAATAAGTTAGGACTTGATCCTCTTCGGGATGGCGTGAGTATTGGTCTCTTTTATTTCTGCCAGACCCCGTAGTATTTTTTGTTTGTACTGGGCACCATTTTAGCTTGGTGTTTATGTGTTTAGTTGGCTTTTCTTTAGATGTACAGTGCTTGGCTGCATCACAATAACAATTCTGTAAATGGATTACATGTATCAATAAAGTGTGTTAAGCCACTAGCAGAAGGATGGAATACTATAGTTATAGAATTCTATTTACCTGAACTTGATCCAGGCCAGTCTGTTTCTAATCATGGTTCCTTTTACCTGATTTCTAAAAGATCTAAACAGCTTTGCAAGATAGATCTACTTGCTCTCTCAATTTCCCATCTACACTGATCAACTGAACATGATCTTTCTTTTGCTTAGGTTCATTTTTAGTCTTATTTTCCTGACTTTCATGGTTGAGCTCCTGTCATAACCATAAAGTAGCCTAGAATTCCTCTTACATGTAAGGGGTTAAGAAGCTAACAGAACCTGGTTGGCACCTGACCCAATCGACCAGTGGGGACCAAAGATGCTTTCAAATCTGAAGGCGGGATGGCTTTGTTCTGTTTGCCTTTATTTGTGGCTCGTTCGCTTTGGGGATTTCAAAGGAGCCAGACTGCTTTTCTTCTCTCCATCTAGTTCTATATCAGTCTCTGAACATCACAAATAGTAAGTAATAGCCAGGCAAGGTGTGTTAGCTTATATTTGTTTCTCACTTGTGAATTTCTCATGTTTTAGGGAGATATCCCTGTGTTTTCTCTGTTACTTTGAAAATAAGCAGATGGGATTCCTCTGTGGATTTTTCTTTTAATCTTTTGTGACTCTGCAAAGTGCTTCCACACTGATTTTTATAGAGGTAAATTGTTTTTTCTTTTTTCTTTATTTAAAATTATTCTTTTAAGAATCTGACTGATTTTTTCCATTGTATAGATCCAGGGGTTTTGGATCGGGCTCACCTTTAAGGACTGGTGAGGGGTTTATTCTCAAGCCTTTCCCAGGACAGGGGGTATAGACTTGGGGGGGATTTGGGGAGAATAGGGCTCCAGGTGGCCTTTTCCTTAATTCTTTGTTTACACTTGGTGGTGGCAGCCTATCTACCAGACACAGGAGAAACTTGTGTCTTGGGGAAGTTGTCAGTATTTTCTGAGAATGCAGTGGTTTTGCCTGTGAATCTGATGTGGTTTTCACCTACTTTCCATTTATGTGACGTCTCTATTTTGGTCCATACTGAGTATCTACAGCTGTTTTGTAGACATGCCTGAAAGCAGTTGAAAGAGGTGGTATGTTTTTGTTTTGCTCTTCTTTCTGTTGCTAAACTAGAAGTCTTTCTAGGTAAGTATCTGGTATTCTTCACTTTTTTATTTAGCATGGGAAAGAAGTCTGTTTGGAAAAAAAAATTCTGAAAACCATCTTCTCTTTAATGGTTTGAATCCAGTGCTACAGTGAATCAGTTACAGTATTTGGTAAAGAGGCATTAGGTTAAATAAATTCCTTAAGGGCCAGATGGATCTCTGGTGCAGCTCCATTGAGCTGACTATAATTGATTCACTGAGCTTCAAGGAATTACTCAAGGGATGAATTTGGCCCTTTGTCTGCATTCTCATGTTTTAGTGCTATATCAGTTCTCTGTTCCTCAGGCCTTGCATCCTTCGTGCTGGTAATAAGTGACTTTTCCACTTACTGCTCTGTTCATTTTCTTCACTGCTTGCTTGTTTTTCGTTTAACTCTTTTTATAGCTCTAGAAGTACACTGTATGTCCTGAAAATGGCATTCTCTTGCTGGTGGAAGTAAGATTTGAACTGTAGAGCCCTTTACATTTAAATCATTCCCTTTCTGAATTAGACAGAGCTGTGAGGCACATAGGTTTATTTGTAGTGGTGGCCTCAGGCTTCAGAGCCTAGACTCTCCCTGGCTT
Source organism: Dermatemys mawii (assembly GCA_007922305.1). Classification (NCBI taxonomy): domain Eukaryota; kingdom Metazoa; phylum Chordata; order Testudines; family Dermatemydidae; genus Dermatemys; species Dermatemys mawii. Next base: position 11,506,216 of record ML677342.1, read on the forward strand.
ATGGAGGCCAGGACTATGCTACCTGCTGGATTGGTGGGTAGAGATCAGTCGTTCGGGGATCGATTTATCACATCTCATCTAGACACACAGGCGGAGTTGACGGGGTTAACAAATGGAAAATATTTAAAGTATTATTGTATTATAATGTGGTTTAAAATTCACATTCTTGTCTCTTTTGGTGTAATAATAATGTGCAGCCCCTAGACAAAGCTTTATTATCCCAAATCATGCTCCCATTGGAGTCAGCGGCAAAATTCAGTCTTACTCTATTGGGAGCTAGAGCAGGTCCTTAATTAATAAGATGGTTTTGCGCTATGTAATGCAGAAACATTAACAATATTTTACGTTACCAAGTATCTCCATACTTTTAAAAAACAGGGTTTTGAAGCCCTAATTCACTTTCAAAAAATAAAACAATTTCCTTGATGATGATGTTCTCTAGCTGTGTAGAAGTACTAACTAACATCAGGTCTTTCTCTTTTATCTACAGGGTCCACAGCTCCACTAACCAACAGGCCCTCAATCTGTATAAGGTATATAGGTAGAACCAGATCTGTGAGTCACTGATAGGAGAGGGTAAAGAGCCTGCTAGTTTTTATTTCTGCGTTCATAGCTGCCAGAAGTTTTACCTGACCTCCTCCTGCAGAGTAAAAACATTATTTAAAATAATAATAATATTAATTGCTATAAATATGACCCCGGGGTGGGGGGCATAAGCAGGTTTCCAAGAGTCCACCAAAATAAACCAGAGAGGGGCTGGTGTAGACTTGCTGGGGCCCAGGGCAGAAAGCCAAAGCCTGAGGCTCACCACCCAGGGCTGACGCCGAAGCCTGAGCAACTTAGTTTCGTGGGGCCCCCTGTGGCATGGGGCACTGGGCAGTTGCCATGTTTGCTACCCCCTAAAACCGGCCCTGGCTTTTAATATACTTGATATGCAGAAAAACAGTTGTTGTGGCACAGGGGGTCCATGGAATTTTTATAGCTTGTTGGGGGATTCTCAGAAAGAAAAAGCTTGAGGGACCGCTGCCCTATAGTTGTGTTTCTGGTTCTCCCTCATGTTGGGAGTTTAAGGATGCAGTTCTTCTCTACTGCTGAGAAACCATTAGTAACTTAAAGAGAAAATTTTCCGAAAGTGGAAATACATTTTCATATTGCCCTGGAATGAATTGCTTAAATGCCACAGTTTCCAAATGTAAAATCTTCATGTATCATGCAACGTATGTACAGGACTTTAGAGTCAAGGTTGAAACGACTTTTGTTCAAGACTTTTTCTGTTGTAACCTGGAAAAACAGAATTTCTTGATCCTCTCTAGGTGCATTTTTTTCTAAAATAAAACTGTTTAATTTGAGCTTAATTTGTACTATGATGGTGGAGAAATGCACATGCATGAATGAATGGCCATAGGTTTGTGGTCATTTAAAATCATGAACAGGAAAAAAAGATAAAGCCTCAAATTACTAGCTAATTAAAAGCTTAAGTACAGTAGCACTTGTACAACAGATATTGTAGAGACAATTTATTTTTCACTCTTAGGTCACCAGGTTTTAGTCCACTTGACCTGCTGCTGTATCATAGAAAAATAACATCTTTGCTCAACAGCATTAGCTGTAAACTAACTTCTCTGAAATAAATTGTTCCAGTGATGCTAATGCCAACCTTAGTTTTAGTAATCTAAAAAAGTAGGCAACATTGGTAAAGAAAATATTTTGACGTTATTTATTATGAAGGTACAGCTGCCCTTTTATTATGGTAGTGAGAATGTAAAATGCACTTACATGCTAAAACTATATCACAAAAAGTTAAAAGCTCTGCATAACTAAGAGCTGCCATTAATTATGTATTTATAAGGGTAGTACTAGATCAGTGGCGCTCAAAGTTTCCAGACTTACTGTACCCCTTTCAGAGCTGATTTGTCTTGCGTACCCTCAAGTTTCACCTCTTAAAAATACTTAAAAGCGTAAGTTTCACTTTAAAACTACTTACCTATAAAATCAGACTTAAAAAGCCAAAGGCACAGCACACTTACTGAAAAATTGCTTACTTTCTGATTTTTACCATGTAATTTTAAAATAAATTGATTGGAATATAAATATTGTACTTACATTTCAGCATATAGTCTATAGAGCAGTATAAACAAGTCGTAATCTGTATGAAATTTTAGTTTGCACTGACTTCGCTAGAGCTTTTCGTGTAGCCTATTGTAAAACTGAGCAAATATCTAGATGTGTTGATGTACTCCCTGGAAGACCTCTGCGCACCCACAGAGGTACGTGTACCCCTGGTTGAGAACCACTGTACTAGAGAACAGGGCTCCCCAGTGTGCCAGACACTGTACAAACATAAAACATTTGTACACATATTTGGATTTGGATTGAAAATTGCTGTGCCATTTTTTATAATCCTAATTTCATTAAAATTTGTGACTAATAGACATTACTGTTAGAATTATTTTCACAATTGTCAAGTGCATGTGAAAGCAGGAAAAACCTGGATGAAAAACTACGTAACGTATTTAGTAGGATAAAAAAAAACCCTCAAAGTGACTGGGTAATTAAATATTAGCACTAGACAGTTCCAAATTGCCAACCTAAGGCTATAATTAATTGTCCTCCTCTGCAGATGTCATAAAAGGGAATGCAGAAGAAGTAGATTAGATTAGAGAATGGTAATAGAGAAAAAGACTGATGTTCAGTACTGCTTTGGGATTTGCATATATTGTAAGTTAGATAGGAGCAGTCATTTAGCATGTAAGTGTGTGAGACAGAATGAATACAGATGGGGACGTGGCCAGATTTTCATTAGAGGGAAGTTGTTGCCCCTCTCTAAGGACCTAGTCCTCCAACACTTAGGCGTATGCCTTACTTGACTAGTAAGAGGAGTCTGACTTCAAGGATGTTGGGAGTACTATATATCATCCTGAGGGGAAGAAGAATGAGGAAGGGAAGTTTTACTCCTTCCATTCATATCCCAAATTACCTGTCAGCAACTGACTTCCCTTCACTTTGCTACACAAAAAAAGCCTTTTGCAATGTTTGCATGAAAAAGTGTTTCGAGGGAGGAGGAAACTAGTTCACAGATGGTTTGTGTCTGCAGGAGGGTCAGGTAGTAGCAAGAGGGTCAGACACTGGAGAGTTCTGACAGTCTTCTCCCTCTGTTTAAGATTCTTTTAATGCAGCTCGTATGAGAAGATGAGCAGTGCAGTATGATGAGTACACCTGAAGATCTAGTACTCTGAATTCGCAGGGGAATGGGGAGAAGCATGGGTTTTGAATGTGAAGTTCTCTTTCTACTATTTCTAGAGTAATTACAGTTATTCTTATATTTGTTCCTTCTGTAAAGGAGTAAAACCTTTTATTTTAATTGGCTCATGTTATGAACAATTTAATTAGAAGCTGTGTTTGTCTCAGGGATACTGCTGTGTGGGTTATAATTCTCTCCCCAGCCTCTCTGATCAGATAGTCTGTCTACAGGCAAGAATCAAATATAGTAGTGAAAGATTATAATGAGGTCTTTGGATGCATCAGGCGAGGTATTTCCAGTAGAGATAAAGAGGTGTTAGTACCATTATACAAGGCACTGGTGAGACCTCATCTGGAATACTGTGTACAGTTCTGGTCTCCCATATTTAAGAAGGATGAATTCAAACTGGAACAGGTACAGAGAAGGGCTACTAGGATCATCCGAGGAATGGAAAACCTGTCTTATGAAAGGAGACTCAAAGAGCTTGGCTTGTTTAGCCTAACCAAAAGAAGGCTGAGGGGAGATATGATTGCTCTCTACCTGGGAATTGAATTAGATATATCGGTGGTGGGGGGAGGATTGTATCTAGTTTCCTGCAGCAGAATCTGGGGGAACTTCTGGGATTGATTGTCAAAGCTAGACGAGCCAGGCACATTACACTATGGAGTTGCAGTCTATTACACTGCTCTACAGCCAAAATGCTTCTGAAATAAATGTAGTCAAACTTTACTAATTCTGGGTCACTGAGAACGAAAATGATGCTTAAAATTGTTGATTGGCTCTAGTTTTCAAGATATGCTATTGGGTCAGTATATATGACCTTTGACATGGGAATGGCAGAGGATAAGTGAGTTATAAAGGGAAGGGATCTCAATTTAAACCAGAAATGACTAAAATACATCTTTGACTGGATCTATGAATAAATCTACGACTGGGTTTGGACAGTACTTGCTTTTTAGGCAAAACAATGAATGATGCAATCTGAAGCTGGTATTGCATCATACATGATATGAATTCCATCATGTTATTCCTAGAAGTCATGGATGATGCAATCATAATGAAGCTTACATCACTCTGCTGAACAAATTGCCCTATATCAGCTCTAGAAATCATAGTGTCGTGCTCTCTTATTTGTCAGTGTTTGATTTTGCAAAGGGACACATTTCTGTTTAGCCAAAGTGTGCAGAGACGCCTCGTACTTGTGTGAACAGTGCAGATAACTTCCGCTATGTTTGTGGTGAAGTGACTTTTGCATCACAAAAGCGCAGTATAACCACTATGGTTAAGAAAGCCTATCACCTTTATTTTGGCTGCAAAATTGGAGATCAGGACAAGAGGTGGGCCCCACACATGTGGTGCAACACTTGTGCAACAAATCTTCGCCAGTGGTTGAACAGGAAAAGGAAATCTATGCCTTTTGCAGTGCCATTGATTTGGAGAGAGCCAACAGATCATACCAGCAATTGTTACTTCTGCATGGTGCCTCCAGTTTGGAAAGGTGTGTCAAAGAAGAAAAAGTGGACTGTGCATTATCCAAACATTCCATCAGCTATACGCCCAATACCCCATGGAGAAGGACTGCTGGTTCCTGATGCACCAGAATCATTCTCACTTGAGTCAGACGAGGAAGAGGATGAAACTTCTGGTCCTGAACCATCAATGTCACAGGACCCACATTTTCTCCCATCCTCCTCCTCTGAACCACACCTCATAACACAAGCTGAACTGAATGACCTTGTCAGGGATTTGGAACTACCCAAGAGTAAGGCAGAGCTGTTGGGCTCTAGAGTACAGCAGTGGAATCTCCTGGCAGGTGATGTTAGGGTTTCCATGTTCCATGACCGTCAAAAGGATCTTGTCCCATTCTTCTTCATGGAAGGTGATCTTGTAGCCTGCAACAACATCGACGGTGTGATGGCAGCCCTCGACATCGTTCACGATCCAGATGAGTGAAGACTCTTCATTGATTCATCGAAGACGAGTCTTAAAGCTGTTCTGCTGCATAATGGCAATGTTGTGCCATCAATTCCAGTTGGTCATGCAGTCCATATGAAGGAAACCTACGACACCATGAAACAACTTTTGAGGTGCATAAACTATGACCAATGTCAGTGGCAGCTTTGTGGCGATTTGAAGGTTGTTGCTCTCTTGCTTGGTCTGCAGACTGGATACACAAAGTGCTGCTGTTTTCTCTGCGAATGGGATAGTCGTGCAAGAGATTCCCACTACATCAAGAAAGATTGGCCACTCCGACAGTCATTGGAGCCTGGGAGGAAAAGTGTTCAGCATCCACCACTTCTTGAATCGAGGAAGATTTTGTTACCACCCTTACACGTCAAGCTGGGTCTGATGAAGAACTTTGTCAAGGCCATTGACAAAACACAAGCAGCTTTCAAGTACCTCCGTGGAAAATTTCCAAGGTTAAGTGAAGCTAAGATAAAGGAAGGTGTCTTTGTTGGTCCTCAGATTCGTGAACTTCTTTGAGATGATGCATTTGACCATGCACTGCGTGGCAAGGAAAAGACAGCATGGAAAACCTTCCAGTCAGTGGCAATACATTTTCTCGGAAACAACAAGGCAGACAACTACAGGTTGTTGGTGGAAAACCTCCTCAAGGCATACCAAAGCCTTGGTCGCAACATGTCACTAAAGATACATTTTTTGCACTCTCATCTAGATTTTTTTTCCACCGAACTGCGGATCAGTGAGCGATGAGCACGGCGAGCGATTTCACCAGGACATTGCAACAATGGAGAAATGCTATCAGGGCAAATGGAGGCCATCGATGCTTGCAGACTATTGCTGGACAGTGACAAGAGATGCTCCATTTAATGAATACAAGAGACAAGCCAAGAAGCGCCGAGTAGACACTGAATAGGACTAAACTATGTACATAATAGTTTTTTGTCTTTTGTTTCATAATACATTTTATTTATATAACCCTTTCGCTGATTTTTAAAGTGTTACATAAACAGGATAGGTGAAATATTATCATGTAAAGCGACCATAAACACATGAAAAGACCTAGGTTTACAATTTAATTAAAACTCTACTATCTACACAATATACATAGACATAAAATGTAAAAACTTAAATATCTTAGAAACAGTAGCCAATCAGTTGTTTTAATTGTCATATTTGAATTCAGCACATCAAAATACATAATAAATATCACATTTTATCTCTGAAGCAGATGACTTCTAAAAAATTGTAGACCAATGTTATTGGTCATCTTAACTTTGCATGCTGAGTGGTGGCCCAGAGTAGGAATGAACATTTTGCACTCAAATGTTAGTTGCCACCATGGGAGTACCAAGCCCAACCATTTTATGATAAAGAAATGACAGAGGGTGTGGTAACAGTCCCGAGTAATTTTAACTGTGTCTTTTGGAAGGTTGAGGCAGATTTTAAGATTCACTCAGATACCTCAGGAGGAACATGTATGAGCAAATTTTACCCTCAGAGGCAGGAGGTGTGCCCAGAAATGACCCTCCAGATGAATAACTGAAAGAAAGAGTAAAGGCTACAGCATTCCTGGAATTCTTTCCCATTTTCATGGCAGTGACTATTTGGGGGCTGGTTGTGCAAATAAGCGTGGGGAGTGACAACATGGCGGTGGTGCACATTCTCAATCCCCAGTCCTCCAGATCGCCCAAGGTTAGGAGACAAGTGCATAGATTTCAGGACCTAGTATCAGGATCCAGCAGGGAGCCTGAACAGATATCTATAGCCCTGGAACCTTGATGTACAAGGGCTCTTGGGGTGGTAAAAGGATCGGTGGTGCCACAAACATTTAGGGCTTTGACAGGAATTTTAACAATTTTATGCAATTTCAGGGCAGGAGGTGCCTGTCTATGGCATGGCCAATTCCAAAGGACCAGATACTTCAGTAAGTGGAGTCACTAGTTGCTCGTGGTTTGCCATCATCTACCATCTCCAGTTGCCTCAGGCCTTACATTTGCCAGTAGAATGAGGGATTCCCCAGATTCCTGTGGCAGATTCTTAGTTCAGGAATTTTTTAATGGAACGGTCTTGAGATACAAGCCTTAGAGAGGATCAAGTGGGAAGAGCAATTGGTTATTTTGATCCTGTGAATATTGAAAATTGCCCAGTTTGGGAGGGAGAGAGCTGAGTCAATAATGCCACAGGAGTGGGGTGAGGCAAGGATTTGGCCAGTAGGGATGTTAAGGGCTTATATAGCGATGAGACTGGTTCAAGAGGGACCTCTTTTCTTCATGGTGATGGAAGGCCACTTACAACTTTCCAAATTGTTACAGTTTTCAGAAAGGGGCTTGCAAAGTTGAGGGCTACTGGCTCCTGAATTTGGTCCCCATTCATCAGATTGCTGCTGCAACAGCTGTGGCCCAACTAGGGCTAGTGGCCACAGCAATTCAGGCAACTGGGCAGTGGCTTTTAATGCCTACATGAAGTATGTGAGTCCCCATGTAGAACATCAGAATTAGCTTTCCTGTGTTTCTGATTTCAGAATCATGCAAATGGACCATGGTACAGGTTGCTCTGAAGAAACAGTATTGTGTACTGGGCACACAAGCAGCACTTCTCAGCCCTAGGTGGTCAGGCAATCCTGAGGTGGCATGGAAACAGGGGCATGCTATGGGTCCGTCTGATGCACCTTGTATACACTCTGGCAGCCTGAGAGGAGACACTTAATGCCATTATTGTTCACCTTGGTGAAAGTGATTTGGGAAGATGTATCGGGGTCAAATTGCTACTCAAAGCTACACGGGCTTTTAGGCAGATCCAGGAATTGTTCCATGGGGTGACAATTATTTGGGCCTGACATGTTGCAGCACAGTGTGTGTGGACGGAGGTGGGTGGTGGGAGATGAAGACTTGATGGGTCAGTAAGTCCAGGGGGTCTGTGAATAGCTAGGGAGCCATATCCATGTGTACCCAAGGGGGCTTGGTAATTCTCCACTGGGCCCTCTTACTGGGTATCTGAGTTATTCACAGAGGATGGGGTACATGGATACAGTAGACTCTCAATTATCCAGGATTGGGTTAACCAGGATGTCAATCAAAATACGCATAACTCACAGGGCCAGCTCTGACTTTGTTGCCGCCCCAGGCTCAAAAAACAAAACAAAAAAAAACCCACCAGAGTGCAGGGCAGCCAGTGAACCAACACCCCTCCCCCATATTTCCTATGGATGGTGATTATCTGGGATTTTATTAACCAGGATTCATTTTTTCCCTATCATCCTGGATAATCGAGAGTTTACTGTATAATTATGTCTGATATTAACCTGGTAGGGATGGGAGGAGGCAGCCAGGCATCTCTGCTGGTGTCTCCTTGTGGCAGATGTGGCAGGTATTGTTATGGAAGGGATACAGTTATGAGATAAAAAGTTGAGAAAGGATTTGAAGGAAAGCGTCTCTGAAGGGAGCTGAGTAAGAGGGGAGTTGAGACTCCTATGACAAGAACAGCAAGGAGCCAGTCCCCCTCCTTTTATAACCCCCTTAATCTCAGATGAGGGAAGGGCAGCGGGGTCCCAGCCATTCAGTGGCTGGGACCAGGGTGAGAATTATATGGAAATGATTAAGGACAGGACAGTGACCTTCATGATGCAATTTATTGTTGGGTATGACCTGATATTTTAGGTGAATAATGTGGCAATCTAATTAAACCACATCCGTTGCCTCTTCCCTCCTGTCTTTCTTCTGGCGTGGCCAGACAATAATTGTTTTCATCACTGCTTGCTTTTCATTGCCCTTCCAACGCAGACATTTCAATCCGTGTTCTGAAGGAAAGGGTCTGGAGAAAGCACTTCTGCAGATTACTTGTGGTATGTTTAGAAAAACATCCCTGATCTGAAGAGGAAAGACACAAAATATGTATTTTGTATCTGTTATGAATGTGTATAACAGGAAAATCCTTGGAGTGTGTTGCATTCCCAATATAGAGAGAGAAAAAATAGTGAAGCAAATTGTTACTACTTTGAAAACAAAGACAACAGGAGAGCATGTTAATTTTAGCATGGGATTAGTTTGATTTCTACTGCCACTGAGTTGTTTTCAAGGATTCACTACCAGATAACTGTGTGTGCTTGGACTACAGAACACTTCATTGAGGAAATCATTATTCAGGGTACAATCCTTGTAGATTTTGTATTTTAAAGCAATATTTATTTTCCTGAAAAAAAATTGGTCTCTGAGGCCAGTGTCTAACCTAATACGCATGTCAGATAGCAACAGCACACTTGTTCTTTAAAGGCTTGATTCTTATCGCAGATCCATAAGTGCATAGCACCAAAAAATGGAACAAGCTACGGTACCAGCTGCAGTATGCTCAAATATGCAATTACCAAAATTCTGCTGTCTTCCACATGACATGTTAGGTCTTGAGGTATACATTTATCTGAGGTGGTGGCCTGTGCTTTTAAAGTTCCTAAGAAAGGGAGCATGGGTTGCTCAAAAGAGAGATGTTTTACACATTTTTTGACATCTAAAATTATGTATGAAATGTATCAAGTATACTAAGTGATTTATAAAGTAAATAAGAGATGTGCTCTGCCCTAAACCATTTACAATATTGTTATTGACATAAAGTGACAGACAAGAGCAGTGAACTCTTGGATATATGTGAAATGAGGAAAAGGGAGGATGGAGGTTAAAATGATGTGGTTATCTGCTTATGTTATATGATGGTTCTGCTACATCAGTTGTTCGGTAGAATTTTGTACCTCCTTTGTTGCGCTCGCTGCTTATAGTGGACATTGCAGAAAAAAGTTAGTCTTGGGGAGTGATTTAAAAGAAGAGAGGAAGTGGACTCGGTTGTCTGGGGTTGGAAGTGTGTTCTGTGTAAAGGGGGCCACACAGAAGGAGATGCAAAGAAGAGAAAGGAGGGTGCTTTGAAACTGGGTATCACTGATGGAAATTGAAATGAAAGCTGACTAGGGAGGAGTTCTGTAGGACCTTGAAGGCAATTATGAGTAGGAAAAATAGGAAGTAGGGGAGGGATTCAGAGGGGAGTGACGTGGGCTGAATGACAGCGGAGAAAGATGATATTCGCAGCTGTATTTTGAACACAGTTCAGGGAAGCAACGTGGCTAAGAGACAGGCTAAAGCAGAGTTCATGGCCAGGGTATGGACAATGATTTTAGCTAATGAGACAAAGAGGAAGGTTTATGTTTTTGGAATTGCAAGACATGGAAACTGTGTGTCTGCATGAGAAGAGGTCAAGTTTGTGACCCTGAGTGATGGGGATCATGTTGGTGTTATACATGGCAATAAAAAATGATAGTCAGAGGAGGATTGGAGAAGAAGAATATGCTCTGCTTTGGCTGCCCTATTGTGCCTTTTTACAAAGGAAGACGTATGTTTAATAAACCACACACTATTTGCCTGAGAAGCAAAGGAAAAAAGATTTCCAAAAAAACATACACCCAATCCATCCTATCATCCTCAAGAATAAATCTGGGAAAAGTAGGGAATTGTGCGTACACTTCCTACACTTGAAATGCTTCAGCAGCTAACCTCACCGAGCATGGAAAGATGTGGTCTCTGGCAGCCTGGACTCAAATCATTTGGGGATTCAAGAATAAAATTCACCAATTGAGCTGCCCCCTGAAATGGATATAGGGACAAAGCAGTTATCAAAATAGGTTTAATATGTTTCCTGCAGCTAATGCTATTAAGCAGGAAAACCATCACGTTTTCCTCCATATGTGATTTCCAAGTAAGCTTCAAGAGCATGCCCATCTAAAGAGTAATGCAATAATCCCTTACATGCAAGAGAGAACTCAGATAATTGTTTCAAATCATCCACGGAGATTTCTTAGAGACCAGAAATACTTGAGCCATACCATCTACCCTCACTGTGAACTTTGTATGTGCTAGTTAAGAAAACCCCCATTTTTGCAGTATAAAAAGAAGCTAACAGAAGTAATCGAATCACTGGATGTGGACTCCTTGCCCATCACTAGGAAATCATCAGCCAGTGAGAGTAGTGCAGGCTCCGTGCCATTCCTTGGCCAAACTCTAAATCGCAAAGAGTTGAGGAAATCTGACAACACTAAAAGATTCCAGAGTTAACTCCCTTGCCACATTCTCAATCTTCCTCCCCAAAAAGCAGTCGAGAGACATACTAATAATCAGCAAGATTACCAGCATTGAGAGAGATCTTGAGAAGGCACCTAACTGCTGTTTTTTTGAGGGAAGCTGTCTCTCTGTCTTCATACGGGGTGGGTTACCAATCTCAGGGCTAAGCAGCAATGGACCTGTCATGTGTACAGGCCTTTTGGCACTGACAGAAGAGACCCTCTTGGGCCAGAAACATCCTGTCCCTATTTGATATTTGGCAAAAACCTAAGTAGCTATAGAAAAGCTGGAGCATTAGTACAGGACACCATTAGTGATTAAGGGGGCGCGGCTATTTTCCTCCTTCCCATCTTGTCTAGCCTGAGGATGGGCTTTTTCACCCAGATAACTGGAGCATATGAAACTCATTATCCTGCTGAGGGATTAAGAAAGGCTGGTTCCTTTTCAATAAAGCTGAGAGACAGGAACAGCCCCACAAGAACAGTCTGCTCAGGAGGATACAGGCCAAATGTTTCTATTTAAATAGTGCATTAATCTGGGTATGACATGTACATGGAAGAAGTAAGGCTCTCCAACTTGAGAAGTGAATGTTTTTTGTTTGCATTACTGAGAATGAATAAATACAAATCCTGGAAATGAAGGCCATGTTTATCTTTAAAAAAATGTACTGGGACCTGTTTGTTCCATGGTGACAAGTCTTGAATATTCCACATCATCTATGATTATTTATATACTTGTTTCTGAACCAGGATAGGTGGTCATCTTTCATAAGTAAAAAATATCACATACATTTTCTGGAATAGACAATGTGATTTCCTTAAATGTACACTTCAGGGAGTTCTCAGCCTAACTCAGAGTTCTAAATGAAAAATCAACCCCCAGCGACATCATCAGACATTGGCTATTCTGTAGAGGATAATGGGTTCACAAACAATGAATGGATAATGCTTATCCCTATATTATTATTTTATTATTCAATTATCCAATTCAAAGAGGGGGAGCAGGACTTTCTAACTAATAATTTGCTCCCAGCTTTTCTCCATTTAAGCTCCTGTTCTGCATAGGACATGTAATAGGGGAGCAGCCTTTAGATGAGTGATGTCCAGCCAGGAATTTTGATAAGAATGTGGCAGGTGGAGAGAAGGAACAGCAGATAGGTTAAAACAACCAGCAAAAACAAAATAAAAATCTGATTTGACCTGGACAGAGCTCAGGAACAATTACTGCCTTTACCACTCAGATGTAGTTTGTTGGATAGCACTTTTTGAGACTGCAAAGATTTATAATTGTACTGTGATTTCTCACAAACTATTCTGACTTTTGAGTTATGTTGCACTAAGCTGTTAAGTTTCTAACCATCAAACTCAAGACCTTTTTTAATCAGTTTAACAGGATAATGTAGGTATCTTGCATGAAATGGTAATGTCCATACTGAGACATTTTGCTAAATGTATGTGACTGAAATGTCATTTGTCTGATCCATGTTTGTGAAATAATGGGGCACTGTAAGGTCATATTTGGTCAAAACTGTGCATATAGGCATGTGTGTATTTTACAAAACCTGAGACTAATAAGTGTTGATGTGAAATGTAACAAACAAACTAAACTAAAATACCTTTGCAGCATTGTCTTAGTGCATTAGAACCTGAAAATAAAATTGACTAGAAACAAATTAGGCTATTTTCATTGTCCAAGTAGAGAGAAGTGCAAGGAGTAAAAAAACCAACCTAGATTTCTGAAAACTATTTACATTAACTTGTCAATTTTTATACTCTAAGATGATGACAGGAATGTAGGTAAAGATTGTTTTAAATACGATTTTTATCCTGTCAGTTCTCCTTTTCTTTAGTTTGAAGTGAATTTATTAGCAAGTTTGAAGGATCCAATTTTTTTATCAATATCATGCCCTTCATTGTAAATTTAAAACAGCATCACTTTATTATAATGTCTACAAAGAATTTTCCACTGTTCTTTTAATGTGCTTGGCCATATTTAAAAAGTTCTTTTAAAGCAGTGTTGTTCAAGTGTTGTCTTTTGTTCAGGGCAATGCTATTTGAGGAAGCAGACCAGGAGTGGCCAAACTTATTGACTCTCTGAGCCGCATACAATAATCTGCAGAAGTTCGAGAGCTGCAAGATGCACACAACTTGTCAGGGTGTGGGGCTTTTGCCCCAATTACCCGCACTGGGCTAACGCCCTTAGACTCACCACCTTGCAGGGCAGAAGCCCTTCGTCCCACCACCATGCTTCAGGGCAGAAGCCCCTTGTTCCACAACACTGCCCCAAAGCAGAAGCTCCAAGCTCTCCCCTTCCCAGTCTTGTAGGCACAGGATGGAGGGGGTCTGCATGGGAGTCTCTGAGAGCCGCACTTTAACTATAACTGTAAAAAAGCTGCATGCAGCTCACAAACTACCGTTTGGCCACTCTTGGCACAGACTACTATAGAAAGAGAAACAAACAACAAAGTGGGGGTTCTTTGATACTGCTCACTCTGATAACTAGCATTCATTTGTTTCTTAACTCTTAAACTAAGCACAACTTGTTTTTAATAACTACTGGTGGCTAATGATCCCACACATACCTGCTTGTTTTTAATAGGTTTCCAGCAATGCATTTCTGTAGGGCAGAATTAAATTTGTGCAGTGTTATTTTGCATGCAGTGTGCTGCTGTAGGATAGTTGGGACTTTTTCTCCACTTCTTATTTATCTGCCTGTATCTAGAGGCACTCAGTTTAATAATATATTAAGCCTCAATGTGTCTCTAACAAAAGAGTCAGCCACAATAGGGTGTCTGTTCTTCCACAGATACATGTGCAGATTTACACACCTAACTCACTCATAAGCAGACAGGGGACAAAATTACTTTCTGTTCTGTAATTTCACAAGTTAAAAAGTTTGCTGGAAAAATAGTCCAGCATGTTATAATTAATTTTTAGTCAATTGGCATCAGTTGTGTAGCTCACAAAGTAACATCTTGTTTTCTATGTGTTGCAGGTAGCATAGTGTACCTTGGGATGATGTTGGGGGCATTCTTCTGGGGAGGCTTGGCAGACAAGGTGGGAAGGAGGCAATCTCTCCTGATATGCATGTCTGTCAATGGATTCTTTGCCTTCCTGTCAGCATTTGTCCAGGGCTATGGCCTCTTTCTCCTCTGTCGCTTATTTTCTGGATTTGGGTAAGCTCTTCTGCTTTCTTTCATTTCTTTAATTTTTCTGTGTTTATGAAACTTGCCATATGTTTAATCAGATATAAAAATGCACATTATGTAATGTAGGGTTATAGTCTTGTGTCAGTGGCTGGAGAATTACACAGTGCACATATGTGACTAGCCCTAAAAGACCTATCAAAGAAGAGGAAGGATCCTCTTTTGGCTAAGACATGGGACTGAGAACTGGAAGATGGGGGTTCTGTTCCTGTTTATGCCACAAACATCCTGTCTGAACTTGGACAACTAACAATTTCCATGCCTCAGTTTTCTTATCTCAAAGTCAAATATTACCTATCTCAAAGGTGTGTGTGTTAAGACTTCGTTAATGTTTGTAAAGCATTTTGAGAACTTCATGTATATGGTGCTATAAAAGCACAAAATATTACTAGCAGTCTATTGCTTAATGCAAAAGCTGACCTTTAGTGACATTTGCCCCATATTGTGGGTGTTACCTTGCGGGTATATTTGGGGCTCTGTTTGTTTCAATTTCTTTTCTTTTGGTCTAAATAATTTTTGATGGGGATGGGATGGTTTAAGAGATTGGTAGTAGGACCTTTTCGCTTGTAATTTTAAACCCTGCCTTGGTCAATGTTGGGTTAATCTGGGGAAGCTTCTGCTGTTTGCCTGTATTCTTTTTCTGCTTTTGTGTATAAACAAGGACTTAGTCTCCAGCACTAACAATTTGACACCTCTAATAAGCACTAGATTCACAGAGGGTGAAATTTCCCCCATGACACCACTTACATTTTCACTTCAGGCCACTTGCATCCCTGCAGAAAGTCTGCAGTAGTAGGGTGGTCCAGTGAGGATGTCCAGCTTCCTCCCTCAGTTCTGACTTCTGCTTCTGAAATGATGGTGAAGATTGAGGGTTTTGGATACAGACTGACTTCCCTTTGGTTCCTCTAAGGTTTAATGGGATCTTGACAGTTTTGCTACCTGTACTCCGTAGACACTGTAGCCAACGTGAGTTGGTCAACCTAGGACACCAAAACCTAGCAAAAGGCTTTCTGTCAAGACCCAGGACTGTCCTGCCACAAAATATATGTCTCCTCCATTCACTTCTGAGGCACCACAAAAGAAAGTCTATGGAACCTCAGAAGAGGAAGATTTTGAGGAAGAGCCTGTTCATTGCAGTGGCTCTAGAGAGAGAGTCTTCATCCTCTCCTGAGGACGCAGTAATCTCCTCCATTATTAGCTCCCTGCTTCTTTCAACACTTGATAACCCTTAAAGCTACAGTCTTAGACTTGGAACTGACAGCTGTCCAAAATAAGTCTCATGTATTAAAATCATGACATCTTGTAGGGTAGCTGTACCAACCAATGAAAGTTTGACTGGACTGGTCAATGACCTCTGGATGACCCTTCACTAACTTCTAGAAAGGCTCTGGTTCCACCATTTCTTCTGCTGCAACCCTGTTCTGAAGTCTTCAGTAGTGGCTGTGGCTTGTGAGCCAGTGCAAGTCAAAACCATAAATCCATTTCTCATGATAAGGATGTGAGAAGTTGGTTTCTGTGGCTAGATGTAGAGACCAATAGTACTTGAAACCAAGCCTGGAGTGCTACAAGGCAACTAACGGCCCCACACTGCCACCAGTAGCAGCTGTAACCTGGCTACTACCTCTTACCCATAATCTACAGAGAGGTGTTCAATACCACAGGAAGTTCCACATCAAGTGATCTGACCAACAGTAGTCTTGGCGATACCTGATTGGCTCCTTAACCATGTATAAACCCATGGAATGTACCAGGTAGTGTCCAGGCAACAATGTGCATCCCTAGCTAGCTTCCATGACTGCCCCGCTTCTCTGTTCATGAACCTCTGGTCTTGAGTTGGGTCAATCCCAGCTGACTACTAGAACTACAACACGGACCTTGATACCTGTTATTAACCCTCAGCCCGATTCCTGACTCTGGTTCTGACCGTCGCCTTAATTTCTGACTCCGGCTTGACTCTCAGCTTGACTATTGGCCCTAATACTGGCTTTGACCCCTAGCTTTGGTTCTGGAGTCCCAATCTCCTGCCATTAGTCCTGACTACTTTCCCCTAGTATCCTGACAATAGGAAAGCTTATTTATCACCAACTCTGCAAATGAGAGTGGCTAATTATCAGGGTCCTCTTGCCAAATATAACTATGCCAAGTGGAACAAGCTGATGTCTTTGATCATCTTCTTGAAAATGTAAGAGACCACAAACATCTAATCTGAAAGCCAGGTAAACACTTTATCAAGGCTGCTTACAGTGTCTCAGATATGGCATCTATTTCAGTGGCAATGATAGTAACTAAAAGTTACTAAAAGCTTTCTAAAAGTTCTAGTTTATTTCAGCATGTGCAAACCAAGGTAAAACATCTACTTTCTAAGGGGCCTTTAGAGTTGGGGGTGCAGAATTTCCTGCAGTTAAAATACAACTAAACAAGCAAGAACCCATTCAGAAAACCAGAAGATGAACCAGAAGCTTTTAATGGAAAGTTCAACAGAGCAGAGGGTAGTTAGGCTTTGGGTAAAATTTTGAAAAGCATGAAGTCCCATTTTCAGAATAGACTTAGACATTTATGTCCAACTGACTGACAGTGAGACTGAGGCTGAGTCCCTAAATGACTTTTGAAAATAGGACTTAGGCACCTAAGTCATGGGCATTTTTAGAAATTTTACCACAAAACAAACTTTGCCATTTCAATGCAGGCCGGACTCCAGAAAAAGCTTAAACATGTTTACTCACATTACAAAACTGGGATAACTAGCAGAAAACATAAATATCACAAAGATACTGCTAGAGAAAGGGCAATCACCCTGAGAGAGATGAGCATCTGAGAAATGAACTTGAGGTGACATGAAAAGATGAAGAAATTCTGGGCAACATGCAAAGTCATCTCTTCTTGTGACATCATTTTCATAATTCTGGCTCCTCCACTGATAGAGAGCAACACTCGGTAGGAGATTTCACCCTAAAGCTGGCTAAAAAGTCTAAGAGGGTGTGACACAGAGGCCTACTGGTAGTTCATTGCTCTGTGTCAGTAACTTTGTCAGGCCTAACATTATATGAGGAATTATGCTTTACAGTCTGGGACCCAATAAAGGGAGAAACACATTTTCTTCCAGACAGGAGGGAAGGTAGCTATCATCTACCTCTCTCCACTGTAAATTAAGCTGGGGGTGACCTGCATTCTTGTGACTGTGACCCAGAGTAGCATAGCATTTAAGGCACTCGGGAGTTGCAGGGCAGGTGTTGGCTGAACCCCTTGCTGGCGTGGGCTGAATGAACTCCAGCACATCATAAAGGCATCAGCACTGACTTCCTACAAGCTGAAAACATCTGGAGAAGAGACTGAGAGCTGCATTCATCAGCTGGCCACTGAAGGCTCTTCCTACATTTGACTAAGACAAAGACAAATAAGCACCTTGTTAACTGTCTTTTAAGAGGAAGACTTCTGCAATACTGGAACAAGTTTTTTAATTTCACTGTGAGTTAATGCTACCTTGAACTAAAATTGCTACCTATTAAGACAGATCAGTCATTGTGAACCACTAACTAGTGCTGGAGAATTTTATCTAACTCCAGGTAGTTTTGATAAGTAACAGACTTTAATTTATTTTGCTTTACCTAAGTGATTACTTAGTTTCCTTACCTAGTCAAACCTTTTTTTAAACTTTCCCTTTATTTTTTTTTAGTAGTTTATGTTTAACACAGTACTGTACTGTATTTATTTATTTTTCTCTGCTGCTGTCTGATTACATATTTCTAACTCCAAATCAGGTATGTGGTTAACCGGTCACTTTGTATCTTTGAGGTTCTCTGGTGGCTTAAATGTGAGAAGAACAATCACCTACTAATTTAATAGTCCCTCAACTTTGTAGTTTATGGGAACATATCCAAGGGTCTGGCTTTATACATGTGCTCAGAGGATAACAGTTTGTTTCAAGACATGTTATGATCTAGAGAGCGTTTCCATCCTGCAGACCTTGGGACACATTTAAATGGAGTCAATGCTCAGCTTCCACAGCTTTTGTAAGAAGTTTTTCAATAGAGCCTAGTTACAAAGCTGCTACCTGGTGCTCTGAACGCACTTTTGCATAACATTACTCCCTAGATTTAGCCTGAAGAGCTGGTATTTAATTAGTAGAGTTACAATCATTATTTTGATCCTGCTCAGACCACCTTTATGAGGCTCACAGTTACCAAACTTCCAGGACCAGAATTAGGTTGCATGCAATGGAAGTTCTTTGAGATGAGTGCCTGCACGGATCCATACAAACCGCCTTCTGTCACCATTTCTTCAGAGTCTATGTGCTCACCTTTGAGGTACTAGAAGCAACTCTGAGGAAGGGTGAGGACATAATTCCATATATCTAGCTTGTGCCTAGAGGTTTGTATTGTATAGCCCCAGAAGTAGTCCCATGAGCTCCAGTCAGCTAACCCCATAGTCACGGGCTTCCCTTGGTGACTAAAATTCCTAAACCTCCAATCTGAAAGTGGCTATTTCCCTCTAATAGACATTCAGGCTACACCTACCCAAAAGACCTGCATCCTACTGTACATGGTCCAGAGGCACTTAAATTTAAAACACAGTTAAAATGAAGTGCATTGTACTGATTTTCGTTAAATTACAATTTTTCTAAGGCATCATTCAACAGGTGTTCCTCAAGGTAAACTGTTATGATTACCTGCTCACTTTCAGATATTACCAGTTTCCTGAAGGCTCTGCAGAGAAAAAGTCTTTTATGAGACTGAGTGGCAGTGGGAGTCTGACACCAGGCTATAGAAACTGGTCAGAGAAAAGAGGAGCTCATAGGAAGGAGAAGTAATAGTTGCAATTGGACAGTAGAGCAGGAAAAGCAGGACAATAGTTTGGTTGATCCAAACCAAGAAGCAGCATAATAGCAGTTGTATGTCTCAAACTTTGTCATGTAGCATCTTAGCTGACCACAGGCAACCAGATGGATGAATGTTGAAAACACCATCACAGACCTACACAATCTCTGTACTTTCGCTGTCTGACTTTGGTCCAGTTTATAAGCAGAAGACAACTAGATATTTCGGTCAAAAAGCATATTACTGCCTTATGCATTTTAATCTTGTGTGTTTTTCCTATTTATCTGTTTATTCCTGACATGCCTCTGCACTTCAAGCCCCTTTCATGAGTAAATCTGCAAACACCAGATACTTCCTAAAGCCAGATTCCTGATTGCTCTGCATAAGTGTTGTTTGCATCCCAGCTGTCACAGTGTGCATTGCCCAAATCTATTGCGACAAATTACAGCCCTGCAGGTAGATTAGCAGATGCTTATAATGTTTTTTGAGGTGACAAATAGAGAGATGCATCTTAGTTTACTGTTTATTTCAGAAATTCATCTCTCCTGCCATGTATTGGCTAATTTTTTTTGTTCTTCACTTTCGTAATTTCACAGAACAAATGATAACTACTGATTACTTCAAACATAAAAATGTAAATCTCTGTTCCTTTAAAATTGTATTCAGTATGATGAATTTTCTTTTGAGGTCAACAATTGCACCTTCTTTTGATGAAAACTAAGACATAATACGTTATTGTAAGTGATTTTTTCCCACAAGTAGCAGTTCTTTTCTTCAAATGTTGCTGTCTCAAATAGAAAGATCAAAAATTGATATGAAAACGCAGTTATGATGAAGGTTGAGTGAAACTTCACTGAAGTTGGATGACAGATGGGCATGATAGATGCCCTTTCAGGATAAATGTAAGAAGCAGTTAAGCTCCTTTTTGGAGTAAGTTAGGTAAAACAACGGGATACCTTTTAAAAAAAACCTCACATTTTGGACCACTTTTATCCTTGGTGTAAGCCCATTGCATGAATTTAGCCCATTATGTTCAGCGCTTCTCCAAATGGTATAAATATTGTAACACTCTTAGGGTAAGTCTACACTACAAACTTATGTCAATTTTGTTAAAGTCGATTTTGTAAAGCAGACTGTATAAAATCGATTTTGTGTGTCCACACTAAACACAGTAAGTCGGCATTGTTCATCCACACTACAGTGGGAAGCATCGACATAGCGAGTGGTGCACTGTGGGTACCTATCCCACAGTTCCCGGAGTCCCAGCAGGCACCATTTCAAGTGGTGCACTGTGGGTAGCTATCCCACAGTTCCCAGAGTCCCAGCAGATGCCATTTTGAGCTTTCTCCATTCCCAAACCCACCCACCCCGCAGTGCCCCTCCCGCTGTGAAAGCAACTGCAAAAAGTCATTTCGCGCACTTTTACTGCCTGAGCTGACGCCATAGCAGTGAAAGCATGGAGCCTGCTCAGGTAACTGCTGCAGTAATGGCCGTTGTGAATACCTCGCACATTGTTGTGGACTTTATGCTGCATCATATGCACAAGAAGGTGATCAGGAGACAACTGCGCTATCAGGAGAGTGACGACAGTGATACGGACATGGACACTGACGTTTTTGAAAGTAAGGGGCCCAACAGCCTGGCAATTTTGGTGGCAATGGGCCAGGCTCATGCTCCGGAACGCTGAATCTGGGCCAGGGAAACAAGCACTGACTGGTGGGATTGCATAGTGCTGCGGGTCTGGGATGACTCGCAGTGGCTCAGAAACTTTCGCATGAGAAAGGGCACGTTCATGGAACTTTGTGACTTGCTTTCCCCTGCCCTCCAGCACGAGAAAACCAAAATGAGAGCAGCTGTCACAGTTCAGAAGCGAATGGCAATAGCCCTATGGAAGCTTGCAACGCCAGACAGCTACCGGTCAGTCGTGAATCAATTTGGAGTGGGTAAATCTACAGTGGGGGCTGCTGTGATGCAAGTATCCAGGGCAATCATTGATCTGCTGCTATCCAGGGTTGTGTGCCTGGGAAACGTGCAGGCTATCGTAGATGGCTTTGCCGTGCTGGGATTCCCTAACCGTGGGGGGGCTATAGATGGCACTCATATCCCTATCTTGGCACCAGACAACAAGGGTGCAGAGTACAGAAACCGCAAGGGGTATTGTTCAATGGTCATACAAGCACTGGTTGACCACAAGGGACGTTTCACCAACATGTGCGTGGGATGGCCGGGAAAGGTTCATGACGCGCGTGTGTTCAGGAACTCTAAGCTGTATAGACAGCTGATGCAAGGGACTTTCTTCCCAGACCAGAAAATTACTGTGGGGGGGTGTTGAAACGCCGATTGTTATCCTTGGGGACCCAGCCTACCCCTTAATGCCCTGGCTTATGAAGCCATACACAGGAGTTGTTCAACTATAGGCTGAGCAAGTGCAGAATGGTTGTGGAGTGCGCATTTGGCCGTCTGAAGGCCAGGTGAAGAATCCTACTTACTCGCTCAGACCTCAGCGAAAGAAATGTGCCCATTGTTATTGCTGCTTGCTGTGTGATCCACAATCTCTGTGAGAGCAAGGGGGAGACATTTATGGCAGGGTGGGAGGCAGAGGCAAATGTCCTGTCCGCTACTTACGAGCAGCCAGACACCAGGGCAAGTACAAGAGCGCACCAGGAAGCGCTGCGCCTCAGAGAAGCCTTGAAAAACAGTTTTGTGACTGGCCAAAATGCTGTTGAAAACCCGCTCCCTTGCTCTGCTCTGCAATAAGCCTCCCGCCATCCTTATTCCCTCCCCCCCACATTTGAGGAGTAAATAAAGTCTCTTTTTTAAAAAGCATGCATTCTTTAATGATTCTTCACAAACAAAGGGGAAGACTGGCAAGATAACCCAGAAGGGGTGGGTGAGGAGGAAAACCAGTCGGTGTGGTGGATGGGGGAAGGGGGGGACAAAGACACAGCACATTTTTAAAACTTTTCTGATAAACTGAGCCGCATGCTGCTTGTGTTGTATTGTGGGGTAGAGTGGGTTGGTTCCCAGAGCCTCCCCCCACCCTGCGTCTGGGTGGGGAGGCAATGGAACTTGGGGGGGAGGGGAGGTGGTTACACAGGGGCTGCAGGGGCAATCTTTGGTCCTGATGAAGCTCCACCAGACACCAGAGCATGTCACTCTGATCCTCCATTATCCGCAGCATTGCTTCCATCCTCCTTTCTTCCCGCTCCTGCCATCTCTCCTCCCGCTCCTGCCATCTCTCCTCCCATGCTGCTACTGCTGCCCTGGATATGCTCTGGGACTCTAAAAATTTTTATCTCCATGCTTTGTTTCGAGCTTCCTCACTGCGGGAGAAATTCATGAGCTTGGCAAACAAATCTTCTCTTATGCACTTCCTTCTCCTTCTCATCTGCGCTAGCCTCTCCGAAGAGGATGTTAGCAGGGGGGAGGGGGGATCACGCTGGCTGTAGGAGGAAAGAAGGAAAAAGGTTTTAAGATAGATAGATACATTCTCCAGAAAAATGGGAACAGTCTTTCATGATGAAACAAAGTATTCACAGACTGCATATGCTTTCTGTACAAGGTCACATTTTGGACCTTAAATTGAGTGCCTGTAGTTTTCCTGTACAGACATCACATCAGGCACTCTCTCCCAGGGCCAGGCAACAGAAACCACCATTCAGGTAAGCCATTTTTTCGGTTTGATCCACATTCTTTACAACAATGCTCTCCTTTCCCATAATAAGCACCCTCACACCGTGTGGCTCCCTGCTGCTGCAACACAAGCAGCCCCCAGCCCAAGCTGCTGCTCTCATGGAGGTTTCTCTCCCCCACACAAACACGCACATGCCCCCAACACAAGCAGCCCCCAGCCCAAGCTGCTGCTCTCATGGAGGTTTCTCTCCCCCACACAAACACGCACATGCCCCCAACACAAGCAGCCCCCAGCGTTTTCTCTTCCTCCCAACCCCCTTACCTAGCTCTTTTGCGCTGGTTGGTCTCCTGTGCTGATGAGCTCTGCATGGTGCTTTGTGCTGAGGAGCTCTGCATGGTGAGTGTCCTGCGCAGGTGAGCTGGTCAAACAGGAAATGAAATTCAAATGTTCCCCGGGCATTTCCTGTCTATCTGGCCAGAGCAGCGAGTTGAGACTGCTGTCCAGAGCGGTCACAGAGGAGCATTGTGAGTGCTGTCCAGAGCGGTCACAATGGAGCACTGTGGGACAGCTCCTGGAGGCCAGTAAAGTCTGCATTCGTCCACACTAAGCCACAGTCAACCCAGAGATGTCGATTTAAGCGTTACTCCCTTGGTTTTGGTGGAGTACAGAAATCGATTTTGAGGGCCCTTTAAATCGACTTAAATGGCTACTGTGTGTGGACAGGTGCAGGGCTATGTCGATTTAATGGCACTAAAGTCGACATTAACTTGTAGTGTAGACCAGGCCTTAGTGAATGAATTCATGAGGCAATGCTCAAAAGTGTATGTAGTATTTTTAGAAAAGATGTATCTACTGTAATGAAAATTCCAAGGAGCAGGACTCAGAGGAGTTGGCATTATCCATCTTATAGATCATACAGCTACTACAATGATGAACACTATAGACAATCCTGAGACATGCAGATAGATTGAAAGTAGTTCAGTGGTAGAGGGCAATTAAGATAACAAATTGAAGGGGGAAGCTCTATGCCATAGCAAATGTCTCTGTGAAATCAGGAGGAGTTTCTTTGTTTTACAACCCCAAACTTTCTGTATGCATCAAGCATCAGACTGAGGCACAAGGAAAATGCAATGGTAAGCTGTTTTTGTCATTGTTCTTTATTTGTATGATTGATAGAATATGCAGCAGGAAGAGTCTGGTTATTGTCATTCATCCATCTATGCTGTAAGGAGGAGAGCCATTTTTAAGTAGTAAAATGGTTAGAAATAACCGTAAAGGGAGTGCATTTCTCATTGGTAAAATTCTTATTTTCTTAAAAAGAGAATTTTTTAAGTGCCTTGATTTTTTTTATCAAGACTAAAAATGCTCTGCCCCCCAAGTCTGAAGCTCTAATTCTCAGGACCAGGGATTCTTAAACATTTGCTTAGTGTGAACCACATCTTAGTAGAGCGATTGTTTTGTGGAGCATCTTCCCTCTCATTTGCTCTCATGCAGACCACTCTTCCTCTTAGAGATAAAATAACAATTTGTGTGGCAATTACAGCAATTGCTTACATTGGGAAAAGCAATTAATGTATTTTAACTGTCTTTAATGCATTTTAGAAGATGGAGGAAGAGTCAGGTCCATGTGACTTTCCAGCTCTTTATGGACCACTTTTGAGTGTTCCAAAGAACATTGGTAATCCAAGGGACATTGGTAGTCTAGATGAGCACATGGTGATGAGCTTCATGCTTATATGTCCAAATAGTGAATTTCCCTTCATTTTATTGACCAATAAGGACAAATTTCTGTTCTGATTTTCTTGGGTATAGAATATTGACAAGATACCAATGAATGCTGAAGAAACCCCTTCTTGGATGCAACAGACCTAAGTAACTACTACCCAGTATTAGACCTTTTATTTCTGAGCAAGCTCATGGAAAAGCTAGCCAAAAGCTGCTTTCAATCTTCTCTAGTCAAAGCCAATAATATCCTTGTTCCTTCCCTATCCTGATTCAGGCTATTATAGAGCAGAAACAGCAATAGTGGTGCTGATGGAGGATCTGATGTTACTGATAGTTAGGTGGGGCAGATATAGGTTCTCACATGTTTGGACATTTTCACAGTATTTGATATGTCGATCCCCAGATATTGCTGTCCAGTCTGTCAAGATGGAAAGGATCCATGGTAAAGAACTAAAAGGGAATGAATTTTTTACTAGAACAATGCACCTAAAGGGTAGTTATTTACCTCCACAACAAGACACTTCCAGAGTCCCACAATTATAAATTCTCTGTCTTGTCTTATTTAAGATTTGCATGCTACCATTAGTAGAAATGGTGAGACTCCACAGGCCCAAACATCAACTGGTTGAGATCAACATGTGAATGAGGAAGAGCCATACTAACTTCTGTTAGCAAGACAGTAGTTAAGCTATGGCAGAGGAAAATGCTTTGAAGAATTTGCAGCAGTGAAGTCTCCTTAAGTCATAAAGGCATGCTCCCAGCTTGCTAGGTCAGTCCATAGTTCAGGTGCACTTCTGGACTTATCACTGATGCAGAGCTCTCACACCACTTCATCTGGGAGAAACATAGTCTGTCATCTCTGATTGGCTAGAAAACTGTCTCATTCTTGCAGATGATGACCTTGTCTCCCTTGTCTCGATAATAGATGCCTTCGTTACCTCTCCACTGGACTACAGCAGTGCATGCCTTCATTACCTCCCAGCTGAACTTGTAAGCATTACGCCTGGGAAAATTACAAAATGCAGCAATGTGCTTTCTCAGCAATCTATTTTTATAAACCCTGAGTTTTAGTTCATTTGGGTTAATTAATTCCTAATATTCAATAGTTAATAAAGTATAGTACCAGCTGGTAGAAAAAGACCACAGCAGAAGAGAACCCCTCACAAAGGTGACAAATGTGAAGAGTCAGAATTGATTCTCCACTGCCTTGCATTTTGTGTAGTTATTTACACTGTGCAAAGAGAGCACAATGCTAATAAATGGAACGTGAGAGTTTTGCACCCAGTTTGTGAAGGTATAAATGCCTATACAAGGTGCACTGCAATGGAGGGTCAGGGCCATTGGTTCTTTCATGTGCAATATGAACATGTACCAGCATTTTAAGGTTTTTTTTATCCGATTGGTTACTCTATGAAAAGATAAGCTTAATCTCATCAAGGAAGGAGGCAGAAAATTGCATTTTTCCAAAATGGAGTAATTCTTTTGTATTTAAGTTTCTTACCTTTTAAAAAAAATTTTTGTACTGCATGGCTCTAAGTGTTCCGAGAATATGTCTCTACATGATCTCCTGGTACCAACAAAAAATCCAGTTATAATGGAGAGTCCTCATGTATTACCATGGCCAATTCAGCTAATGCTTCCAAACCTTCAACTATACAGGGTTTTTAGGTCATAGGGTGCAATCCAGCCTGCTAAAAGCAGATTGACATGTCAAAGAGATGTTAGCTGCCCATGCTCCAGTATGGTGGTCTCAGTGGTGGTGGTCACTGCTTTGTGCAAACCCCCAGTTTGAGTGGCCTGGGTCATTCATTGACTTGGGCAACACTGGTTTAAATCAAAGCAACCACAAAAAATAGAGTCCATAAACGTAACATAAATAAGACAAAAAGCCCTCAGGGCTTCCATTTACATCTGCCTCCCTTGTACTTCCAGTCTTACAGTTGGTCACAGGAGAAACAGACAACTGCACCCTGCCCCAGCCTGTGACTTTGGTTGTCGACTTCCTGTGAAGGTTTGGGGCAACCCTGTGCCTGTGCAAGCCCCAATTGGGAAGGTCTTGTTGCATGTTTGGGGTTGTCTGTCATCCTGGAGGACTTTTATCAAGGAGAGATGCTTATTGTGGGCTCGTTCTAACACCCAGATGGGTGTTAGGCCCTTCCTGGGGTTTATCTGGCCTAGTTCCCATCTCTCCGTCATGGTGCGGTTCTCTTCTTTGTTGCTCATAGTGGCCCCTGGTGCCTCTTTAGTGGGAGGCTCCCAAGCAGCTTGAGCAGTCAGATAGTCTTCCATGAGGTGGTTGCTTCCATCAGTGTTTCTGGCCAGTGTCTGCCAATCTTGGCCTGCCAATGGGAGAATCTGTATGAACTGTTCAACAACAATCAGCTCCACTGCCTGGGGTCCCATCTGAGTTTCTGACTTTAGCCAGCACCACCAGAAGTCCTTCAGTTTCTGGGCAACGGCTCATTGCTGAGCCTTTGGGGGTATCTCTTGTTGCAGAAGAGCTGATGGTAGGTCTCTTTGTTAATGCCTTATGAGTCTCAGTATGCTGTCTTCACAAGTTCATAATCTTGTGCAGCCAACCAATCAAGGTCCTGGTACGCTGCCTAAGCTCTGCCTGCCAAAAGGGGGCACTGCTCTGAGAGCCACTGGGATGCCACTGCTACCCTCTCAAAGGTTATCAGGAAGGACTTGGGATCGTCATCTGCCATCAGCTTGGGAAACGTCAGGTCTAGGGACATTCCCCAAATTTCGGTAGGTACAGCTCCTGCCATGGTGTGGTTCAAGCAGCTTTGTAAAGGCAGCAGGTCAGACATATATTGTAATAACTTACTGGTGTGTCAACATCTGCTCTAACAGTTGCTGTTGTCACTGCTACTGTTGTGGTTGTGAATTGACTAGCCATTGTAGGAGCCAATTCACCTTTCTGTGAGACTTTGTTGTTGTTCATTTTTTGTTTTTAATGGGTTGTCCACTTTTCAGTGGTAGTGATATCCCACTTGTGGTGTCACCTATCAGTAATAATGGACACCGTCTTTTGCAAAACCTCAGTTGAAGTGATCTGGATTGGGCCTTGACCTGCACAGCAGTGGCTTAAATCAAATCAACTAAGAAAAGCCATAGTCCATAAATATAACATAAACGAGTCAGAAAGTCCTTGGCCCTCAGGGCTTCTGTCCCCATCCTTTTTACTTCCAGGGGCTGTTAGCTCCTTTGGAAGACTGGCAGAGAGTTGTTGTTCCCTTGAAGTCCCACAATCTCTGCCTTTTCTTATCCTGTTCCTCCCTCTTTATTTCTTATATGTGGGCCAGGGTGGGACTGGTTTGGCTGTCTGTAGGCAAGAAGCGTTCTTAACCCCTTTCTGCCTGTGTTTTATGTTGGGTTTGTAGGCCTTGTCACAGGTATTTGAGCTGCTTCATGCTGACAGAGGGCATCCTGGTGATATCTTAAGCTGCTTGCCAGGGATGAGGATCATTCTCCTTTTATCATGACTCTAAAATATGGCACATTGCAAATTCCTCCCGCCTTCTGTTTACTATAAAACATCCTGCCATTTCCCCCTAGCCCTCCACAGACACTTGTACCAATTCTAGACTCAAGGCACATTCTCTTGCCTTGAAGTCCCCTAAAATCCAGTCCCATAGCTTGCAGTTTGCACGGCCTTGGATATTTGGGAATAAGATTACATGCTGAATCTTGAATTTCATAGTCATGGGCCCCAGCTTTGCCTGAACTGTCCCTGTGTACTAGATAATTTTTGTAAAGTGCTTTGAATGTGCCAAGCTCTATATAAGTACTTAAATATGACTATTATTAATACAGCATAGCATAGGCTATCTGAATTTATAGTAACTGCAATATGTGGATATAGACTAGATTCTTTAGTAGGTGACAAAAACTTTGAAGCAAAAAGAAAACTAGTTACTTCTATCTGGCCCCTCATTTATTTAGAAGTAAGAATATGGTGATAAGATTAGAAGATGAGTGACCAGAATATGTAAATATAGTTAAAATTACCATAGGGTACCACAAACTTCCTTAATGGATATAATCAGTTATAGGGAAAAAATCATTGCCATGCCAAGAACTTGTTTTCAAAGCAAACTCTTCTACAGGCTAAAGCAAGCCCGAAGTGAAAGTGTTGCTTCTAAGAGGTAAGTGCCTCCAACGCCAATCATCGCAAGTGCATGTTCAAAACCTCTTACAGTTAGGCAGGGATATGGAACACTTGTTTCTGCCACTACCAATGATTCTTCAACATAATATAAGGAACTTAATTTGAGCGGCAAGTACTATATTTGGGGTATTTTGATAGGGTTGAGAGTCAGTGCTCCACCTCAGACCAGAAGTAGGGTTGGTTATTACAGCTTTAAGACACCTTTGTACACTTCCAGTCTTGGGCTGTTCTGGAGACTGGACCCCAGCCTGACTGAGGCAGCCCTGAGAGTCTGTCTAAATTAACAACATCCTTCACAGGCTCAGAATCTCTGTAGCACTGTGGGCTGCAGCCTCCTCCCTGACTTGCTTTCCACAAGCTTACATCCAGCAGCTCCCTACTCCAGGACTTAAAGCGGATCCTAGAAGAACAGCCTTATGATTGTCTTCTATGTCTGTACCAGGGGGATTCTCACCCAGATGGGTATGAGGTTGTAAGGTCCCCTTTACATCATTCTGGCCCTTTTACCCACCATAAAAGGACTCGAATGGGGATGAAGATCTCACACTACATTTTATGGAGCTATACTCTGTGTTCCAGGACTTTAAGAACTAGCATGCTTTGGTCAGTCTCGGGAGCTATTTATAATATATGTAAGAGTCTATTATGGATCCTTTGCAAATTGATGCCTAGAAGGAAGCAACAAAAGAACAACCCCCTTGAGACATGTAACCACTTAGTGAAGTACTTTAACATCATCTAAAATAAATTGTATTGGAACTCACTGAATGTTCCTGGGGAAGAAGTTTATTTTTGTGTGACTCTTTTCATCTATAATATTTGTTTTAACCTGTTGGTAAACTTGCTTCTTTCTCCCAGTCAGTTTTAGCAGCCAGTGTGACAGCAACATAAATATGCATTTATCCTTATCTCGAAATTCAGTTATGACTTCACCACATGTGTACTGCAGCTGTTTTCCAGAGTAGATCCCGCATCCTCTGAGAGATTCACTGATATGGAAATACTCCTTGAAGCCCCGTAGACGTTGTCTTGAACACTAAAAAATGAAAGCACAAATCTTGAGTCCTGGGACATGATGGAACATTTTGCAGTTTTAAGAACGATAACTGTCTTTTTAGCCTATAGCAAAGATCTAAAGATCAATAATGAAAGGCCTGAGTCTAATGCTGAAAATTATACATATCTTTAATTTTATTAGGTTTTGTAGAAGAAAGCTGAACCATTTTTCTCATTGTAGCCTTTTCTGATTTGTGACATTGACACTGACCCCCAGCACAACACAGCTTAGTATCAGATATAATAAACCAGTTTATTTTTTTAAATCTAAGTTGCTAGTCATGATGAGTAAACATTTTGCTTAAATATTAAACAACAAAATTCCTCCTTCTCATTGGTAAATTGGTACTGATGATGGTTTATTGATCCTGATTTTAATACTGCTGGTGTCACAGATGATGTCATTTTTAGCAGTATGGCCCCTGGCAGTACAAGCTTCAGAAATGCTCATTGTAATAAAAAAAAAAATTCAAGTACTGTAAAGCACCTGAACTGGGTTCAGTTGTAACTACATATATTTTTTTAAATTTTGTTTTTATTAGTATTTGTTCATTCTGAAAAAATACTGTATAGGAGTTTTCCAACAGTGTGGGTAACAATCATGTATTTATTGCTGTGTAACATCAAAGAGTTACCAGCACATACGGTATTGCACAATAGAGAAAAATAAAATAACAACTCTCTAGTCATTTAATCCAAAATTAAAATTCAATACTCAAAGATCAAAAAGAGAAAAATCAGCATAAGTTATTAGCAAATCATACAAAATATAATTGCATAACATTTTTAAGCATACATGTAATAATTAGGGCTATTACAAATTTCAACATCCTTCTTGCCTATCCTCTGTTAAAGGAGGGAAACCAAGACTTGGGGAGTTCAGATAGGAAGGAGTGAATGGAGAGAGAGCAGTTATTACTTATACCATGACTTCAGAAAATTTTACCAAAAATTTAATTTTAAAATATTCTGTAAGCTACATGAGAATTTTGTCATCATGTTGGTAGACTACCAGTCCAACCATAATAATCATATGGATTTTCATACAAATTAAATCAAATATGCAACTTTATGTTGGTTACAGTTCTGCAAGCTCTGTAACACAGCTCGTTGACAATTAATTTAATCTGGCACTTCTTCATTTACCATGCTGTTTCCATGAAAACCTATGCATTTAATGGTGTCAGAAGTGTGGGGCTCCCCCTAAAATTTTCTAATTCACTGCAGTCAGGCTTATGGCACATAGAAGACCTTTATTAAAGTGGCAATGTACTTAAGCAAAAACAAACATAGATAAGAACACTTTTTTGTGGCAAAGGCTCTTTTTGTTCAAATTCTAAGGTACAGTAGTTAAGTTTGTTCAGACTTGATATTGCTCTGTCTTTAACATATAGTTTTTGTCTCTTTTTAGGATTGGTGGAGCTGTTCCAACAGTGTTCTCATATTTTTCTGAAGTTCTTGCTCGAGAGAAGCGTGGTGAACACTTAAGTTGGCTGTGCATGTTTTGGATGATTGGAGGCATCTATGCTTCTGCCATGGCTTGGGCAATAATTCCTCACTATGGTAAGAAACAGATCTTTCTCACATATGTACTACTCCTATTGTACATAATCAGTAAACCACTATTACAATCAGAAAAAGAGAGTCCTCTGAGTTTGTATTCAAAATATTGACCTACTTACTATAAATGGCTAATTGATTGTTTTTAGGCAAGTGGACACATTATATCCGGCCATAAATTACAAAATATTGAAAAATGCAAAATCAGCCATTACTCATTCTTCAGCCAGTTGTCCCTGAACCTCAGGAGACTGGAATTTAATATACTAGCATCTTCTGCAATTTAATTAATGTTATCACTGAAACTGAAGAAATGTATTTGCAGTAAACAGATATAATAACTTGCATCATACAGAAAAAGTCTGAAAACCATGGTGTCATATTTGTGCCATTGCTGCTGAAATAGATTGAAGGGAAAAGTTATCCCCTTTGTTTAAAAAGAAAGAGTAAGGCATAGATCATAAAATGTTCAGAAAGGAAAATAAGGAAGGTGGTTCTTGTTAATGTTTGCAACTCCAGCCCAGAAGACAATGCTGCAGTGCTTGGTTGGCCATAAGTTATTCTTGTACTTCAGAAATGTAGAAATACGTAGAATGGTCTGCAATATAATTTAACAGCTTTTAGATTGAATAAGGAACAAAACATCCAGCGGATTCAAGTTATGCAATGCACACGAATTATAATGAAAGAGCTCCTGAAAGTCATAGCAGAGTGAAAAGGTAACACTGAGATACAGTTTTGATTCCTTGGCACTTGGGCCTGACTTTAAGGTGTTGACTATTCACGGACTTCAGTGGACAAAGAGCTTGCTCAGCACCCTTTGAAAATAAGCCCTTGTGGACAGGCAGGATGTAGAAATGTTGCTCATTGCACCTTTCCAAACAATTAAAGGACTGCCATGAGATGCAATGGAAATCTTAACCAATTTTCTTCAGCCAGAATGATGGTGACCACAAGAGTTGTAGTGTAAAGGGAAGAAAATGGGGGATTCTTGAGGCTTTCATAAAGGTGATGAGGGCAGATTGTGGGAAGGAAAAGGAGGAATGGGTCATAACTATACAGACTAAATCTGCTTAATCAGATAGCAAAGGATCTTGAATTAAAATTATTCAGGGAATCTCACAGAAAAGCTGAATCTGAGTTGCTGCCTTGGCCTCTGGGTCCTTGAGTTGCCAAAACTCAAAAATAATTACTGGCAAGAGTATATAAATTGATTTTACTTTTCAGTAGTTAAGTCCATTAGTTAAGTCATAAGATACCAGTTAACTTTTTGTTCTAGTATAAATTATTCTTTCACTTTCACTTACACTTACCTGGAGGCAGAAATGCAAACATGATGATAAATGATTTTTAAAAGGTTGTCTAGTTTTAATGTAGATTCTGGAAATACCTCAGTAACCTTTCCTGAGATGATGTTTTGTAAACAAATCTCACATAATAATGCAAACCCCTATGCCAAAGTAATGACACTAAGGGATTAATTCCCCTCATCCTTCAACAGTGGAAGAACACCAGTAATAGAAAGCTATACTAAATCCGGCCTTTCTGCCTTGTTACTGGGTGGTATCACTTCACCTGGAGACCTAAAAAGAAATGTAAAAGGAAATCCTGAGAGATGATATTCTTCAGATTCGGCCACACAAGGCTTAGACCTTATAGTGCTTTGTTCCCCTGTATAAAAGGGTGATACTAACAGCAAAGGGGGAAAATTTCCAGAAAAATTGTCTCTTCATCACAGTGAAAAAGCACAAACTTTTCTATTCAAACATAAGTTTTGCAAAATAGATAAAACTATTTGTATGGGTTTTAGTGGGGACATTTAAAAGGGTTATCACTCTCAGTTGGACTTACTTAACCCCACTGGCTAATTTAAAAACAAGAGGACAGATCCTTAGCTGCTGCAAAAGTGGGATCGTATCAGTGAAATCAAATGAGCTATCGCAATTTACACCAACTAAGGATGTGGCCCACGGTTTCTAGAAGATCCTGTCTGTCACCAAGGTTACATTTGAAACCCATGAGGTCCATATCATCTGCACATGCTGCATAACTCTTCTAGCCATTAACAAGAACTATGCAGCTACACTGCAAAAGGTTTAGAGTCAAATGTTTAAATTGAAATTCTACTCAAAACATATTTTGCTGAATTCTAACCCTCCATTATCACGCACCGAGCCAGATTCTCTGCCACTTCCGGCGTCTGCAGAGTGCAGTAGAGATGTAGAACCATCAGAAAGCTGGCTACACCTCCCTGGATTTCAGCCTGGCTTGCCACATGTTAGGGTTTGCTTTAATATGCTCCACCTTGCAGTGGTCTCCAGGAAAGCCTCTGTGAGTTGCGGATTGCCAAAGTGCAGTGCTTTCCAGATGCTTTCCCTCCTTGTCCCCAGTATATTCCCTGCACAAATGTGCATGATTAATACATTTATCATATGTTGGTGGGATGTTTAAAAAAAAAACTTGAACAACTAAGCTGTGTGTTTGGGTGAGTAATAACATGATCATATTGCTGCAAACCTTGGTCTTCCTGTTTCATTGGAGCTATACTATTCATTGTTCCCACTTGTATGACACTTTAAAATTAGGCTTCAGATACCATGCCTTCTGTGATGCGTTTAGCATCATTATTGGTGCTATAAAATAATATCCATGAGAGAGAAAATAATATAGTAGGCAGTGAGGCTGACAACAGAGATGGTATTTCAGAGAACTAGGAAAGGACAGATTTATGGCAATGCAAACACACACAAATCTGCTGAACAACATTATTCCTCCCTCCCCCCCGCCATTCCAAAAAGGCACCTGAGGAGGTAAAGAAAAGAAACAAGAAAAAAGAAGTGCTTTGCATTTCAAGATTTCCTCCCTTTTTATTTTGAAGCAAGTTTGTTAAATTAATTTCTTAATGATTTACCCTTTTGACATTGGTTTGGATCAAACAGACCACATTTATTGGAAGTGGCCAGCAGATCCAGCTCCTATGCAGGGGTGCAAGGAGACTCCGAGTACTGCTCTCGCTCACAGGCACCACCCCAACAGCTCTCACTGGCTGTGGTTCCCAGCCAATGGAAGTGCAGAGTCAGTTCTTGGGGTAGGAGCAGTGCATGGAACCCCGTGCCCCCCACACCTAGGAGTCGGACGTGCTGGCCATTCCTGGGGTGCAGCGCAATGCCAGGACAGGCAGGGAACATGTCTTAGACCTGCAGCACTGCTGACCACACTTTTAACTGCCCAGTCGGCAGTGCTGACCAGAGCCGCCAGGGTCCCTTTTCAGCTGGGTGTTCTGGTAAAAAACCAGACACTTGGCAACCCTAACATGTTAGGAAAGAGGAAGGATGGCGGCAGCACGTCAGGACATAGTGGCAGCAGACATGGGGAAGTACCCACCAGTCAAGAGGGGCTCCAAGAAAAGAGGAATGGTGACCTCTGCTGTAATAAATAATCCTGCACAGGCAGGGAAAGGGCTTAGAACTCCTAACAGGTCTTTTCCTTTTCTAACTCATCTGAGTCTGTCATAACACAGTAAATAAGCAAGGCTTTGTGTGGCAAAGTGACTCACGGGCCGGGCCACTGCTCGCAGGTGTGTGGGTGGTATTTCAGGGACTTTCCTCCACTGTAGTTCTGCAGAACTGCCGTCCAGGCCCATTAGTGGTTCCCTTTGCCTTGTGTCTTGGCCTGCTTGAGACTTGCCCCTTTTAGGGTAATTCAGAGGCCAGTCCACAAGACAGAAAAATCCAAAGTCTAGCAGTCTCTATACCAGGCCCGCAGCCCCCACCTGGGACTTGTCATTCTTGACCTCCTTCAGTCTGGAAGCCTGCCCTCCTCCCTTTGGTCTGGGGGAAATGAAGGGAAACCCAGGGCTGCCTTTGGGTTCCAGCCCAGGGACTCTATTTAGATGGCCAAGGACTGTTCTATCAGTTCCCTGCCACTTCCCTGGGCTGTTCCTACCTTTCCTTCTTTGTCAGCGTCTTCCCCAGGCCTGGGAATGCTGCTACTCCTGCTTTGGAATTATGGCTCTTTGCTGCTTCTTCCCAGCTGCCTCCACACCCTGCAGTACCTGGGCTGTATTCCAAACAGTCCTTCTGCACTCCCCAGTACTCCCCCTGATTCAGGCAGTCCCTCGGTCACTCTCCTCAAGCCAGGAGCCCTGCAGCTCTCCTCCATGATCCTGGACTTGTCTCTTCTTACTGGAATCTCCCTGCTTAGGAGGAGAGGCCTGTCCATCTCCCAGAACTGGGGCCTCTCCCTTTTAAAGCTCCTCCTCCAAGACTGTCTGGCATGCTTTAGAGGTGTGGTGGGGTGGAGGTGGGGGGAGGGTGCCTGAGCCCACAACTGCTCTTTAACCATGTCTCACCTGGTGCAGGATTTGTACACACTGTTACTCCTATTTGCCCCAAACCTTTCCTCTCCCATAGAGGTGAGTGAAAACTCTGGAAATACCTTTATTGGAGAAAGCGATACGGGGTGCTCCCCACTCTTCAGAGCAGCCTCTCCTCTCTACAAAAGATCTCTGCAAGAGACCCATTGGCCATGCAGAAGGATGAGGCACACTCAGGGAGCAGGAGCTGGGGAGGATCCATACTAAAAGAGGTGTTTTGCCCCAGTAGTCTAGGGCTAGATAGAGAATGCAATAACAAATCCGCGGAATGTATGGATTATTCACCCTATACACTTTTTTTTCAACAGGAGGAGAAACACATGTTCTCTAAATCTTAAAACAAAAAGCAACTTCATTATATTTCCTTCCTTCTATATTTGCCTTTCTGGAAGTTATGTTTTAGACAAATATTACTGGGCTTAATATGGGGTAACGGTGAAATTCTGTGGTCTGTGCTATACAGGAGGTCAGACTATATTATCTATAAGCTCTCTTCTGACCTTAAAAGCTATGAATTTGTAGTTATTCTAGGTATGGGAAAATACAATTTTTGATTTAAATGATATTTTAGCTTTGTTATGCTTAAATCTATATTTGCCATGAAACCTATGTAATACAAAACAACTAGAATAAGACATAAAAGAATCTACTGTATAATGAAACATCTTTTGATCTATTTTCTATTCCTCTAAGGGGCATAATGATCCCAAAGTGTTGACTTTTTGCTGACATTCAGTGCATTTCCATTAATTTTGTCTCCTGCAAGCTAAATACTGCATTTTCTAAATCTTAGTCAATTACAGTGGGAACAAGGTAGTTTTAATGACAGCTGGAGTGGTCAACTCCCACTGGTGAATTGTTTTGGAAAATCCTGTCTAATTAGTTTATACTCAAGGTATACACTTAAAAATATTTTCTTTATCTTAGCAACAACAGGAATGACAGTACAGCAAAATATAGAAAAGATGCTTATGCAAATCAGGATAGGCAAGCAAAACAAATTCCTTTGTTTATCACTTGGCAATATTTTTTATTTTACCCCACTGTTGCAGGGGTTTTTATGGTCATTTAAAAGTTTATAATCACAACTGTTAGAAGCTTAAGTAGCTTTTAACACATCTACTTAATGAATAGTAAAGATGCTCATTAAGTGAGCTTCAGAAAGAACCTTCTCCTGTGGCTCTGTAAATTGTTTGATAAAGAGAAAAAGGATTTGTTTTCCCAGAGGTTTAGGAAAAACTAAAAATGCGAGCCAGTAACAGAGCAGTGACTCCTTTTCTGTGTGTGCTTTAAAGACTCATTTTACACAGCGGGCTTGATTCTCAACTCACACTGATGTAAGTAAGAAAGATCTCAACTGAAATCAATGGAGCTACACCAGGATCTGGCCCAGGATCTTTTATAAGATTTCCAAACTGGAAGAAGGAGCAGGCATAATCTTTGCCTGCCATTGCCAGTAATGAATATAGTCAGATTAGTTTATTTGTTCTGGTGAGATTTGTTCCCGGATCTGCTTTTTTAGTTTCTTAGAGACAAAAGCCTTTTTTTCCATAGAAGAGAGAAATGATCGGTGTTGTGTGGTCTACCTACAGTAAATCATAGAAAAATGCAGCTGATATGTGGTAATGAACAGTCATTTAGATATCAGAGCTGGTTACCTGTCCTCTGCATGAGAATTCAGATGCATACATTTCTATGTCCATTTTCTTTAGAATAAAATACAATTCTCTTAACCCATCCTTGTTTACCGTACTCTCAGGCTGATAAAAGACAGCAGTTTCCCTTGCATTTGCAATTAATGTGACTTCTGTAACAGATTCGGTCCATAGAGCTCTTCTACAACTGGAATCTCACTACTTCAATTTGTAATGCTATTGCCTATAAAAATAAGGTGAACATAATTACAGAACGTGCACTTTATTTTTTAGCAAAATTATTTCTCCTCCTCAAAAAAAAAAATAACCTGTTATTTTTAGTAGTCACAGCTACATACTGGGTAAATTACTGCACCAAAGCTTTTGTACTCATGGACAGTATCTGAATATGGTACTAAGATCATATGCCCTTCTGTGAGTATTCATTGCTACAGAAGGATATTGAGCATTCAGGAGGGGAAATAGGCATTACTTCCCTTTCCTCGTGTTCTTTCCCTTCCCCACCTCATTTCTTCTCTTCCCTATCCATCTGCTTTTCTTTCTATCTAATAAAAGTCTGGTTTAGCTAGCCAAAATTGTATATTTTGCAACACTGCCGCAAGACTGAAACCAAAGGACAGCTAGAATCAATGCCCTAAGTAGCCCCATAGCCCCATGCTTTGCCAGGTCTCAAAGGTTATGTCTAAACAGTAACTAGACACCCCCGGCAGGCCTGTGCCAGTCAACTCAGGCTCACAGGGCTCAGGCTGTGGAGTGGTTTCATTGCCGTATAGGCTTCTGGACTTGGGCTGGAGGTCTGGCTCAAGGACCCTGCAGGGTGGGAGGTCTACACTGCAGTGATATAGCCCCATGAGCCTGAGCTGCATTTTCTGTCTTTGCTGTTGTCTTCTTTCCCCTTTTGTGTGCAATTGCCTGGTCTTCTGAGAAACAAAAATAAATTTTAACAACTGCCACAACAGCTTGAGCCTATCTCTGCTAACTTTTTCTTTTCCCCAAAAAAACTCAGTTACTGCCATCTTTCATATCATCGAAAAAACTGTCAAACAGAAAGGTTTTCATTAGAAAAACTTTCTATGAGTAACCGTCGCCCCCCAAAAAACAACAAAAAACCATGCACTGAGGTTTATAGTTAAAATATAAGTTTTATTTAATACTTTAAATTTTAAGTGCTTTAACTGTTTTTCCTTCTTTTCAATAAAAGGTTAAAAAAATGTTTGTTATGGTGCTAACCAAGCTGAGGTCTTTGTATACCAAACCTTTTTTTAAACTGTTTAATGTTAAACAGTAACAGGGTCATGTTAACACCTTTAGCTCTTTAAGCCCATATATTCCATCAAAATTAATACAACATTCCCAATGTATAGCTTCATATTTCTCAGTTTTACAGAGTGCACTAGCAGGAAAGACCATGAAATGTGGACAGAGTGACAATATGAGAGTACAGAGAAGCTAGGACACTGCACAAAGTGTGGTGCTGTAAGTCCCCTCATAAGGACGCTGCTGTTGCAAACTAAAAGGTTCCTACTTCACATTAACGTAGTCCTTTTTGAATTCATACCCCTGTAGTCTGAACTGCACAGCAGTGTACACATGTCCTGGGACTTGTGAGACTCTGTCTTCTATTCCCAGCTGTGCTATTGACCTACTGTGTAAGACAAGGCAAGACGCTTCTTCTCACCTCTCTTTCCCCTTCTGTCCTATTTGTTTCGTAAGCTCTCTGGGGGCACTGATGGTGTTTTACTATATGTTTGGGCCTCAGTCTCGGTGCTACTATAATAAAAACAACAATGATGAGTACTAGTAGATGAGATCAGTATAGGGTTCTTTAGTTGCTATTTTCAAAGGAATCTATGAGTTCAAGTGGGATTTAGGCACCTAACTTCCCTACAGTCCTTTGAAAATCCTACATTCAGCTAAGGAAATTGTGAGGATTTTTGGAACGAGAAAAACATACAATAATCTGTTTCTATTACCATGTAATATTTTATTTCGTGTCTTTGTTAGTTATTGTGACAGGATCTCTGGGGTACAACCTGGAACTGTGGGACCACTGTGCCCCTTAACTCTCCAGCCTGGGCTGTCTCTGACAAAGCTATGCCAGTGACAAACAGTGAACCCCTCCAGGCACTGTGATCACTCTCCCATCAGCATGTGGAGCTCCAATCCCAGCTAAATTGCATAAAGCTTGCCAAGCCACTCATGAATTATACAGAGAGAGACACCAGCCAATCGCTCCAGTCTTGCACCCCAGAAATACTCCATTTTACACTGCTCAAGACTCTCTTGGACTGTGCAAGCTCATTAATTAGTTCACCACTTTCACAAAAGGGTAGTGGACGTGCAACAGTCCTTGTTAACGTGAGCTAAGATTCCCTAAGCACTTCAACCAAAAACACACTGCTTAGGTAAAATATAAAAACAGATTTATTATCTACTGAAAAATAGATTTTAAGTGATTATAAGTGATAGACACAGAGATCAAAGTTGGTTTCATAAGAAAAAAAAATAAGACTGCAGTCTAAATTCTAACTGTAACAGACTAAGCAAGATTTGAATCAAACAGCTTTTCTCACCCTAATAGATGTTACAGGCAGCTCACAATTCTTAATACACAGGCTGTATTCCCTTTCAGCCAGAGACTAGTCTCCCCAGTTCAAAGTCTTTGTTTTCCAGGTCTTCCAAGTGTTGAGATGAGGGAGGAGAGAGACCAAGTGGTGATGTCACTGTCCCTCTTTTATACTTTCGTCTAGCTGCTAGAAAGACCCTCGTTGTGTCTCATGAGTTTGATAGCCCTCATTGCCTACATGCCCTCTCTGAGGATTCCTCTTAATGAGCCATCAACACGTCTGGCTGGTCCTGATGAAAATCTCTCTCAATAGGTACCCCTTTGTTGCCACTGAAAGGCTGGCTTTGGGCGTCTCCCAACCAACATATTTCAGTAACACACACTTAGCAATACTTCATAACTCCAGGTACAATGGTAACAGACATAATTCAACAGGGTAGTAATGTTCAGCAGATCATGACTTCTCAAATTATACCTCACAAGGCGTACTTTGTACAAAACATCTAATCATATTACAGTGGTGAATTTGGGGGTCCCACGGTGCTATTTTGAAGGACAGAGTGTCACAGTTATATAGTTAAATTTCAATCATTTTAACTTGCATTCCCCAGACAAAAGACCAAATGTATTTAATAAGTAATAGATAAACTTGCAAGCAGAAACATGCATTAGAATTTCAAAAATATTTTGCAGGGGGGTTCTAAAGGCCATATCTCAATATAAGTGTTAGATCTGGTATGGCCTTTAAGATTGTTGTAATCATATTTAATAGCAACAGTTAAATCTGGATGTTAATTGAAAATATAAGTGTTTCAGTTCTGGTTTGGATTTAAGTGATTTATGGGCATCTAGATCTATGGATATTTAAAAGATGGGCTTCTTGTGACCAAGAAAAGAGAAATAATTAATCAAAGAGGACAATCAGTAAATGGCATATTAAAACACTGCAGTCTACCAAAGGGATATAGAGCTTTTAACCTAGTTTAACTTTTACATGCAAATCATGCACTAAAACTCTATAGAACATTTTCACTATGGTGTACAAAGAGTGAGCAGTATAACTGCCAATGACGTCCATTTTAATTCTTTCATGTTTTGGTGCAATATAACAATAAGACATCAGTGAAATTCAGTTAGCTCTTTTTAGAATTTGTTTTGTTATATTTTAGAGTTGTTTTGGAAGCTGGTGCAAAGCAAAATCCTTTCCTCTCATGTGAGTTTTAATGCCACAGTTTGAGACTTGTTCTTTTTATTTACTCAAGTATTCACTTTTATTGCTCGTCGTCTTGTTTTTTTTTAAAAAAAGCAAAAAAACATTTAAAAGGAGTCATGTTATTAGGAGCCAGAGTCAAAATTACCTTAGAGGAAAACTGTGAGAATGAATTAGTTCATGTACATACAACACTTTAAAAAATGTATACATTCTATGCATTATCATCACAATCCTAAAATAGACAATTGAGTTGTCTTTCTGTGTAGTCTATTATTGAGTAGTCTATTATTCTGTGTTTTATAAGTATCTTATGAACCACACTTTCAAAGGGCCTTAATCCATCTTTTAAATAGATGCCTGAAATACAGTCTCATATCTTTGTAGGTACATACATAATTTTGATGAAGATTCACTACCTGATTTTGGGACTCAAACATGGTTTGTGCCCACTGATCAAGTAGCTATTGATACCATAATATTGGTGTCCACCAACTTGTGGAGATACACACATGAAAACCATACAAAAAATTCCTACAAAGACAAGATGCTTCACTGCATGTTCTCCTCCTCCCGAAGAGCAGATGAGAAAACAAACATGATAGATGTTAGCCATGTTGCTTAATGCACCACTGGCAGGTGCTCAGATACTACAGTGGTGAGGGCAATATGAGAATCTGTACAGGCTAAAAGAAAGCTGTAAACTCAGAACTGTGGATTCAGTTGTAGAAAACTGATATAGATATAGAGCTATCTTTCTATCAGTATAGATTGTGTATTTTGTAGGCTAGAAGTCATTATTTCCAAAATTATATAATCGGATCCTGTTTCAGCCACTGTTTTCTTTTCAGCTTAGCCTACAGTTAAATACTGCCCTGGGCAGTGATGTTTGGTAATGTTACATGTACTGTTCATAATTCTGGACTTTGCCTGCTGTTGATGAAAGAATAGTATTATACTCTTTAGTGCTATCCAAACAGAGATGTCCAACTCCATATGCAAACCATTTAACCAATTTTTTAATTAACTAAATGCAGCAAAAGAAAGTCTAGGAAAATTCCGAATAGACATAAGAGTTATCTTATTGCTAAAAGTCTAAGAAGTCTGAAATGAGGCAATTTAAAGCCTGATTTCAAGGGTGTTTTTAATGCCATCTGACTGCATAGCCCAAAATCTGATTATATTAATCACAGATTCTTTAATTTTGTCAGCAGAGCAGCAGCTTTTAAAATAACAAGTTTTGTTAACAAATTGAAGCTGCTTGACCAGCAATCTCTTTAAAGTAAGAGGTGATATTTTTTTTTTTTGTCCTGGATTCTTTTAGTCTGATGAACCCAGTAGTGCTGAGAATATCCCTTGGTTGTTGTCAGAATGATCTCTAGTAGATTTGCTGCTGATTCCTAGGTTTTTATCTCCTTTTGCATATTGTTAAATGCTCTAACTGAATAGCACCATGGAGTCAGACCCAATCAAGGATTCTGCAGAGCTGCGTGGGTATATAAATCTCTGGGGCCACTGACTCAGTCAGCCATACTGTCAGCTCAATTATGTGCCACAATCCTTGTAATGAGATTTTCAATGGTATCAGTTTAACATTAACTCTCGGTGGCCTGCTCTGGTTTTTATGCATAATTAGAGCATTATCTTCCCAAGTTCTTGATGTTATTTTTGATCTGCCTTGAACTATAACATACACAATGTTGTTGAGCTGTGTTGATCCCAGGATATTAGAGAAACAAGGTGGGTGAGGTAATATCTTTTGTTGGACCAACTTCTGCTGGGGAGAGAGACAAGCTTTCAAGATTACACAGAGTTCTTCTTCAGAAGCTATAATGGAAAGTTCCATTGAAATTCTTCAATGGAAATTCTTCCTCAGGAGCTATAATGGAAAGTTTGATGTAAATATTTAAGTGAATCCCACTTGCTTTTCAAAAAAACATTATCATTTTTATGCTTATTGTTTACCTATATGT
This sequence comes from Dermatemys mawii, assembly GCA_007922305.1. Taxonomy (NCBI): domain Eukaryota; kingdom Metazoa; phylum Chordata; order Testudines; family Dermatemydidae; genus Dermatemys; species Dermatemys mawii. The sequence continues at coordinate 11,549,464 of ML677342.1, forward strand.
TAAATTAAGGCAAGATTCCAGTATGCCATTCTTTCCTTTACCATCCCTTCAAGATGCTTTCAGCAATTGCATCACAGCATTGTCTTTTGCTTTCCTTCCCCCACCCCTACCCCTTCAACTTTTATCAGAACATTAGGAAAATTGCAATTGAGAAGTTGCAGGAGTTACTTCCTAAATGTTCTATGTGAATGAGCTCATGGTCCTATCAATCCTCTAACTAACTCTCTTCTCCCCCTTTAATAAGAAACTGCCCTCTCTGGATATAGAGCTAACCATTAAGATTTAATTATCTTCACACTCACTACTGTACATAAGCAAAGAGATTGTTTTTCCATTTCCATGACCCACTAGGGTCTCTTGCGGTCCTGCCCATATCTGACGTTGGTTAAAGTTGTACATTAACTTGACGTATGGGCAGATAGACAAGACTTCACCTCTTCCAATAAAGAGTTAATCTAGCCTAAATATTTTTACCTTTTGAGCTGAGATGGCTGAGGTCATCACACTGAAAATCTGCAGTGCCACTTACGTCCTTGCCTTACTCTTCTGTCTTGCTCTCCCCTGTGCATACAGACAGCATAAAGCTAGCTCCCAAAGTTTCATAAGCTGCCTCTTTTCTAAGCCCATCCCCTCTTATGGGACTGCTCAGTATATCTGCTGAGTCTCTGGAATTATTCACAGGATAGTAGAAGAGGGGGACCCAGGACAAGAAGAAATTACACTCTGGTAATTCAGTTTGTCAGAGTCCCTTTTCTTCTCCTCTTCTGTCTCCCTCCCTTCTCCCCTCATGGTATGAGAGATTCTATCAGAATTATTGGCTGTAGAACTCAGTGATGAAGTCTGCACTTATAGCCTCTGTCTTTCATTATTTCTTGTATCATATTGGTCGTCCTGAATTTTCCACAGTGTGAGAAGAGAAGGGACTCTGAAAACCAGAAAACAATTAATTATCAGTGAGTAATTTTTCCTTAACCATGTCTTTGTTTTGTATAGTGAGACCTACCTCCTTCCCCGGTGAAGGGAAACTGAACGTAGGAATATGGCACTAAAAGCAAGGATATAGACACAAAGTTGCCAGTCAGCTCAGCATTTACAACAGTCTGGTTCAAGTCTCCATGTCTTCCTACATGAATTCAATTCCCTTTAGCCAAAAAGGCAAAAGACACATGTGTTTTATAATCATTAACAACCACCTGATTAGCCATCTGCCACCTTTAACACCTTTAACAGCTGCCAAATGACAGTACCAGTCTCGTACGGATCCAGCAATATACTCAAGTTTCTCCTGTTAGGGGTCATTTCTTTAATTCTGCAACATGATTGCATCCATCCATCACCTCTACAATTTAAAAAATTAATTTATTTCGTAAATCTGAGACTTGTGTATTACAACAACTTGCTCAACTTGTAGTGTTGGGCCAGCTGAATCTCAGATTTAAAACCAACAATCATTGTCTGCACACAGTATAACTTAAAAACTCTCCTCCCTGTTCCTCTTTTCCAAGTCTTCTGTAGCATTCTGGACTTTCTGCTGATTTTTACAGCTCTTGGAGTAAGCTTGTCACAGTTGTATATTAGCATTTCCATAGCAGACTAACAGAAACCTTCCAGTCCATTAGAGAGGGGCTGATCTTATACTCTGTCCATGTCTTGATGAATTTAGGTTTTCAACAGTTTATCCAAAGTAAAACAGCAGAAATCTCATGGGAATCAATGTTTCCTCCTCTACCCACACCACTTTTCCTTCCTGAGGCCCCCCCAGTAACTACTGCTGTCTAGTGAGGACTGGGTGTGCCTGCTAAGTCAGGCCACTTACTTGTACTGCAATCTTCTGGGAATAGCGGGTGCCTACCTACCTGAGACAAGAACATAAACTTTTTTTCTGGGTTTAACTGCATCTCAGACAGCAACAGGTGACATACATAAGTTTATTTGCTTACAGCAGAAGGATTGAAAGCAGATCCAAACAAGGTCCAAGCATTCAGAAATAAACCAGCCTTGGTCGATGTACTTGGGGTGCAGCACTTCCTATGAATTATAAACTTCCAGGCCAGATTCTGTCTTCATTTGGCAGCAGTGGCACTGACTATATGCTGGTTTACAAAGTACAATGTGGAATGGAATGGAACGGAGCAGTGCCACATCAGCAAGTATTTGAAACATTTAAAAAGCTGATTACCAATGCCCTTGTCCTGAAGTACTACCAACTGGGAGATTTGAAGAAAGGTGCATTGGAGAAAGGCTTTGTAGGTGGTTGAATTACAGAGTCAGCCAATTTTGTATGCCACCAAATCTCTATTGGAAATGGACCAAAATAGAAGAGAGCAAGACTGTAGCATGTGAGGTGGAGTGGTTCTACCACTCTATATCTATGGTCACCTTGTAATAATACAATCAGACCAAAACCACTAGAAATGATAATGGTTAACCCCCTCCTTAGCACCGTAAAAGGACTGCAGCCAATGTTAGTGCACCCACAGTCATCATCATCATAATCATCAAGGCAAATCCCAAAGAGGAGCATCCTTGCAGCTCAAGCGCCATCCAGGCCCATCTCTAGCTAGGTCCTTAAGACAGGCTGGCTGGATGTTCATACTAGACATAGTATCTCACTGACTAACTTATTGGGCCACCAAAGCTTTTAGCACTTGAGCAATCAGCAGCCGTGTAACAGCATTCCTTGATAAAAACACTTCCTAATTCATTGGTCTTTCAGCCTAATAATATGCCGGTACTAAGAAGGCCATGGAAACTAAACTATGGTTGACAGAGGCAGTTGCTGGCTTTGGCTATGAATATCCTCATTGCTGATTTTGTCCAGTCATTTAATGTAAAGCAGCTGGCAAAGACAAGAATTGAAAACGTCAGTCTGCTGCTCTTCAACCTTCCTCTGCTCTCTCATTTCATAGCCATACCGTAAAGTTGATCTAACTGTGGTTCTGTCAATCTGTAGCTCTGTGGTAAGCTTGGTGTCACGATGCCTCCATGGAGGCCCAAAATATTACAGTGGCTGCTGCAATACAATCATCCACGTCTTTTGAGCATCCGTCAGTGCACCAGTGGCACTTTCCAGAAAAGGAAGGTACCACCTTGGTGATCTCTAATGTTGGCTGACGCCCTGAGAACATTCCATTGCAGAGCTGCCAGAGCTGTCAAGTGCAAGTTCTGATGGCATGAGGGGCAAAAGCCTCACTGCCAATGAAGAGGGACTTACTACAGTGAAAAGTATTGAGAAACTACAAAATGGAAAATGGCCAGCCAAAAATATAGCAGCTCTGGGAGAAGGCAGTACAGATAAAGCCTTTAGGAAGGTACAAGAACTGGTAGACTAAAGAAATAATGAACAGTGCAGTGTCACGTGAATTATATGAGGTGATCACTCAGGAGGGGGACAAATATTACAACAAATGTCTTTTCTAGAGTCACCTCTGCCGTAATGCAGGAAACTGTAACCTGGTAACAGTTAGGCGGGTTACAGATTGTGATCACTGCATTTGATTAAAAATTGTCTACACCCTAGTAGTATTGTTATACCCTCCCACCAGTCTTCACCCTGAACCCCTGGTTTGTTTCATCCATCAATGTCTTGTCTTTTAGACTGTAAGTTCTTTGGGCCAGGGATTGTTGTTTTCTCTGTTTGTGCAGTTTGTAGCACAATGGGGTCCAAACTGTTTGAGTCCTCTAGGCATTACTGCAATATGAATATAAAATAATTAATAAAAAACAAAACTACAGACATCTGTAAGTCAGATACAATAGGAAAAATGGAAAACCACCCAACATACAGCCATAGAGACCAAGAGTGCCAGAGAATGCAGAGATAGAGAACAAATTTGGCCAATGATGCAGCAAATGTTAGTGCACCCACAATCATCATCATCATCACCAATGTTGGAAGAGAATCTAGAGACAGATAGGTCCAGTTATCTGCTTAGGGAACCACACTATTTCAGGGGCTATCCATCTACATGAGGCTGTGGTAACAATGTGACTCACTAGTCTCAATGTTAGTAATCTCTGGCCTATGGGTTTTTTGTGGAATGGAAGTTCATTTGTTTAATGTGTGTGTAAAAATGGGAAAGATTTCATCTGAGTGAAACTGAAGAAAAAGAATGAGGATTAAGGAGGAACATTTAATGCTGTGGGATTTAGAGGCTGAGGGGGAGGGAGGGTTTGCTCCTGTGTGGGACATTGAGAGACTCAACTGAGCCTGAACATGTAATGCTAGCCTCACAGTATGTTTAAATGAACACTGTTCCTTATGTCTCTGCTTATGTGTTGCATCATTTGTTGCTAATGAAGCAGCCAATGGTAATAGCAGAAAATAGACTGTTCAACTCCCTGCTACCCCATTTGTTTGTAGCTTTGGCCAACTATCTCATTCCAAAAGAATGTTGTTGGATTAGGGGGAGAGGGTAGCCATCATGATTGTTTGGTTTAAATGTTTTGAGGTCCACTGATTAACCCCTCCTCACCAACCCTGCACACATAGAGCTAGATTCTCAGTTGATGTAACTTGGCATAGCTCCAGCTACACCAGCTTACATCATCTGAGGTTCTGGCTCTGCATGCTCAAAATTTAAAAGACCCAGTTAAATTTCTGAGAATATGTCTCTAAAATATCTCATTGCTTTTAATCAAAGATTTAAATGTCATCAGAGCAGGCCTGAGCTAGGAATTTAATACATTTATAAAAGATACAATGTAAGGATGTCTGCTTAACAGTATTATTTTCTTCTTATATTAAATTGCTCCTCCTTGTAAATGTCAGGGACTAATAGCATTGGCTAGAGATCCAGACATAATGCAGCCAGGCATTATGCAAGCTTTTACATGCAGCTTTGATAATGTATCTCAGTCATGACCTGCACTCCAGCTATTTCAGCTCTGGGCTCTCTTCTGCAAAAATTGCCAGTGATTGATTTATTGTGCCAGGTTGCATGGTGGTTTTTGTAATGTGGAAGGAGATCCTTTGGTGATTAGTCTCAGACCATCAAACTATGCTTCATGTGTGATTTTAGCAAGATTTATATCTGTGGTACCCAGCCCCCCGACACTACAGCCCCCCTCCATCAAGAGCAAGTTTCGAGTGTAATCCCAAAATAATACCTATATTTGTCAGAAAAACATTTATTTCAGTTGACTCTGTGAAAATATTTAACTTGATCCCCTAGGACTATGATTTAGCTTAATATGGTAAGAATCCATTGTTCCAGTCTCATGACCTCAAAGCACAGATGTTCTAGTTGCAGTCCTTTTTTTACTCCACTGATATTGCTAACATTTAAATTGGGAAGTGCTGAGGGCACATATAAAATCAATTGAAACCTAGTAATAGTGTGTCTCAACTTCTTCGCAGTGTAAATATTTCTAGCCCTATCCTGTAGATGTAGCTTACATCTGGGGTCTTCTAAATTACCAGCAATGTGCATAGTAAAACTTCTTGTTGAGTTAAATTATCTACTGGATATTTTATATCTGAATGCAGTAACAGTGCCATCAAGTGGCAATTTAAGTTAATCACAGGTTCTATTTAGTGAGCACATCCCCAGATTTAAAAGTAAATATAAGAGGGTGGAGAACAGCTTTTGAGTTATGGCCAGTGTAGATGCTAAGGTGATATGCACCATTGTAGGGCATAGAAGGAAAGCTGCTGATGACATATACTGATCAGTGAATTTCCTTGGCTTCCTTGTCCATTTCTCTTCCACATGCATTTGGGGCTGCTCTTCCTCCCTCCCCGCCCCCGTTGGAGTCCCAGTAGATGGGACATTTAGACTTTACTGTAGATCTGAAGGCTTCCCCGTGAGATGAACGCCTAGGTCTGGAAAGTGCCTCATTCACTGCAACCTTAGAAAACTGCATTGTTAAGAGGGGGTCATTTCTACCAAAGATATGGGATTGTCTAGAAATTTAGGATTTGGGGGTAAAGATCCCCTAACTGTACCTACTGTGATGATATGGGATATTGGAGGACAGTAACCTCCCCTCTTTCTGAAGTGAGTGCTATTTGAAATGAAGATAGACAGCATCTCTTTTATAAGAACCTTGTACCATGAAAACACTACAGAAAAAGGCCTTAAATTCCTGTTAGAAACAAATTCCAAGTTATGCTATGCATCACTTCTATTAGTATGTATACAACCAAATTGTCCTTTCTTTCTTCAGATTAGAAATTTTGTTAAATATATTCTTTCAGTTTAATAATTCCATGTAGGAGATGCAGTGGCATAATAGGAAACAAATCTGACAAGGCCTGGAATTTGACCTTTAAATAAGTGGTTATATGTAAATTATCATCTTTGTACATTTTGCCATTGATTTGCTCTGCACTACCACTGTTCTGTAACCTGTTGCTGCAGGCTCGGTGATTCATCTGGTCATTTCTGGTAACCAGTAGAATGAGGTGATACACAATAAGAAGCTGCTATAGAGCTTCCAACTCAGTCATTGTAGTTTTTATTTTGCACTGTAGCCCATGAAAAATATTCCCAGGATACACTGGACCAATTATTTTAACAATCTATAGCACCTTGGAACTTGCTGCTGGCTTCAAGATTAATGATTTTGGGATACAGCATTTCCAAGGAGCCAGGATGACATTTAACTCTGGGTAGCTAATGCACAATATTCAGACTAAAATGGACTAAGACACTTATATCCTTACAATCCTGTTGTATTGTAAATCAGGGATGGGGGAGGCAAATTGAGTTAGCGCCAAGAACATGCCTATATTTGGCTCCAAAGCTTATCTTCAGACAATCAGAATGAAAGGCATCTTGGGGACCAACTCCAAAATCATCATAGTAGACATTCCAAGTTTCCGAGCTTAGTTCATGATCTAAGAAAATTTGATGCAGTTTTTAAATGTGTTAAACATAATAATAAGCAAATAGTCACTGAAATTTTAATTTTGTTTTGCTACTCTGTCATGTGATTTTAGAATGGGTATTACAGCAGGCAACCCAAGGCTAAGAAAAAATGTGTTGCCACTGAGTTTTCTTCTTCCCCTCTCCCCCTATATTTCTTTTGATATTTCTATAATACATAATTATTCATGGCAAAAATGTGGAAACGTGAGTAAATCAAGAGATAAAGTGCAGCACCTGAAAAACAGAGAGAAGAGAGAGGAAAAAAGAATAAGAGCAATAAAATCCTTAATGAACCTGCCAGTTGACAGAGTGCCACGAATCTTAAGGAGTTATACAAGGAAAAAGGTTTTGATGTTGTCAGAGTGACAGCAGAAGGTAAAGTGTGTGTCTGTAGCTGTGAATGGGTGTCCTTCATTAAATGTAGCACTGTTAAATATTGATTCACTGAACTTAATAGCTGGGAAGGGACTTATTGCCTAGTATTATCCAGAATTAAATAAGAGGCCCTGCACTGGGAAAATAGTAGGGATGATTCTCCACTGATTTACACCATTTTTTATGCCAGTGTAACTCACTTTACTTCAGTGAAACAACCGGTAGAATTAGACTACTGAACATAAGTAAGGATGGCTGAATTTATCTGAAAATGAGGAGATGCAGGGGGGGATTATGTAATCCTAGCTGCATATATTACTGTGACTAATTCTACTGACAACATCAGCTATTGCTTTGATTGTGTTGATCTGGAAGATTTGCATAGATCTTCATTTGTAGTTATTGAAACTGCACAGGGTAACAGAGTGAAATCTTTTACTGCGGCTGGCATAAGAGTTTCATAGGAAGAAATTTGTCTGCAGGACTGTACACTGATTATATGTCTGAGAGTAAAATAGCATACCCTCGCTTTGGAAGCTTGCAGATTGGATTGCTGACAGAGAAACAAAAGCAATAACCTGTTTCTTGAAAATGAGATGACTTGACATTGAGTATGATCCTCTGTTAAATACAAAGGTAAAAATCAATCATACAAGTTGTTGACTTTGGAGGTTTATAACATGGGCTGATTTTGTTTGTACTGTAACTGTATTTCATGGAGATTTGGCTTCATTTTATTTATAACATCCTTTTCAGAGTATCCATTGTGATATGGTGCCTGCTCTATTAGTATGGTATTTGATTGACATTGGAGAGAGAACTTTATAATCTGTTTTGTGCACACCTGAAATGTGGGGTGAGCAGCTGTTATAGTTGTCAGGTTTGGGACTGACATTTATTGGATCAGAGTTTCTAAGCTGAGATGCATCTATGGAATAAAGGTGTATCTATAAATCTCATTTCCAAAAATAAGGAGTGGCAGTTACATAACAATTTCAGTTTTGTGGCATCTGATTTAACAAAGATTGTGGTTAAAAAGCAAACACCAAACATACATTGTTACTTAGCCCAGACTGGAGCTTGATCTATAACGAATAATTGTTGAACTGACTGAAAATCTATCTGAGGATCATTTGCACAGGAACATACTCTGTGCAGTATGAGATGTAAGGTTTTTCAATAAGTGATGACAAATTGAGACTAAGAGAAGAACAAGTTCAAACCAAATCAGGGAAACCGGATAAATAGATTATATGCCAAGTTATCAGGGGGTGCCTGTGTGCCCCAGGCCAGCAATATCAAGTGTCCAGGACCACTTTGTCTAGCGGCTACAGTTCATAACAGAGGTGCCCAATGGTGACAGTCAAGACCCATTCTGCCTGCCGGCTATAGTCCACAGTAGCATTGCCCATGGATTAGAGTCAAGGGCTGCTCTGCCTGACGGACACAATCCCTGGGGGTGGAAGGTAAGGGAACCTGGCTCCACCCTACTCCACTGGGTTCAAGCCAGTAGGCCATATATGTGACCTGGGGTTTTTTACCCTTACTCATGCTCCCTGAGTCACTTCCTACCACTGTTTCCTGTACTTCTGCAGTGTCACGGCTCTGTTTTGGGATCCCTCTTGGCTTTCTCACGGGTTCTTCTCAGGAGCCCCTTCCCCTGGTGACATTGAATTGTTGCACTCAGCTCTTGTGGTCAGTGGGCTTCCAGCAGCTTAGCTAGGCGGCTGGTCTGTGCGACTTGTAGTCCGGGCAGCTTCCCAGCAGTAGGCTGCTGCCCCCAACTGCACTCCTCCTTGTTTAGTCCTGACTGAGCTGAGCTGAGCTTCTCTGTTTTAAATGCACCCACCACTGGGAGCATGCCTAGTAGAGACAAGGGAGCATGGCTTCCTGCATCCAGAGCAGGTTCTTAACCCTCACCAATGCAGGGTTGATATACCCTGTCACAGGGGACCAGGCGTCGTAAGAGGATTTTCTGTGAGGTAGGTCACATTATTTGAGATAAGGGAGGAAGAATGCCCTTGAAAGTGGGTCATCAGAGTACCATTTACCTCATCAAATATACAAATAGAGGAGAGAGTGTCTGAAGATGTTGAATTCAAGTATAAGGTTAGGAGAATGAACATTGAAAATGGCCCAGTTGGCGAGATCACTTCCACAAGAATAATTTTTGTCCTATCACTGGAATAATGTAAAGTGTGACTGTGGAGTTTATAAATGAACCATCAAGAATACTGACTTTTTTAGAGTTGTGGAATTGTGTAGAACAGGGTGCTTTGGATGGCTGAAAAGAGAGGATGCCAATAATATTGGTTTTGTAAATATGAAAGTAATTTCTCCACATAAAACATATATCAAGAAATATGTTACTGTCCATTGAAATTGTATTTTGCTACACAGTTGATTTACGGTAATAACATTTTGCTGGTATATACAGCACCAACTTCCATTACCTTTGCTTGAGGGTAGGTCTACACTGTAGAGACTATAATAGCATTGCTACGGCAATGTAGTTATGCTGCCTGCATAAACCCATAGCATAAATGCAGCCTACACTGACAAAGGGAATTTTTCTGCTAGTGTAGAAACACCACATCCTCATACAACAATAGCTACATCAACAGAGACACTCTTCCGTTGACATAGCTGCATATATACCGGGAGTGAGATCAGCTCATAACTGTATCAGACAGAGGTGTGAATTTTTCACAACCCTCACCAACATAGTTATGTCGACCTAACTTAAATGTAGACCAGACCTCCTATTTCTGCATTAAATGAATCGCTCCTTCCTTACCTATCCAACTAGTGTATGCACATCCCATCACAAGCTCTTTTTACTAGATATGTTTGTAATTACCTCTCTTGTCACCTCTCCTTCTTTACATCCTCCTTCTCCCAAAAAAGAAAAAATAGGCCAATAAAATATAAAAATTTAGATTTTGTAGCTCAGGCCATTTGGAGATCTGCTGAACCAAAAAAAAATATAAAAAGTACATTTTAAATAATATTAAAGTCCCTTTTCTGCTTTTTTCCCAAACTTCCAAGCAGAATACTACTCTAGAATAAAATAAGGAACATGACATTTCAGGAAAGTTTTCGAGGAGAAGGTTAAAAATTGGGCTTATAAAGTAAGGCAAGTTTCAACCTTAATTATGAAGGAGCCATTGCTACTCAAGAATATAACGCAGGATACTAAGACAGGAACAGACACTGCCACTATTTCTAGCTCATCTTGACTGTATATTGGGAAGCAGTTTATATTCTTAGGAAAGTAAGTAACAGCCTCTAGTGTGTGTGTGTTTGTATAAAAAATTAATGTTTCAAATCAAAGTACCTCTTTACTGGCTCAAAATTATTGATTCATCTGCATTGGCACATGCTCTTCAGTCAATCAGCCTGAAATACAAATACATTTTTTTTTTATAAAAAACAATTTTCTGCAGAATTTTATGTAAATGTTCTTTTAAGCATCTCAGCTTTTCCAAAGTCAACAAGGGCTCAAGAAATGTTCTGTGCCTAGATGTCTGTCTCTCTCAGGCACTGAATGTAATAAACAACCCTGGAAGGGTTATCGGTCTCTTTGTTTTCTTTCTCATTTCTTCTTGAGAAAGAGGCAGCAGCACTAAATGATCCTTTGACGTAATCTTATGCAGTTTGTGAATTACAAAACCTAGTCAAAAGGCCAGAAAAACAGGTTCACAAGCCTGCCAATCCTGTTGTTAACATACTGTACTTTATAATATCAAAATGGTACACTGTATATTTATTTATTTTGCTTCCAGAAGGTGCTAGGCACTGAACAGATGGGTGCCTGCACCGAAGAATTAACAGTGTAAGGTGCTGATCTTGCAATTTACAATACATAGAGTATCAAGATAGAGGCGGCTGCTATTTCTAGCCCTGCTTGATTGTTCATATATTAGGAAGCAGTTTATTATAGCAGCAGTGTCTGTCGCTATCTTGGTATCCCATGCATTGTAAATTGCAAGATCTTTTCCCTCACCTGCTTTATTAATCAAATTGCGTGGGGAGTCAACACTGGTCCTGGAGTCCAAAGCAGCTGGCCCGCAAGGTCCCTCTTACATAATGGGGTAACAGCCAGAGAACCTGTGCTCAGGAAGTGTGACAGACAGGACTATGAAAAAGCATTCTTAAGCTTCCTTTGGTCTGCAGCTGACTCAGACCAAAGGAAGCTTAAGAATGCTTTTGTCTGGCATAGTGGGACCCAAACACAGCAGCCTCCAGGTGCTTTATTGGGGCTGTAACAACAGTTAGAATAATTTGTTTTATAATCCATAATTTGATGTAATTCTTGAATTTAAATTCTAGTTGCTTACACATGTCCTTTGTCTATAAATCTGCTGTTAGCATCTCTATAACATTGCCAAGGTACATTACTGTCCCAACTCCATCTCTGCTGAAAATTCTCATCCAAACCATCAGCTGCTTTCACCTTGTTAGTCTGTTCTCTATAGGCTCTCTAGTTTCCAACCTGTGCAGAATACTTCTGCCCATCTTCTCTCAAGTACCATACCTAGAACTGCAATGCATTCATTTACTCTTCAAACAATTCTTCTGGTTCCACACCCACTTCAGGATCCAGGTCACAGTTTCCTTGGGCAGATCCTCAATTGATGTAAATCAGCATAACTTAACTGACTTCAATGGAGCTACTTTGATTTATGCCAGTTGAGGGTATGGCCCGTTGTGTATCTATATCTGTCCATGGACTTGCCAAGACTGTTTCATGGAACTTGGTGCCCTCTACATCCTTTGCCCGTCTTTCATTGGCCCCCTCTTTGTCCCTTCACACAATCTCACTATTGTTGGTGGAAGAACCTTCTCCTTGCAGCAGCTGTTACCTGTAGCAGCTTTACTGTAACTCTTTGCTTCATTAATACAATCTCCTTTTAACTCTTATTTGAAAATATCTTTTTTCTCTCTTACTTCAGTTTCTCCTTCTGCTATTATTTACACTTTAACTGTATTATTTCTCTCTCCCTTGTTATTTAATTCAGATTCTGTTAAATAACTCTCTAATGTGCTTTTAGGTAAAGTTTTTATGAAAGCTACTCTACAAAACAAAGCTGTATTTCATTGTATTATGGCAAATGAAAACCACCATGCTTTGCATAACAAACCATATTCTGACACACTCTGTGGCACAAAAATAGCCTAAAAAGACAAAGCTTAATAATATCAAATATGTTTGTGTCATTATGTAAAAAGGGAGAATGACAGTGTTTTCACTGAATTTCACGGGACACGTTACCAGTTTCAGTCATGCTTCTGTAATCATTCTGTACAAGAGTGATGCAAAGGAAATCTTCAGCAGAATATATGTGTGTCTATTACACAGAGAATATACAGTATGATGCATATCCACATACCTGTATCTTTTTAGCAGACTTGCATTTTCAGAGTTTTGACTGTTCTATATATGATCAAGTCTTGACTAATAAACTTTTTGCCAAAGGGAAGCCCTTCTTTCCTTTTGTCTCCTTCCAAATATTTTAGCTAGGGAAACTTATTTTTTATAACTCGACTCAGTGATATTTCCGTTAGGGTTGCTTCACAAGATCTATTCTTTGGAGGAAGGGGATAGTTATTTTTGTTTTTTTTCTTCTCACCCCTCCTGTTTTGCCTAAAATCTAGCCCTAACTGCTTCAGGATTAAGGATTTGAATCCTAGATGAGAGTTTAAACATTAAATGTTCTCCTTAGTACTTCCAACTGAATTTGATATTTATGATAATAGATTTTAGATGGTTTTTTGTACAGTGTTCTGAGACTAGATATAAAGAGAGTTATACACTATAACTGCTCTATGCATTACACGTTGCCTTGTATTGCATTCCGGGACTCTGTTTCCATATTGAGTTTGTTGACATTAGCATCTTCCTTTTGTAGAACAAAACAAATAAAAAATGAGACTTCGGAATCTTAAATCAATATAACTGTTATTCTTCCATCTTCCAGTTCTATAAAAATTAGTGTGGTGAAACCACGAAAAAAAAATTCTTAACTGTTAACCCAAACCTAAAAAGGAATTCACTCTGGCCATATTCACTTTTCTAAATGAGATGTATCGCAATGTCAGAAACTCTTGATCTTATACACACAAAAAATTAACTCAATTTAAAACAAAATTCCAATGCTTTACCAGAAAAATAATAACATGGCTGCTTAGTTTAAAGTAGATAACTGAGTAAACAATTCACAGTGCAAAATTTACTCTGATTTTAACCTCTTTTTACATATTGCAGTTCACTCAAATGTATTTGTTATATGAATATACTTGTCACATTTTTTGCAATTTTTTACAGTTTGGATTGATTACTAATAGTTTGTGATAATTTGACACTTGTTATCCAGAAGACTCATGGCATCATTACTGTTCCCTAATGGGATAGATGTAAATCCTATCAATAATCAATAGGAAGGTTTAACGAAGCCACTCGGGCTTTGACTCTTTCAGGGAGTGGGAATAATTTAGCCAGATGTAGCAGATAAGCAAGCTGATGAAATTTTACAAAATAATAAGCATTATCCTTTCAGGCTCACACAGGCCCTGTCAGAGGCATCATTCCTAGAAAAAATAAACTATTGTAAAACATATCGGGTGGATATATCATTTAAATTTAATTTTCCTGTCATATTCACACAAAGTCATATGTGAGGTCCTGGTTGCGAAGGTTGCAGTGATATCCTTGTTTGGTTCATGTAATTATCTCTGGATGAGGTTTCTGGCAGGGGATTAGGAAACTTTCTCCCCCTGCTGTGTGGAGCAGCCTCCCATCCCACATAAGGTATTACTATGTCCAGTGTGAATAATCATAGAGAAAAGTTTAAAATTCATCCTGTGAGAATTTATGTAAGTAAAACTTGAACCCTTGAATATCTGTGGAACAATAGAATAAATGCTAGGGATAATTCCCTTCCTCCCTCTCAAAATAAATATTTGCTGGGCTAAATTTGGGTGTAGATTAATATCCAACTATTTAAAAGTCATCAGACGTCAGCCTGTGAAATGCTCTTTGCTTCTCTTCATGTTTGTTTTTCTCTCCCATAGGATGGAGTTTTAGTATGGGATCTGCCTACCAGTTTCACAGCTGGCGAGTATTTGTAGTCGTCTGTGCGCTGCCCTGTGTCTCCTCAGTAGTAGCACTTACTTTCATGCCAGAAAGTCCAAGATTTCTGCTGGAGGTAAAATTTTCAACATATCCTTTACAATTCTCTGTTTCTGTCTATCTTATATCTGGAGCATTCATCCCCATAGTATCACAGCACCAGGTACTAAAATAGTTTAAGAAGTATTAACATAAGTCTTTTCTATAATTTGGTCAAATTTTATAGATTGGAAAACATGATGAAGCTTGGATGATTCTCAAGCAAATTCATGACACCAACATGCGAGCTCGAGGGCAGCCTGAAAAAGTCTTCACAGTGAGTATTAATCACCAAGCTGATGTCTTAGAACAGCATCCGTTCTCCTGTCAGCCAGGTTCTGAATGCTTTAGCAATCAGTAACTATACTCTACATACCTGTTGTACATCCAGCTCAGAGTAAGGAAGTTATTGTACAGCCCTGCCATATAAACAAAATGGCTACAGTATTAAAAGTTACCTAAGGGACTTAGATACCCAGTTTCCTTTAACATTAATAGGTATTAGGTATCCAGATCCCTTAGCTGGCTTTGGAAACCTCAGCCAGTATATTGCAGGGCATGTGAATCCGTGATGTAATAATAAGTTCTATTGTATTGATATAATCAATATTCTCCAGTTTTAGTGTTTCCTTAACAAAGCTGCTGCAAAGCCTACTCCTGCCTTAACATGGATAATAGTAAACACATATAGAAGGATAGTCACTGGAGCTCTAACAGCTGCTTTTTGTGCACTGAAACCTTTTCAAATGAATCTGTTTTTATCCAGCTAACAGAATAAAGTATTCTGCACTTTTGTAAAATGTCTTCTTATATGAAGATCTCAAAACATTTAAAAATAATTTTCTGATGCCCTCTTAGGAAGTCGACTATTTATTATAATTGCCTCTTTGGCCTGAATTATTACCAATATTCAGTGCCTTGCAGATTTGTTTCCATTTGGAGGAGAAATGGATTATGTGAGACAAGTATTTCTTTGGTGCAATCCTGTTTATTTACAAAGAAATGTATGCAGTCTTGTTTCTCTGAGCACGGCAGAAACAAACCACAATAGTCAATTTCCTTGCTCAGAAATCCAAGTCTGCCTCTCCAGACAGTTCTGTGCCCCAAGCCGCTCTGTCTCTCTGCTCCCTCTCAGAGTCAAGTTCACTACTGTTTTTTTTTGTTTTCTGCTGGCTTTCTTGTTCCTTTAACACACATACAGCTTGCCAAAAGCAATCCCCTGCTCCCTGCACCTGTCCCAGGAGAACTCCTCAGACTCTGCTCAGGCTTTGCCATGCAGCCAGTTGCCTTGGGTAGTAGCATCTTGTCTCCAAGTGTCTTAATATAGGAGCTTAGTTGATCCTTCAGTTTAGTCTAAAAGAAGGATGCTTAGCGCACCCATCAGCTTTAACAGGTCTGTGACTGCCATTGGATCAAAGAGCCACTTGATGGCAGTCATTAAAACCTTCCAGCATAATGTTGTTTATTACATCTACTAACACCTAGTGTCATTTGTAGGTAAAGCAAATTGCCTAAGTCTACCAGTGAGTTAGCAGTGGAACTGTGAAAGAACATAGGCTACTTACGCCTGCTCCACTGATCTAACTGCTAGAGAACATGCCCTCCTTCTACACTAGTTATTGAAATAAAACACTGGGAAAATTATTAAAACTAAACTTTGTGTGTAGTTTTTAAATGTTGTAAATAGTTTGTCAACTTTTAATATGATTAAACTTCCACTTTCCTATTGCATGGATAAGAGTCAAAACACCAGGGGGTTGGGATTTTTCAGTGCTGCTGTTAGTGATGGGAAAACTTGACTCCTAATACCAAAGTATTAAAGGATTAGAAACATTGTATTGTACATTAAGGTTATGCATATAAGTGGTCCCTAATATATGCTTGTGTTTTCCTAATATAATATTAACTAGTAGAATGCTAACACTATTAGAATGTTAGCTTATCACAGTTTCCTCACTGAGCCATGTTAGCACCTAATCATATTAGGCACACATGCAAAGAATTTTTGTGTAATTTGCTTTTTTGTCTTTAATTTTTTCAATTTAAATTAGACCTGATTAGATTTATAGAGTAATTATATATATATAAAAGTATACTTATTACTATTAATAGAGTAATTTCTATTAGAGTCAAGTGATTGTCCTTTTTCTTAATTATGTATTTAATTTGAGTATTTTTCTCTTGATAATTTTTTCTAATTATATGATGTCATGTTTTCCAGAAGCCACTTATCATCTGCCGGTAATATTTACACTTGTTTTCGGTATGACGAGGGTTTCTCCTTTAGATATGGTTATGAAAACCAAAATGAAAAGGAGACAAATTGAACTGAGGTGGGGAATACACTAAGGCTATGTCTACACCAGGCCTGCACAACATGCGGCCCACAGGGGCTCACTGTGCGGCCCATGACGACTTTTGGAAATAATATTTATTTATAAAAAAAAAAAATTGTGGGGTGGGGCAAGCCAATGGCTGGCCGGCTGCCTGGCCGACGGCAGGTGGGCGGGGTGAAGAGCTGAGTCAGCAGGCAGGGGAGAGGGGATGAGGAGTGAGCAAGTGGCCGGCCAGCGAGCAGCAGGCGGGGGAAGGTGAAGAGGTCAGTGGCGGGCTGGGGAATGAGGGTTAGCCAGCGGCAGAAGGTGAAGAGGTGAGTGGCAGGTGAGCAAGCTGGCAGCGGGCAGGCAGGTGAGCTGGCGGCGGGTAGAGCAGGTGAGCAGCAAGCTGAGGGTGGTGGGGGAAAAGATGAGTGGCAAGCTGGTGAGGGGGGGATGAGGAGGCAAGCAGCATGTGGGCGAACTGGCTGCGGCAGCAGGGGGGATGAGGAGGCAAGCGGGCGGGCAAGCGGTGAGTTGGGGGGGCGGGAAATGAGGAGGCGAGCCGTGAGTGAGTGAGTAGGTGGCGGGCAGGCGAGCAGTGAGCCTGCGGGGTCGGGGGGGGGACCAAAGGGATGAGGTGGCGGGCAGTGGCGGTGGGCAGGCGGTGAGCTAGTCGGTACGGGGGTGAGGAGGTGAGCGGGTGGGCCCCCAGCTGTTTTCTTTGGAGTAATATGGCCCTCGCTGCTTTCCGAGTTGTGCAGGCCTGGTCTACACTATGAGCTGGGTAGGGTAGCCATTCCCAGAATAGCAGACATGCTGATACTTCCAGGAATAACACAGCTCTGCCCCTGCTGGTGTGACCCTGCCAGTGTAACCTCACACTCACTGTGCATGCACGCTCACACCAGCAGGGGTGGAACAGCGTGACTCTTCAAAATGGTGTCCCTTGTCTAATACTGGGCAAAACCACATCTGATTTTATCTTAGTACAAACACTCAAAAAGAGGACGGTCTGGTTTAAAACCAAACAAACGGCCTGTCTAAAGCTGAGTTCTGATTACTCGTGTACACATACTCATGCTACGTAACAGAGGTATAAATAACAGTGTAGTCGTGGTACCATGAATAGCGGCAGCAGAGACTTCGTTTAGCCGTGCTGAGTAAGTAAACACCAGTTTCAGGTGCGTGTGTATTCAACATGGCTAAGCCAGGCCTCAGCTGCTGCTACTCATGCTACCCTCACTATGCTTCTATTTATACTCGTGCTAACTTGTTGAGAGCTATCATACCTCGGCGTGTAGTGTAGACAAAGCCTTGAGGTCCATTCTTAAAATCTAGCCCAGTTCAAACTATGAAATACACCATGCATGTAACATTATTGGGCAATTGAAGTGTATAGGATAAACAGCAGACTATAATGCTTTGGGCAGACAAACCCTTAATTTTAACATGGAAGAGACAAATCCTTCAGTCCTTACTACCACTGACTTTAAAATAAAATAATTTTAAAATAGAAGGCAATGATTAAACTAAAGAGCAACATAGAGAATGGCCTGTCCTGAATGATCAGATCCTACTGTTCTCTGTGACCAGTGTTAGAAAGCAAGAGTGATTTAGTGGGTAGGGCACTCACTTGGGACTTAAACCTGGGTTCAGTCCTTGTGTTACATTCGATAAGTCACTTATTCTCTCTGTGCCTCAATTCCCCATCTTTAAAATAGAGATAATAGTCCTTCCCTACATCACAGAGTGTTGTGAGGATAAAAGGCTATGAGATACTCAGATACTTTGGTAATGGAGGCCATAGTAGAACCTAAAAAAGAGTACCTATATATCATGGAGATAAGCACTTTAGGAGCAGATGAAATTACAAATAAAGAATAGTCTTCCCATAGTTAAAGTTGCTACCAAGTTCTGTTATTTTATTTTTAAGCACCCAGAGTTCTGATGAGCAAATCTGATACGGCCTGAATATTGGAAGGCTAAAGAACTTTTCTGCATAGATTCAAGAAACTCAGTTCAACTATTTTTAAATTATAGGACATTGAGTAATTATGCAGATTTGACATTTTGGCTTGTCTTACGTTTCTCTGTATCCCTCTAATTCAAAAAATGACTTGTTAATATTCTTCCTGTTGCACAGGCAAAGGAAAACTTGTTGCTGTCTAATAACAAATGTCTACAACAGTCTATACTATTAGTAGAACTCAGTGGGGTTACATTGGTGTAAAATGGATATAAATAAGTGGAGAATCAAGCCCATAATTTTCATGGGCAAATTTTGCAGGTGCAATTTGAGTCCTCTTTTCGAAATAGGTATGTGTGTCTGTGTGTTGCTTAGCACATTTTAGTTGCTACAACATTTATTTATTTAGAAGTATCAGGAAGTGACTATTTATACCTCTAGAAGACATGAAGAAGAGCTCTGTGAAGCTTGAAAGCTTGCCTCTTCCTGCAATAGAAGTTTGTCCAATAAAGGATATTACTTCACCCACCTTTCCTCTGTCATATCCTGGGACAAACTACAACACTGCAAATATTTATACCTCTAAGCAGTTATGTTCTTAGGCTTGATTCACAATGTAATTAACCACATGCCTAACTTCAAGTATATGAGTAAGTGTCATTGAAGTCCACAGGACTACTCACATGCTTAAATTTTAAGTATGTGTTTACCTTCCTGAATTGGGGCTTTTAAACAAGCATGCATTGTTGCCCTGAATCAATATCCATGTAAAAAAATCTTCCAGTATACTACAGACAAAATTCTTCCCCCTCAGTCAATTCATATTGCACTTTTGTTAATTGAGCATTTTTTTTATTAATTTTCCTTTACAGTGTTTCATGAGTTTGTAAAATTTGAGGCACTAAGTACTTCTAGTCATCTGTGGAATATGGAAGTTGCCTTTTCACTCAGATATGCAGCTATTCTTGATTTTTGTCTTCCCCATATTTCATACCCTGGAAACTAGACTGCTTTCAAAATATTTTTTCTACACCTACCGAACAGAAAATCTATCTCTTAGAATAGCTCCAGTCTTGCATCTCTCTCTTTATAGTTACAATTTTTTACAGATAAAAGACATAAAATGGATGTTTAGGTAACTTAGTATTCTTGTTTCTTCGAATCTTTTTATTTATTCAGCTGAGCATTTTAATAATTTTAGACAAAAAGAAAGGAATTCTGTCATTTCTTTCAGGATATTATCAAACTGTATGTTGTTGTCATTGTTAAGGAACATCTTATAGTTCTATTGGGTGGGGAACTCATTCTGCAAAAACAAGTTTTACAGCTCCAACCAAAACCATAGTTATCTATATTAGGAGCATTTCTGGTTCGCTACCAGAATCTGATTTAAAAGGATCAGGATTCTGAGCTGTATCCAGTGCAGATTAGTTGCTAGAAACAACTCTGTGACAGGGTGTATGAGGCCCTGAGGCCCCCTCCTTAGAGGCCTCATCTTACCATACCTCATTCCAGAAAGAAGCAGTGGAGATGAGTCCTCCAAGTGGCCTAGAGAGGATGCATGGGACACAGCCAATCAGAGCAAGGCTGCAGGAAACAGTCAATCCGGACACAGCAGGCCCAAATAAAAGGAGTTGCAGGGCAGAGGTGAGGGCAGTTGTGGCCTGGAGCTGGAGGAGTAAGAGTGGTGTTCCTGGCTGGTGAAGGGAGCTACAGGACTGTGAACCGAGCAGCTGCTGGAAGGGAGCAGAGGAGCAGAGGTCAAAGACTTCAGCTCTACAGTGAGGGCAAAGTTGCTGGGGCCATGGGGAAGTGGCCCAGGAAGTCATAGCAGCAACGTGGTTTAGTTAAAGGGACACAGAGAGTGGGTGCTATTCGTAGGACTGGGACTGCTTCTAACTGTCTGCTCATGTTTAGCCTATGGAGCTTATTTAAACTTTCAAGTCCCCTTTAATTGTATTTTAACAGTTCAAGAAAATGCTGCTCTGTTTCCATTTACAGGTTAACAGAATCAAAACGCCCAAACAGATAGATGAGCTCATAGAAATTCAGAGCGACACAGGAACCTGGTACAGAAGGTGTTTTGTTAGAATCCGCACCGAGCTATATGGGGTAAGTAATAAAATCCAAGTTGTAGTTTGTGTATATGGTAACAAGAGAGCCATCATTAGTGCCCAGAAATGGGAGTGATGGGATGACCTGATGTGGACAGCTGGTGTGCTGTACACTGAATACAACACCTTAAAAGTGTCAGTATTTCAGGGTGGAATATTGCCAGTCATCCACTCATAACAGTTTAATTTTGGCATGAAAGATGGAAATATTTCTGACCATTTTGTTTTTAAATGGTGATTGATTGAAGCTAAATAAGATTAAGAATCTTAGAAGTAACCCCAGTGGATCCAGTGCAGTGGAGGCCATCAAAGGTGCATGATAAATGGAGTTTAGCAATACCCAAACCTGCTTTTACCTACATCCAGGGCGCAGGTCTGGCCTGAGACTCAAAGAGCTAGTATGATGCCCTTTGCTTGCTGCTTCACTGATGAAGCAGAGAACAGAATCCAGGCCTCTAACTTAATTGTCTAAAACACAGTTTATTTTTAAATGTATTTTCTCATATTTTACAGATTTGGTTAACATTTATGAGATGTTTCAACTATCCAGTCAAGGACAATACAATCAAACTTACAGTTGTATGGCTCACGCTGTCTTTTGGGTACGATTGACTTTGATTCTTGATGAATTTTCCATGGTTAGCCTGTAAATCTTGAAATACAGATTAATTTTAATGCTGCCAGTCATGCGGAATGCAAATCTGCTTTGACATTGCAATTTTCTTTTCTTATTGACAATACTTACCCAATTACCTTTTAAATAAAACATAATATTTTGGGGGTTACTCCATTTTCGTTTCCCAGCTGGCACCTTAAAGGAGTCTGACTTTCAAAGTGTTGAGTTGTGTGACCAAAAACTGAGAACTCCAAATCACTTGTCACGTTTGAATATATAAACCTAGTACACTATATTCTAGAATAAAAAAAGATTTCCCATGAGAAAAAAAAGGGAGTAAGGGTCAGAGTTTGTATAGCACTTGGAAGATGTAAAGCATTATATAAATCCATAATAATTACTATTATGGCTTATTGTTCCATGCACATGTTTCAATGGTGAACAGATGCTACAGTAATTTACTTATTTGCTTCCTTATTAACCTAATGACTGTCGTTCTATATAGATTTAAATTGAGCTGTCAGAAAATGAACTTTTCTTGTGTTTTTTTAATCATAATTAATTATTGCTGTACTAAATTTATCCTTATTGAAGTACACCAAAGAACTGAAGGAGAGTAGAACTCATTTTTAGTTCCTCAGCTTTCTTCCACCTTCATAAAGTGCTCTACACTGCCTCTACTTCAGGATTCCTTCCACAACAGCATCTCCTTTTCTCTTTTGCGACTTCCCATCATACAAAGTGCCCCAATGCGCACTCCACTCTGACGCACTCCAGCTTCCAGCCAGTTGTCCTCTGATTCCAGATAACATTTTCTGAGACATTAACACTAGAGTAAGTGATACACTAGCTTACTTTGCTTTGGGAATTTCCATAGCAATCATGTCCCTCTCAGGTCTAAGCATAAGTCATCAAATGCTCAGACCATTGTAATCATTATGCAGTGTAGATTTGCCAGGGCCCAGTCCCCAACTAAAGAGTTTAAACTTCACCATGACATTCACTGTAGTGAAGAGAGGTTGGGCAAGATTCTCCCAGCCACTTAAACTCTATGTTGGGACTGCATAGCATGAGCGGCTGACAGAACATTTGAACTGAGGGCCTTCACTCCCCTTACATCCCACTGGTGGTGTTTTTGCTGGCCCTGCATAGTCTGACAAAGGAAACTATTCGTAGTCTGAATCAAAGGAGGGATCTATGACCACACAGTTCCAGTGGCCCTAACAACCTTGAAAACACAACAGGTTAAACCAGCAGCTGTAGGAGGTCTATGTTGCACCCCTGAGCTCCGATTCTGATTGGAGAATGGATTTATTCCTCCCATCTTACACAGATGAAGTGTGTGAGAGACCCCACTATTTTAACTTTATGCAAGCCAAATGCATTTCATCCTAAAAGCATTCTTATGTTTGATGCTTAAAAATCTAAAATTCAGGTAGAAGTAGTAGTGTTTCTGCAGATGTAGTTGTCTGCTTTAAGTAGATGGATGCTGTAGATTGTCTCTTAGTCTGTACATACTTCTGAAATTAAGGTGAGCTTTGTTACTGAATGCTTCTGTTTTTCACAGTTACTATGGGTTGTCTGTCTGGTTCCCTGATGTCATTAAACATCTGCAATCGGATGAATATGCATCCAAAGTGAAGCGTTTTAACGGAGAGAGAATTACAGATTTCAGCTTCAACTTCACCCTGGAAAATCAGATTCACTTCAATGGATCATACATCAATGACAGGTCTAGAAAGATTTTGGTTAAGAAAATATCATTAATTTCACTAACATTTTAAACTTCTGCCTAAGGGCTTGTCTATATGGTAAAATGGTAGAGGGATATGATTTGTAAAGCATTCTGACTCTCACTGCCCCCTGTTAGGGAGCTTTCTGAGCTCTCACTCTCCCCTTTAAGAGTGCTTTGCTGCACTGTGTAGATGAGCTCTTAATATGCTAATCTTTTTCAGTGTTGACCGTTAATAGGTTGGTTGGGTTGGGTTGGGTTACATTTAATTTTGAGAAGAGTCATTCTATTCTTATCTCCTTTTTGCTTGATCCTGCATTCTAATGGAAGTATATGGGGACTGTACATGGGTTATGGGTCTATGTAGGTGGCTCAAGGCCTCGGTTATTTTGATAAACCAGGCTAGATGATACACATTATTGGTACTTACTTTCACCAGGGGACTCAGGTTTTCAGTCCCAATGTGTGTGGCATGTGGGGATGCAGGAGATGTATCTCTAATGGTGGGAGAAAGGGTGGTTTTCTTGATCCTTTCTACTTTTTTTCCTTTCTTGGTACTCACTTAAGTTCTCTCTTGACAAAATGGTGAGCTTCAGAAACACCGAGCACCTTACAGGATGACATCTTTAAAAAGAGAAAAAGTAGTTGAAAAGATAAATACCAAAGGCATTCGTTAGAAAGTATGAACCATTGTAAAAAGTAGAAACCTAGATGAGCATGTTCTTTTATTTTTAAATTGAGTCCAGAAGTCTGAAGGCACTAGCTAGAATTTTACAGAGCACAATTCTAAATCACTTACTTATTTAAAGACATCAAAGCAACCCAATTGTGTTTAATCACTCTATGGTCACCAGGTTTGTTTTAAGTGTCTGGTCTCTGTCTATGATAAATATGTATATAATATAAAGTATAGTAAGGTTCTAAGCCTTTTGGTACTAAATAGTTGTTACTTATGTAATTACATTTAAATTTATTGTATTAATGGTTTTGGTAATATAGGAAAGCTTTTTTAATAAGAATTTTAATTTGAAAGCAATTTAAAGTTTTGTTCAATGCAGAGCAATTGAAAATTATGACTAGCCTATTTCATTTTAAATTAGCTTCTGCCTTCCAAATTTAGTTCCATTTCAGAAGATGGATGCTATCTAAAAAAGTGGAGCCATTTATTATCATTCAGTAAATTTTGGTTGCTGTGCATTCTGCCAGCCCAAGTACTGCAGATCACATCCAAATAAAAATGCTTGTAAAAATACTGAGGCTCCCAAATCTATCCTGAATCTATCAAGTATGCACACTTTGACATTTGGGATTGGTGAACTTCTTGAGCCATTTTTCCCCAGCAGTGTAACCTTTTGGGTTTGTTCCCTCCAAAAAAAGATTCACTATATTTTGGGGGTGGGGGAGTAGGAGAAGAAGTGGATTTTTGTTAGTTGATATATTTCTTTGCCCCCTCTACTCTCTCCTAATCAGAATGTGTTTTCAGCAGTATAACTTGGTAAATTTGGGTAGATCTGAATTCAGACCATCTCAAACCCAGTTGTAAAGCAGCTGAGTTTTCTTTTTCATTTTATTTCAAACATATTTCCTGTCCAAAATGCAAAAGACACATCTTGCACTATGCAGAAGACTGTCTGTCTCTTGTGTTTTCATCGGTTAGTCCTGTTGCTCTTTGTTCCCTTTTAAACAATCGAGACAGTATTTTGAACAGGAAGACCAAGCATGGTGGTGTTGTGAAAAAGGATAATGGGTTCACATGAATTCATCAGATTTTAATCAGAGTCTGTCAGAGATGAGAAGAGGTACGGTTGTTAATTAATGATTAGACTGAAGGCATCATTTTCCTGTCCAATACTAGTAATGAATCCATTAGCCAGTAACGTATGAAAATCAAAATAAAATTTTGGGTCCCTTCTTCCCACAAAATAATTTGATTTTAGCAATATTATTTGTGAGAGAGTTTAATTCCCACCATTTTATCTACCACACAATAAACTTGTTTGACGTTCTTCTACCCCCAAACTCCTCCCCAAGAAGAAAATTGCTCTTTGACCTAAACCTTAAATATAAGACCTGAGAAGTTTGTGTAGTAGAAATTTTAGCTAGACTAATATTTAGAAGGCTTTGCTGTTATAACTATACTGGCAAAGTGATCCTAGGATGGATGCAGCTTATGCTGGCAAAACTGTTTTTGTCAGTATAGCTTATTCCAGTCCCCGTTCCCTCCAAAAAATCTATACTGCCAAAAGTGCAGTTTTACTGGTCTAAATGTTTCTATACAAAGGGCTTTTGTAATCCAGCTATGTTGGTCACAAATCACACCTCATCACACCCCTGTCCAACATAGCTATGTTGGCAAAGCATTTGTTCTGTAGATTTGACCTAAGAATATTGAGTCTATTTTTTTTATATTTATGGTTAGCTATTAGGTTTCTTTCACTTTTTAAAATTAATTAAATAACAAGTCAAAAGGCTATGGTATTAGTTACCTGAGAGTCAGTAAGAAGGAGGGGCCAGAAAGTAAGAAGAGCTAAGAACTAGAAAGAGGCAAATTTAGAATAGTGTGCACAAAAATGCACGTGTATTAATTTCTGTGCACAATAATTACAATTGTACATGCAGTCACAGTAGCAGCATAAATATATTTCATTTAGACATCTAGCAGGTCATCTGCATGTGCAGTATTGTAATTGTATTCCAGCATTTTTGTGTAAACATTTTTTAAAAATCTGGGCCTGATTTGAAGGAGAGGATTTTGTCTGGCTGCAGAAATAAAGGTTCTTTAAAATCTGTTAGCATCTCCACTAATCATTTATTCCAAGAAGCCAGATTTCTGGAGCCCTAGCAAAGAATACAGTAGCACTTGTGAAATGCTATTGAACATTGCTTTTATAAGTATATTACATCAGAGTCATGAGATTCTTTATGTTTTGATTAGAGATTGGTGATAACAAATATTTTATCCTTGTATTAACTATGAAAAAGGTATGCCCAGCAGCTTTGTGGGAATGTCATTTTGTGAAATCAATGTATTCCACAATGGTTGCACAGCATTGTCTATCAGCCATACTGACACTGCAGAAAGTATTGTGTTCGTGGGTGTGAGACTTCCGAGAATGGCATTCATGTAAGGTTGCACAGCTGAATCTCTAATCATGATGCATGAAGGCAGACTGATGGAAATTATTTGTATTGGGCAGGTTTATTATGATGAAGTTTAAATCAGTAACCTTTGAAGATTCCCTTTTTAAGAACTGCTTGTTTGAGGACATTACTTCTGTGAGCACATACTTCAGGAACTGTACTTTTTTGGACACCAACTTCTCCAGCACAGGTATGCTGAAAGGAAAATCATATCACTGTCCAACTACCGTGGTCTTATTTCACAAAGCCTGCTTGTCAGGAATACAATAGCTGTTGTTTTTACAGCTATTGTAAATACAAGACAGAGACTCCAGCATCAGGGTGAAGCGGGAACCTTTGGACATTCATAAATCTTTCCAAAGTTTTGACTAGATTTTTCTCTGCCATGTGCTGATTGGCTGCTTGCTGCAGCCCCTCTTCCTTCTCTTATCACAGAGTCTCTTCACCTCAGTTTTACTCCTCAGCTGCTGGTTACCCTCTTCTCTCCTGCCCTGTCCCCCTCACCTCCCTTTCCTTCAACTTATCCTTTCCCCATCCCTTTTTTTCCATTTAGCTGATCCTTTCCTAACTAAACCTGTTAAAAAAAAAAAAAAGTGGAAATAACATGGCATTTGCTGTTGCATTAGCACACACTGTGCTGGTGTGTTTAAACCCCTTCTCCCACCCTGTGTCTGTCTTGTCTATTTAGACTGCAAGCTCTTCTGGGAAGGGACTGTTTACTACTGTGATTGTCCAGTGCCTAGCACAATTGAACCTCACCCTTGGTTGGTCCTTAGGCACTACTGTAATAAACATGCTCATAATAATAATAAAAATAAATGTAAAGGAGCACCCCCTTTTTAAAAGATTACATACCCACTATTAATTCCGGGAGTGAATTTTAAATCTCTTTTAAATTTGTTGATTGTCTCTGTGGAGTTTCAGAACACATAGGAGAAAGTTTGTTTACCTGTGTAGTGATTGCTTTAGGTAGGCTTATATAGGAGCTTTACAAAGATCAGTGCCAAAGCTCACATACCTGTCTAGTAGGTATATGCAATATGCTACCATGTTTGGGGGAGGGGATCTGAGTTCCATTCTTTCTCTCTTTCTTCTCCCTCCATTACCTAGGCCAATAAGAGGTGGGAATATTGCAGAGACAATGGGCCAAGGCCTGATCTTATTTACATAATTGTAAATCTAGAGTAGCTCCACTTTGTCCAACTGAATCTCATGTAAATGAGATGAGAATCTGGTTCACTGGGTTGAACATTTGGACTATGTAGCAGCTCTTATTGCTCTCCCACATGGCCATCTTGGAAACTGTGTTGGAGGCTTCCGAGGTAAAAGTGGCCAGCCCTCTTTGCCTGAAGGGAATGTCTATGTGACCCCTGGTCTTGAGGCTGACAGGAGTAAGAGAAACAAAGGGGGAAATGCAGGGTTTGATCTTCCAGAGGGAATTCAGAGGACACTGGGAGGAAAACTGTCTACATTTTATAGCTTGTTCACTTCCTGGTTCAAAATGTAACACATGGAAATGCCAGTAAGCGAGCACACTAGCTTTATAGCTCTGGAGAGCTATGTTCAAATCCTAACACAGTCTGAGACTAGTATTGAGGGCCCTTGAAATAAATGGCCATGTGGGACAACAAGGTGGAAACTGGAGCAGTCACTGATGGCCTGGCCTCATTTGTGTCTCACTAAAAATGAAATAAATAAAACCCACACCTCCAGCTGTGTTTGCAGAGCTGGCACTTAGGGCTTCTCTACATAGGGCGGTAATGTGCACCAGAGGGGTGTCAACTGGAAAGTGCAGTAACTGCCCTGTGTACACCCTGCTGACATGCTCTTAAATGTTCCTAGTCCATCAGCAGATCAGCAGCTCTACACAGGGTATTGCAGCACCCTCAAATTTACACCCCTCTGGAGGCGTTGCTGCCCTGTGTAGACAAGCCCTTAGAAAAAACATCTTTTTATTAAGAGGTGATCTAATTGCCTCTTGGTGGCTCCAGAGCATTTTTGCAATCACATTTTTACATCCTGATCCCAAATGAAAATGAGTCTCATCTGAGTTTCCAGTGGACATTCGACCTCACTACAAACCAACCAAAAGATGACATGACTGACAGTCTCTATTCAAGTGAGACCCATGTCTGTAGCTGAACAAGACTGAGGAACATTGACAATGCTAAGTGGTGGAAGTTTATAAAGCTTCAGTATGCAAGGGATAGGATGTGCTATCAGCCTCCAGCTGAGCAAAGCATAAATGGAACTTTAAGCACCAGTTTATGTGCTTTGCTGAATCAAGGCCATTGTTCCTTATTTTCATGAGCTCTTAATTCATCTGGAGAATGTTTATAGATAAGGCAAAAAATACCAATAACTAGTAGCAGTAACTAACCATATTATATTAAGTAAAGCAGCATGTAAGGTCCTATTTATCAATTAGAGTGTCTAATCTTGGGATGGTTTAAATCATATGCTTCTTGTAGGATTATGAGTTAGCTGATATTGTTTTAGCTGACACTTCCCTTGTTTCCACAGATCTCGAGCCATATAAATTCATTGACACTGATTTTATAAACTGCATATTTAAGCACAACAAGACAGGATGTCAGATTACCTTTGATGACGACTACAGTGCCTACTGGATTTACTTTGTTAATTTCCTGGGAACTTTGGCTGTGTTACCAGGGAATATAGTATCTGCTCTTCTGATGGACAGAATTGGACGTTTAACAATGTTAGGTATGGGCTTTGCCAAAACCCTAAAAGAAAACCTAAAGCAGTCCAGATAATACAAAGTTTTCTCTCTTAGGGCTTGCTGTTCACAAAGGAGAAGAAATTTCTTCCAGGGACTTTTTCATTAGTGTATAATCCTAAACACCTGTTCAAAAACACCCAAATGTTAGAAAGTTTGGAAATTAACAGCTAAGGAGCCCAGCCAATTCTCAACTGCCATATATTTGTTCATCACTGAGTAGTACCATAAAATAAAATAAATATACTATTTTAAGCACTTGTGGTGGGATTTTTAAAAGTGCTTAGTATTGGCTTGCTCCATTATAGGGAGAGGGAGCGATGCGCAGGTAATCCTCAACTGGTGGAGCAGACCATTTAGTGAGTGTAGGGAACCCTCTAGCTAGTATAATTTAGAGGAGCCCATGAGCAGGCTCCTATTTTGGGACATTAGTGGAGGTTGAAAATCAGATGTCTACTCTTCATAATGACAAATGTAAGCTCATTTTACCTAAATAAAATAATTTATTATGTTTTTTCTATGAGCAACATCCTATGTAATGACTGGTTCCTACTAAGTCATTCTTGTTAGTTTAATATGATATGTAATTGCAAGAAGTATGGTCCCTACTGATAGTTGCTAGATAGATTGGTTCTGTTTTAGAATTTAGTTTTAAATTCAAATGTGCAGTTTAGTGATTTAAACAGTCCCAGTGTGGAAAGGCCATTGTTATGCAAAACAAACAAGATTATAAATATTATTACTCTGTAAAAACAATGACTTTTTTTTTGTCTGCCTTGCATATAGGTGGTTCTATGGTACTCTCTGGAATTAGTTGTTTTTTCTTGTGGTTTGGTACCAGTGAATCCATGATGATAGGCATGCTGTGTTTGTACAATGGTCTCACCATCTCAGCCTGGAACTCCCTTGATGTCATTACTGTGGAACTATATCCTACAGACAGAAGGTACGTTGAAATATAACTGTGTTAGTCCTGCCGACTCCATTGCAAAACACACTCAAAGTCTTATAATGTGTTAGTGTGCTAGTCTTCCACTCCTCATTTCTCTTGCAAGCAGAGGAAAAAAGAATCTGGTTTCCGAACAGTTTGCTTGATAATAGTTTGAGACATATTTTGCATGAGGTACCTACTCTTTTGAATTAATACCATATGAAGTATAGTTGATGTGAAACATGTAGGTTTAAATTCTGCTCTCATTTATACTGTGATTCTGCTGACTTCAGTGGACTGATTCTGGATTACAATAGTATAACTAACTGGCAGAATTTGAACCAAAGTATAATTGTTTATTGACTTTGAAATGATGTGGAGACTATCATATAATCACTGGCACAGAGATTTGATAGCACTGGGAAAGCTAATGGGTTTGGCCTAAATACGAACTATTAATCACCCCTGTGAGGATTTGTATGAAAGGTCAGCAGGTATCTACATGATCTCTTTATTAACCAGCTACAAAGAAGCCTCTAGAGCACTGCTTCTGACCTTTCCAGGCTCTTGAAGAGCCTCCAGGCCACTTCCAATTTCTGCAAGAAAGCTTCTCATCTAACACTGTGATTGGCGCTCTAGATCATTGGTCTAAGGTCAATGAAGGGATTAGAAGGACAAGAGATATAAGATGTTGTAGTTCATCAAGAGTTAAACGACTAGATCTGAAAACTGAGGCAGTTTATTTTCATGTTATTCTTGAAAAAATGCTTCTGTTGTAATTGCTCAGATTCCTGTCAGTGAAGCCTAGGGGGGCGTCTTTTCTCACGTTATTGTACGTCGTGTTATAAAGGCATTAGACATTTCTAACACAAGACATAAAAATACCCAGAGGCTGCTTATTGCCTAATGACTTACACTCTGTTCCAAGCTTTTGGGGTGAATATATGCGTAGACCTTTCCTTGGGAAAGGAGAAATTATAGATCCAAGTATAAGTACAACATTCACCTCTAGTTCCTCTTTGGTAGAAAAGCGTGAAAGATATTTTCTTTTTTTACATTGGCGGTTCATCTCCATTGTTGTAGCTATCTCAGGATAACCATACTAGATGACTTATGAATCCAAAGCATTCTATTTTTATGTCACTATGTTTTTATTATACCTCAGGAAGTGCTCTTTCGGTAATACTCATCCAATCAACCAAGCATTATAAACCTTCTTTACAGATAGCTATTTTCTTGGCATTCCTGAATGTAATAGAAGTAAATATTTTATTAAAGCCAAGTAGAGGAAAATTACTGTGGTATAACTCATTAATTTTAGTGGAAGAAAAATGATGATTTTTAATAATAATAAAAAGTTACTACTGGTAACTGCTCCATCTACTTTTTTACATTTCAGCATATATCCTAGTGAGTCTGCATTACATCTATACTTAACTGTAGCTCTATAGCAGGTTCTGCTAGTACCACTGCTACAACAATGGGTTTTCCTATTTGTCCCTTTAAAACAGTTTACACACACTAACAGCTGCCCACAATTCCACCACAAAAGATGACTTCCAGCTGAAATTTCTTTTACAAGGGCTCAACCAAAGAGCAAATATTTTTGTATTACAAAAAAAGGGTAGTTGTAGAATCTGCTGATCTTTGACTGGCCACTGGCAATATATACTAAGGGCAAAATTTTCACAAGAGCTCAGCTCCCAGCACCACCTGTTTTTAGTAGTGGGAGCTGTTGAGTATGAGCATTTTTGGAAATGTTGCCCTAACCATGGCCTTCTGGGTTGCTTATAGGCAGGGCTGGCCCTATGTTTTGCAGAGTTTTGTGAAGAGTAGCACTTGTGTGGTCCCAATTTGCTGCTCCTTTTCCCGTAACTGGCCATTTCTTCCCCTTTCAGTGTGTTCCCATGACAAATCCTGCCTGCCTGTGATTCCTCTTCTCCCTGTAGTGATTCCTACCTTTTTCCTGTTTATGAGGCTCCATGGACTCTGGGGTTCCATCTACATTGCCTAGGAAACCAGGAGCAGAGAAGAAATATAACTTCCAAAGCATGACTATAGACTTAATCCAAAAACCATTGAAGTAATTGGACTCCTGTGGGAAGGAAGTGTTCTCTGAGAGTAGTTCCCAGAGAGTAGTTATCAGTGGTTGACAAGCATGGTGGACGGGCATAACAAGTGGAGTCCCACAGGGATCAGTTCTGAGTCCGGTTCTATTCAATATCTCCATCAATGATTTAGATAATAGCATAGAGAGTACACTTACAAAGTTTGTGGTTGATACCAAGCGGGGAGGGGTTGCAAGTGCTTTGGAGCATAGAATTAAAATTCAAAATTATCGGGACAAACTGGAGAAATGGTCTCAGTAAGGATAAATGCAAAGTGCTACATTTAGGAAGGAACAATCAGTTGTACACATACAAAATTTTGACTGCCAAGGAAGGAGTCCTGCAGAAAGGAATCTTGGGGTCACAGTGGACCACAAGCTAAATATGAATTAATAGAGTAACACTGTTGCAAAAAAAAGTAAACATCCGTCTGGGATATATTAGTTAGAGTGTTGTAAGCAAGACACAAGAAGTAATTCTTCCACTTTACTCTGTGGTAATTAGGCCTCAACTGGAGTATTGTGTCCAGTTCTGGGTGCCACATTTCAAGAAGGATTTGGATAAACTGGAAAGAGTCCAGAGAAGAGCGACAAAAATGATTAAAGGTCTAGAAAGCATGAGGGAAGATTGAAAAAAATGGGTTTGTTTAGTTTGGAAAAGAGAAGACTGAGAGAGGACATGATAACAGTTTTCAAGTATGTAAAAGGTTGTAACAAAGAGAAGGAAGAAAAATTGTTTTTCTTAACCTCTGAGGATAGGACAAGAAGCAATGGGCTTAAATTGTAGCAAGGGACATTAGAAAAAACTTCCTAACTGTCAGGGTGGTTAAGCACTGGAATAAGTTGCCTAGGGAGGTTGTGGAATCTCCATCATTGGAGATTTTTAAGAGCAGGTTAGAAATATTAGGAATGGTCTAGATAATACTTAGCCCTGCCACAAGTGCAGGGGACTTGACTGGATGACCTCTCGAGGTCCCTTTAATTGTATGATTCTGTTATATGAGCTGCTGGTATATGGTATGGGAGTCAGAGGGGAGTACAGAAGAGGAATCAGAAATAGCTGAAAGATCAGGTGTGTGTTTGAGTGTGTGGGTGGGTGTATGATTCAAAGAAAATATTATAGCAATTATTATTTATATAGCACCAAATATGTGCTAGATGCTACATAATTTATTATTTTGTATTAGAAGTTGGTGTGTAAAGACAATATTTTAATTCTAATAATTCAAACTTTATCTGATATTTAACAGATCATGTTTCACAATGTGTGTTAGTGCCCTGGGAATTCTGAGTAATCAGAAGTGCACTTTCTAAAATGTTCTCCAAAATACAAGCTTACGGGCTCCACAGAGCTCTTCTTCTTCTTCTCTGTGAAGCTGAAAGCTTGTCTCTTTCACAAACAGAAGTTGGTCCAATAAAAGATATTACCTCACACTTATATATGGGGGACCAACACCGCAATACTTACAGCAATTACAACAATACTGCAGACATCCAAGTACAGGCTGACACAATTGACCATAACTATTCTTTCTGTTATAGTCTATAAGGTAAATATTTATCTATAGACTTCACATGTACCCTTATGGTCTATCAGTCTCTAGATCATCATAAAGAGTTCCTTAACTTTTAGATCCTTCCAGATAATTGTTTTCTCATCCTTCCTACCCCCCACTCTCCCATCCCTGGTTCTGATTACCTTTTTCCTGTCCCTCTGGGACCTCTCAGATCTCCCTAATCCTCTTCTACTCTCACCTGACTGCACACTAGCACACAGGCCCAGTCCAAAACTGGCTGAGAGCGTTAAGGTACTGTCTTGCCTCTTCTTGATGGCCAGCTCTCTCCCGTGTGTGGAGCCATTCTGTCCTATATTATCAGTTACTTACCACTACCAGCTGTGCACTGCTTTCTCTACTGTTTCCGTGCCTACGGGAGAGGTCAGGAACCAGCAATGGAGGAAAGCAAGGTGCAGCTGGAAAAAAATGAGGTTTTTTCCAGCTGTGGGAGGTGAGGCTTAACATAGGTGAGTGATCCAACCCAAGAACTCCTTCCTTCCTTCCAGAACAGCTTCCCAGTAGGTCTTAGAAGCTAGCTGGACCTACACCCTTGACAATTTGTCAATCTCATGAAGGTTAATAGGATAGATGTTTCATACATAAATTACTTATAGTACAATTTAACATATTGGATGTGAATTTTGAAAATAATCAATGTACATGACATATAGTGACACATTTAATTTTTCCCTGTGTTGGTATGACTACAGGATAGAGTGTGGGTTGTTTCAGCAACTAACTGCATTTGTGAACCGTAACGTGTTTAGATTTCTTTTAAGTTTAACCTTAACTGTGAGTTTCCTGGGTTTTCTAATGGTTAAGTTTTGAGTTATTACAATACTCCTTTAATGTAGTTTGTCCTAAATGACTGCTATGTACTAACGCCATCTTCATACTTTTTGTCTGGACATATAGTATAAATCTTCATCAGAGCGGTTCAACTGCAAATATAAGAGACTACATAGAGTGTGAAATAGGAGATACACCTATCCTCTAATTAGGATTTTAAATGTGCACAACAGTAACTCTGATACTTCTGAGTTTTTCTTTACTGCTTTATACACACATTTTTGTATGATACAATAATGATTAGCTCCATTAGTCCAGTTCTTAACAGTTTATATTCTGCATTTGTCCAGCTTCTAACAGTATAGAACAAGTCATTGAAGATTGTCACTTGTTGAGCATCACCTTCCTGCGGGATGGGTTGCTCAGCCAAGAGACTGGTTTTAGAAAACCTTTGATTAGACTCAGACTCTCAGACCCTGTAGTATCTGCCCCAAATCAACCTACAGCACTTACGGTCCTCCAAAACCACCTCTCCTCCACACTTTTAAGAAATATAGGTTTTGAACCCTTATGATCTTCCCAGGTTAATTGACAAGGAAAGTGCTGCCTCGTATTTTCATGCAATCTCAAAATATTTCTCTATTTGTTCCATGAGATTTTTTCTTATCAGAATTGTATCTCAATTACACAAAATAAAATCATATTGAAAGAACATTATTAAGGTTGCAAAGCCAAACACAACTTTGGAAATGCCAGAATTAAGGTTGCTTAGCAACCTTAAATCAGCCCCCCCGTATTTATTTTTCTGATGGGACACTGATTCATTCAGTGTACTGGATGGACAGTGTTCACTCACTGAGAAAGCTATCCAATATTTCTTTTAGCATGTGGCTCCATTTATTTATTGCACACCATCCAAACCCTGCACTGACTACGGAATTATTAATTTCCCTGAGGTTTTTTTCCCTGAAACTGCTCTTATTGTAGTTTCTTAGTTCTTCACAATCATTAATTAATTAATCTTTACAACATCCCAGTGAGGCAAGGTGGTATTATTGTCCCCTTTTCACACAGGAGGAACTGAAGCACAATATGGTCAGAAGTTTTGGGTTTCCAATTTGCAACACCTAAGATCTAACTTTTCAGAATGCTAAGCATCTTATAACAGTTTATATGTTCAAAGCAGAGCTCCATTGGCTTCAGTTGCAGCTATGAGCTACAGCACTTCTGCAAATCAGATTCCGGAATCTCGAGTTGAATACCCCAAAAATGAGGAACATACAATTAGTGACTTGCCCAGCATCACACAGGGGCTCTGTAATAAAGGCAGGGATAGAATCAAGTTCTGCAGGTCACTATTCAACTACCTTAAACATGAGATTGTCCTTTCTTTTATGGCATTCCCATGCCTCATTCAGTACACACCTTCCAGCTTCTTCAGCAAATAAGTCAAGGGTCCTACAGACAACAGTCTCCTTCATTGTACAGCCCTGATTTATCCCCAGAGCAGGTCCATGTGCCCTGTGCAGTGAAATAGGCAGGGGATCTGTGGAAAAAAATAGTATGCAGCCAAGTAATTAAAGACCGTACCATAATGCATATGCACAAGGAGGTAAAATTAAGTTTGCACAGGCAACCAACTTTATCTGTAATACACATTTAAGTGGAATAGGGCTAAAATTCTCTAGAGAAGAGATGTTCAGGAAGATTTTTCTTACTTTAAAATTCAATTGCTACATTCATATAAATTACAATAGCTTCTTGTGAACGAGTTTGGGGAGCACCAGGATTAGAAGTTAGAACTCTCACCCAGCAATAGCTGTGACCAGATAAATAAGCCAAATCTAAGTGGACTTTGGAATAAGACTGATAAATATGGTCATCTCATTGTACCTCCTTCAGGTCACATTAGATCAAGTAATCCAACAGTTCATTAACTTCACTAGGGCTGCCAGACATCTGGATTTTGATCTTAGCCAGCTAATTTAGAGTTCACAATGTACTATAAAATGCAATCATCGTATCCTGCCTTTTCCCAGAGCATTTGAAAAGAGTGCATAGAGTTTGGTCAAAAATGAAAAATTATACACCTACCTACTGCTCGGTGCACCCATCCTTCATTTCCCTTTCTGAACCTTGTGAACTCCCCCAGAGTGATAGACCTTATGTTGTATTTTTGTTGCTGTCAGAAGAGAAATGTTGTATTCATCTCAGACATAGCTTTGCAGTCACTGGCTCACAGTACACTTCCTGGCAGTTATTTTCTACTGCCATCCCATGGCTGTGGTTCAACTGCACTCTGCTGAAGCTCATGTTTGTTTCCTTATGACATAAAATGCCTCTGAAATGCAGGGTTGCCCAAGTTTCTTCCCCAGTGGTGCAAGCATCCGAATAGTGAACTCATTCTGTTGTGTGATGAACTGTAAATAATTCACTTCCTAATTACTGGGATTATGATTCCTCATCAATTCAGACTAAAGTCTCCTCCTCAATGCTGGAAAGATGTCTAGTCTACTATTCTCTACCTGCTCCATTTATTTTACATCCATCATCAGAGTATCTGGTGGCCTTACAAAATTATAAAAGCACATGAATGGTCTAAAACTATACTAAAATGTTCTCCTTTCCCCCACTTTACTAGCATGTACAATCACCTAGAACTTCTGTTCACCACTCTGACCCTTCTACTCATATTTTTAATTTGTTTTCTGTTCTGCTCCACTCCAACGCAGGCAGAGTAGTAGAATTTTTAAACCTGTTCTCCTGGCTAAAACCCTCACAAGTTTTTCTTTGCTGTCTTTATTTTTAGGCTACTGCTGCATGTTTTGTTTCAGATATGATCTCAAGGAGGAGGATTCATATGTAATATAATCCTGATCATTCCCATCTGCTGACTTGCACTTGTCCTGTCCAGCAGATGACTTCAGATAAACTCAGTTAGAAAAAAAAATGTGTAAAAAGCACATGGGTTTTGTTAACTCACTTGATTTAGTTCTCTAGGTACTTGTCGAAGTGTCTGTCTCCTTCCTCTCTCCCTCTCACTCTTCAGCATCAAGGATGTAAAAATCTAGGACCCCTAATTCTCAGACTGTAGTTCCTTTTCTCATATCTCCAATTCTATACTTCCATGTGCTGTGGTGAAATGATCACATTTCAGGAATTTATAACTGGACTTTACAATTGTCCTTGATGAACCATTAATCTGATGCAGAAAGGCAAATTCTGTGGTCCTATTTGTGGGTAAAATTTTGCACCTTACTAGTCTATGATATGAAACTGTGTCCTAATGTGAAAGTGGGTGTGGGGGTGAAGGGGGAGGCACTGGACAAGCTTAAGTTGTTAACATTAGAAGATTGACCATAGCACATTGAGGAAAAACTGCTAGCTTCCATTATATCTTCTTACATATATTTCATGGAGCCATGATAATGCTATTTATAGTCTTATGTGAAGATGTGGATGGAACCTGCCACTGGGTCTGGAAACTAAAGTCTCAAATCCCCAGCCTGTACAGACAGGTGTCCTTGCAATTGCTGCTGGGATTTCAGGAACATACAATCCCTAGGAGCTATGGCTGCAAGGCCAGACCATTAAGTTTAATAGTGGAAGTACCCGGCCCACAGAATATACATGGCATCCAGGGAGAGAACTCTGGTGAGCTATAGGTGTGGGTCACTAACCTCCCATTTTTAGCCATTTTTTTCTTTTGGGACTTTGGCTAAAGGAAGCCATTTCCCTTTGTCATGGCTTAAGTAAACAAAGCCTCCCTTGCACCAGAATTAAAACCTACCTTCTAACTGCCACCACACTATCAGACCTGTCACACCCCCATATTTCTGGAGGATTTTGCATATTGTTATTCTATTATTACTAAAAAATATAAAATAAATAATTTTTCAAGAGTTCAACAAATCCACCCCACTGCACTATCAGTATTGATGTGATGTGCTCCTGTCAGTTTTCTAAGTTGTGCACAGGATTGTGACTACATAACTCCCCTAGTCCCCAGTGGGAATCACACAGCTAATTCCTCTCATATAGTAAGAAAACAGGGGTTCATGCCAACGATTTGCCCATTAACTGATCATTGTAGTGCAGATTGGTACAGTGTTTGGTAAGGACTTCACGCCTTCAGGCATCTGCATTTCACTCCACACTGAGTGCTTTGATGATTCACCAAGTTTCCTTGATGATTCTTAGAATTTCAGTACACTTCATGTCCTCTTCGAAGTACGGCTGCAAGGATTGCAGCTATACAGAGATACGGGGGAAACTGCGCCCTGTTGTGCTTGGGGATTGGGGCAGATACAGACAACACTTCTCAGTCCCTCCGTCGTACTAGAATGAGTTATGGATGCAGTGAAGGGAGATATTAATATGGCATATAATTTATTTGAATCACAAATATTTTAACAAATACATTTGTATTTTAAAGCTGTAGGGCCTGACTCTGCTTCCCTTGAGCACTGAAACTCTTGTTCCTAGTTATTGGTGCACAGGCATGCACAGTCAGGGCCATAGTTTCAAGATTCAATTAAGCAATTAGAAGTGATTGAAAATAGAAAGAAGACTGGTAAGGTGCAGCAAGAAAGGACAACGTTATTCAGACATTTTTCTTCATTCTTTTGAACATCATATTTTTGTTCTTGGTTATGATTAACAACATGGTATTTTATGCAACATTTTGTGTGTGGAGACTGCTTAAAGATTGAAAGGTTGCATTTATTACAGGGTTGTTCACTTTAAAATCTTGAAACAGTCAAGGGCAGAGAAAAATGGGCTTATTTTAACAGTCTTATTCATCTTTTTATGATCATTTGACAATGTTAATGAGATCACAGTATTAGCAGCACCATCCAGTTGCAAAAGTTTGACTATGCCAATTTTTTTTTTTTTTTCAAAAGAGCAGGGTTTTTTCAGTACCTGAATACTGCACCAATTTAGTTCAAATATATTATGATACCATCTTTAAAAAGTACCTGTACGTTTGAGTTAAAATACAGAGACATCCACCTGATAACAGTCCTGGAATATACTGCAGGTTCTGAATGTGCTAGTTGTAAAGCACAGGATATGAAAATATATGTTCCAAATGCTCAGGAAATTATATGCAGGCCCTTGTTATAACTAGATGATGTAAGCAGATAGCATCTGTGAAGCAATTTACCTCTGCGGAGTAATATAAAAACTATCCCCATATGTTCCTTAGCATGGCCCTTCCAAAGATTTCATGTCTAGATCTATGTCTAATTTTGCATTTGCTAGATCTATATTCTTTTGTTAGTTCTGTACCTCTTATTCTGTTAGCTTTTACTGCATTTAGACTGAGACCTGTTGACAAAAAATTATCATTACATAAACATTGTTTTTCTCCATATGCATAGTCTTTTGGGCAAATTTTGGCCTTCGGGCATTAGTGGAAGCTACAATAAGTGCATATATATCTATATATCTATATATAGAGATAAAATTAGGGCTGTCAATCAATCGCAGTTAACTTATCTGATTAACTCAAAAAAATTAATTGTGATTAATCACACTTTTAACAATAGAATACCAATTGAAATTTATTAAATATTTTTGGATGTTTTGCCACATTTTCAGTATTGATTTCAATTACAATGCAGACTACAAAGGGCACAGTGCTCACTTTATATTATTATTTTTATTACAAATATGTGCACTGTAAAAATGAGAAACAAAAGAAATAGTATTTTTAATTCACCTCATACAAGTACTGTAGTGCAATCTCTTTATTGTGAAAGTGTAACTTATAAATGCAGATTTTTTTTGGTTACATAACTGCACTCGATAACAAAATAGTGTAAAACTTTAGAGCCAGCCTACAAGTCCATTCAGTCCTACTTCTTATTCTACCAGTCACTAAGACAAACAAGTCTGTTTACTGCTGCCTTCTTATTATTTACAATGTAACCTGAAAGTGAGAACAGGCATTCGCATGGCACTTTTGTAGCCAGAGTTGCAAGATATTTACATGCCAGATATGCTAAACACTCGTATGCCCCTTCCATGCTTTGACCACCATTCCAGAGAACATGCTCCCATGCTGATGATGCTTATTACCAAAAAAAAGCATCAATTAAATTTGTGACTATACTCCTTGGGAGAATTGTATGTCTCCTGCTCTGTTTTACCCGCATTCTGCATATATTTCATGTTATAGCAGTCTCGGATGATGACCCAGCACATATTCGTTTTAAGAACACTTTCACAACAGATTTGACAAAACGCAAAGAAAGTACCAGTGTGAGATTTCTAAAATCTCAGAGGGTTTCATTGCTTCTTGGGTAGTATATTTACAGGGCTTCCTTAGTTTCCCCACTTAAAAAGTGAGTCTCTCAGGTCTGCATTATTCTCTCTCTTGTGCCACAAAATCTTGCAGCCTCAAAGGTTCCAGGGCATTTCAGTTTCTCCTCAAGCATAAATCTGAGCAGACTCTCTGGCAGAAAGCAGTGCTTACATACCAGAGTAATAGCCACCTTAGGGACAAAAGGTAAAATTCCTAGATTTGGTGGCTCCCCTGAATGGCCCTCCCATGACTCTCCTGCTTACCCTCCAATGCAGCATCTCTTGATAGCTGCTGCCTTCCATCCGCCTTCCTCTTTTCCCTTCAGCATATCACTGAGGTTTTTTTCCCTAGTGTGATATGTTAAAGGGGCACCATGTGTTGCATAAAAAAGAATAATGAATACTTTAATCAAAAGGAACAATATTTTTCTAAAGTCCAATATTTTAAAGGTTGCAAGGAAATCATAAAACACTGCTGTTGGCTGCAAGTGATCTGTGGGCACCAGAGTAGATGC
This sequence comes from Dermatemys mawii, assembly GCA_007922305.1. Lineage (NCBI taxonomy): Eukaryota > Metazoa > Chordata > Testudines > Dermatemydidae > Dermatemys > Dermatemys mawii. The sequence goes on from ML677342.1 coordinate 11,590,716, forward strand.
CAAGAGTCTAATATAGCAATGATAGTTATAATCACAAAGCAAGACAGACCATGTGTCATGAGTTCAGAAAGTGCGTAATTCATAGCACTAATGTGGAAACAATAGATATCAACGTTTGATTTTTCTCCCATAAGAATTCTTGGAAAAGAAAAATGTTGGCTTCAGCATTTGTACATCCCACTACTATGTCTTCTTGGTCATCAGGCTCCACCCTTGTGTTCCTCTGACTGAAGCCCCCTGATGACACAGGACACCTCTGTCCAAACCCATATTGACTAAGACTTCTGATACCCTTTGCCTTTCTTTGTTTCTATTAAAGGTTTTGTTCTCTTTAGAACATCCTGGGCAAAATTATCTCAGCAACAGTCTCCATATGATATATTCATGATTAAACAAGGTTTACTAAAATCAAAGCAGTTTGCAGAACAAATCTAGTTTTAACTTTGTCATCAGCTAAGCAGATGAGTTACTCTTGGTCTTTGATACAGAATATTCATAGGATCATGTATTATCTTTCCATAAAGCAATGTCCACTCAGATCCTAGATTCTCAGCTAGCAAACCACCTTTCCTGCAGAATCTATTAGGACACATCTACACTTTTATTAAATTAAAACCTGTGGCACCAAATCTCAGAGCCTGGGTCAGTTGACTCAAACTCATGGGGCTTGGGCTGCGGGGCTAAAAATAACCGTGCAGATGTTCATGCTGGAATTTGAGGCCCTCGCTGCTTGCAAGCTTTCAGAGATGAGGTTCCAGGCTGAGCCTGTATGTCTACTCTGCAAATTTATAAGTTCACCTGGGCTCTGAGATTCGGTACTGTGGGGTTTTCTTTGCAGTGAAGCCATACCCTTACACCTCACCTCCATCCCAAGACCCATTTTTCAAGCTCCCTATTAGGTTCATGTCTAAAGCCTTAATATTCACTATTATATGAGGATGAGATCTCATCAGCATTTCCACCAAGTCCTGTTTGGTCAGGTATGCCCTCTGGAGGAAATTAAAACTTTCTGTTCCCCATACAAAGATGATCGTCCCCTTGTTGTGTTGGCATACTATAGAATCAAGAGACCAGATCCTCAGCTGAGTAAATTGAGATGGCTCCACTGAAATCAATGGGGCTACCCTCACTTGCCCCAGCTGAGGATTTGTTGCAAGGGCTTTAATTTTTCAAGCATGTTTAATGTTATTCTTTTTTTTTTCTTTTTTTCTTTTTTAGGGCAACAGGCTTCGGCTTTTTGAATGCACTATGCAAAGCAGCAGCTGTACTTGGAAACTTAATATTTGGTTCCCTTGTTGGCATCACCAAAGCAATCCCCATTCTTCTAGCTTCAACTGTTCTAGTGTGTGGAGGTCTGGTGGGACTTCGACTTCCTGACACAAGAACCCAGGTGTTGATGTAAAACTGGAAAAAAGCCATTTAAGATTTATTTCCCTCTCCTTTCATGTGTCAACTCTCCTAACTGAATGGTGCAAAGGCTTCAGATTTTCAGTTCTTAGAATGCTGATCAGATAGCAGAAATCTAACTCAAAATGAGATATTTTTCTGTGACAGAGGTTTAGAAACTTTCATAAGAAAGTTTTAAAGTTTCACCTTCTTTTGCATACTTTTGCTGTTTAATACTTTTTATCTTTCAAATTGCAAAGCTACCTCTTGAAACATTTTCAAAGACATATTCAGGAAGAGAAAACCATGCTCATAGCTAGGTGTTTAAAATGCAAGCGTATTGTCACATCTAGGACATTAAAAAATAGGTCCTAGATTTTTGCCATGACACCATTAGCTTCCACAGTGATACAGACATGGAAGTCAATTATTTAAGAGAATTGGTGCAGTAAATGTCAGTCTTACACAGATCAATGCGTGCAGCATTAAACAGGAAACTGCATATTCTGCATCTGTACTGAGAATATTAATGTTGTGTGACTATATTTAAGCAGAAAGGACTTCCTGCTTTCTCAGAAAAGGGTATGGCAGGCTTTGGCAGTGGCAATGCCTCTTTCACAGGAAACCATCTTATGTAGATTAAACCGTGGGTAAAGATTAATAATTGCAATCATAACAGTAAAGCTGCCTGTGCTGAGGAGAAATAACTCTTACTACAGAGGACAGCAAAGCTTATAATTGGTGACAAAGTAAGAGAATAGGAAAAGAAGCACTTTCACTGCTTGCTGATCCTCTAGAGTGTATATAGAGGCACCAACACTTGGATGCCTGGAAATTTTTGAGCATTTTAGAAAACTAGGGCTTTGTCTGAACTGATCATGGTGTAAACCATGAGTAGTTCTACTCTAGTCAATAGTTACACTAATGTCAAACTAGTGGGAGTGAAGGCAGCATAAAGCCCAGTGCCTGTATGAAAAGTAAACAGCTTTAAGAAAAGTGCTTTGGCTATTTTACCTACTAACTCTTACTCCCTTGATGACATACAATGTTTAGAAAAAATATTGTATTTGAGTGCCTCCTACATGTTAACTTCGGCCTCTGTTTAACATAATCAGAATCTCCAGAACTAAATCATTTATCTACAACTGCTAAACTTAAAAAAAAAAAAAATAAGTAACATTTCTTAGTATATCAGGTTATACAATTGGCGTAAATTTGCAAATATTAATCTTAACAATATCTCACCATTTAACACTTTCTAGTCCTCCAAGCCCTGCACACCTCCAAAAAAAGACAGAATGTTAGCTTTAGCTTTGAGTCTCGTGGATTTTATCTATTTATCACAGCCTTAGCATTAGTGAAGATCAGTTTCCTGTAATTAGGATAGTATCTAATTCTGGCCATTGTGTGCATCTCGCTCTTTCTCTCTCTCTCACTCATTTTTCAGGGCACTCCCTTGTGTCATCCCTTAGTCAGATGACTGCCTTGTACTGATTACACATCTTATTTCGAAATCTGAAGCCTCTGTACAGATTTAGAGTGATGATCAACAACCAGTGGTAAATAACATTGTTGTGCCGCACACTGTCTATTTAAAGCGATGTGTTGTGTTCAGTTCTGTATGTTACTTTAAAGAATTGCTAAATTCAATATGTGCAGCGCTATGACCAGCGTGGAGGAGAGGGGACATAGGAAAGTAAGGATCAGTTACTGAGAGCTCCAATTCAGGGCTACCATGCTGAAATCTCATTACGTTTAAAAATGTGCTCATTTTCTATTAAAAAAACAACTCACCACTATTTCACCATAATCCTCAACAATGCTGGTGATTTTGCTAAATCTAGGCTACATCTTAGATCTCTTGCCTATAGCCACCTCATGCATGACTCAGCCTAGGTACAGTGTAGCCAACAGCATTAGACCACACAATGTGATTGGGATATAGCAAGCGATATAAACTGGTCCACAGGAAAAGAAAATACCTGAGTGCATGGATGCCGTGCCAGGATACCAGTGAATGTTATAAGACCCTTCCCTCCACACACACACTAAAAAAGTGAGGTGGAGGTGGAAAGAAAAGGGTGAGCAAAGGAGGAAGGGAAGAGAAGAGAAAGGAAAAGAAAAGGAAGAATAGAAGAGGAGAGAAACAGAGAAAATAAGTGCAAGCCCCACCTCCTCCATATTCACAACATCTTATGCTATGAGGGCACGAGGAGAGACTATAATTGTAGTTGTGTACATACAATCAGCGGTGTGTAGTACAGCCATTTGGAGCACCAGTATTTGACCTTTGGAGGCCTACATCCAGATGTTACTCTACTTCGTTAAAGAAGATAAATCACATGCAACTTCATAGGAGAATGCCATATATTGTGTGTGTACATATTAGAGAGAACAAACCAAACTGGCTTAGTTAATGTACCAGAGCCCTCTAATGAATGAAAGCATAACTACTTATCTGTGTGTCATAGTCCTTATCCTGCTGTGAGGTAACAGATTCTTTCAGTTCAAATGTTGGGGGCCCTTGTGATTTGTGCAGGAAGATGCAAGTTCTAGCCTTTTTTTTTTTGCTTTGAAATTCAGCGGGTTCAGCGTAGTGATAATGCTTGTTCAAGGTAGTCAGTAGAAAGAGAAGGCTAGGACTGGAACTACATGGTTCCTGCAGAGCAGGACTGAAGTGGGCTGACAGAGATATGCAGGGAAGCCTGCCTTCATAGTGCCTGGGTCTAGCCCGTGCTTTCACTGAGGACAATCATCCAGCCTTTAATCACAGAGGAAAAGATGCCAGAGCTCTTTGCCTGATTGCTCCAGCCCAGCTGTCCTCCTCTTGCCCAACTTCCTGCTCCCTATTATTCCCAAGATTTCCAAACAGGCTATTAAATTTATCAAGTCTCCCTTCTCACTTTTTCCATTCTTCTCCCTGATCCTACCATTCTACTGATTCCAAATTAACTTGCCTTCCAAAGATCCTCTTCCTAATTCCCTCACTTATTCCTCTCAATTGCCTTTAATTTCCTTATATCCTCCAGTAACAAGCCAATGCTCCACCCTTTGGGTTTGAGGTCAACACTACTTTAACCCAGGATGGGAAACAAGTTAAAGCAAACTAGCCCATCAAGTTGTCTCCATTATGGGAAGCAGATAGTCTCTGAAAGTTCATTTAATGTCCAGATGGCCTAACACACATAATCAAGGAATAAAGATCCTCCTATCAGAAGCTCCACTTATCCCTTTAGATGTGGTAAATGAAGGTCAAGGAAAGCGCCCTCGTACTGTCACTAAGCTCAGCTCCAAGTGGGAGGAAGTTTCATTCTTCTTTCCCAGAAGTCCCTCCCTTTTTCTTTCTTTGCGCCCCTGGAAACCTCACTTTGATATAGCTGCCAGCCCTGTTATTGAGGCACATCTGTCAGCTCCACTTTCCAGTAGCCTAATGGAGCCATAGCTGTCAGCTCCTTTCTCCAGGCCTGACAGCTCAGGCAGTCTCTCTATTAGCTGGGCTTTAGCTCTTTCCCCCGTGAAGGGTTTTAAAACACTTCTTCATTCAGCCAGGGAGAGTTCCATACATGCTGTCATAGCTCCCTTATCCAACCAAGGCAGCACGATGTTAGCCTGACTTGTCTGACACGTTTTATTTTTTTATATTTAGCTGGAAATGGAACTACAGTTCAAATACAAGGTTAAAAGTGAATCTTCAAAACTATATACACACAGTGGCTCACATAGACAGGAAGTGCAAGCAGAGCTGCTCCACTTCCTCCAGAATGTGGGGAAAAAATGCTCAACGGTCAAATTCCAGAAGAAAACAAGTCAGATGGACTACTTTCCCCAGCGTTTCCTGCCTTCCTGCTCATCAGACTCACTGTCAAATGTCAGTCCGTGTTAATAAGATCCTTTACGGTCCGTTCAGGAAACACAGCATGAAAAGAGAGCAGGTGGGTGGGGTAATATCTTTTATTAGCTCAACTTCTGTGGGCGAAAGAGACAAACTTTTCAGATACAGAGAGCTCTTCTTCAGATCCTGAAACTTTAAAGCTTGTCTTTCTCACCAACAGAAGATGGTCTAATAAAAGATATTGTCTCACCCATCTGGTGTGTCTAATATCTTGGGACCAACATGGCTACCACAACACTGCAAACAGTATCGAGAGAGATACTTTAGCATGCAAATAAACACAAAACTGGATTTTTGCCACAATATGGCAAACACATTTCAGACATGTGAGTTTAATACAAAAGCAGAATCACAAACTAATTAGAAAGCATTCGTTTGTTGTAGATCTCCAGCTCTGTAGAACAGAGTGATTAAATTATGGTCCTCAGGTTGACATCATCCTGCTGGCATCTGTTATGTGGCCCAATTGAGCTTTCTGAAAACTTTCATGCATGGTGTGTACACATATAGGGGTGGGGGTGTGCAGTTTAACCAGGTTATGGTAAACATTTTTGGGCCTGTCACTGTTTTTATCCTTTAATTTTCCTATAGTGATCTGTTTTCCTCCACTTCTTTTCTTGGATCTAGGAGGATCCTTCAACATTTAACCCTGCTCTAGAATCTTAAAATTACTAGAGAGGACTCCAGGCCACTTCAGGACTTCTCTTTGATCCAGAGGTTCAGTAAACATGGCATAGAACTAAATCCCAGTGTGCCTGTGTCACGGGGGGTGGGGGAGTCCCGTTCCCACACACTCCCACTTCCTGGGATTCACAGTGATTCTTTGCCAGCCAGTAGATCAGAAGGTTTATTTGAGATGCCAGGCACACAATCCCACTTAGAGCTGTCAGTACAAACAGGCCCCCTTGGCCCGGCCCTTCTAGGGGCAGGGAGATGAGACCCCGAATCCGGGCTCCCTCCTCTTCCCCAGCCAACGTCTAACCCCTTTTCCAAAAAACTCCAACGTCTGCCTCCCCTTTGTTCCCTTGCCAGCCCCAAGGTGTCAACTCCCCTCCCCCTCCATCTCAGGTTACAGCTCCAGGTTTCCAGGTCAGAGTAGTTTAGCCTCAGGAGTCATGTCCACCCTTCCCCCTACTTGTCACAGCCTGATTGATTCTTCTCTTGCTTACACCAGTTTTACACTAGTGTATTTCCACATTTACCAGCTTGTGCAGAGCTGCATCCAACCCAAAATAAAATCAATGAAAAGGAAGTAGCGTTTGTCTGCAGTCTTTTTTCACCTAAATTTATACAAATTTAGGTGAAATTGTCTGCTGCGCTGAGACTCCTCTTAGTGCAGTAAAAATGTGACTTCGGGGAGCCTGTCATGCCTCCCTGATTTTCAAGGCTGAGTAGATTTGTGGGACAAATCACAAATTCAGTTGCTTTCTAGGATTGGGGCTTTAATGATCTTCTCTGTAGTGGAATGATCTAGTACGTTACTTTCTCCTCACCATACCCCTGTGGACAGTCAGTTATCTCAGGAGGGGCAAGGGATTGCTTAGCCACAATGGTCACTGGACCATCATAACAGCACAAAAGAGAACTGTCCCATCCACCTTCTCCATGGATATCCATTTAATAGGACAGACATCTTAATGGGCACGTGGGAGTAGCTGAACTATGCATCTTGTCAGCTACTCCAGCTTTCAGTTTCTCCTTTCCTCTGAGCTGCAGGCTATAACCAGGGACATCAGTCTAGCAATGAGAGGCTAGGATCAGCTTGGGGGACTGCAGTTTTACTTGGTCTCTCCATGGCCAGTCAGTTCTGCTACTTTGTTCTTGGATCCTAAAGATCCCCGCATCGTCTTACCTCTAAGGTTGGCCACCTACCATAGCCTGGGCATCCAGAACCCCTAGATCTGAACTATGAGCCCCAGCAGTGCAACCCTAAACTGCAATGCCATGAATGGACACTGTACATCCCTGCATAAAAACTGCTGAGAGCAAACCACCCTGCCAGGTGCTCTTATGGATCTGTGTTCTGTAACCCTGCTCCCATTTCATGGGTGTCTCCAGCTAGAACTGCCATCTAGTGCTTTTCTCTGCTGATCACTGCACACACTTTCTAACTCATTCCCATTATACTTGTCTGGCATCCCACTGTCTACTTGGTAAATTCAGGCCTATCTCCAGCTGAAGCAATGCAGCAGGACCAGTTTCTCATTTTCAACAGGACCACATTTGCTCGAGTAAGAAAAAAGATGGGGGAGGAGAATGGGGTGTGGGAGAGAGAGTGAGAGATTATGAAATAGAATAAATCAAAACAAAAAAAGTCAGAACTAGTAGGTTAGAGGCCAATGGTTCAGGTCCTAGGTTTTTTCTGCAGTAATTTTCTTTGAATTCTAGTTACTTCCCTGATATAATGCAGCTACATGTGTATTGTTTATTGTAAAGGAGATATACTGTACAGTTTTGGTGAAAATGCACACACACTCCTCTGTGTGTGTATGACAAGTGTAAGACTTTTATACATTATAAAACTTAATTTGAAATGTTGTTTTTAAAATGCAGTTTCATTCCCAGTGCCATTGATTGCCATTTGCTGCATTATGCTTTGAATACAAAATGCACTCTACTTATTTCCTTGTGCAAAATTCTTTACGTAATCATCCATAAAATTGCTGTGGTGCCAAGGGCTTTCATAGTTTGCCATTCATTTTATGTCACTGAAAGAGAACGCCTATAATTGTTTTAGGAGTAAGCTTTTAATTTAGCTGCATCCTTCCCCCACTATGCTGTGCCAAACAATGCAGCAACAAATCATATAGAAGTATCAGTCACACGTGTTCCAGTGACTCAGCATATTAGAATATTCAAAATCACGTATAAAGTCTTGGGTTTTATTTTCTTTTTCGAAGCAAAGTATGTTCTGAATAATGTTCCATATGGATCTCAATGTATTAACTTCTGTGTAATGTATGGGAATATGTCTGTCTTCTTTCTGTACTATGTGTTTTTCACTGTTCCTGCAGACATAGCTGCTGCTGTTCTAATAATGTTCTTATGGCTAAATTGTTTGCCACTGCTCTTATCAGCATTCTTTGACCAGCTAGAAACAGAGACATTGCCAGGGTGTCTTTCAATTAATCATTAACATTCACAAAGATCTAGCTCCATAATGAGCGGGAAATAGTACCATTCCTGCTATTATTCAAGTGAAGCCAGTCTGAAAAAGCACACACCACAAGGGAAGAGAGTGGAGAGAGTTCTTTCTAGACCTCCGGCATTCATTATGCTTCTTCCCTAGATGCAAACAACTTCATTTGTTCCAATGTGTTTCCAGGGTGTCTGTGTGCCTGTGCATTGCAGAATTAAGGAGTCAGCAGAAAAAAAGGGTGTTCTATTCTCACAAGAATGAACAAAGCATATTTGGTACAGGAAAACTAAGACTAAATTTTTAAAGAAATTAAAACAGACAACACCACACTGTCCATAGTTGGGAATATTGCCTGATTTACTTTAGACCGAAATTCATTCTGAACCATTTAGTTAAGTAATAACACACAACAGTGCAGCAGTGCTGATACAACAACATCATTGGTGGATAGCGGATCTTCTAAAGCAAGGGGAAAAAATGCCAGTGGCGGGACATTGTCACCTGCAGTTTCTTGTAGCCTTTCTTTAAAAAAATGAAAATGACTCTTTAGGTTTACAATGAACATTGCTGACCTTATAATTATTGGAACTATGTAACAAACATTAAAATGAAATAATTTAGAAGGAAAAGTAATAGTCTGTTAAACATTAACTTTAAATAGTTCTATTTTTTAACAATAAAATGTTTTTGTAAGAAACTCAGAGCTCTCTCCTTCCTCCCCCTGTGTGGATCCCAGCTAGTGTGGTGGCCAGTGTCTGTAGCGCTTCACCTCTGACCAGGAAGAATATCCTTTCATTTTAAAAAATCCCCCCCAGATTAGAGTAGCATACACTTACTGATTTAGGCCTTGATCTAGCAGGTTGATCTATAAAGGCAAGCCTCTATGCCTCTCAACTGAAGTTAATGGAGCATTTTAAGTTAAATTATAACTTAAAAAAAACAACAACAATTAAATGCATGTTCTTGTGTTACGCAATATTGGAAGCAACTTCTTTACTGAGTCCTGGGGTGGGAGGGGTTCTCTATAACATGTTGGTTTAATCTACCAATGTATGGATTGTAACTATTAATAATTTTAACCTTTGATATCCTCATGCAAGCGACCAGGATTCCAACCAATACACTGCATTGTAATATCATCCCAGGTCAAAAACCACATGAATCAATCGATCTCTTTATTTTCCAGCCACTTTATGTTTAAAAAATGTGCATTTGTTATCATGTCTTGAGTTAAAATTCTAATAAATTAAATTGTTACTTATATATGACCACAAATAAATTTAACATGTGTAGGCATGTAAAGAAACAAAAAATGGATGATTTCTTCTTCACACTTCACTGGGTTAATTTCAGTTCTGTGTATACAAAAATAACCATCTGTGTATACAAAAAAACCCCATCCATCTGAAAATATAATTCCATGCCTTCAATATAATTTACTGATATAGTCAAGGTACTGATTCTTGGTAACCAATTTGTATTTCCTAAATCCCCAAAAATAGCAAAAACAAAAGAAAAGAGTATGTGCTTTCTTTATGTTGAGCCAAATTCCACTCTGCATTTTCCCCAGTAGACCTCAAGTAAAAGTAATGGAGTTGAAACAAGGCAATGAGGAGCAGAATTTGACACTGTCTTTAAGATAGAAAACATGGTCTGTCCGTGTGTCCTGATAGTCTGTGTTTTGTAACATGATAATGTATATAGATTATATATCAAGTACTAAGATTTTTAAGTTAAATTTTCATTCCACACATTCATTTTCAGATCCACAATTTTGTTCTGAGATCTTGGCAATGGCTCTGACCTATTTGGCTTTTTACTGCTCTGTACAATCTCCTGTAATGTGGGTTACAGTTATCACCACTGTATATATGTGCTTGCATGTGTGTGCATTGATAAATTCTCACTTTCAGGTTTCTGGATTTTTCATTCCAAGTTACAGCTGGTACAATTGTGAACTCATCTTTCTGGCATGCTCCTCTGTGTCAGATTGCTGATTGCCCAAATGCTCGACCAAGTGTATAAAGTCCCCTGAGAAAAGCTGTCTGTATAACTGTGAAAGGGCATGCTCTGTGTAGGATGACTATGTACAGTATAAATCTATAAAATGTGGAAGTGTGTATAAATTTATCTGCCAAATACTTATCATACATGTAACAAATGCAAAGATGATATTTAATGTACATCAAATTAATAAAGGGGCATTTTTTGCTCCACTATATTCCAATAAAGAGTTGTTCTTTGCAGTGAATGTACACCAGGTGTACTGACGATGAAAGATGCATTTTTTATTATAGCCACAAAATACTGAAAACAATTGCTTTGATTTAATTGGTGTGGTACTTTTAACATATTTTTAGTACTCTGTTGTTATGGCTGTGTATGTATTTCATCTTTAGTGCCATTGTATATATTCGGTGATAGAGATCCAAGACAGTGTTAAAAGAAAACCTGGAACCAGTTACTAATGTGAAAGAAATGTAAGTTGATATAACAATGATACAAAATAAAAGTTATGTTTGTAGGAGGTGAAGATCCTCTGTATTCAGCCATTTGGGATGCATATTTTTATACTGTATAATGGTCCAAAAGGAAGTCTGATCTTGTCACTGCATAAACTGCACAATAGGACTATGTGTTCGTACAATGGGCCCAGTCCTACCCTCTACTATGCACAGAGTAAATCACCAAAAGCTGTAATGATCTGTGCGTTTGAAAGACTAACAGCAATTTAAACACTAAACTGTAGCTCAGGGGTTCACAGCCTTTCAGAAGTGGTATGCCGCGTCTTCATTTATTCACTCTAAGATTTCATGTGCCAGTAATACAGTAACACGTTTTTAGAAGGTCTCTCTCTATGTCTATAGTCTATAACTAGCCTATTGTTATATGTAAAGTAAATAAGGTTTTTAAACTGTTTAAGAAGCTTCATTTAAAATTAAGTTAAAATGCAGAGCCTCCCGGACCGGTGGCCAGGACGCGGGCAGTGTGAGTGCCACTGAAAATCAGTTTGTGTGCCACTTTTGGCACGCATGCTGTAGGGTGCCTACCCCTGCTGCAGCTTCATAGGATCCTAGCAGCCACAAAATATCTGCAATTCAGAAACTCCATCTCATTTTTGCCTCTTTGATGAAAGAGCCCCAAAAAAGCACAAAATTTGATCAAAAGTTTTGTTTGGTTTTGGTTTGTTTTTTATTGCTCTATTATTTATATTCTGACATCTCAAATGAGTGGATCAGGAATAGATTCCAACTATAAATTATTCCAAACAGATGCTGGAATAAACAAAGCACATGAACAGCTTCAGACGTGTAGCCAATAGAGGAAAGTCAGGCTGTGGATGAATTTATACATTTTCAGCTAAATCGAAGCACCTTCTGCAAAATCCAGCACTCAAGGACATGTGGCTTTGGACAGTCCCATGGCAGCCATAGTTTATTCTGTTTGTGCCAGAGTAGGAATAACAGTCTTCACTTATGAAACAAGTGAAGTATAATGTAGCGTTACTAATGGAGGTTTAAAGCTCTCTTCATTGTAATGAATGCCTTGTCTGCATTTGAAAGGGTTTGCTGGTATAGATAAACCAGGATATTTATACTGGCCAACCAGTCTGTGGGAGAGTGGGCTCGTATCAATAAAAGACTGTGCAACCTGTTTCCCCAGCAGAGTAAGATGTGCGGCAAAAACACTTTTTTGCCAGTATAACTGTGCCTGCCCTAAGGCTTTTGCCAGCATAGCTGTGTCAGTTAGCGGTAGGGAAAAAATCACCCCCCTTGACTGGTACACCTATGCCAGTAAAGCGTTTACAGTGTAGAGCAGCCTACCTTTCAGTGCAATGGGTGAGAGATCGGGAAACTGTACAATATGTAAGAGGAGGCTCCAGCATTTTGTGGCTTGAGATATAAAGTATTTCACACCAAACTGTAAGGCATGTCGTGGCCTGGCCCATCCTTGGGATCTTTCACTCCGCTGCCCTGCTGGCAGTAGTATTGTTTATTGTTATTTTGTCACTTGGATTGTACACATACACCAAGCGTGTGCATGGAGCCTTACAGATACAATAAAGGATCTAGGGTCAGATTCCGAGCTCACTCCATGTGAGCATAACCCATTCGGTTACTGACATTTAGATGGGGATAAGTGAGGTCACTCTCTGACCCTGGTCCCTGCCTTGTGTTGCTCATATTCTGCAACTCTTGCTGCTTTCTTTGGAATCTAACTTCCTGCTAAAAACACTGAAAAAAGAAAATTTGCTTAAGGATCCCACATAAGAGATACATGAGTCACAAGCCATATTGTGAATTGTAATAAATTGCCATTTATCCAGCAGAATCCTGGTCTTCTCGCAAAAACCTACTTGGGCCTGAGATCACGCTATTTCCTGTTGTTGAAGTGAACCAAGCTGGGGACCAAAGGAGCCAAGAAGGTATGCGTGCAAAATGACTAGGGGAGATTCCTAAGAGTATATGACAGAGAGTTACTAATTATACTGAATTGGGATGGGCAACAGAGCACAGGGAAGGAGCCCATCTATATCCATATCTGCAGCAGCTGAAACACTGAAACATCCAGGTGAGGAGACAACATCTGCAGCCCTGACAATGCTCCCAGTTTTCACTGTCGTGCATGTCTTCTCCGAAAAGGCAGGATTCAGCACTTAGCCAATGATTTCCATATATTCATAATGGAACATTGACATAAAAATATTTATTGTATTATTATTACATCATTAAATGCTGATAAAACAAGAATAGTTTTTAAGGATATTTGTGCTGAGTTTGGATTGAAATTAATATTACTCCTATAGCCACTTAAAATGGTTAAATACCTCATTAGTTGATTATATATATTGATCTGACTGCAGCTCACCCACTAGACTACAAAGGCTGATGGCTTTTCTATCTCAGAGTTTAGATTACAGAAAGGCAGTAGCTGGATTATAACAATCTACAAACCTGTGAATCATGAGTTTTGCAGAGACCAGCATTGCACCATATATACTTGCCTTTTTCTATATTAACTATTCACCGTTCAAACTTCATTAAACAAGAGAGAAAAAAGGCCCCATATCCAACAACAGGTCCTTGACACACACAAATGAGACAAAAGCCAATAAGGAGGCAAAGGGCCAACTCAGTCTCAGTGTTCCTTCTCTCTCTCTTCTGCTTGTGTAGGGGACAGGAAACAGTTTGGACTCATGGAATATTCCCCGGACTGCAGTGGGAAGGGTAAGGCTTGCTCTCTCAGCTAATCCTGGAACAGAAAGGCCTCTGGCCCCTGAAACCGGTACATCTCCTGAAATCCAAATCACTTTTGGCTGCAGTAGAAATAATAATCCATATAGGCCAGGGCTATCCATATAGAGGCCCAGTTCTTCCACGCTACATCTGAGGTGGCAAATGCTCCTCTGATGGCCACTGCCCCTAAACTTGAAGGGCTGTCATGGAGCAGTGAGTGAAACAATACCATCACTATGAACATACATGTGAATACACTGTGGGCAGGGTGTGGAGAGGTCATTCCAACAGCGAATGGGCACTCTCTACTTTCTGTCTCTCTCAGTTGCCTATTCCCCATCCATGGATCCTGATCTCCTCAGGCTACCCCTGGAGGGACTGCTCTGGGATTCAGAAAAAGGGATTCCTCTTTTGCTTTCCCCTGCACATAGAAACAGAGAACACTGGCTGGGACTGTCAAAGCAAGTTAGTCTGCTAATTCCAATTGAAATTCAATAGGAGCTGAGCAGCTAACACTCTTAGCCCCCTTTCAAAAGCCCAGCCTTGTTTATTTTATTTTAATTTATTTAACCTATGTGAAAGAAAAACTAAACATTCTTACAGAGAATAAAAATGTATTTCCCCCCTCCCCACGGTCCTGATTTCAAGCACATTCATGCAGCTTTCAAACTCCCTTGCCAGGGTCAGGTGGTTCAGACTTTAAAAGGCAAACAAACAACAACCTTTGTTTTGCAATCCAGCCTAGCTAGTGGACTTCATACAGCACAGAAATCAGATAAAGCTGTGAGTGATTCACCTGCAGCTGAGTGGAGCCCATAGGAGAAGCTTAGAGTGACTGATTCTCTTTTCCCATTGGGTGACTCTACTGAAATAGGTTCCAACCCTGTGCTAAGCGTGTAACACTGGAAGAGCATCGGGGAGGCCATCATTGTTTAGATTGCTCATAGATCATTTTTAAGGAAGTAGTTTTTATGCAGTTATAGGGAATTTTATTTTAGGTAGTTGTGTTTTAATATAGGTGTGTTTGCTGTTTGGTAGTTTGGTGGACTTTTTTCTTTCTTTCCATATCCTTTGTTTCCTAGTAACAGGAGTTACAGATGACAGAATTAAAAAAAAATGATAACTTTAAATGGAAAAATTAATATAATTGTAAAATAAATGCAAGCTCACAGTAGCATAGACTCACCGCCATGTCTCTTGAGACTCCAAATGCACCAGAAACTTGTTTATTGCTGAGACATCACTAATGTGACAATACTCACATATCAGACTTTTATATTATAATTACAGTGGGATTCCATTATGCAAAAAAAAGACACAAACAGTACAGTGGTCTATTGCCTTTTAGGTTCTTGTTTGTAAAGATATAGAAAAGGGTCCAAGTAACAATACAATCTTGTTACTACCCTTCAGCTGGAAAGGTAAATGTAGTAATGGTGAGAATAAGACATAATTTGCTCAGACATCCCTTTTCTGTTTGGGGGACCCAGGGCAGGTTGCAGTTCCAAGATCAGACTATGACGTTTTATGGTGCTAAAATTAGGTGACTGAATGAATCCACATAATAGCTCAGCACTGGATTCTTTGGATATGTGGCACTTTACTCCCAGTAGCAAACTCTGATTTGAATGGCAAAGCCAACCCAGGACCATTGATTAACCAGAACCCACATTATCATTAGCACCAGGGTGGTGAATGAAGAAGATGTATTAACAGGAGTGTCGTTTGTAAGACATGGGAGGTAACTGTCCTGCTCTACTCAGCACTGGTGAAGCCTCAGATGGAGTACTGTGTCCAGTTCTGGGCACCACACTTTAAGAAAGATGGGGACAAATTGGAGAAAGTCCACAGGAGAGCAACAAAAATAATAAAGGATTTCAGAAACCTGTTTTATGAGAAAGTTTTTTTAAAAAATGGGCATATTTAGTCTTGAGCAAAGAAC
Organism: Dermatemys mawii; assembly: GCA_007922305.1. NCBI lineage: Eukaryota > Metazoa > Chordata > Testudines > Dermatemydidae > Dermatemys > Dermatemys mawii. Next base: position 11,606,312 of record ML677342.1, read on the forward strand.
ACTGAAAGTGGAACTGCTAATAGTCTTAATATAAAGGGCTGCTGTAAAGAGGATGTTGGTCAATTGTTCTCCATGTCTGCTTAAGGTAAGACAAGAAGTAAAGGACTTAATCTGCAGCAGGGGAAATTTAGGTTAGATATTAGGAAAAGCTTCCTAACTATAAGAATATTGTGCTTGCTTCAGCAGCACAAGCTCCAGAACAGGCTTCCAAAAGAGATTGTGGAATCTCTGTCACTGGAGGTTTTTAAGGACAGGTTAGGCAAACACCTGTCAGGGATGGTCTAGGTTTACTTGGTCTTGCCTTGATGCAGGGGACTAGACTTGATGACATCTGAAGATTGCTTCCAGCCCTACAATTCCATGTTTCTATAGTCAACATGAAGGTGAATCCCAAAGGGCTATAGCTTCCTTGTGTAGTGACAGCTACCCAGATCTATCTCTGGCTAGGTTCTTAACATGGTCTGGTTGGATATTGTCTGTTTCAGTCAATGGTGATCTTGTTATATCATTGAAGTTCTGGCAACCATGTGATCCATGTAGCAGCAGTCTTTGATAAATGTGCTTCCTAGTTTATTAGTCTCCCACCCAAATAACATGTCTGCACCAAAGAAACTGCCCAAACCAAAGCCGTGCTGATGGAGACAGTTTCAGGATTTGGATACAAATATTCTCAGTGCTGATCTTGTCCCACCACTTAATATAGAACTGCTGACAAAGACAAGGAGAATTGAAAACATCAATCTGCCGCTCTTCAACCTTCATCAGGGTCTACATTTCACTGCCCTATGGTAGAGTTGACGTAACCATAATTCTGTCAATCCACAGCTTCATAGTAAGTTCAATAACACAACATCTTCGTAGAGCCCCCTGTGATGGGGTGTTCACTCCACAGCAGCACGGATGGGATTAAAGTGGCAAGAGAAGCCAAGTAGCCTTAGGCTGCACCTGCTGGAGAGCTAAGTAGCACTGAGACAGACTGAGAATGAAGCTCACCTGGGCAGGAACGGGCAGAGCTTCTATAAAGCCTATAAGCCACAGCTAGAGCAGGGGGCTGCAGTGAGGTGAGGCTGCAGTCATGCTACCTGATACAAGGGGGAGATGAGGAGTCTGAGCAAGGCAGGGTAGGAAGCAGTCCAGGGAGGGAGCAGTAAGGGCTGAGAGGGATAGACCTGATCTGCAGGTTCAAGTGTCCCCAGATTAGATCCCGGTGTAGAGAGAGGTCCTGGCTTCTCCCAACAACCAGTGCAGTAGTGCTGCAGTCAGCACAGAGGATATGGTGCCTGCCTGAGACTTTGAGGAAGCAGACTCTGATTATAACCCAGCAGGGCTGGAGGACTAAGCCACAAAGGAGAAGCACCGCAGCTCCTAGTGAGCGATAGACGAGCCTTGGTGTGAGTGACAGAGGCAACAGGCTGAGTGACTGCCAGATGGATTGTGGAAAGTGGTGAGTTAATTCCCCAGATGCACCATGAGGAGGTGCTGCGAAGTGGTGAGTAGCAGACCCCATGACAGGCCCAGAACACAGCCATGGTGGCTGCTGTAGAAAACCAGGTGCAAGAAAACAGAACATTAGAGTTGAAGGACTGAATTAATTTCAAAGATTTTTCTCCTGTAGAGTAGGAGGAACAAGATGATCATGGAATTTAACTTCTTGGGAGTAATCTGCATCTTATCCACCAATTTGATTTGTGTATCTTAATTAGCTAGGCATTTAATTTCTTGTAACAAATGACATCAGAGCCTTTCCAGAATAATCTGCTGATCCTGCAAACAATTAAACATATGTGTAACTTTACTCATATGAGCAGCTCCAGAGATGTCAGTGGTATTAATTACAAGTGCAATGTTACTCCTGTGCATAAGTGTTTGCACGATCAGGGCCTTTTGTAGCGAGTTGGTGAATTCAGGCCAGATCTAATATCCTTTAAAGTCAATGCAAGGCCTGAGTGCTGGATGGAACTCTTGTTGTGCTTATGATAACTGTGAGGTTTATGGTTATGATAAAGAAATTAAAACAGTGATTGTACATCACTGTAGTTAATTTTCAAAACAAAAGGTCCCAACCCACATTTTAAAGACAAATCAGTGGCAAATTGCCAAGTTTTTTTAAAAAATCAAAGCAACTTGTGAATTACAGCAGTTCAAAATGTTTTTAAAAATCTCCAATAGACACACTTATTACTTGGTATTGCTAGTTCTATGTGCCTGGTGTATCTGAAACCTGAGGAAATGGACTAGTTTATTCTATATGTTAGTTCACAAAATGTACCTCATGGACACCCTCATGCTTTGGCACTAACAAAATTGCTAACACTGTCCATGACATGGGTGCTTTTTTTTTTTATTACACCAGGTCATTATTACCCACTGGGTCTCTGGTAATATCAGATTATTGGAAATAAACAGATTCACGTATAGCATAGTGCAATTTTCTGTCTGATCACCAGGGGGCATAGGGAAATACAGAAAAAAAGTCTATCTGAGAAAAGAATACGTGCATTCAGCTGCTAGCAATCACTGAAGTTTCCAACGATCAGTTGTACCCTAGGGAAGGCTGCAATCCTTTCATAGTCCTGTTGGCATTTTTCAACTCAGGTAACCACATGGGCTTTGTGAAACCTGCACACACACTAGCATTCCTTACAGAGTGTGCCAACAGAAAGAACTCTCTGCCAGCAAGTCAGTAGCCATCACTACTGCCGTACAATGAACCATCGATTACTGCCAGGAAGTGTACTGTGCATAGAACCACATTGGCTACTTGAGCACACTGATTTTCAGAGGATTTATAGCTGCCAGAAATGGGGAGGGATAGCTCAGTGGTTTGAGCATTGCCCTTGAGGGGACCATTTAGGGATATGGGGCAAAAATCAGTTGGATGATTTAATTAGGGATTGGTCCTGCTTTGAGCAGGTGGTTGGATTAGATGATCTCCTGAGGTGCCTTCCAGCCCTGATATTCTATGATTCTAATGATATTGCTGAATGAAACTTTGCAAACATCTCTCGGGTAGTAGGAAATCTTTAATAAATCAATGATTCAAAGTCAATATTTTAAAGTAAAATGCATGCAGAACAAATGGTTTCAGATCCTTTCATGCTTTCTTGCAATCAGGGTTGGCCACAGGCATACCTTGAGGAGCAACATGGAGGAGGTCCTAGCCAGTTCTCTCCCATTTATCACCAATTGTCCTCCTTACCTTTGCCTTTTCAAAATGCCCACCCAACTCACTGCCCTGTTGCTGGTCTTTCATGCCTTTCCCCATCTTTGGACTGGAGATTGAGAAGATGGAGCCAAAGTGAAATTTCCCAAGTGATGGAAGGTGAGATGAGGGGTTCAGCCTCCATCAGACAGTAAGAGAGTGCGGAGTGGAGCTCTGAATAGCAGGGGTGTGTGTGTTGCAGAATCCAAAAGTTACAGATTAACTCCATAGGTTAAAAGCAATATAAGTGCAGCTCTCCAGCTTTATGGCTGCCAATAAATGTCCTTTGTGCTGAGTCATGAGTTACTGGGGAAGGGGAGGGGAACGGCTCTGTCCTCCTGCTGCGCCTCTTCCCCGCTGGCAGTTGGACTTGAGCGGGGAGTGGGACAGAGCTGCTTCTCCCAACAGCTGAAGCCGGCCGCTCCAGGTCACTGCTTTGTGCAGCATAGCAGCTGTGTGGGAGACAGCCCAGCTGGGGATGTGTGGTGGCCTGGCAGGGCCCCTGGATGCCTTCAATGCTGGGGAAACTGCACAGTGTCTCCCCCTGCTGGGAAGAGAATCAAATTCAGCCTGCTGCTCTGCCGCTGAACAGCCAGCTGGCTTTCTTTAGTCCTGCCAGGCTTTTATCCACTGGACCCAGCCAACCTCCATCTCCTTTATGGAGACAGGAACAAATTCACCATGTAGCCCCTACCTCTCAGCTCTGCAGTGGACAGGCTGCAGCCTCAATAGTGCAGAGGAAGTGCCTGCTCTTCAGCTACTTCCTGTTTGGGGCCCTTTGATCTTGGGGGGGTGGTCACTGGGGCTGCAGGTTTTGCAGTCACTCTGAACGGCTGTGTATGTCGATTCTCTTCAGACAAGAGACGCTCTGGTGGCATGACACAAAACTTTGTGAGTTTGCCTTCATAGCTCGAGATGTGCAATTCAGCACAAAGCTGAAGGCTATGTCAAGCAGAAAGCCAGCCAGCTGTGTGCCAGATGAGAATACAGCACCCATCTACACAACGATAGCACCCAACACGCCACTAAATAAAACTACGCCAGCATGGTCAGCGAGAGTTATCCACCTGTATGGCTGAAAGCAGCCAGGAGAGTGATGGATTTATATCTTACTGATTTTTTCCCCAAAAAAATAAGGGGAGAACAAACGGACAAAGACAAAGAACAAAAAAGTAAAATAATGAAAAGGATGAGACTGGAAAGCAGGGAAGAGGGCAGGGAGGGGAAAGGAGAATGACATCTCAGTTTCCATTCATTAGGAATTAATCAAATGTCTCTAAACAGTTAGACCAAATCTTCTGAAATCTGTCTGAGGTCCCTCTTTTCTGACACCTTGCCTGCTCTTTAGTAGCCACCTCAGCCAAGTCACTGTACCAGGCTTCTATCCCTGGAAGCTGTCTGCTCTTGCATCTAAGCAATGAGAGTTTTTTGGCTACAAGCACCGCTCTACAGAAGTCAATTTTTCCGTGAATCATAGAAGTGTAGGGATGGAAGGAACCAGGAAGGTCCTCAAGTTCAGCTCCCTGCTCTGGGGCAGGACCAACTAAACCTAGACCAGCCCTGACAGGTGTTTGTCCAACTAGTTTTTAAAAGCTTCCAGTGAGGAGGACTCCAAAACCTCCATTGGAAGCCTATTCCAGAGCTTAACTCGCCCTACAGTTAGAAAGTTTGTCCTAATACCTAACTTAAATCTGCCCTCTGTGGGAAGAAAGAACAACTTTTCTTCATCTTTTTTATGGCAGCCTTTCAGGTAGTTGAAGACTGCTATCGTGTCCCCACTTAATCTCCTCTTTTCCAAAGTAAACATACCCAGTTCCTTCTGCCTTTGCTCATCTAGCTTGATTCCATCCCTTTGATCATCTTTGTCACTTGCCTCTGGATCCTTTCCAGTTTCATTGCATCCTTTCTATACATTGGTGACCAAAACTGGACACAATCCAATCAGACTTCAGCTGAGGCCTAACCGGTGCCCAGTAGTGCACTATTCTCACCTCCCAAGACTGGCATGCTATGCCTCTGTTAAAGAAACCTAAAATTGCATTTACCTTTTTTTTTTTTTTTTGAAAAAGCATCAGATTGTTGACTTGTGTTGAGGTTGTGATCCACCACAACTCCCAGATCCTTCTCAGCAGTGCTGTATTTCTGCATTTGTTTTTTATTCCTTAAGCATAGCACCTTACATTTGTTTTAGCTGAGTTTAATTTTGTTGTTTATAGCCCAGTTCTCCAGTTTATCAATATCCCTTTGAAGTCCAGCTCTGTCCTCCAAAGTGTTGGCAACTCCCCCCAGCTGCATGTCATCTGCAAATTTGATCACTGCTCTGTATTCCTACATCCAGGTCATTAATAAAGATGTTAAATAACACTGGACCCAAAACAGATCCCTGTGGAACCCCACGGGTCTGACATCCTTCCTTTAACAGACTCTTTGTTTGCAGTTGTTTAATCAATTATGTATCAACTTAATGGTAGTTCTGCCAAGCCTGCATTTCTCCAGCTTATTTATCAAATGTCATTTGGGAATGTGTCAAAAGTCTTGCTGAAGTCCAGGTATATTATGTCCAGAACATTCCCCCTGTCCACCAAACCCATTATCCTGTCAAACAAGGAAGTGAAACTGGTTTAGCATAATTTTTCTTTGTAATCCATGCTGACTGCTAGTGATTACTGCTTTATCCTCCTGGTATTCACAGACTGAATGTTTTATACACTGCTTTACTAGCTTTCCAAATATCGAGGTCAGGATGACTAGTCTATAGCTCCCCTATTATTGACAATGACTCCAAGATTTCTTCAGCTATTTCCGTTAGCACCCTGGGGTGTATAGTATCACCAACAATTCTGGAGACTCTGGTGCTTCCGGTACATCAGGATCAAACATGTTTTTCACAAGAAGCTTAAGATGCGGGTAATGCCATGCATCTGGATCAGGTAGATTGTGTAATTGTTGGGGTGCTTAGAATGGCAGACACTGATCCTTTGAGATCAGTTGAGAAAAGCAAATTATTCTGTTATCTGCTTTCTCCACATTAATGGCTTCTTGTGGATTTTCAATAATAGGTTACCCAAAAATACAGTATCATTGTGTGAGAGGAGAGTGTACTGTGTATATTGGGCATTTTCTGGTGTGCTGCAATGCATGTGATAATTGTTTGTTTGAAACTGAAATGTGTGTTTGTTCATTTCTTTTTGTTTAAGAGTTTTTGGTTTACCACTTCCAACAAGCTCATATACCGCCATGTACATGTATCACAGTTTAGAAACCTCTGGCCTAGAGCTGTCCATAGGCACTAATATAAGTCCAAATAAATAAATAATATGTAAATATTGTGTGTGGAGGAAACGTGCATGTGCATCATTAGACTCCTGGAATTGAGGACGCATGCAGATCCTAAGACATCCAGGTACCACAGAAAAAAAGAAACAATAACAAGATAGTGCCTAATCCCCAGATAATGTGTAAGGAAACAATCTAACTCTCGCCATATCCACATGCTACTTGGTAAAGGATGGTTCTCACTGACTGTGCTTGCAGTTGCAGAGCACAGATGTTCCCTCATTATGAGTAGCTCCAGATCTCGGTATTCAATCAGTCATTATGTCTTGATCTGAAGGTTCTTTCAATTAAAAATATTCTTTTAATAAATATTTAATCCACGTGACAAATGCTTGCAGTATTCTCTGAAAAGCACCACCAACTCCTTATAAAACACTGCCACTATTGCAGGATACAGGGCATTTGTCCAAGACATTTTGAACAAATACTTTTTTTTAAAAATAAAGCTTGTTCAAGCAGAGAAGTTGGTTGTTAGAGGCCCTGGCAGACAGGATTTGTCAGACCCTGCTGGGACTCCAGCTTTGTTCAGGGGAAAAACTGAGGACAGTAGATATCTGGGAATACACTTTAAAAAAATTGCTGTGAGTATCTTAGCTCAATATCAGCTGTTACACAACACTGTCGAAATAATACTAGCGGAGAGTGTCAAAGTTACAGATTTAAAAATCAGAGTATAATAAATGTGTTCCTTTTATCAGCTGAGCCCACCTTGTAAAAAATAACATAGCATTCCATTCTAACGCCTAGGGAACATCAGCTTTCTAACTAGCAGAACCTAAATGCCACTTGAAGTTTGCCTTTCCACACACGTTTCTCCCCCCTCCTCCCCATTCTAATGTGCAGTACAATGCCTGGGCTGAACTGGAGGGAGTCATTTAGCCATCATCACTGCCACAGTATTGCCATGTGTTCAATACTCATGAATCAGGTCCTCCTAAGCCATGAGAGTGGGTTAAAAATTATGAGAGTTTTAAAATGTTGGGTTCTTTTTATTTGTCATTTGGTGCTGGGGGGTATAAGAACACTTCCCTATTTATCCAGGGTGTTACGAGGATGAAGACATTAACGACTGTGAGGTGCTCAGTTACTACAGTGATGGTGGCCATAAAAGCACCGAAGCTAGATAGGCTTATTTAACTAATGACAAGAGATAATGTATAAAATAAATGCTCTGTTGATGTTGCTACGATCTAACCTGGCAGTATTCTCTATGCTAGCCTCTGCGGTTGATGCCTATCTCTTTATATGAGAAAGTCCATGAGAAGCAACAGTCAGCGTGGTACTGCTGTGTCCTGCAGGATGTGTGGCAGCTTTAAACTTCTTCCTGATGGTTAACAATCTAGAAACCCTGGAGAGTGGAGTGAAAAGAGTGCATGGCTATGACTTACCCCTTTTTCTACCAGCTGGGAAAACGCTGGCAGGGGATAGCAAGCTATACCCTTTTATGGTGTGTAGCAATTGCTGCTCCTCCGGGTAACTAGGGAACAAAATGAGATATGACTTGCAAAAATATAGCTGAGCAAAATAATCCAAACCACAGATATTTGATGAGAGGGAGAAACCTGGGAAGAAGGAAGGTTGAAAGGGATGTTGGAGCCATAATAGGCAGCAAATTAAACATGAGTGTTATTTTTTAAAAAAAGTTAATATTTTTTCATGTGCATCCCAAAACTGTATTGCTTCACTGGAACGGGAAGTTTGATTCTCTTTCTGTGGCCCAGATCTAACTCCCGTTGGAATCGATGGTAAAACTCTTATTGGTTTACTAGTGCAAGATCAAGGCTATTATGCCTGGAACATCTTGTTCTGCTGAAGTGGCTGCCTTGATTCTCCATGTGCTTTCTTCAGTGCAGGGTCAGCTCGAGATATAACTTAAGTGTTGACCCAAACCTGACTCCTGTTGACACTTAAAAATCTCTAATGCCGGTTAAGTGGTGCCTTTAACTCAAGCTAGCTGGAGAGACATGGCGGGTGGGGTAATATCTTTTATTGGATCAACTTCTGTTGGTGAGAGAGACAAGCTTTAAAGCAGGGATCTGCAACCTTTCAGAAATGGTGTGCCGAGTCTTCATTTATTCACTCTAATTTGAGGCTTTGCGTGCCAGTAATACATTTTAATGTTTTTAGAAGGTCTCTTTCTAAAAGTCTGTAATATAGAATTAAATTATTGTAGTATGCAAAGTAAATAAGGTTTTTAAAATGTTTAAGAAGCTTCATTTAAAACTAAATTAAATGCAGAGCCCCCAGACTCTGGCCAGGACCCGGGCAGTGTGAATGCCACTGAAAATCAGCTCATGTGCTGCCATTGGCACGTGTGCCATAGGGTGCCTACACCTGCTTCAGAGCCACACAGAGCTCTTCCCCAGATCTTATGGGTTATGGGTTGAAGCCTGAATACTGCTGATGCTGGAGCTGATGCAGCTACACACTAAAACTGGAGTTAGCACAATCAGATGCTAATCCAATCAGTCTGTGAAACTGAAGTATTGTTCAGCTGGGCTGCTCTCACCAGGCTAGTAAGAACATAAGAGGCCGTACTGGGTCAGACCAAAGGTCCATCTAGCCCAGTATCCTGTCTACCAACAAGTGCCTCAGAGTGAGTGAACCTAACAGATAAAGATCAAATGATCTCTCTCCTGCCATCCATCACCCTCCTCTGACAAACAGAGGCTAGGGACACCATTCCTTACCCAGCCTGGCTAATAGCCATTTATGGACTTAACCTCCATGAATTTATCCAGTTCTCTTTTAAATCCTATTATAGTCCTAGCCTTCACAGCTTCCTCAGGCAAGGAGTTCTACAGGTTGACTGTGCGCTGTGTGAAGAAGAACTTCCTTTTATTTGTTTTAAACCTGCTGCCCACTAATTTCTTTGGGTGGCCCCTAGTTCTTCTATTATGGGAACAAATAAATAACTTTTCCTTATTCACTTTCTCCATGCCACTCATAATTTTATATACCTCTATCATATCCCCCCTTAGTCTCCTCTTTTCCAAGCTAAAAAGTCCTAGCCTCTTTAATCTCTCCTCATATGGGACCCGTTCCAAACCCCTAATCATTTTAGTTGCCCTTCTCTGAACCTTTTCTAATGCCAGTATATCCTTTTTGAGATGAGGAGATCACATTTGTACACAGTATTCAAGATGTGGGCACACCATGGATTTGTATAAGGGCAATAAAATATTCTCTGTCTTATTCTCTATCCCTTTTTTAATGATTCCTGACATCCTGTTTGCTTTTTTGACTGTCACTGCACACTGCATGGACGTTTTCAGAGAACTACCCACGATGACTCCAAGATCTTTTTCCTGATTAGTTGTAGCTAAATTAGCCCCCATCATATTGTACCTATAGTTGGGGTTATTTTTTCCAATGTGCATTACTTTACATTTATCCACATTAAATTTCATTTGCCATTTTGTTGCCCAATCATTTAGTTTCATGAGATCTTTTTGAAGTTCTTCACAGTCTGCTTGGGTCTTAACTATTTTGAGCAGTTTAGTATCATCTGCAAACTTTGCCACCTCACTATTTACCCCTTCCTCCAAATCATTGATGAATAAGTTGAATAGGATTGGCCCTAGGACTGACCCTTGGGGAACACCACTAGTTACCCCTCTCCATTCTGAAAATTTACCATTTATTCCTACCCTTTGTTCCCTGTCTTTTAACCAGTTCTCAGTCCATGAAAGGATCTTCCCTCTTATCCCATGGCAACTTAATTTACGTAAGAGCCTTTGGTGAGGGACCTTGTCAAAGGCTTTCTGGAAATCTAAGTACGCTATGTCCACTGGATCCCCCTTGTCCACATGTTTGTTGACCCCTTCAAAGAACTCTAATAGATTAGTAAGACATGATTTCCCTTTACAGAAACCATGCTGACTTTTGCCCAACAATTTATGTGCTTCTATGTGCCTGACAATTTTATTCTTTACTATTGTTTCAACTAATTTGCCGGGTACAGATGTTAGACTTACCGGTCTGTAATTGCCGAGATCACCTCTAGAGCCCTTTTTAAATATTGGCGTTACATTAGCTATCTTCTAGTCATTGGGTACAGAAGCCGATTTACTCTGAGTGGAGTAATTTGAGTTGTATCTGCTGCAGTGAAGACAAGCCCTAAGTAATGGTAAAGCAACTTTGATGGTGCTGCGGGCTGGGGGGGAGAAGGGAAGTTCAAATTTTGTTCTTCCTGCTGTTGCTTTACCTGCAGATTTAATTTAAATCTGATAAATAAATAATGATCTTTTCTGTAAAGAATATGCAAAACTGTAAATCTTGGTCCAGATTCTGATTGCACATTGATGTTCTTGGCACCAGCAAGATCAACAGAAGCTGTAGGTGTTCAGCGGGGCCCAACCCCAACTCATTTGAGAAATCCACAAACACAACTGGACTACTCCTGTGAGTAAGGGTTACGGATCAGGCCCTAATGCTCAGCACATCTCAGAATTTAGCTGTATTCTAGTTCTTATGAGTGTTACTGAATTGCAATTTGTTTTTTGTCACTATAGGAATAGAAATGCTGCCAATGTTTTTTTTTGTTTGTTTGTTGCATTGTAATTTAGTCTGTATGTGGGCCAGCACGAGAAGGATAACTTCATCTTGCTACACTTTGTTTTCTTCATACAGCTAATTAATCTAAAAGTTCTCTCTGAGACCCGAAAGCTTGAATTACATTAATGACATTCCTTATTGTTTTGCACAGAATTAAACTGACTATAGAGCAATTCTACAGTTCTGTTTACCAAACAAAATTACTGTATCTTTCTACCTCAGGTCATGTCTACACTAGCACTATTGTCAGTAAAACTTCTGTTGGTCAGGGGTGTCAAAAAACAAACAAACCCACCCCGACCAACGTAAGTGTCACTGACAAATGTGCCAGTGTGGACAGTACTATGCTGGCGGGAGACACTGTCCTGCCAACATAGCTACTGCCGTTCATTGGGGGTGGTTTCATTATGCCAACAGGAGAGCTCTCTCTTGCCAGCAGAGAGCAGCTATCACGGAGACCTTACAGCAGCACAGGTGAGCCATTGTAGGTTTATAGTGTAGACATAGCCTCAGTCCCAACGTCTTTCCCTCTTTCTCTCGTGTACAAGGTAAAGCATAACCAGTTGCTCTGTAACATTTTGGACAGATCTCATTTAAAGTAGCAAATGGAGTTTGCTTTTCTGTAGGACAAATGCAACTCATAACATCACATAATTTACTAATAAAAGAAATGTATTGTCACAATTGTCACATCAAAGCAGTTATTTCCCACAGAAAGCCCAGTCTCTCTAATCACCTGCATGCATTTGCGTCACTCCCTCTTAAGCCACCCAAGAATTTCAACTATCCATATCCTCTTTGTGTAAAATCCCTTTGTACACAACAGGACTGACAGTAAACACAAGGCAGCATAGACAACTCTATTTTTTAGACTGATGTGCCTACAATGGGATGCTTGACTCTGTTACTTGTATTTTTTCTCATCAATTTTCTTTCATATTTCTTCTGTTTTAACTCTTATCAGCTGCAGCGAAAAAAACCCCAGAATAATTGGTGAACCTGTTACAATTTTTTCTCTGTAGTTAAGTGTTGCTTCACATACAGCCATTTCTGAGCTGGAACATGAATTAAAAAACAGTGAGAAATATATGATCTGCAATATTCTGTTCCTGTAATACAGTTTTAACATTAATCTGATTCTTATAGTCCTGAGTAATGGCTAGATTACTGACCAAATTGATATCTAAAGTAAAGTGTGCTTATTAGACATTTAAGCCCAGATCCTCAAACATATTTTAGGTGCCTAATAGTATAAATAGTTTAGAGGAACTGGGTCATAATCCTCTGTCTGTATCAGGCAGAATAAGTTTGTGACTTATTTATTTTATTTCATTTACTGTAATATGTTCTCTGTAGTTCATTGATATGATGTGAATACTGCTGCCCTCTGTTGGACTAGTCTAGGTGTAGACTCTGTGATGTCTCCCTCTAGTGGCTGGTTTACAAAAGATATGCAAATCTTACTATGACATACAGTTAAATGGTTTTTCACTTCTCTGAAATCACAGAAACTATTCAATAGGCAAATTGAATATCAAATGTAATGAACAGAAAAAATACCTTTGAAATAAACTGTGCTAATATATGTTCTGTTTATTCAATTTGATATTCACATCACCTCTCTAATCTACCACTGAGCCTAGAAATGCTTGCTCCATGTTTCACGCTCACACATTCCCCCTCCTTCAGCTTTCCCATCCTTTACATCCCCCATGTCCTTTGTTTCTAACAATCTCTCTCCTGCCAAAGCCAGCCACTGTCTAGTCCAGAGGCAGGGAGTGAGGAAGCTAGAGGCTACAGCAAACAACCAAGAGACATCCTCAAATTAGTGAAATGTCTTTTGGAAAACACTGGACAGCTTCTCATAATCCTCTCATCTGGTTTATTAGGAAATTATTGATTCAAATACAGATGAGAGACAGAAAATAGGTTTTAAAAGCTATTGCTCATAATCAAGTAGCTGCAGTACATTTCAGATTTCATCTGTGATCACTGGCCTCTGAAATGCAACAAAACATGAAGATTAAATCCACAGTTTAACATGATACAGTCTAGAAATCATGATGCTACCAGCTGAAGCTGTAAGATGCCCAAGGGCACGTCTACTCTGCAATTAAAGACCTGTGGCTGGCCTGTGCCAGCGTACAATGGCTGTCAGTCTGCTTAACTGCAGTGTGGATGTTTGGGCTCAGGCCCGGGCTCTAGGCCCTGCAAAGTGGGAGGGTCCCAGATCTTGGGGTGCAGCCTGTGCTTGAAGTGCTATGCCACAATTAGTCAGGCCGTTAGAGCAAGCTCAGGCCAGCCGTGGATGTCTAGTGTAGGCATACCCTGTCACTTTTGAAAATGGAAACTAATCTCCTAGGTCACTTAGATGCTTTTGAAAGTTTTACCCTTAATTTTAAGTTGCAATGTCATGAGGAGGCCCGTGCCATGTAGAAGTTTTATGGTTAATTTTTATACCCTCTCTCATTCCTTGATTTTACGAAGAGCTCAAAGTATTAAAGATGTAGCAATGTTTCTTATGCACTAATGTGATCCAATGACAAGACCTTGGTTATTATGGTTATTTGTATTAGAGTAGTATCCAAAGGCCCCAGCACTTTGCAGGATGAGTCCCACGCAGTGTCATCCCTGTGTGTTTGTATGGGAGAATAGAGGTTGGGAGGGCACGGTGCCTCACCTAGAAAAATGTTGAAAAGTGTATGCAAATCTAGATTTCAGTGCTCTCTAGCCATTTATTTTCAGTTCTCTTGTTTGGCCCTCTCTAGTTCTTGGCTCTTTTCAAGTATTATTTATTGTAGTGCTTCTCAACAGGCTCTCCTTGATAAAGTATCTCTTGTCTTCAACTGAAAAAGAGCAAGTTTCTGAATTGATAGGTATCTCTCTTATGCTGTGTTCTCCTCTTTTTGCCCTGCTCCATATTCCTCCTCCATTCTCAGACAGGTAGACCTGTTGTGGGTCTGCACAGTGTGGTAGTACTGTCTCACTGCAGCATATGTTTCTTTCTAATACATGTGTAAAGGATATAGTGTTAATTAGGGCCTGTACTGTAGGAGCAGCATATGGTAGGAAACCTCCCAGTCCCTAGCCTGGTGTTCCTGCAGGATCTTTGACAGGGAGATGGATCATTGCTCATTAAAAAAAATAATAATTTGTTGACTGCACCACATGGTCCCCAGGATTGTAACACAAAAGACCCATAAAAAAAATGTGTGTGTGGCATTTACAAACCAGACTGTAACAGCAGAGTTTTAAGGTCCTGATTTTTAAATCAATCACATGAATCCAAAGTGCAAAGTAAGAACACGGGGGTCAAATTCTGCTTTTACTTACATTGGCATGCAGCCAGTGAAGTTACTCTGGATTTACACTGGTGTTATTGAAAGCAGACTTTGACCTGTGGAAATTAAAACTTTATTGGAATTTATTGCCACAATTTCCAAAACAGCTTTAGGATTTTAAATCTGTTTATTACCTTATAAATTAATACAATAATTAAAAATTAGGAATTACATCATTTCAAAGCAAAAAGATTGTCCATTTAACCCCAGCCCATTAACACCACAGGAAGAATATGGCAAAATCACACTCCTGAGGTGCTGACTTGGGTTTTACTTAGTCCTTTACCTTTAGTCATGCAAGTTACCATTAATTAGTCTATTATCTTAGGTGAGTTTTAGAAGGTCCTGTTAGAAATGTCATCTTGCAACCTCCTCCATCTCTTTAATTCAAAATGTATTTATTAATGTTTAAAATCTTGTTGTTTTATACATTTTGGGAAAACAATAAAAAGTAATGTGTAAGTAGTCTCAACAAATTTTGAACATAGTTTTCTAGTGTGCTTTGTGATTAAGGGCTGAATAGAAATCTTGTTATAGTAGCCTTGGACTTTGGTTCAAGCATTAATGTCCCAGTTCAACACAGTTCTTAAGTATGTGCTCAACTTTAAGCACAAGAGTAGTACTTGAAGTTTTAAACACAGGCTTAAGTGCTTTGCCGAATAGGACTAGTAACATGATTAAAGCCAATCACATGCTTAAATATTTTGCTAATTGGGGTCCATGGAACCAGTTCTGCTATTTTCAGGCAGAAACTTACTGAACTCACTGACTTTAATTCTTGAATAAAAACTAGGATATTGCACAGTATCATGCTGCTGTAACTGAAGCAATAAATATTTTAGCAGAGTGTCCTCTCTATGGTTCGAATCCCTGCGATGTGTTTGACGCAGATGGACCTCCATTGCAGTCAATGGAGTTTTGTAATAACATGTTAAAAAACTGCCTTTTAGCATATCTAGAATTTTTCCAGCGTCATCCCTTTCTTTAAAAAACAAACCAACAAACCTTTTTAATGCTCCATTTAAAACATTTCTTGCTTGCTGGTCTCACTTTTTACTGTAATACTCTTCTGGCACAGTTTCAAATGGAGGAAATGAAACTGGCACTTTGCCTGGTATTAATTGGTAGTTGTTTTCCACTGTCAAGCAGTAACAGAAGAATAGAATAGATCCATCTCTCCACATCCTTCTTCCATGACAATATGACACCTGGAATTTAAACTATAGCATGATACTTACAACTTATACTGTGCTCCTGGGGATAAAATCCCTGAAGGCGTACAAGATTAATTTCTCTATCTATCATGCAATATGGCATATTTCTCAGTGGTCTTTTGCATTTTTTTCCACACTGTTTATGAACATCTTGCAGTGGAAAGCACAAATAAATCATGTTCTTTCAAGTTAAACTTTTAAAATTAAAGTAACCAGTTTGTCTGTCTTTCTGTCAAAACGTTGCATTTAAAATAAGTTGAATATATATTTAAAAAAACTTTTAGTCAGAAAACAAAACTTCAGTGTCAGATATTTTAAAGTGCAGTGAGTCTTCATGATTACAGTCAAAATCAGCAATAACCTATAATACACATTCCATATTTGTATTTCCAAGGACGGGGGGGTGGAGGGGGAGAGAATAATGTAGGTGAAAACTTGACCCCCTTGAAGTCAATGGAGCGAGGATTTCAGCTTTGTATGTCAAATAGTTTCTAGAGGTGTGTGCTCTCCAGATCTTGGTTCACATCTTATCCTTTATGCATATTTGTAGATGCAGAATAGAAGGCCAAGGAAATTCTTAAAGGTTTGTCGAACAGTTTCCTTATGCTCCCCTGAGGTTATGGCTATTCTGCAGTTAACCTGGGCAGGGCCCGATCTAGGTTTCTCATCACTCCAAGTAAAAAAATTTTAGGTTGCCCCCAACCCCAGTCCTGGGCTTCCCCAACCACAACACTCCCTGCTGCCCCATCTCTGGGCTCCCCCATTCTCCACCACCAGTGCTCTCTCCCTGACTCACACCCCCCTGCTGCCCCAGCGACCAGTGGGGAGCGGAGCCCCGGAGAGCAGGATGTGGGCCCCGCATGGCAGCACCCTGGGCACCGGTTCCCCCTATGGTCCCGCTGCTGCTGCTGCTGCTGCTCCTGGCCTCCCTGCCGCAGCCCCTGGATGGCTCACCCAGCCCTGCCTGCAGCACTGGGGGGGGTGACGACCCAGTGGCACCTGCAGGTGGCTCCGTGCACCCCACAGGGCGGCCCCCAGCCTAAGTATCCCCGTGCTCCAGGTGTCAGAGTCTGCCGAAAGGCTCGGCCGTGGCCAACACAAACTGCAGTGGCCCCAGAGCGCCTCCCGTGCACGACGCGCTGCTGCTTCTGGACCCCAGGCCTGGTGCCAGCTTTGGCCACCCGCTGCGGCTCTTCCACCTGGACTTTGGTGTCAGCCCGCGGTGCTGCTAGGGCCTGGACAGCATCTACCTGGGTGAGTGCCCGCAGGGCTGGGCCCCAAGAAAAAAAAGGATGGCTGGAATGCTGCCCCTGCAAATGTGCTGCCCCAACCATGTGCTTGACATGTGCTCTGCACCTAGAGCTGGTCCTGAACCTGGGTGCTTGACAGCTGTCTGTGTACCCAAGTTAGTCTAGCATGGGGGTGAGCATCCCTATTGCAAAGCACTAACTGCATTACTGTATCCTCGCTGTTTCTGCATCATGTGTGTGTCTGTGGGCATATCCCATGATTCTTTTTGCTGAGACACTCTAAGATTCTTTCTCAGTCAGTTGTGTCAACTCTAGTCGAACTTGTTTATCCTTTGAGGGGAGCTGGGGAGGGAATAGTGGGAAGGCATTGGAAGACTATCAGCCTGAATCCTTACTACAAAGTGGGTGGGTTCAACCCAAGTTACAGTGGAGCCCTGGCTCTAACCTACTCTCCCAGCTGGATAAGCTAGCTCAGACTTAACACACTTCCAGATCCAGGTCGGGGGTGGATGGGGGGTGGGGTGGGGAGAGGGAGAGAGAGAAAGAGAGAGAGAGAGAGAGAGAGAGAATGGGGGTGGGTGGGTAAGAGCTTGGTTAACTTTGCAGTGTAGATACCCTCAGAAGTGAGAGATTTGGGCTGGGAGGCTGCAGAAAAGCAGTGTTGCCTTTAAAACCGTGGGGATTCTAGAGCTCTGTGGGGAGAGGAAACTGTGGGTGTGTCTTTACTGCAAAAAAATCACTCACTGCTGCAAGTCTCAGAGTGCTTGCAGGCCTTGTGCTACTGTGCAAAACTAAAAACAGCCCTGAAGATGTTCCTACTTGGAGTGTGGGCTTGCCCTCTGAAACCTGGCAAAGGGGATGGGTTTCAGAGCCCGAGTCGGAATGTCTTCACTGCTATTTTTAGCACTGTAGCATGAGTCCAAGTCCATAGATCCAAGTTCCGAGATGTGCTGCTGCAGGTGTGTGTGTTTTTTTTTGTCAAGTAGATGTACCCTATAGGTCTAGAGGGAGTCAGCTTCTCAAGGGTGATGCTTTTTTCTTTGCAAGCTGTGCTGCCATTTGCTCTTTTCACAGCACTTGGGCCTGTGCAAACAAAGTTGCAAGCATGAAAGCTGGTATTAGTATTACTTGCAGCAGCTTAAGACTTAAACAGGTCTCTACTGGGCTGATAAGGAACTACTATAGAATGATGCTACCCTGCAGAGCTTCAATCCTAGCTGCTGACTCATCCCCATCCTTTCCCTCTTCTATGGCCCCCACCAAGTTCTACCACATTCTGCTCCCTCTGGTTGCCTTAATGAAGGGGAGAACATAGGCCCTAAGTAGGTCAATGGAACTGCTATAATACTAGAGAACGCACATGTATCTTCCCCCTGCCCCATTTACATTTTCTCCAAAGGGGAAAAACAAGCAGATAAGACAAATCAGTTGCACACTGAACAAAGTAAGTGGTTTCCAGCAGCAAGGCCTGGCCCCAGTGCTGATAGCTAGGAGAGGTCACACATTCCTCAGGGCCATTTTGTACTCCCAAACAGTGCCAAAGAGAAAACAAACTTCCTAATGAATAATAAACAAAACCGAAACCTCCCTCTTAACAATTAAAGTTTCTTTACTCCTTTATCAGAATGGATGGCGTTGGAAGGAGTTTACAGTTTTGTATGTTTGTTTGTTAGAGTGTGTTTTAGTTTTCATTTGGATTCTGCTGACTTTTGAAATAACAAAGTCTTTGTATTTATTTATATAAACACCCACAAGCAAAAATACACCTACTAGATCCATTGAATCTGAAACAAAGTCCAGCTCCCAACTGCAGATCATCATTGCAACCCCAATCACACTGTGCATACCAGCAAATGGGAACACTGGAAATGTAAATGGTGATGATTACACTCATCCAAACAGGAAGGACTTATGATGAGTTCTGGCAACAGTTACAGAGATGCACTGGCAGGACACATTCTCTGATAATTCTACAGGTGGGTCCCACTGCTGAGAGAGAGCCCAGATCAGACATGCCGGGGACTCTGATAAAGGACAACCCAACTCACTGGCCTTACTTTGGTGGGATGAAATATATTCCTGCAAAAACCCTGTTGTTATTAGCTGTATTCTCCAGAGATATCCAGGACTGATTGTCAGTTACACTAAGGCTACCATTCTGGCAGTGTAAAGGGACTTTAACTTGAGCACATATGTAATTTCCATGCACTTATGAGAGCAGTGTTGAGTATAAATGTGAACCAGGCCCATCCATGGGGCAAAACATGTTATACTATGGTTTACTGTACATTATTTATGTGGATGGGAAATGTTATAAACATTTCAGGGAATCATGCTTTAGCCTACATCTGCACCATGGTTCAAACAGGGTTCTCTATGATGTGTTTACCAATTTTTGACTATTATTTTGTCCATGCAGCCATGGATAAATAGTATTATAACACGGGTTGTGCACCATGTTTAAATATGCTTATTTACACATAAGATGACACAACTCAGTAATGACTGTTGCAGTTGAGGGTTTGGGTTTTTTTTTTTAAATATAACTAGAGAAGCCTGATGTTTACAATTTACAAGCAAACAGTTACTTGTACTGCTGCTTGTACAGCCCTCCTCTCTGGGGCTCTTTCTTTGGTGCTCCTTTCTAGTACGAAGAGCGCACGTGCAAGAAATGGCTTAGAGGGGAAGGGCCCCGAACGGGTGTTTGGCTCTTTGTACCCGAGCAACAACGTGGGACAGAAATAGGCTGCACGTTCCTTGCTCTTCTGTTTCCTCTCTAGTGTTTTTCCTCTGCGCTGGAAACCGCACAAGCCACAGGCTTGTCACCAGCAGGCTGACAGATCACTGGGGGACTGCGCGCGGGCTGCTGCTGCTGCTCCTGCAGCTGGGGACGGCTTGTTCCTGCCGCTTCCCTCAGGGCGCAGCTGTCGAAGAGGTTGTGGGCGGACTGGAGGGCGGGACCGAGCCGGGGTGCGCTGGCCGGCTGCGGGCGGTAGGGGTCGCTGCCCGGCGGCGCTTCCCCCCAGCGTGCATAACGGGGCTGGCAGGAGAGAAAGGAAACGGGGTGGGAGTGGGGGAGGAGAGCGCTGAGTAAGCGCACAGAGCTGCCTGGGCAGGAGGGAGGGTGCACCCAGGTAAAGGGCCGGCCCCCTCCGCAGAGAGAGAGCAAATCAGAGAGGGAGAGGGAGCGGATAAGACAGCGACCGCCAGGCACCAGGAAGGGCTGAAGTTTGCAGCTTGCGCGCCCGAAGTTTGGAGGCTGCGGCGGGACTAGACACAAGCCCAGCCTGGGGGAGCGGGGCCAGGCAGGCTCCCGCTGCAGGAGGGGGCAGGGCCGCTGTGAGGCAGGAGCTCGCCCCCGGGCTGTGGGCTCGGAGCGGCGGGTGCGTGCCAGCAGCGCGCGCCCCCGTAGGCTCCCCCGGCGTGTGCGGGAGCAGCCTCCAGGATGTACCATGAGGAGTTGCAGAGACCCCGCTATGGCTGTAAGTGTCTGCACGCCGCTCGCGTGCGGGGGGCTGCGGGGTGGGGGTCTGGCCGGAATGTGGAGGTCGGGGTTTAATAGCTGCCCCAGGGCTGAGGCAGCGGCTTTAAGCCCAGCGCTGGGACTCAGGTGAGTGGCGGCCCCCTGCGCCCTGCAATGCCCCAGAGACAGACACGTGTGCGGGGAAAGCGGAGCTCCCTTGGCGCAGGCGGGGCAGGGCTGGGCTGGGCTCGCGGCTTGGCTGCCGCCGAGGTACGCACCTGCCGGGGGAGGCGAGTTACCTGCGGGTCGGAAATAACCCCTGTTCCCTCGCGGCCCCCGCCCCGCGGCTGCAGCAGGGGGGTTAGTCCGCCCTGCGGGTCAGCGAGTCCCGGGCGGTTTGCACAGGTGTCCGCCTCTAGCCCGGCCCCAGTCAGCTGCCGAGCCCTTCGCTCCCGCTGCGAGCGCGGCCGGGCCACGCAGCCCCGCGCGGTGCCCCGATGCGCTCTGGTTTCGCTGCCCGGCGCTGGGCAGGAGCCTGACAATGAGGGACTGGTGGGATTACAGAGTGAAGCACGTGGCCCCGGGCAGGGGTTCGGAGTCCGCGAGCCAGGAAGTGGCTCGCAAGGGGGAAGAGCAGAGCACCTTTCAGAGGGAGGAAACCCAGGGCGAGAGTTAACGACGAGTGAAGAGGGCAAAGCTGCAGGCGCTTAGCCCTGCTGCCAGGGCTGTGGTCACATGTGCGTGAGGCGTGGTGTTGGCACTGGGGGAAAAGTGATGTGGAAGGGCCATAGAGTAAGTGGGGAACTGCTGGAAGGGACATAAATCTAGTCAGATAAAAAGAACAAACTTCAAACCAGTTTTGATCCTGTTCCTGAATTATCCTGCAGATCTCCTGCGTTTACACCACAATTTCCTGTAACTTTTTTTTTTTTTCGGGAGAGTGGGGTGGGAGAGAAGTTCTTCACACCCCACATGCTTGTGAAGAGGGTGGGGAGAACTGACTACACACAAAGTAAACTGGACAGTTTTTCATATACATGTCTTCTCACCTTTGTTTTAGCAATCTGAGGTGTTCTACCAATGGTAGAAATCTCTCATAATATTTCATATAAATACATGATGATGATGATGTGCAAATAATTTGCACAACTCAAAACACTGAGCAATCCTAGCTTTATGGTCTGATACAGCTTTCTAGATTTTAGCAGAACAGTTCTGATTTGTTCTGTGGTCTGCAACATCTGAAGTTTTTCATGTCTGCGTCTGATAACTTCATAAGGATGTCAAAAGACCTCTAGCAAGAGGCTAATATAAAAGATGGGGTGGGATGATGACCTCCTGCCAAAGATGTTATTTGGCAGTGTGCTCCTAAGAGCTGAGCCAGTGAAGTCCTCATGATTTCTGACCTGGGGGCTGTCATTGGATCATTTTTGAGAGCTTCCTCTTTCTCTTGCATTAGCTTCTAGTTAGTAGATGTCTGGTAAACATTTTAAGCCCTTTTCACTGTTGCTGATGATGTGTTTTGGAGTGATTGCCAAACGCATATGAAGAGGGATGGTCCAGTGGTAGGGGGCAAGCCTGGGACTTGGGGATGTAGGATCTTGGACAGATTGCTTTTCTTTTGTGCCTCAGTTTCCCATCTGTAAAATGGGAATCCGTAGCTCTGAAGGGTGTGAGGATAAATACTTTAAAGATTGTGAGATGCTCAGTTATGTGGCAGTGGGGGAGGGGGCATATAAGTACCTTGGATATAGATGTGAAATAAAGCTAGTCATACTGTCTTCTGTAAATTACTTTCCTGGGACAGTTAAACAGCCTATACTGGACAATGGAAATATTTACTCTGATGGGGAGCAAGTGGTGGTTCATTGCTATGCTTTGTGCTTTCTTCCACTCATGTGGATCACTCACTTTAACTCTCCCAGGGGACTACAGTGGTTGTGCAAAAGTGAAACATAAGAGTGTTCTAGTAACATGCTCCCAAGCCCTGCTTGCCTTGTCTCCTTCCTGGCCAGTATTGCCTACTTCTTTTGGGTTTTCTGGGCGCGCTTAGAGCACCTACTCCAGTATAGGGGGTGTTGTGGCTGCTTCCTCTCACAGGGGATTTTCACAATGCCTACAGACAATGAAGACCCTTAGGAGAATCTCCCCATTTAGCCTTCATCCACACATTTTAAGATTATAATGATGGTGAAAGGTACCAGACTGGTAGCCATGGTAGACTACCTGTTGGATGGCTAGAGAAAGTAGGTATGGCAGACAAATGGCAAAAGCCCTTTGAAATCAACAGGAGTTACAGATGCTCAGCACATTTGAAAATTATTCTATTTATTAAATAACTTAAATTACTAAAATTTTACTGATGTTTTCATACATCATTAATGTTAACTAAGATAGCACCTGGCAAAAGCATATTTATTTGTAACATATGCCAGTGTAGAGGTATGTCTGAGTTGTGTGTGTTTTTAGCTATAGCTAGTGCATCAAAAGCCGAGAACCAAAATTTTCAGTTTTAGAGCTGATTTGTCTTAGGGAGCGGGGGAGCAACTTTTAAAAGAACCCACTATCAGAAAGCCTGGTCTGGCCATAGCAGAAGTTGGATACCTCCATTATAACTCATGGACTGCCTACATATAAATAAAAATACACACACTATGGTGATGAGTTTCTGCCAAGCACGCTTGACTGCAGTAAAAACAAATCTGACACATCTGCGCAGACCTGTTGACAGAAATTCTGGGCCCTAGGGCTGTCCTTAGGGAAGTGCAGGGCCCAGGGAGGAAGTGACGAATCTGTCACTTCTGGGACTGACCCATCACTTGGGACCAACCGTGCTGGCAGATTGCACTGGCCCATGGGGGCTCCCCGCAGTGCCGGGCTCGGAGAGTTTGCCTTCTCACGTGCGCCTAGGAGCCCTGCAGCTTGCTCGGCCAATGAAAAAGGGCCCTGGGCTCCTGGCTGCTCCTTCAGTGGTGGGGGCCCAGGGGCCCCTGGGCCCTTTTAAATTGCTTGGACCCCCTGGGCAATTGCCCCCTTTGCAACACCCCCACCCCCAGTTGGTGGGCCTGTACCTACAGATGCAACTGCAACAGGCTATAGTTAACTTTGTATCCTTTATTTGGCAAGCAAATCATCAAGACATTTCTTTCTGCACGTGACCTTTTGGGAGGTTGAGCATTTGGCCTAACTAAGGTTATGTCTGCATTAGCACTAAAAGTTATGTCACTCAGGGGTGTGAAAAATTCCCACTCTCCCCTAACATAAATTACACTGAGGGAAGTGCGTTGGTGTGGACAGGACTCTGTTAGTGGGAGATGCTCTCCTGCCGGTATAACTATCACTGCTTGTTGGGGGATGGCTTAATTATGCTGACAAGCGAGCTCTCTCCTGTCTGCATAGAGCAGCTACACAGGGGACCTTACAGCAGTGCAGCTGCATCAGTATAGCTGGGCCACTGTAAGGTCTCTAGTGTAGAACATTAGGCTTTTGACTTCATGTTTTTGGCAGAGGTGGTTGTAATCTTACATTTTGCTATCCTCCAGCCTTTGAGTTCAGACAGCAAGTTTGCTACTTTCAACAGATTTGCTTTCAGCAGGCTCTGTTTTAATGGAGATGATAGTTCTTGTCTCATATGCATGGGCGGCAGGTGAACAAACTGCTGAGGGAGGCTAGCCCCCGGCCGCTCCTCCTCTGCCTGAGGCCCCACTCGTCCCTTTCCCCTGCCAGTGCCAGAGTATCCTCACTGCAGCTGCTTGCCCCCCAATCCAGAGCGCTCCCAGGCCTCTGAGTACTCACCCCAGCCTTTCTGTCCCAGCTTCTGGGCCATAGAAGAGCAGGAAGAGAACTGGAAGCAGGCAGGAGCAGGTCTGGGGGTGGTGTGTGGGTGGGGCCATGCTAGGCTGTTTGAGGAGGCTTGGCCTTCCCTGGCCTATATGATACCCATTGCCCATGCTCTTATGCAGTTCAGAATAGATGGATCTCTTCCTGCATAGTGTTTGCACGGCAGTTCCACAGCTAAAAGAGAGGCATATAAAAATACATGTAGTCTATTGTAGCCTGACAGATATTGTGAGAGAGAACCTGCCCTTGAACACTTATGTGCTAATGAATTTCTTGCTAGTATTGTGAAATTTCAGGTTGTTTTGAGAGAGTAAGTTATGTCCCTAACTCATAAAATAAAACTACCTGTAGTTATTTAGCAATTCATGCTGCTGTGCCAATAACTTGGTCTGCATTGATATAAGAGAACCTTTTCTAGATGAATATTTGATGTTTTAATCTTTGATGTCACAATGGAAAGAATTAAATGAAGCAGAAGAAAAATGCACTCCAAAGGGAATGTTTTTCTAATGCCAATTGAGGAAATACGTTGTATAACTGAAGGCAAAGGAGCAGTTTTGACCCCTTCTTTACACAAGATGTTTTGGCCAGGTGGATAGGTAGGGGTGTGTGTGGAGGTGTGTGTGTGTGGGGGGGGTGTAAAATACACCCTCTGTTCAATGACTTCCACTCTGCATGCTACAGCAGCTTAAAAAGAAATATGAAAGACTTCAGTTGCCATTTCATTGGCCTCCATAAGACAATCATGAAACTTCTAATCCATAAACTAATTTGAGTAGATACATTAAGTATGCAAACGATGTTTCAATCAGTGTAAAGCATCCTGCATAAACTACGCTATAACAGCCTCATGGCAACTGCATGTACACTAACTGTTTTCAATATAAATATTTCTGCCATTTAACTTTTTCTGAGGTTTAGAAAAATCTATAGTGAAGAATGGCAGTAAACTTTCAGTTTACAAAATTACACAGGATCAACTCTTAAGATTTAAACTTCCTTTTTAAAAAAATTGATTAGCTGACAGTAAAAATGGTGATTACTGGTGACAGAATTGTGAATGGAGGGCTATAATTTTGGATGTACTGAACTTCTTTCATAATAAATAAAGTCATGATGAAGACAGCCAAGCTTTGTTAAATTATGCAGTTGTTTGTCTTTGAAAAACCTTCATCTGAAATCTTGATCTTGACAGAACATGTGTACAGAAAAGAATATCCAGGTTTTATGAAAGATTGCTACTAACAAGTTCCCACTTCAATTGTAGATTGCAAGATTTTAAAATATTGTACCGTGTTATTTTATGCAATTATAGAGAAATCATGAAGTTTTCTTCTGCTAAAAGTCACTGGCTTAGCTTTTTGCACTTTGCAGAAATAACTGCCATTTCTCAGTTTTAATTTCAGAACCTGAAATTTTGTTTGCATATAGTTTTTTTTGTGGTGGATGTTGGAGAACAAACAGCTGTTTCTCAAGTGCAACTAGTAAAATAAATTCTTTAGAAATTTTACAAATGGTCAACTATTTAAAAACAGATGAGTAAATACACTCCTTCAATAATCTGTTAACTGTATCCTAGGTGTGTATACTTTATGGGTGTACACTTTGCCAAGCACTTGTGATTATTGTGAGTTTGTGCAAACACTTTTCTGTGAGGCCATTTTTATTGACGGATGCAATTTGGCAACCAAATACAATGTTTCTCTCAACCAGTCCTTTGTACATTGTTAATGATTAACTATTGAACAAGGACTTGAAAAGTTAAATGCTTTGTTTAGTCAAGTACACACAATCTGTTTTCGTTGTAGGAGCTCTTACCTGCATTTTACTCTGTACAAAATGGGCTTGTTTCCCTGAAATCTTATGCTGTAACTATTCAGTCTTCCATGCACATATCTGAATGCTAGTTGGAATGTGATTGAAATAGGAAGTGCTGATATTGCACTGGAGAAACTACTTCAGTTATGCTGTATTCATTTTTGCTGTACAAATGAGTTATGCAAATCTGTGTTCCTTTCCTGTTCTGTGCCACAGATACTGGATTTTTTTTGGCTATCTCAGTGATGTGCGCAACATAAATAACTACAGTGCATCCCAATATTTGAGTTACGTAGTTGATGACTTAAGTTGGCTCTGATATGCTGGATTTCTTAATTTTGTTTGCAAGGGATTTAAATTGGTTATGTAGTTTTGAGCGATAGGCAAATCTTGAGGGGCCATGTTTCACTTGAATAATAAGCAAGTGGAATTCTCAAATATGTGGCCAGTTCTTTGCAGGGCATGATTTGTTTTCTGTGGATATGTCTAAACTGGCACAGTTACAGTGCCGCTCAGAACGCTTAAGGGAAACCACTGTTGTGTGTTCACACTGTCAGCTTCCCGCCCAATAGCATGTTCACACTTGCAGTGGTATTCGGAGTGGTGCACTCTGGGCAGCTATCTCACAAAGCACCTCTTTCTCTTCAGCCGCTAAGACTTGTGGGAGGGCGTAGGGCAGGGGTGGGCAAACTTTTGGGCCCGAGGGCCACGCTGGGGTTCAAAATTGTGTGGAGGGCCAGTTAGAGAAGGCCGTGCCTCCCCAAACAGCCTGATCCTGTCCCCTATCTGACCCCCCATGAACTTCCCGCCCTCTGTGACTAGCTAGCCTCCTCTGGGGTAGAAAAGAGCTGCCTGGCTGCACTCATCTGACTTCCCAAGTCGTCCTGCTCTTGGGTCCCCCTCCCTCTCCACGTCCTTGTCCAAGATTTCCTCTCCCGACTTGGTCCACTCTTGACTGGCATGTGAGTCACCAAAGTATTTGCAGTGGAGGTGCGGTTGCTACTGAGTATATGTTCAGCTCTTTGTAGAAGAACTCATGGGTTCAGCAGCAGAGTGGTAGGCATTCTGAAGCGCCCTCACTTTGACTCTGCATTGCAGTGTGTCCAGGTCATGGCCCCTTTCTGTCCTGCGTTATGAATCTGTCCATAGGTATCCTACTTCCTATGGCTGGAGCGCAGCTGGGACTGGACAGTCTTGTCTTCCCAAATGCTGATGAGGTCCAGCAGCTTGGCATTGCTCCAAGCAAGGGCTCGCCTGCTGCATGGTTCAGGCATGGCCATCTGGAAAGATGTGCGGCGCCACTGCATGCATCACCAAGCAAACAGAGAGGGGAGTTTAACTTCCCGCAGCCCCCATTGGACCGGAGCAGGGAGCCGCGATCGGCTGAACCTGTGGATGCAGCAGGTAAACAAATTGGCCAGGCCTGCCAAGGGTGCTTACCTTGTGGGGGGAAAGAAGAGGGGCTTGCATGCCAAGGTTGCTGATCCCTGAGCTATGTCAAGCGGAGAAGCCCTCCTGAGGGCTGTCTACACCAGGAGTTCTGTTGGTTGCCCAGGAGTGTGGGTGGTTCACCCCTCAGCGATGTAGTTATACCAACATAGGCTTGTGTAACTGATCTATTCTTATCACTGTTTACCAATTTAATACTATCTGCTAACTTAATCCACCACAAATTTTATATTTTTGATCATGATATCAAATAGTATTGGGCCAAGAACAAATTCCTGCAGGACCTCATTAGAAGTATCCCCATTTTATAGGATGTTTGATAAAACCTAGAAAATTAGACC